>CM057157.1:29827276-29937727 GCA_029962745.1 Echinometra lucunter
ACTGCTACTTTTACTGCTACTGCTACTACTATTGCTGCTGCTACTACTGCTGCTGCTACTACTACTGCTACTACTACTACTACTTCTACTACTACTGATATTTCTACTACTACTACTACTACTACTACTACTACTACTACTACTTCTACTGCTACTACTCTACTACTGCTACTACTACTATTGATACTACTGCTACTCTACTACTGCTACTACTACTACTACTATTACTGCTACTAATACTACTACTATTGCTGCTGCTACTACTGCTGCTGCTGCTGCTGCTGCTACTCCTACTACTGCTACTACTACTGCTACTGCTACTACTCATACTACTGCTACTGCTACAGCTACTGCTACTACTGCTACTATTACTGCTATACTGCTACTGCTACTACTGCTACTACTACTGCTATACTGCTACTGCTACTACTGCTACTACTACTGCTACTGCTAATACTACTACTGCTACTACTATTGCTGCTGCTACTACTGCTACTGCTGCTGCTTCTACTACTACTGCTGCTGCTGCTACTACTACTACTACTACTACTGCTACTACTAATACTCCTCCTCCTCCTCCTCCTCCTCCTCCTCCTACTACTACTACTACTATTGCTGCTGCTACTACTACTGCTGCTGCTGCTGCTACTACTACTACTGCTGTTGCTACTGCTACTACTACTGCTGCTGCTGCTGCTACTACTACTACTGCTGTTGCTACTGCTACTATACTGCTACTGCTACTGCCATTACTTCTACTACTTCTTCTCCCTTTTCCTCACCGTATTCCTCTTTTATGCTGCTTTTCTATTCTGCCAACATCTTTACTACTGCAACTATGCCTCAAGTGTCAAGTTGAAGTCACTCATTAAAAAACAACACCAAATAGTACATTTTTTGCAATACAGTAAGAAAACATGTAAACAAACACGCCTAAATAAAACTGCATACATACCCCCCCCCCCCCTCATTAATCAGTTTCTAAGTGGAGTAGCAGCAAAAGCTGAGAACTTGTCAAGGCTAGCCCCTACATGGAATTCAATGTGTAATGTAAAATACATTAAGGAAATAAATATGAAGGATACAGGTTGGGCATTGGCATGTACAAGTATGTATTAACTTAGGGAACCCTTTAAAAACATTTAATCATTTTCTCCTAAGGAATGTAAATGAATTTCTTATTCAGAGGTACTATGCTGTTTACCATATAGATTTGGCTCATATCAGATAACCGATTGCCTAGAAATTCTTATTTTAAAAGAGGTGCATGGACAGACTTTCAGTGCACTGCGTTATGATAGCTTGCATTCAGACAGTATATTATCAAACACCACAGGTAAAACATGTACATAATGAATACGATATTTATAGTTCAAATACATCACGAATGGGTAAAGTATTATGTTTCATAAAAAGCGCCTGGTGATTTGGGATGAGAATTAGTGACAACAAGGACAGCTCTTTTCTGGCGTATAAGAAGAACTGAATTATCAAACTCTCAGAACGATTGCCCCAGACAACACTCTAAAAAAAAAAAAAAGACTAGATTATGGATCAGCTGGGTGCAACTAAATCCACTCATAAAAAGTTACTATATGCGGGTCAGAAATGGCTGAGTTCCAGTCAAAATACGACTTGAAAATAGTCATAAATGACTAAAATATAGAAAACAACCAAAAAAAAAAAAAACGAAAGAGAGAAAAATGACTAGTATTTTAGTTGCACCCAGCCGACCCCTTCATCTAATCATTTGTAACTGATTTGTTTGAAGAGTGAACCGTACAGTAAAAAAAGATTTGCTTTTATCCCGGGGAGGGGGGGGGGGGGGGGAGACTCAGATTTGGTTCGGGCTGGGTGCCGCTGAAGCATCCGTATATACGCGTACCCATTTTTAAGGGTCATTATGGCAGAAAAGGGTACCCAATAGGGATTTGAATCTCGGACCGTTTACTTTAGTGACAATATGGGCGAGAATATCATTCTGAACAATAAAGTTACCCACGTTTAAAAAAAGAAGGTGGGGGCATGTTTAGGGATTTCTTCCCCCAAAATGGACCAATTGGAGCGGCACACCACGCGTATACCATTTTAGGTGAGTACCCATCCCCTCTCCGGGCTTTCATCAGATATATTCATGAGTGTCTCAAAATTTTCAGAAAAACATCTAAGATAGATATAGACTTTTAGGTCTTACAAACATTCTTTAACCAGATTTATATATTGGTAAGATCCTAGCTATCTGCAGGTTATCAGGAAAGCAACCTTTCTGCAGATACATTGAATATTATGTGTTATAACTGGGGCAAGAATTAAGTAGAATATACCTGCTACTTATTTTCCGTCTGTCTCTTGTTTCTCACAAGTCAGAATTAATATTTTCAAAATAACGCTATCTTGATCCGTTGATGGAATACAAAGAAACAAATAACCTTATACCATTATAGTCATGTCATGAGATACGGATAAGATAGTGTCTCTCATAACTTGAGATATATGCGTGACTATGTGTGTAACCATATCTCTTCTAAATCTTTATGCACTATCCTACTTTCCACACAAGGACGGATAGAAGCGGCACGCACGTTACTACCCGTCGCTTATTCTCCTGCAATATATGCGTCCCCTTAATATTTCACGCGCGCGCGGGACATCCCGGCTTCTGCGATATTTTACCACCACGACGACATAGGACGTAACACTTCTACTTTAAAAGCCAGCATGCATAGCAGATACTGGCATCGTTCGAATGGTTTATGTTGGATTAATTCATTAAAATAATTTCTAAGTTCAACGGAGTCCCTTTTTACTTTTCGTCATATGATCGCAACTGCATCTTTTCAATCTGTTCAGGATGAAGACCATAATCGTTGAAATTTTAATGCTACTTCTGCTTTCATGCCAAGGTGAGTAATCTAGTGATTTAAGTTTTCCTTTTGTTCCATTTTGGGCCTTTTGTTTACTTTATATTCCTACGAATTTCTTTATTTTTGTTTATTTCTCTCATGACTGTTGGTTTTTCTCTTACGGTAAGCCTTTTTGAATGTTCGATATGTTTACGAATATGTTGTTCAAACTAAGAAGCAGTATCACGAGTTTTTCCTCTCTTACACTTTAAAGTGTCGTCATACAGGGCTTACATGCTCGTAGGAATGCAGTTTTCGGTTTTTCTTATTTTGTCATTACAGACAACAAAAAAAATTCATTGTTAGAGCTAGATTTGTTTGCGAAAACTCTTTTGCGCACACATACTCACACGTTCCTTTTATCGAAACAGATCCTGAGATTCAAAACAAGATCAGCCACAAGGATAAGGATGTTATCAAAACACACTGCTGCAATATTTCCACAAAGAGATTATAAAGACGAGTTTGATATAAAGCTTATCATTTTCACTTTCTGAAATACCGTTATGCAGTATTGTGTAAATCTATGAAGGACGCTAGCATGCATGTTATTTACCTAGCTATTATGTACGACACGACCGCTGTCCGTCACTCGTCCATTCACTGTTTATCAATGCCATATTCCGGTCTATTAGCATGTCAGGATAGAAGGTGATATAGATTTGTAGATCATGTGTGAATTGTTTTGATAATGACATTGTCTCCGTACTGTACGCATGTTTTCCTGTTATCGGCCATCCTTTACCATGTTTACGTCTCATTAGATAGGATTGTTTTAGAATGTTCTCGCTCCAGCGAATTGTATTCAGATTCATCTTGTCGGGCATCTGATTTGAGAAGAGAGGTTTACAGGAGGAAAAGGCACATTCACACTTAGATTCCCAGTGGATCCATATTTTCAAAATATATAAAATTGGCCTCAACTTACATTAAAAAAAACACACATTCTAAACGAGACATTAAATGGTATATTGATGACGTTTGGCAAAATACTAGTCTTCTAGTTCCCATTTGCTTTTGTTATTAACAAGGACTTGCAAAAGGAACCTACTTAGCATTATAACAATAACACACAAAATAATACAAAATGTGAAATGATTCGTAATTGATATTTCAGGGCAGCACGGTCTTATATACAAAAGCCTCCATATTGCCATGAATGTATAGATAACAGTTGTATATAGGGATTCTTTTTATATTTCAGCAATATGCATCAAGCAAATATACTTCAGTAAACGTAGCAATTAGTTTATCTTCATAAACAAAAATCATTAATTATTTTGCTCACGACTAGACACTGATCTGACGTATCTGATGATGAAAAAAGGGCAAAAGATAATAATAGTAAGAATAAAAAATGAAAATTATCATTTACAAATCTAAAGTTATTTATTGCTTTTCCCTTCCAACTTTTATTATAAAATCGTTCTTGAATGATGCAAATTTAGCTAAGTATAGGAAAGAAAGGTATGTGTTAATCTGCCTATATCTATCCCTTGCACAGTTAATGAAAGGTTCAGTTTTGCACCCTAAATGCAACACTAGCAACACCTTTTGGGTGCAGTCTTGCACCCTAGATGAAAAAGGTGCAAAGATGCACCCTTTTGAAATTTTTGGACCCATTTGTACTGCCTGCACTCTTAAGGGTGCAATTTTTTTTGCATTCAAAATGGTGCAAATTTGCACCTTCCCTAAAGGGTACAACTCTGCACTCTTAAGGGTGCAAAATGTAGCTCACGGCACCCTTAAAGGTGCATAACGCTTCTTGGGTGCAAATTTGTACCCATAAATTATGAGCTCACAGTGTTGCATTTGAAGGGTGTAAAATTGAACCTTTTATCCTAAGTGTGCGGGAGAATGGTAGGAGAAGTAACCAACCTCATGGCAGTCCAATACATGCGGTAAGCTTCCTGGAAAAACCGTTTCACTTTAGCACAAGAGCGTTGCACTTTGTATATAAAGCAAGAGGTTGATGAAGCCAAAAATCATACTGACAGAAAGTTCGCTTCGATCGAGGAAAATACTGATGATCGTGTACATAAAAAGGGAAAAGACTGTAGTAACCGCATTGCGATGGTTTGACGATTGACTCTGATGAGTGGTCTGCATTCATCATGGTCATTACCGACAGCTTGATAATAATAGGTAATGTGTGGCGCCTTCCTAGAAACAGTCTATTCCGGGGAATAGACTGTTAGAAATAGAAGGGATAAGAGAGTCCAGGGCACCGTTTCATGAAAGTTGTCAGCACTGACAAGTTGTCATTCTCTGACAATTTCAGTAAAATCCTTGGTATTGATTGGCCGAGAAGCACTGATCACTGACTGTTACTATGATAACTGTCAGAGAATGACAACTTGTCAGCGCTGACAACTTTCTTGAAACGGTGCCCGGATCAGTGTCCTTGTGTCAAGTAATGTTAAAAGAGATTTCAACTTGGATTTAAAGGTTTCTAAGGAAGTTCAATTCTCAGTAGATTATTCCATAGAGAAGGTGCTGAGCTGAGAAAGCCGCAGGCTACTCTTGTCTTGGGAATCTTAAGATGAGATACTGGTGTGATGATTTACGAGCAGGCGTGTAAGGCATAACAAGATCTTGTTGGTAGCTTAGTGCCAGACTACTTACAACATTCCAATTCAATTCAATTCAATTCAAGGTTTATTAAAACCATGAGTCGCAGCCCAGTGGCTGAATTGGTCAGGTATACAATTAAGAGACTCACTACATATTTCAAACATTAAAAAACAGTTACATTTGTCAATACTGAAATAAGAAATATATAGTTCATAAGGCAAGATTACTTAGGCATCGAAAATAAGTAAACATAAGATAATACAAAATCAGAGAGTTGGAGCGGTAAAATATAAACAACAGAAACAAAGGAGGAAGTCATAAAAGTACATGTTACGAAATACAAATGACGTTCGAAAGTTTTTAAAAAGTCATTATACGGATATTAGATAAAACTGATAAAATTTCCCCATTACATTTTAAAATTGATATTGCAAGTATTTGTGTTACTGCTTAAAAAGTAATAATGTACTCATATAAGAAAAGCTGTAATTTTGCGTCAAACAATTGCTTCAGATGTTTAATGACTATAGTCATGATACTATTCTTCTCCATGTAAGGAGAAGAATTTTGAATTCTTTACGCTTGAGGAATGGCAACCAGTGCAGCTTCTGGAGAACAGGAGAAATATCATGCTCATATTTAAATGTCCCCGATAGAACCCTTGGCAGCTGCATTCTGAGCATTCCGAAGTTTGTCAAGATTGCGTGGAGTGATAGGCCTATTGGTAGATTCTCGGTAGAACGATGATGATCATTGATTGGCACCGTGAATTTGACGGGTCTAGCAATCATGACGAGTGGGCTTTTCTGTCAATGCGTAATTAACATTCGGAGATGAATCGGAGTACTTGCTCAATCATCATTGATTATATACTCGCCGATATTCAATCCAAATCTTCTCCAAGTTTAAGCTTTTCCTCTTCATTTTCAAAATAATATCGCTCTTTTTACCTAAATATCTGATTGGCTGTTGTTTTATCAATCATATATTGTTTTAACCATTTACCATTGCGTCACTCCGTTTCTGTCTGTACCAGGCTGTATTGAATTTATATATCACTTTGCATGTCTTTCGCACTGCATTATGTACAGGTATTTCTGGGTCATATCTGTCAATATCAATATGTGAAATATCCAAGGAAGCTGTCATAAACATATAGGCTATATATTTGTATAAATATTAAGTATTAAGTATTTAGTAAATTCTCTCAGACTCCTCGGGAGATGGAACACACTATCGTCGATGAGCATGATGAGGAAAGATAGCAGATCAGTAGTTGTTCTATAGCCGCCGACACGTCCGAGGACAGTTAACTCTGGTCCATTGATGGAGTAAAGAGTGTTATATATGCTTCCTATCCAACTTGGGCAATACTTTCGAAAATTTATCTTGCCATAATCATGATAATGTATACATGTTCTGATCTAGAATGTTCTGTGGTGAAGGAAGGTCTGCTCTAGTTTTTTATCATTTACACGCTCCTCGAGCACAATAGTCATGTGGAACTGGCGCTTTATAAATACCCTATATTACTTTTATTATTATTAAAGTTTGCCGCGTATAGATTAGACATTTAAAAAAATGTTATTGTCTTTTAACATATTTGTCAGCAAAAAGGAAACCCATTTAAAAAATACTATTTTACGTCTTGACAAGAATCGCCTCCCCCAATTTCATCAAAGTCATCTCCGCTGGGGCAATATACGTAGATAGGCCAATCTACTTTTGTCACGTGACCTTACTTTAGCCAATCACGTTGCAAGTCGGATGCGTGATATGTGGCTATAATTCTATCCATCTACCTGTTCCCTTACCCTCTATCTATATCGTGCATCCCAACATAGCCGTGAATGTGAATATATGTAAGTAAATACGTTCGTTTGTTCATCTGTAAATATGTCCCTGCGCTTAAAAAGCATATATCATGCAAGTCGTACGCATACTCTCTGAAATAAACAGCAAGAAGTCGTACAAATATTTCTTTAACAAAGTTACATTAAGCTGCTTAAACGAATCAGTGACTGCATTTCGTGGGCTTTCTATTATCTCAATGAAGAAGGCAGCCACTAATCATGGTAATAGAGACAGTCGTCACTAGCGATCTTATAGACGAAAGTGGTAGAGTTCATTACTCGTGTGGGTAAAGTGTAAAGGAGGACTCGGTGAATACCTGTACAGAAATGAACGGATAATGCAAGAAGCTGATGTCTCATATCAGTTTTCGGAAGAGCTCTCTTTCCCGAGCTTTATTGATGTCTTCATTTTAAGAAGAAGCTGGCTTGTTAGTGCTGTCTTAGCTTCTTGCAAGCTTTTGTAAGTGTCTAATCTATCATGGCGAACCGTGTTCTCTATTGAACAGGAACCAAATTTCAAATACTAATGACTTAGACACAATGATACAATGAGAATTCCCCAATGAACTAGCAGAGTTCTCTGATTTAATTCCATTGAGCCACCCCCGATAAATTTGCAAAAGGTAGTTTCTCTCTTTTTTCTCTCTCTCTTTTTCTTTCTCCCCCCTCTCTCTCTATCTCTCTCTTGTATGATCATGATGATATTAAGAGCTATATTTTCCGATCCACCTAAGTTTCACTTATCGTATCAATGTTTTATTGATCTTAGATGTGAATTCTGTGAAAAAATTGCAAAACTGCCTTTAGCTGGTTAGAAAATTCTTGATCTGTATTTAAAAGAAGTAACTTCGATAATGCCTTAATTTAATTGGTTATTTATTTTAGGAGTAAAGAGATGCTTACTTCTAGGCGACAACAGTATTCAGTATGCTCTTATACAGAGCTGCCCTTGCATAAAAGAAAATAACACCGACGTTAGTCTTTAAGAGATGTCTTTGATCATATGTTCAGATGATGTTGACATATTTAAACATTCTCAGACGACAATGACTGGACATAGATCAATAAACTAATGTGCTCGTAACGCCCTTCAGACCATTCCTCTGTGAAGGACTCATGTCTTGATTCCAGGCAATCTCACGGAATGTGCTCGCTATAGGCACGTTGGTATAGTACCACTATATCATTCCACCACTTACAAAGTGACAGTAATTGTCATACAATATTTTACCTCCAACGACAGTAAGATAAAAATGTTCAGTATAATAAAGCAAAATTCATGTTTGATCTCGAGACATTGTCGTCATAAAACAAAGTAGTTCTTCTTGATCCTTGTCAAATTATCACCAATAACATGTAAATATTGTGATCATATGCGATTGGAAAGCTAATTAAACACATAATTAGAAAAAAGTAGTTCCTGGGACATGTTGCACATCCTATGACAGGACACACTACCATAACGAACCTATGTGAATGTTCGCAGAGTGTCGACCTTATAAAGCGGAGTTCTGATCATACGATCATAATGAGGAAGAAACTGGTCCAAAGCAACTGGAAGAGTTAGATCAGTTGTATATAAACCCAGGTGTCTAGTGTGAGATTTTGGAGATTATCGAATTGATAAGAAATTCACTTTCCCCCAAAGGTACTTGCACTGTATAAAGAAATAACATGATCACAATAAGCTGATCATTAATATTTTGGGAGAAGCTCGGCTGGACGCAGTCAGATATAGGAACACATTATCACTAGACCATCAATATTCAAATAACGACCAAAGTCACAAAAGGTAAACAGTGAGGTCAACAAGAGGTTACCATAACAATTGTGCTGAAAGCGCGCTTTCGCCCAAGACGTCATTGCTTCACACGTTTTTCTGCCCGAAGGCAACAAATTTTATTGTTCTTGTCGAAAAAATTACGAAAGATCGAATTTTTACATAACAAGCTTCACAGAAATGGGAAAGAGAAAGGCGGAGGGCACCAGGCATCATTCACTGACAAAAAGGGCGAATCCAATGGCCTTTCCGACAAAAAAGGGACAGGAAATTCAACCAGACCCTACTGCAAGAGTGGGATTGCGATGTGCAGCCACAGCAAGAGGAAGCCGGCGGGATGACCTGGCCCAGCGCAGCGGCACAGACCGGGGTACTACACAGGCCAGCAATTGGCTCGCCCACGAATGACAGGTAATTCTACCCCGATTCGGCACGGGGAAGCAGGTGACATGTAAAAAAAAAAAAAAAAGAGCAAATTGTACATGTTATTCACACTGACGTCAATACTTTCGGGGGAATTTGCCTCGGAACGTATCGTTTTCTTACCGGCTTAACAGAAGCCAGAATGAGTGTTCATGCATAGTGGGCCCACTAGTGAAAGAGCAACACAACAAGTACAGTGTACATAGTCGCTTCGCGACAACGCTGTACAAGCGGGCATAGGAAATAGCGGGCATAGGAAATCAAGGTGAACATTGCGTTTGTGATGTAGCTGAATTTTCTCAGCTACGAAAGTGACATTATTTTGAAATTGAATGTTTGAGGGGTGTTTTGTTATCTCACATAATTATTTGATTACTTAGAAATTACGGAAAAAGGGATGATTTACTGCCTCATCGGCACTCTGAAATTTCGTTCTTCCCGCCGAGGGCCAGCGGGAAGAATGACCGCTCATACATGTACTGTAGGCCTATGCGAATGCGGGTTATTCTCTGGCATAGCGAATTGGTTCGCCAAATTTTTATGCCTGTCCTTGCCCGACGCCGTGCTACACTGCGTTTGGTCTGGCTATGCAACGGGTAACGTGCGTGAATATCAATGGCTCAAATTTGCTGAGTTGTCACCTGCTTCCTGCGGCTTGAGTAGGATAGTAATTTGCACTATCCGAATCCATACAGGGCTATAGATGGGAGGCTGAGCCGTCCAAATTTGGGCGATATGCTGCCCTCTAGGGTGACAGATTGAAATCGTTAGAACAAGAGACTTGCTTAAATTATTTACGTGTTACACACAGGATACTCATATATCCTAGTTCCTTCCCAGTCCCCCATCTGGATGGAAAAGTATTTAGCAATATAAACAATTATGCGTTTTGAGAAATATTTGCTGATTGCTGGTGGCGCAGCTCGTGCTGCCCTGTCCCTAAAATATCCATTAGTAGAACACGGCTATCTTATGGCCGTCAATTGGCATGCTACAGCATGCCTTTTGGGCGAGGCCAGTATAACCGAGCACTATGATGTGAGTGATCCGGATCAAAACCTCAGAAATTCTATTGAACTTAAAACGTTCTCATAACAGATACCAGACGGAAATAGACTCTGGTATATATTGGCAGAAAGAAATAAGCCTGGCTCCACATTAGGGATCTCTTTCCCATCCTTGGTTCCTATATACCTGCTAACTGTTAGGCAGGAGTATTCCTACTATAGAGAAAGAAAATTTCACCATGCTAAACCATGTTTCTCAGTTCTACACAGGTCTATCCTTAGTATTGTAGGAAATTTAGGAGTGTCCTTGTTTTTGGAAAAAAAAAAAAAAATTCCTGGCAACGACATTTATTCCTATTCCTCGGTTGTTGGGGTGGTAGGTAAGTACTTGCCCAGTTGGGTTCCCGCTCCAAGAAATTTTAGGGGGGAGAACTGGAAGCATTCCCACTATTTGCACCAACATGGAGGAGAATTATTTACATGCACATATTATACAGGTAGCAGGTCACAAGGGCAGGTCAACCCGCCCAGTCACATTCTCTTAGCACATAGTGGGAGACTGGCTGCATGTCCTCATCCAGAAAGATAAGAGATTAAGCTTGGAAAGGGTGAATATTGATCTCAGCACAGTCATTAATGGAGAGTAGTTTTTCATGCCATGCGGCAGGCCTCTTGCCCAGCTGCTAAAATGTGTGCTGCACCTTGAGGTGCTATCAGGAAGGATGGGGCACCCCCTGAGACTACCGGCATGATATCAGGATCCTGAACCACTGACAGATATGGGCACCTTGTTAACAAAATATAGGTCGGGTAGCCTTAGTAAGGACTAATAATTACAGCAAGAAGACTACCAAAATCAGGGGAAGGGGTACCCCCGAGAGATGAGATTAGATAATAGCAAAGGGAACGACAAGAGAAATATTACAATGTAGGTCCCTGGCACAAATATTTTTGGCAGAAACGGAGAACTTTTGCAGGAAGGGAGAAAAATATATAAAATCTACCTTCTACCGGCTGCCCACACCTCCAGATGTTTTTGAGTTAGGTGTCAAATCTATAACATCCTACGCTTATGACCTCCTGCGTGTGGGTTCGAATAGAAATTAGGGCTGCCCTCCCACAAAATCGTCCAAACCTGGTGGGGAGCTGTGCAGTGAGTGTAGAGTGCGCTAGCAGAGGAATAATCAAAGGAGCTCACCACACAGCTCACATTTTTGGGCAGGGGGCTCCCGTGTCAGGGTGAGCTGCAGTGAAGGGAACTCCTGCTAGAGAGATAAATACTATGGCAACAGTGAGAATTCTGCTTCCTGATTGGCCTTGATAAGAAAGTTGCCATTTTGATGACGATTGCTATTGCGAAGTTTGGTGGAGTTGGGCCCAGGGCTCATGAGATCAAGGTGGCCAGCACCAAACCGCGTCCGCCGCACAGCTTTCCGCAGATGGCAAATTTACCTCCTCTGTTTTCTCACATGTTGCAGCCCGATTATATTATGGGTGAGTGGACTTTGCGGGATGTTTGATTATTAGGGACTTACAGAAAGGTAGTGGACCAACAAAGGAAAAAATAAATAAGTAAATAATAAAAATGAGAAAATGAAATAGGAGAAATAAATTCTTGAACCGACAATAACAATAGTACTACTACTACTACCACTACTACAACTGATAATAATAATACTAATTATGATAATAACAACGATAAATATAATAATGATTAATAATGATATTAATGATAATAACGATGGGAGATAGCTGGAGACCCAAATTATGCGACATATTGAGAAGAGTCCACCCCACACTATAACTAGAGTGCCCTTCCAATTGCGATAAATTGATGGTCAGGCTACTTGCATATCGTTCTTCTTATTCCTTTCCTTTTTTTTTAGGCTCTCAGAGCTAGAGCATTCATAACTCTAAGTTAAAAAAAAAATAAAAAATAAAAAATAAAAAAATAAAAAAAATAAAAAATAAAAAAGATGTAAACAGGAAGCAAATATGACTTGGGAAACGTATTGACAAATATTTCAGCATGTCAGGGCCAAAGGCGTATACTGTGGTGCAGAGTCAATACTCAGAGATAAATTAATATGAAAAGTCAACATGCCAAGAAAACAAAATGATTGAAAAAAAAAAAAAAAAAAAAAAGAAAAAAGTTATGCCCAGCTAAGGCTATCACAACCTTCCGATAGAGGATAGTCTGGGTCTGTGATATAGACAGCTTTTCCTAACCAGGTGTTAATTCGGCGCAAGGTTGCGGAAAACATTGCCTTATGCAGGCACAACCCCAGCCAACATGGTATCCATTCATTCTGTGTAAGGGCGGTAAGGAGTGCCAAGAGAGGATGGGCATGGATAAATGAAGAAGAAATAGCATAGACACGTAGGCAGATAAATAGGCACACGGACCATGAGACAGAAACGAAACAAAAAATAACGGTACTGGAAAAAAAAAAAAAAAAAAAAGGAAAAAGGAGAGATTAAAAAGTAAACGAACTAGTGAATAAATGGCAGAATATGAACTACATCTGAGTGTCGAGCAACAAGTAGTAAGTAAAGGAACAATGCGAGTAGAGCACATCTAACCCCAGTGCCACAGGTGGGGCTAGGCCACATTATACATATGGGCATAACTAACAAGTGACGAGAGGGCGTATTAGCCGCAGGCACGGTCCGGGACTCGCCAACCAGCCCAATACGGGCACGGAACATCCAATCCTCTGTTGGCATTAATTCATTGCATAAATAACACTGGGTAACTAGGTCTGAATGTGATATATTTATTGGTTTGTAGCAAGAGATACTGCCAGAATTTTGCTTGTCATTTCAGGGCAGCCCCGATATCGATTGCAAGGGACAGCATGGTACGCTTAGCCAAGGAGAGAACTGCAGCAGCAAACCGTCTCCAGCTGGGCACACCATACAGCATCCAGGGACATGGCCAGGGAGGTGCAAGGCTGGAGGACAGGGAGAGGCAGGTAGACAGAATGTTTGTGGCCCCCACGTTAGTGGCCCTACTCTATGTGGACTCTATCATAGTCGCCGAGCCAAAGCTTGAGGATGCATTAAGAGGACCAGAATAGCCCTTAGCCCACTAAGACTAGGGATTAACAAGCTCAATTCCCTGGTCAAGGACACTTCCACTCATATTCTCTTGTGGAATGAAATCAACTGGCTCTACTTCCCAAGAGATATCAGCAGGCCTGTGACTGTCCCTTACACCGAGACGACAAACAATGTAGGTGGATAATGAGTTATAGACAGGGCTGATTACAAATCACCTCATCAGGGATGGCATTACCTGTCGGACAAACTTTCTTTGAAATACACATGGATAGACAATACATGATCAGGTTACAGTCAGGGACAAAACATCAGTGCGCTAGCATCATTTAAGGAAATCATGTCTCCTGCAACCACTGCATTTTTTAAGCATTAGTCTTGGTTCCTAATCGCATTCTTTTCTTTACGCCCCTTTTCAATGTTTATGCATTGTATATATTGGTTTGCCTTGTTATGGATGTGATTGAAACGAATGGAATTGAATGTAGCCCCCGGGCAGGACATTGCCGCCGTGGTCTGGTGGTGGAGAAACATCTCGGTCGCACTGTACACAATCGCCAAGTGGGCCATAAGGGAATTTTCCCCAGCATATTCCCCCAGACAAAGGGAGCAATGCCATTGTATCTTGCTGGTTTTTCGCCCTTATCACCTCCTGTACCTCGGTGGCAAGTGTCCGCCCATTGCGGACAATTGTCCGCCAATTGCCCCTGTAAAAAACATGGGCAATTGATCATTCTTGTCAATAGCAAGGATCAGAGAGAAATGACTATTACCACCCGCACTGAGAAGAAGAAAGGAAAAGGAAAAGAATGAAGGAAGCTTTTGTTCACATGAACTAGTGTAACTCAGTGCTCAGGAACCCTTGTAATAGCAAAAAAAAAAAAAAAAAAAAAAAAAGAAAGAAAAAAAAAAAAAATATTGGGTGGAAGGTGTTTTGGGGGCATTAGCATCACAAGAAAGATGCGAATTGCCACTCTAGGTACCATCCTGTTGGCAGGTAAACTGCTTGCTGGGTCGAGTTACCACCGCCCAGCAATCACTCGATAAATATTTATACCAGTCCTTATGCCACTCAAAAGGCATAAAAGTGTTTACTCTGTACTTGTTCGGTAATAAGTAATGGTAACCGAATATTTTTGCATACTTGAAATTAGTCCAGTTACTATGTTGTGAAAACGGTATTAAAACACTAACTTACATGACTGACCGTGTTTTCATGAGTTTGACACAAGACAAAGTGTCGAGTTTGAATACTGCCTTATGTTAAAAGAAGTGTTAAAAACTGCGAGACATATCATTGTTTATTGTCTGAGTGTGCCTTAATATTGTATCCAAATGGCACGGAGTTGGTATCCCTGCATTCTAGCAAATAAGGCAGATTGTTCTGGTATTCTGTATATCTGTTGGTTATACATGTATTATGAATCGTATTCAAATGGCATCACGTTTGTATCGCTGCCTTCGAGCAGAATTAAACAACAAGCAATGGCAATCACGAGTCCACAGAGCTTTCTTTCCAAAATAACATGATCACAATAAGCTGATCATTAATATTTTGGGAGAAGCTCGGCTGGACGCAGTCAGATATAGGAACACATTATCACTAGACCATCAATATTCAAATAACGACCAAAGTCACAAAAGGTAAACAGTGAGGTCAACAAGAGGTTACCATAACAATTGTGCTGAAAGCGCGCTTTCGCCCAAGACGTCATTGCTTCACACGTTTTTCTGCCCGAAGGCAACAAATTTTATTCCCTCCCACCCAGCCCAGATTACAATGTATACATTGAATGTCATATGCAAGTGATAGGTATCTTATACAATTTTTGTGGTGGGATATGATGGATATATATGAATACACATGCAGTTGCATGGTCACAGGCTGGGCAACATGAAGAAGCCTGCTCATCATTAAGATGAGCCAAGTTGGTTAATGTATCTAGATCAGTCCGAATCGCTTAATGGCGGGATTTCTCGTTCGTTATATTGATGACCCATGTTCAGTACATTTATCTGGATTGCTCCAAATCGTGTAATGGCCAGAGTTTGTGTAGGATGGGGCAGTTTGCCTGCCACTGTAGTTACCATCCTGTTGGCAGGTAAACCGTTTGCAGGTCAAGTTACCATTGCCCAGCTTGCTCATCATCCCGATGAGCCGCGCTTGGTATATTTATATAGTTGCCCCAGATGATACCAGTTCACGTAACGGCGGGAGGTTGGGTAGGATGGGGCAGCTTGCCTGTCACTGTAGTTACCATGCCGTTGGCAGGTAAACCACTTGCGGGTCGAGTTATCATCGCCCAGCTCACTTGCCAATCTAGTTACCATCCCGTTGGCTGGTGAAGCGTTTGTGGGGTCAAGTTACCATTGCCCAACTCGCTCATCATTCTGATGAGCCATGTTTGGTTAATTTATCTGGATTGCTCCAAATTGTGTAATGGCCAGAGTTTGTGTAGGATGGGGCAGTTTGCCTGCCACTGTAGTTACCATCCTGTAGGCAGGTAAACCGTTAGCAGGTCAAGTTACTATTGCCCAGCTTGCTCATCATCCCGATGAGCCACGCTTAATATATTTATATAGTTGCCCCAGATGATACCAGTTCACGTAACGGCGGGAGGTTGGGTAGGATGGGGCAGCTTGCCTGCCACTGTAGTTACCATGCCGTCGGCAGGTAAACCACTTGCGGGTCGAGTTATCATCGCCCAGCTCACTTGCCAAGCTAGTTACCATTTAGTTGGCTGGTGAAGCGTTTTCGGGGTCAAGTTACCATTGCCCATGTGTGGTACGTTTATCTGGATTTATCTGGATTGCTCCAAATCGTGTAATGGCCAGAGTTTGTGTAGGATGGGGCAGTTTGCCTGCCACTGTAGTTACTATCCAGTAGGCAGGTAAACCGTTTGCAGGTCAAGTTACTATTGTCCAGCTGGCTCATCATCCCGATGCGCCATGCTTAGTATATTTATCTAGTTTGCCCCAGATGATACCAGTTCACGTAACGGCGGGAGGTTGGGTAGGATGGGGCAGCCTGCCTGCCACCGTAGTTACCATCGGTCTGGCAGGTGAACCGATTGCTGGGTCAGGTTACCACCGCCCTGCTCGATCATCATTTTGACGGGTCATGCTCAGTAGATTGATATAGATTGCTCTAAATCATGTAATGGTGGGAAGTCGGGCCGGATGGGGTAGCTCGCCTGCCCCTCTAGTTACCATCCCATTGGCAGGTAAACCGCTTGCTGGGCCAAGTTATCCTTTCCCAGCTCGCTCATCATCGTGATGAGTCACGCTCAGTAGTTTATCTAAATTGTGTAGAGTGCTAAAAACGATAGGATGCTCCGAATCACGTAATGGTGGGAAGTTAGGTGGAAGGTGTTTTGGGGGCATTAGCATCACAAGAAAGATGCGAATTGCCACTCTAGGTACCATCCTGTTGGCAGGTAAACTGCTTGCTGGGTCGAGTTACCACCGCCCAGCAATCACTCGATAAATATTTATACCAGTCCTTATGCCACTCAAAAGGCATAAAAGTGTTTACTCTGTACTTGTTCGGTAATAAGTAATGGTAACCGAATATTTTGCATACTTGAAATTAGTCCAGTTACTATGTTGTGAAAACGGTATTAAAACACTAACTTACATGACTGACCGTGTTTTCATGAGTTTGACACAAGACAAAGTGTCGAGTTTGAATACTGCCTTATGTTAAAAGAAGTGTTAAAAACTGCGAGACATATCATTGTTTATTGTCTGAGTGTGCCTTAATATTGTATCCAAATGGCACGGAGTTGGTATCCCTGCATTCTAGCAAATAAGGCAGATTGTTCTGGTATTCTGTATATCTGTTGGTTATACATGTATTATGAATCGTATTCAAATGGCATCACGTTTGTATCGCTGCCTTCGAGCAGAATTAAACAACAAGCAATGGCAATCACGAGTCCACAGAGCTTTCTTTCCAAAATGAGTATATGCAGCTGCCACCCCTAACTTTTCAGCTTTTTCCTTGTCATATATTTCCAGTAGGGGGACATTTGAAGAGATATCCTTTCTAGGGAACATTTTTACTATATATATTCTTCCTAACTGAGATGGAAAGAATGAGAAAGCTAACAAATCATTTTTCACCTTTCCCAGAACTCACGCTTCTCTTTAAATATGGATATGTCTCCAGGAAATCGTGGGACGGGTTTGGATCATAATCATTTCGCCTAAAGGATGTAATCGGTATCATTCTCTGGATATCTTGTGAGTGGAGACAAGCTTCGTCGGGTTGCTTTCCTTTAATCTAGCTGGAAATGAGTGTTCGGTGTGTATATTTAGAATGATTAGGAATTGTGGAGGATTTGTAATGAGGAGTATAATGAGAGAAGTCTCTGATATCAGTTAAGGATTGGCTGCTATCTTCATGTGAATCACACAGAGATTATCAGGGCATTCGGGATGAAGTTCCAGCAAGTTACTAGACTTTCCTTCTCACAGTGTAAAACAATACTGATCTAATGTAAAAATAACTGAATAACAAACAGCGACGCCATACTGCGATTACAACGATCAAGGTTATTGTACTTTATCTATCCACTGACGTTCACAGTATCAAACAATAATTTCACTCTGCTCAGAAAATATCCGTCTCTTTAATGTTTTAATGAGTTTGCAATGTAGAATCGGACAGATTACCAGATAGCTCGACTCTCTTACAGTACGGTACTTAATATTCCAATCATTCATTACAGAATAGGCAAAGATTTTAATCATGGTAATAGATGCCTCTCTTAATTTTTTCCCTCCAGATAATATATGAATGAATTTTTGAAAGATAAATGATGTGATACAAAGAAAGACTTATTAATCCTTTGTGAGACAAGATTGAATTAATATGATTTTATGCTTTTGAAAAACTAATCTAAAAAATGATCGTCAGAGCTGTAAGTTCTGAGATGGGAAGTTGCCTTTTAATCTAAATATCTCTAAAAAGAATGCAGTTCTGTAAGGAAAGTATTAGAAAATAGAATGCCAAAGTGCGAACTAATTTTGATGTGATTGAGATAATGTTTATGCGCACTCTGTCGCCTTATCTAATAATGGTATGAACGACTTATTTGGGTCTTTAAAATAACTTTCAAATTGATGGTAGCCTACTTTTCAACTGTTGACATGATTTACTCAATTTACGAAGTTATGGCTTCAACGTGTCACGTGCTTGTCATGTCTGGAAATGCTGTGTACATTATGATGGCGTTTATTTCCGGAGTAGGGACGTGCGATGGTGGAGGCGGGGCTGTGGGACACTCATGAGGCAGGCTGGGGGTGTAAGTTAGAGACGTATGGGGACGATTAGTAGTGTTTACTAAGAACAGGTGAATACTTGCTCTCTTGACAAACAGCCATAGGACGTGGGGATGGGTTGTTCACAACAGCATACTGGTAAGCACCCATCAGCAGTATAGCTCCAAGATGCTTGCATCAACAAGGCTATGTCATGTATGTGATGTGTAGATCAAAACGTAAAGAATCAATCAGAAACCAACTAAAATTTCAAATGTTGAATTTGAAAATGAAATAAAAATTCATATCTATTAAGCGAAAAGTTGGAATAGGAAATATATCTCTGAGGCTGAGAAATGCAAACACGAATGATAAGGGCGTCGAGCTGCTAGTCTCTACCCAAGGGCATAATGACACACACGCACGCACGCAAACCCACCTCACATAAACCCACTCTCTTTTGACATGTGTGTGTATATATATATATATATATATATATATATATACAAAAGTGAACTTTCTTCTTGTCTACTTTATTTTATACCAACACGTGGACTATATATATATATATATATATATATATATATATATACATGTATTTATATAGGATTAAACAAATTCTTATTGGCATTAACAATGTATTATTGAGTCAACTCTTCTCATTGACTTTTGTTGGTTTGTTTGTTTACTTATGCCAATACGTGGACTATTTCAAGATTTTCATACATATATGATTATATGTATCAAAACGTACATATCTTTATCTGGAAGATAGCACGCGGGGATGTCATCATCATGTGTTTCTTTGTTCTGTTTGCTTTCGCTTTTGTTTTTGTTTGTTTATTTGCCTCATTTTTGTTTGTTTGGTTTGTTTTGTGAGTGTCGTTTTGAATCATGACCTAGAGAAACTTGAAAACGTTATCAATGAAAAAATTGTCAAGGGGCATTACCCCTATAGCGGACATTGAGTTGGTCTTGCCCCCTCCCCCATTTCGTTTAGTTTATAATGATATTATAGATATGTAAATGACAATGATAATACACATTTCATTCACAATAGAATACATTGATAATGACAATACTCTGCACATTTCAGTTCTGACATTTGGGCACCGTTTCATGAAAGTTGTCAGCACTGACAAGTTGTCAGACACTGACAATTTCAGTAAAATCCTTGGTTTTGATTGGCTGAGAAGCACTGACCACTGACTGTTACTATGGTAACTGTCAGTGACTGACAACTTGTCAGTGCTGACGACCTTCATGAAACGCTCCCCAAATTTCCGAAATACAAATGACAGTTTAAGATAAAATGGCTGATAAAAGTCATTCTGAATTTAACAGAAGATTAGTTTAAAAAGCACACTTTCAAGCTATGATCATATTCCTTACACAACGTAGATAAGAGTGTAGCAATATAATTGTAAACTTGTTTTCATGTCATTTGTGTATGTATACTGGGCGTTAATAAAAAGAGGAAACCAAACTTTGAAAAACTCCTGTAAATTGATTACATGTTTACACGTACATTATTCACGCCTGATAAATGAGGAATCGGCAGATCCTTCGAATTATGCATTTTTCGTGGCTTTTATTTACCATTAACCACTGTCTTCTGTACAGGTACATGTATCATTTTATCATTTACCATGGCAGTACATAAATTTACGCCAGTATTGTAAATGTATTACACACAGATTTGGATAACCAACATCAATACACCAATACAAAATTAGTGCTGGAATCTATGTGAAGAATGAGGAAATTTGCACCCCATACATAAACCATAAAATCAAAATATGTGAAATGCAAGTGTGTAGCCAGGGAAGGGTTAAAACCACGGCTAGAAGCCCCCTCCCGTAAACGAATGCCCCCCTGCATTGCCACGAGCCCCCCTTGCTAGCCGTCAAAGAATGCCCGATCAGGCGGGGAAGTTTCTTATGTAACCCGGGTGCACCACCCATTCCAACTCTCCTCAACGATTCCAGCAAACATCTTCACAACCCGGCCCCATCACTTCCGTCCAGGACTCCGGCCTCCCCGCATGTAGCATCGAGCGAGGCTCCTGAAATTACATGTGTTACCAATGCTAATATAACTCCTTGCTAATATATGCAAGTGTGATGAAGGCCCAAATTGATAAATTCCAGCCAGGTCACCAACCTGGTTCTATCACAAATCTTCATTCATATACCATGAACCAATTACAATGTATACAACACGCCATTGCATAAAATGTACCCAATGCACGTATAGGCACCCCCCCCCCCCCCCCGAGGTCACACCATGACCTCCCATCGGATGAGGTGAGGGCGAAAACCCAAGGGGACAAAATTCCCTCACGGCCCACGACTGCGAAGCCACTCTTAAAACGCAGATACTCAGTGCGACCAAGCATTTTGCTCCACATCCGAGAATTCCCCTGTATCTTATCACTTATATACATAAACCACGACCACAGAATGCTTTAACGCACACTGGATAAGCCATGGAAATTCTATTAATAACTAGGTTCTTGGTACCATCAAATTACCTCGTCACATCGAGAATGTCACTATATCTGGTTAAAACATAGGTAACCAACAAAATCGTTATATCATAAAGGAGCTGGGACAAATAATCTTTCTCAGCTATATTAACTTCAAACTTATTACCATGATGTATATCAAGTATCTTTAAAGTGATTTCCCATTGCACACGATATATTATATTGCTATAACTTCCAGGCATTGCCTACATTCCACGTGCATCTATTTTCTTATCCTTGAGATAACACCAATACCATATCAGTCACAACATAATCACTGAACATCCAGAACCATAAGACTGGTACAAATACTTTTGCTTGCAAAACTTGATAAATATACTACATAGGCGGTGATATTGGGGATGGTGGTGGGGATTGTTTATTGTCCCAATCCACACGTCTTGCTCCGACAAAAAGCCACGAGAGAATGACACAATTTCCATGCCCACGCGCATCCATAACCGTATGTTCGCGCTCCGAGTGCAAAAGTGGCGCGCGTCCGATTACGCGCCACCAAAAAGCGCGCCTTTCCAGGAGGCGCCAAATCCCTATGGGAGATGTAAACAATCTTATTGTTTCGTCATAATGGTCTGCAAAATCCAAAACAAAACACAAACAGGGTATCAGGCGTGCATAAAGCTTTTTGAAATCGTTATGCAACTCTTTAAAATTTATTATTCACGCCTGATAAATGAGGAATCGGCAGATCCTTCGAATTATGCATTTTTCGTGGCTTTTATTTACCATTAACCACTGTCTTCTGTACAGGTACATGTATCATTTTATCATTTACCATGGCAGTACATAAATTTACGCCAGTATTGTAAATGTATTACACACAGATTTGGATAACCAACATCAATACACCAATACAAAATTAGTGCTGGAATCTATGTGAAGAATGAGGAAATTTGCACCCCATACATAAACCATAAAATCAAAATATGTGAAATGCAAGTGTGTAGCCAGGGAAGGGTTAAAACCACGGCTAGAAGCCCCCTCCCGTAAACGAATGCCCCCCTGCATTGCCACGAGCCCCCCTTGCTAGCCGTCAAAGAATGCCCGATCAGGCGGGGAAGTTTCTTATGTAACCCGGGTGCACCACCCATTCCAACTCTCCTCAACGATTCCAGCAAACATCTTCACAACCCGGCCCCATCACTTCCGTCCAGGACTCCGGCCTCCCCGCATGTAGCATCGAGCGAGGCTCCTGAAATTACATGTGTTACCAATGCTAATATAACTCCTTGCTAATATATGCAAGTGTGATGAAGGCCCAAATTGATAAATTCCGCCAACGAGCAAATGAAATAGCTCGCCGCCAAAGAACACGGTTTCAATGTGTATATGCCTCAATGAAAAATTCTTGACACTGGTCGAAACCAACCAGTTATTATTTGCCAACTTGTAACCACCGCGGACCCATGAACCGGGGTACCGCAGGCAACCCTTCATATACTCATCAATACGTACTGTACCTATCTATTTTCCTTCATATTTGTGCACATTTCCCCAAGCTGAATTGCCTAACCACAACCTGGCCACAATTCCATAAACTTGCAATACTCAATTTTCCTTACTTTGACCACCATAGTGTGCCACCCCAAACTGAAATTGGGGTAAGACTGCATGTGAAACATTCATACACATTGTGGGGAGGCTAAACCTCATGAGGCCTGAACAAATATACTTCTAGTCTTTTAGCCGTGAACAAATCGCAAGTGCTTCCTTATAGCTTCCTTATAAGAAGACTTCTATTTCCACCCTACGTTCTTGATACATATACATATATTATATATGCACAGCCCAACTCAATAAATTCTTCATAAATCCTTCCGTCAAGAATATCTAATTCAGAAATACTTTCCCGTTATCGTAGGGGCAATTTCACAGGTTGGACTAAAATTGTTTAACTGCTCTGATGCTGCATTTACCATAGCATATAAGTGTATGTGCATTGTTGTGAATAGTAGATATATAGATAAATAAATCAGTCGAATCAATCAATCAATATACTCATCCATCTTGAAACATCTGTACACAATTCAAGACATACATTAACTCACTATCTTTATAGATGAAACGTAACCATGGACATGGCCAACAAACAAATTGTATACAATTACTAACAATATATAACATTAAAGAGCCTGTGTCAACGCTGCAACAAGTGGAGGCAAATTACCATATCCTGAAATGAATTCAACGAATACATGCAATGTGTCATTACTATCCTATGAACACCATATATTCAAATTAATGCCCATTTCCTGATGGACCAGGTCCTCCTCCTTCCTTTGAATCTATTCTATCGACTATCATTTCCATTATATTTATTTATCTATTCATTTTCCCATAGACGGAAATCTGCCTACTCACTTAAAACCGCCATTGAAACTTTCTGGATTTCCGAATCGATCAATGATCGATCTACTCTCATTATTGTCATCACCCTTTAGCACCCTTACCATAAAGGGAGTGCATGCTTCAACACGTCATTTATTAAACCTGACAACCACGGGACGTTGTGACTATATCATATCGCACCGCCACAACCCATCCAGTATCTTAACCAAGCTACTCGCTATTAGCGATAATACGTGTATACTCCCAAGAAATCATGGAGCCTTGTGACAACATTGCATGAAACAATCCCGCATACCTCTCCATCAGGCTATAAAAGCTAGTAATAACAAAATCCACCCATTTTGGGACGTCTTCACTATACCTAAACTTGCCTGATAACAACCATCCTGCCCATGCACCGCTAGGGCTATTCGATATTGCCAATACCTTCTTATTTTTAAAATTATTTTTCATCTTGATAAGATTCGTTATTGGCAATGCCATGCTCCATTAAGGCAACTTGTGCCTAACTGTAACTTGAACACCATTCAGGCTACCATTACTAGCTATATCCATCCATGCATTATCTCATATGGAAATCAGACATGAACCATCTTCCATTAATCAGTATAAAATCAGGCCACACGTTCTTGGAAATGTAACAATTCGAATTGTGGATCCAAAGGTATGCACACAACTTTACACCAACGTCAAAAACACCGTTTGAAAACCGTCCTGCATACCAATTAGGCTAAATGTTTCCAACGATACCTAAAACCGGCCCCTTTTGGGGGCGCAATCACCACGGCCTGTAACACTGTATAACAACCATCCTGTGCACCACACAGGCTAACTCGTCGATAACCATAATATTAATTTTAAAAGGTAATAATACGGAAGTATTGCGATAACATCCATCATCGCCTATAACAACCATTCCACATACCACCGGGGTATCCATTATTGGCAATATCTCCAGAGCCCCACTCATTGCCTTTATGAACATACTCTATGGATAAATCCACTGTACACCACACAGGCTAACTCATCAATAACCATAACCTTAATTTTACAAGGTAATAATACGGAAGTATTGCCATAACATCCATCATCTCCTATTACAGCCATTCCACATACCACCGGGTTCTCCATTATTGGCAATATCTCCAGAGCCCCACTCATTGCCTTTAGAACATACCCTATCGATAAATCCACTGTGCACACAACTTTACACCAACGTTAAAAACACCGTTTGAAAACCGTCCTGCATACCAATTAGGCTAATTGTTTGCAACGATACCTAAAACCGGCCCTTTCGGGGCGCAATCATCACGGCATGTAACACTAACAACCATCCTGTGCACCACACAGGCTAACTCGTCAATAACCATAACATTTGTTTTAAAAGGTAATAATACGGATGTATTGCGATAACATCCATCATCGCCTATTACAGCCATTCCACATACCACCGGGGTATCCATTATTGGCAATATCTCCAGAGCCCCACTCAATGCCTTTATGAACATACCCTATCGATAACTCCACTGTGCCCCACACAGGCTAACTCGTCAATAACCATAACATTAATTTTAAAAGGTAATAATAAGGAAGTATTGCGATAACATCCATCATCGCCTATTACAGCCATTCCACATACCACCGGGGTATCCATTATTGGCAATATCTCCAGAGCCCCACTCATTGCCTTTAGAACATACCCTATGGATAAATCCAAGTCTAGTAAGGCTAAAATATAGGATTTTTTTTTTTTTTTTTTATTTTTTAAATTGACTTACTTCTTCAAATCGTGACCCCACCGACAACGAGCCTTGTCCATTCACATTGGAAAAACATAAGAAATCTGGTTAACACCCATTCGCTAACCTTTTCCTCTTTGTCACGGTTTACTTTAAATGCCAACAATTAAGTTCACTTCCCTTAAATCGGAAGTTTTTATCATTCGTGTCTCCACGGTCCTCTGTTTATCTATCATAGCTCACGGCCTCTGTAACTTAGACCCGCAAAAATCATTGATCGATAACAATGGCCCTTTAAATTGGTTCATGTACAATTCATACATTAGCATTCCAATAGAACCCTAATAATTTCCACTGAATACCATGTTAAAATCCTTGAAACCACCCTTCTCTTACCAGCCAAAAGGGGTTAGATAAAAGCTTGCCGAACATATACATCAGTAATATAAATTAGCCAATTCCCCTCCATTGAAAGGTCTTGTGCTTATGACGCATAAATATCCTTACTAATAATCAATATCCACCTTTGAGGCAAAATGAACACAGAACCATGGCTTTCGTTTAACATTATTCGATTTCATTTCCATGTGTATCATTTGACCATGCCGGTAAATAAATTCACACCAATATTACACTCATGTTAAGCAACTCAATATCCATCCAAGGAACGGAACTAGTGCTGGAATCTATGCTGGGAAATGAGGATTCATATAAATGTAAACACCCCCCATACACAACCTTGAAATAAACCGTATTAAGAGTATGTAGGCCAGAGAAGGGGGACCCACAGATAGAACCCCCTCCCGTATTACGAATGCCCCCTCTGCGTTGCCACGAGCCTCCATGGTAGCCGCCAAAAAATGCCCGATCAGACGGGGATTTTTTTTTTTTTTTTTTTTTTTTTTAATTATTTTTTATTTATTTATTTTTGTTTAATTTTTAAAAATTATTATCGTAAGTGTAAACCGGGTGCCCACCCACTCCCAGCTCTTATCACCAATTCCAGCAAAAGGTTTCCAAACCGTTCCTATTATGACATGCATTACCAACCTCACGGCCCTTGCTCTCGCCATGAAGCCACACCGTAATTGCTAACTGACCATAACTAGATGTAAGGGAGTATAATTAGAAATAACTCCTCGCTCCTTTGGCATAGTTGCTCATTTGCACTCACTAATAGGCTGTCACTTTACCATCATTTAGAAAAGCTCTAAAGGCGAATATATGAGCCCCAAGGGAGTAAATTCGAGGAGATAACAAGAAATTCTCACAAAGTACCTCCACCAACATCATTGATAATTGGGACCCTTTATTCAAAACCTCCTAAACTCCCCGGCCAATGTCTCCCTATTTAGATATTCAGGGATTGATGAAACCACGTGCGCATACATTATGCTCGGTCTATATGACCTTATTACTGATTCCGTGCACAATTTCGAGCAAATGCTTCGGATAACAACTCAAAAACCTTCTAAAGTCCTGACCATTGCCAATGCTCACCATAATGCATAACTTATACTTTCACGTGCACTCAACGAGCGTACCACTTCCCATATATTGAGATGATATTTTGTCCAAAGTAGATGGATTTGCTTGCCAAATTCGTTGGAGCTCCGGGCGGCAACTTTCATACTCTCAAACTCCTGAATCAACGAGTCTATTCCCTTTCATGTACTCCACGATTAAATCCGCTGTAGCCCACTGGCCTCCAGGATATTGAGAAAAGAACTTCTAGATTTATTGCAATAGTTCCTTAAAATTGTCGAATGCAGACTCTGGGCTAAGGAAAGGAATACTGTTCTGTGGAGCCTAACCGCTTCACCTGGCTTTCATACTGTCCAACCATTGAAGGCTAAAAGGAAGTCTCCAAACTGTCCGCCACATCAACCAGATGTTCTCCGGTTACTAGGAAGGTTCCACCAAGCCCATTGTATGCCATTTACGTGAAGCACCAGTAGATGGCAGCCCCGGACGACTTCCTGCTCGGCTCCGCCCTCGGCGCAAGCGCCGGAGTCTCCGAACCGCGCCATGCGGTTAACCGACTGGCTCTGTTAAATCAAACAAGAAAAGAAAATCTGGGCAGCATTTGGAATTCTAAAGCATATGACCGCACATGCTTAATATCAAATATTCATCCTTCTCTCCAGGCATTGCCAAACCAAATTTGTTTGCTTCGCCTATGAAAAGCCAACCTTGCCCTTCTATATTTCTAGAATTAGGCCTTTCGCACCATTATCCTTCTTCCTCTTATTTGCTATCAATAACATGTCCCTTGTCAAGCCCAGCCTTGTCTGCCTTGGGTATCACGCACCTTTTCCTTAACGCTTTTGGACAGATTCTTGTTCACTATTATTACATCCTCCTTCTAAACGATTCCTTACTTTCCCGCTAAATTTTCTCCTAAAGTCTTGACGATTTTCGACCAGTCTATAAGACCACTCCCCCTGCAGCATGAATGATCAGGGCTCCACAACGATTGAAGTTGAACCCAGAAAATGCCATCAATACTTATTCGTCTACTCGTTTCAAAATTCTATGTGACAGAAATAGTATTCGATTTCTAAAATTTAATAAACCATTGTCCATTCAGCCTCCAGCTGAAAATCTAAAATGAACCCACGAGTAGACTACATGTTCCTGTACATGTAGAGTCTATGTTCTTCCGTGTAGGGGAGAATATAAATCTTGGTATTCATTAACATAAAAGTGTAAGCTGTAACAGATGTGGCCCAAAATAATGGAATTTTCTCACATATTTTTCATAATGGTGATCGAACGGTGCGTTAGGCCTATACGATCTAACTGTTACTTTCATTCTGCAAAACAGCTCGAAGGCTGACCAATTCGGCGTAATGAACTCATTCCTCCGTCCAACTGGAAGGACTGAACATTTCTTAATCTTATTCTTTGATAGAACCGAGAAAAGACAAATCTATGGGAGGTAGGTCCAGGTCTACCGCGGAGTTAGTCTAATAAACGTCAGGCGTATTTTTCCACTGACGCTCTCTCCGAACCCGAGCCATTTTGATTTATGCGTAAGGTCTACTGCTTCACGAACCAGCATAGCCTCCGCCCTAATCGTAGGGGAATAATTCGTACATCATTTAACACCGAGTCATGCCATACCCCTCCCCACAACTACTGCAAATTAAAGGTCTAAAGAGGGTCTAGGCCTACATGAGCTAGCAACTCTAGCCATGGCCTATGGGGATCGTGTGGCCGGATACTGTCTCATTAATAAGGAAACTGAAACCTCATAAAACCTGCCCTTCACTTGATCACAAGATATTCGCCGACTTCCACCGGTCACCACCAATATTTACGTTTTAAAAGATATCAATTGCCAATCATATTTCTGAAACGATTTTTGAATATTCCAGGCCAGGGCTTATGCCTAGTACTAACAGATCAAACTCACTAACTGCTTTAGTCGATTTTGCCCGGATGGGCCTAGCTCACCCAACCTGCCGGGACATATTATTTAATAATATTTGGTAAACGCTAGACTCTACCCTTGGGTTCGACTCACCGTATCATTCATAACATGGTAATTCCTCGCTAGCACCAGCCCGAGGCTATCTCTCATGTTTATGGTTTGGAAGGCAGGGTCGACGTCGTATAGTCTAGATCTAGATCTAGGTCTAGATCTAGTCCTCTTCCTCTGATCACGCTACTCGGGAATTCCACCCGTCACTACACTGACCCACTGTTCAGCCTCCTGCCAGTCGATTCTGGTTGTGAAGACTACGACAATGACACTGACAAAATTGACTTGGTTGACCTTCGCTAGCCTAGGTCTACATGTAGGCTAACTGTTAATTCTATAAAATACACCGACCCAAGGGAGTTTCGTTCCGCTGCAAAATTATCACAACTGTTTTATCGTTACAAGTTTCAATCAGCAATCTAACTATCAATGACAAGTTCACGAAGATCCATCTCGTATTCTATAGATATCTAGGTATTTCACGTTTATTCCACGTTTTTTTATTGTCCCAATCCACACGTCTTGCTCCGACAAAAAGCCACGAGAGAATGACACAATTTCCATGCCCACGCGCATCCATAACCGTATGTTCGCGCTCCGAGTGCAAAAGTGGCGCGCGTCCGATTACGCGCCACCAAAAAGCGCGCCTTTCCAGGAGGCGCCAAATCCCTATGGGAGATGTAAACAATCTTATTGTTTCGTCATAATGGTCTGCAAAATCCAAAACAAAACACAAACAGGGTATCAGGCGTGCATAAAGCTTTTTGAAATCGTTATGCAACTCTTTAAAATTTATTATAGGTATCGAATATCATATCATATAAAAGAGTAATCAATTGCTATCAAGTTTCCAGAATAGGCATGAAGTTAATAAGAAGGCCTTTTGTCATAAGGCAAAGGCTGTCTTTTTTCATAACGGATATTTTTTCCTTCCAAACTTGTGTTAATGAAATGTTGTCTACCTAAGCTTGAGGATTCCTGCTTTGTAAAGTCTTTTCAGATAAGTAAAGTTATGCGAAGAAGACAACCTTGGCTATACAGGATCAGTGCACACCAAAACAATGGCAATATCTCAAGGCCGTACACATCAAAGACAGAGAAGAAAAGAAGAAATTAGACAAAAAATAATTACATTTTTGTATGAAGATCAGGTCTTACTGACATTCACAAGCGTCCGATTGATCCACGGGCGACAATTAACCTGACAAAAAAGTCGAGAAGAAAATAACACTAAATATTTAGCCCGTTTTAATGCTAGATATTGAGAAATGTTAAAGACGCACCAGTCCGTCAGCTTGAATAAACGTCTCAATTTTTTTTCTCCCTTGATGATAGAGCATCATCCTTTATATATTTCAATGAGTAAAAATATCACAGAGAATTACTCATCAAAGGGACAATTTGTTTCAAAGATTCATGATAATGCATTATATATAACTGGATTGGAGTATATCATGCCAATCACTTTTACGGACGGTAGCTGCCAAAGAATTATTGTTCCCGAAGGAAGCATGATGCTCAGTGGCCCACAACGTAATATATCTGACCTACCTTAAAAATTATTTAAAGACTCATATTTATTTAATAACTTATTACATTCATTTATTTATTTTGTCTTCTTTATTTTATACTGCAGGGTTGGCCTGCACAGTTATCATGGTTATACAAAACCATTTTCCAACTTGTCCAAAGGCGCCCTGAAGTTTACCAAATATAATTCTACATGGAAATACAAAATACATAACAGTTAGGTAAAATACACAAATGGAGAGTGAATTAATACTGTAAAACGTAGATACATGAATAGCACTGTTACAATCCCATTGAATAAAGATTTCAGGCTCATTCCTTCTTATTATGATAGGAACCTTTGGAAACTGAAAAAATGTTCTACTTGTTTTGTAATAATATGTTTAGACTATATATATATATATATATATATGTATATATATATATCCGAGTCCGGCACTTAACGTCTTATGGCAAGACATTAATCAATGTTTGCCACTCTCCACCAAGGTGTAAATGGGTGTCGATATGCTAGACCGCTACATGTGGCCGCCAAGCGATGACCGGGGTAATGATTATGTTGGAGCACCTGGCGATTCACGCATTGGCGCAATGAGAAAAAATATTGGGGGTGCAGAAAAAAATATAAGTTACAAAAAAGTGAGCAGAAAGCCTCTGAAAATCATGTCATTTCAGCAACCTTTGCGAATCGCTGGTATCGAATTAGAAATAAACCACGTTTGATTTTTTTTGGGGGGGGGGGGGGCAACTGCTGCTCCTCCTCCTCCTCCCCCTTCCTCCTCCTTCTTTTTTCTTCTTTTTCTTCTTCTTTTTCTTTCTTTCTTTCTTTCTTTCTTTCTTTCTTTCTTCTTCTTCTTCTTCTTCTTCTTCTTCTTCTTCTTCTTTTTCTTCTTCTTCTTCTTCTTCTTCGTCTTCTTCATGTTATTACTGTTGTTATCTTTTTATTATCATCATCATCATTATTATCCTGCTGGAAAGATCACAGTGTCACACAGTGTGTTCAAAGTGTGATCACATAGCGGACTATGTGAAGATGTGATTCATACTGTTAAAACGCTAAAATTTAACAGTGTGAAGATAATTTCACACTGTGGACACCTCCACAATGTGAGTGTTCACAATGTTAAAACGCTCAAATTTAACAGTGTGAAGATGATTTCACATTGTATTCACATTGTGTTCACATTGTGTTCCACAATGTGAACACACTGTGAACACAATGTGGGACACTGTGTTCTTTACAGCAGGGTATTATTGTTATCATTGTTATTATTGTTTTTTTTATTGATATTATTATTATAATCATCATTTTTATTACTATTATTATTATCATCACCACCATCATCATCATCATCATCATCATCATCGTTATTATCATTATATTCCATATTTTTGGATTATACGGGTGCATTGAACTTCAGTCAAAGCTGACTTTAATTTCCTGACAGTAGTTCTCAGAAAACGCTTCACCTTAATTAGTCCCTTATATTGAATTTCACGTCGCTGTCTTTCCGTACCTTAAGAGGGGAGAAGCGACTAGAACTCGAGGAGAGGAGAGCGGGTGGCATATTTGTCCTCAGGCGAGGAGCTGCTGGCGGCGTCACACCCATAGAAGAGCTGTGAAAGCCACAAATAAGGTGTTACAAGAAAATTAATATCTTTAATAGGGGGTTACATTAAGTTAGAAGGTAAATGCAAAGGTCAGTCCCATTACCAATTACATCACAGGAACTCTAACTGTCTAAAGCTTAGTCCATATCGCTATTGTTTCAGTGATTACGCAGTTTTGTCCTACGTGTACTATAGTGTATTTTACGATACTGCTTGATAATTTCACTAAGTTCTTGAAATTCTGCCTAAATACTCTTTCATTATACTCCAGATGAATTTTGAAAATGCAATTTTAAAAAAATCATTATTGCTAATAAAGATGTCATTATTGTACAATATAGCAAAAGCTCAATACTTGTTTTTTGTTGTTGTTTTTTTATTTTTAGATTGTTTACTTTTGTTTTATTTTCATCAGTCGGGCGGTGGGGGCAATATCTTGCTTTAAATATGAAGGGTTTAACGTTCATTTAAAAATATAGATTTCGTGTTTTTTAAATAAATAAAAAATGACGTTGATTTTCATGCATTATGCAGAACTGATGTAATGCTTTCCACTGTCTTCCGATGTCTCTATGATTTAGTGGGCAATTTTGATTATTTGGAAGTTGTATAAATATTTGGTTCCTTTCTTTGGCAAATGCATTTCTAGAATGTTGATTTATAATAAAGTCGGATGGGAGAGAAAAGCAATGGAAGGTCATTTTAAAAAAAATAAACATGGTAAATGTTAACTTATGACCTTCTCAATCAAGTTGCATTATTATGACACTAACCTACCGTGACAAAATCTCGACTAAAGCAATACGAACTGGATCATAAACAAAATACAGCAGAATAATTCAAACATGGGCTTCACCCAAAGAGCATTGACAGAAAAGATATGAGACAAATTTTAAGTCCATTTTATTCATTTAACAATTATGTTCTTGTAAAAGTAATTTCCCAACGTTCATGAAAACGCGGCATTTTGTCGTCTCTTGTATTTCAAGAATCATTACGATGACTGGGGATGTCATTACGATGATTGGGGATGTCATTACGATGATTGGGGTGTCGTGGTCTTGTGACATATGTGAGAACAGAAACAATGCTGAAGATAGAGTGGTGGAGTTTCTCTGTTTGAGAAGACGAGTACATTGATGATATCGTGTGGGTGGCTTTTTGTAGAGTAAGTTTATCATGGTTATAGACATGTTCAGTTTGGGTGCTGTTTTTTTATGCTAATTTTTAAATGGGGGAGGGGAGGGCTTCAAGCATGCCTAACAAAAGCACTAATATCTCAACACACCTGACTCATTCCATAACCTATATCTTTTCTTCTTTTTGTGGAAGCCCCCTAGTTATGGCTGACCTAAACTACAGTGTTCTGAAACCGAATTTGTCTATACTTGCTGTTGTCGATCTAGCTCCTTGTATGCTTGATACGCGTATGTTCCGAGAAGACTCAGAGAACATTCTTGAATCATGTAAAGTCGTTTGAAGAAGACAGTCCTTGATGAGTTAATAACTGACATCAAACTGTCATTCTCCTTGTATGTACATCGTAAAGTAACTCATCCCAACCATCATCACCAGGTACAGCGTCCACTCATTACGTAATACCCTAACAGACATTATCATGCGGGCGGACAGTCAAAGGGCGCATCAAAAGTAGTTAACAATTGAAGGTAAACAAAATTATTTCCTTGATTTGGTTTTGACTTAATGTCTCATGAGAATATTTTTTATGACTAAGATGAAAGGAAGATTGTGAAGAAGAATTTGGCTATCTCATTATAATAACTATTTCCACTTTCTGTTTCACTTCTCGCTTTTATATTCAAATATTCTAATATTGTATACATCTCGACATAAAAACACGAGTTTCGCTTTTCGGGTGTTCGCCACCTTCTTTGAACAATATACATGACATATATTGTAGCCATGTACATCATAAACATGTTATTGCCTCAGAAGGAAATAAATGTAAATTTCAATGAGAATTTCAATATAAGCACAGTCTTAAGCACAGCCTCTTATTTTTTGTTTGCCTTCATAATTTTGTATTTACGTGGGTATTTATTCAGAGAATTAAAATACAGAACATCTCGGATGTGTAGCAAAGGGTTTGAAAAAACTCGTTATCGGCTGCATCCTTGATAAATCTATAGAATATGAAAATATTACAAGATACACAGTCATAAAACAAGTTTGATACCAAAGAAAGTCATGAATAATTTAGTTAGGGTGATATTTCCTTTCCCATTTCCCCAATTTCGGAGAATATTCATTTTTCCTTTTCACCTTATACTGACTTGCCGTCGCTTCCTCATTTCTTAGTCCAGTTAATCCAAAGGGTCCTTCTAAGTCAAAATCTGCACTTTTGCCTGGTCAACTTTAGCTTTGTATATACACGATCAGCCTTTTCCCACAGCGTGCCTGATGACAAGTTAAGTAATTTCATTTCGGTTTTGTGTTCCCGTCTAGGTTTTGATCAATCTTCAATTATGTTGTGGTCGGTTTGAGTAGATGGACTAACAATGTGCGACGGGGGCCGCCATTAAAGGGATCGCATCTTCTAATGATGCGCATCCTTTGAGTTTATACCTTAATGAATGTGACAAATGAATGCAAGAACACGCAGCATTCTCATCAAAGAAGCAAACCAGGTGCACCGATTCTCCTTGGCAGAGAGCTTGAAGCTTTTCTGAAATATTGAAATAACTTTACTTCATGTGAATCTCAATACGTGGCAGTCAAGAACAGGAAAGTAAACTGTGTAAGCTGCAAGTAAAGTATAAAATTTATTTATCTCTTTATTTATTTATTTATTTATTTATTTAGGATAAATATAATTATTCAGGATGACAAGATCAGTTAAAAACTGTTTTACATCATGGTCCGGAGATTAAAATGCATGAATATTAAAAGAAACATACAAAAGATTATACACTGAGATCACATGTATTGTACAATAAGTGCATACATGCATTAATTCTTTCTTTCAGCACTTCGCATTAACCATGCTAACTGCGTTGAAGTCTACATTTTGACGTGCATATTATGACATGAATTGCATCAAACACAAATTATTGTCATCAAATTAATGCCGTTAAATACATGATTTACCACTCGATACAAATTATTCATTGAAGAACATCGCGAAATATGAGCTAGTGATGAGTGAAAAGAGATAAAATATGTCCTTTTTTGAAGTCGGATGCCTGTATAACAAAATAAAGTAGAATCAAAACAACAAAAAAATCACAAAAATGTATAATGAGTAAATTTATTTTCAAAGGGCGAGAGAATGCAACATTTAGACAAAGAGTGAGAGGGGATAGAGAGAGAGAGAGCAAGATGACAATAAACAAGTAAATATTTAAAATGAGATATATTCAATCTTATTTTTTTCAGTTTTTATAAAAAAAAATCTAATTATATTTATTTGATTGTAATGAAGTGATATTCTTTGTGATGCGCCTATTTCAGTGCTATTTTCTTATGATCCCAGCAATTCAGTCGTTTGACTGCTACTGTGAATGTTTTTTTTTCTTCAATATGTCATTGTTTTTTAATCCAAATAAACCATTCGATGCAATTCAATTCAAATAAAAATAAAACAAATGGACCTCTTGTTACCGACCATGTATTTCTTTCTTTGAATATCTTCAGACCGTAGATGGTTTATAGCTAGGCTATAAACGTAGCTAGAATCCGGCGTGATGGGCGAGCTCATACAATTCAAATGACTGTACATCCACGCTCCAAAGGTCGTGACCAGGAATATCTAACCAGCAGTCTTCGTTAAGAGAATACGACAGTTCCCATGCCAACCAACTTTTAACAAATTAGGACGTGCGTCTTGTCTCTTCACTCGTGCAATGATAATATAGATGTGTTTTCAATTACATCTTGAAAAGATGGACATCGAATAAATAAAGTCTTCGACAATCAGTAGACAGTCCATCAGTAAGACTACTTTGGCTTACTAAAGGTCATTTCCTTTAGTTGCCTTTATCCATTCCGAAAAGTTGGGAAAAGGTTATTTCCAAAATCCTTGTATTCATCATTATGTACAGAAACGTGTAGGCTCTTCTTATTTCTCTTTTACTTTAACTGGAAAAAATGGCAAATGGAAATATCATTACATCTCTCCTAATTTTTCTTCGTTCTATATTTCGCCATTCTCTAATCCTCCTCTTTGGATATTTCATCCTCATGCATTATTTCTTTTTCGTGTACCTTGCTATTCAATCTAAGATCAAGGCCCATCCGATAGAACGCTGACAGGTGTCAGGTTTTTCACCGGAATATCATCTTTTCCCTCCTTCCCCTGACATTTTTCACACCAAACGCGTACCGGTACATGACGTATGATGGTGCCTACAAGCAATTTCCGTTCCCTCTTTCGCTGTGTCACTGGAACCGTATACACAGATACATACATGCACGCTCATTCTCATAGTGCGTGGAAGGCCCGGTTCACGTGATCAAATTTTGCAGTGTCGTGATTGGTGGAGGTTCTGTAGTTTGGCGCCACTGATGTGAACGTTCTTTCTCGCAGGGACAGGAATCGGTACGTCACGTGAAGCAATCAGTGAATTAATTCATGCTTGCAAATTTCAATCTGAATGTGCGTTCTCCTGCATCACCAGACGTCTACCTTAACTCGAAATCCGTTTCCACTATATACTCACAACAGTTGGTATTCGAGGTATTCTCCGACGTGGGAGCTGATTTATAATACTACCACTCTAAATGCACGTGTCCATTTGATCTGAACCGGACACTGTGAACCAAGTCACTCGTAGTGAATAGTGTGTGTTTGATCAGGACATAATACGCAAGTTTTAAATTGAAAAAGTCATGAAGTCAGCTTGGAAAGAATACACTGAACCAAACTTGAAATTTAGATTCACATTTAATTGTTTCTGAGACAATAAAATGAACATAAATGCAAAATATATATTGCACAAATGCAATATATGTTACAAAGAAGGAGGCGAACTCCCTAAAATTGGGCACTGTTTTGGGGACGCCGCGGAGACATGATGACAAATTGACGATACTAAAAGCATATGACTATAGAACATCGTCACAGACGTTATTTAGTATTGTCAGATGAAGGAAATCGGATTAAGGGTGAGGATGTGATAGATTACAAAAAAAACAAGAGCAAAAACAAACTGAACAAACAATAAAAGGAGGGTATTTGCATCATTAAATATTACCGAAGAACAGATAAAATCATCGTAACTGTGTAAAAAGTGACAGAATATAATATATCAAGGTACTGAATTGGCTAGAGTTTTGTCCCGCAATTAAGACAGAGGAAGAGTGACTGAACTAGCAGTCAGCTAAAATATTCAAGCACAATTATCATGAAAAATCGTATATGAGGTAATGAAACACGTCAATGACATCCATAATATACACTGTGATGAAGATATGTGTGAATGTGTGCAGATAATTTTTATCAAGGCTGGACCCTATAACGACAAGAATTTACCAAGTTAAAAGAAAAGAAATATCACGTTTTCTTTGTTTTGCTTTGTTTTGTTTTGTTTTGTTTTGTTTTGTTTTTTTTTTGGGGGGGGGGAGAGGGTGAATTTCCTTTTAGAATAGGTACATCTCTTTGCATACATCCACAAAACAGGGCAGAGGTGACATTTACACAACTTGTAATCATGTTAATAAGCCGAACGAAGACAGACAGTCTTCTTATCTTTGACCGAAGCGGTATTTTTGCAACTGTCTATGAGGGGCTTACCTGGTATCGGATACTTGCAGGCCATTTAAGGTGTTGTGGAATGAATATATAATCCTGCTTTTGACAGAGAAATAGATACCCCTAATGATGATAACGAAAGGAACGAAATGATCGTATTGCAAATTTTAAACCGTGTGGAATCGGCATGATAGTAACGAATGGAAGTGTTTCAATCCTTTCTTTAGTCAAAATGAGTGAGTATATATACACTAAGAAAAAAAGGGTTCAGTTTTGCACCCTTCAAGTGTAACACCAGGAGCTCCTTAATGGGTGCAATTTGGCACCCAAAGAAGCATTATGCACCATTGACGGTGCAGTGAGCTATATTTTGCACCCTTAAGGGTGCAGAGTTACATTCTTTAGGGAAGGTGCAAATTTGCACTCTTTTGGATGCAAAAATTTCTACACCCTTTAAGGTGCATAATGGCGCCTTTAGGGTGCAGATGGGCATTTCTGGGTTCAAATAAATACAAACGGGTGCATCTTTGCACCTTTTTCATGTAGGGTGCAAGATTGCACCCTGAAGATTACACCCTAAAGGGTGCTGTTATTGTTGCGTTTGGGGTGCAAAATTGCACCTTTTTTCATGTTCTGTGATTCTTTTTGGCAGGATGATATGTCACATACGAGTATGACATCAGACATACTGAAGCATTCATCAGAGCATACCGAAAGAAAGCCGATATCAAACAATATGAACAGAAACTATAGGAAAAAGTGCTCGGAAACAACTTTTCAGTGTTAAGTGTGCGAATGTGTGTGCGTGCGTGTATACACAGTTGGTTTGCAAACCGTAATCAATTACGGATTTCACTCATTGTTCTTTGTTCTGTGTTTATTTTTCCCATTTGATTTGTGAAACGCAGTTATTTCCTTTCAAATGTCTTTCATGTTAATGAAATCCAATGAAATAGATTGATTTGTGATTTATGGACTGGATTATAGTTAATGCAATTCACTGAAACATGAATATGAGTTAATGCAATTACTGAAATACTTTAGTTGAGTTCAGAGGCGTCGATCCATTTTTCGGATGGGGGGGGGGGCAAGACGACCAAGCGGAGATGAAACCCACGGCTACTGATATATACGTGTGTGTATATATATTTTTTTTTCCTTTTTTTTTAATGATATTTCTTTATTTTCTCTCAAATCAAATACATATTATATAAATCATAACAAAAGATTTACATATTCTTCATATAACAGGATTGTGCATTGATACATTGGTTTAACATAAATTACAATAATATAAACCCCCAAAAAGCACTTTCATAATCCATTTACAAGTATTGCCATATAAATGATCAAAAATAGTACGTGAGAAAATCTTTTGTTTGTTTTCCCATCCCTCCCCCAAAATCCTTTTGTCAATATTTTGTATTTGATTTCATTCAACATAAATCATTACATTAAAATCAATATAGATAATACAAATCTTAACTTCATAACACAAATGATGAATTAAATCTATAATCACAAATCAAATAATCCCTGGAATGAAATCACAATGATTCTGTTAACACATCACCCCACACACTCCAACACCCTACAAACCCCCCTCACACACACACACACACACACGCACACACACACACACACACACACACACACACACCCATATATATAGGCCTAAAATGCTTCACATTGATATATCAACGTGAAGCATTTTCATTTGGGGGAAATACGCATCTTGCTAGATTGTGAACCATCCAGCTTTTTTTAATTTTGCGAGCGAGCGAAGCGAGCGAGCAAAAAATAACAAATTTCTTGTTATAAGAGAAGTGTTTAGTATTCAAAATACACTGTAAGCATATATAATACCTAATATATATATATATATATATATATAAAATAAATAAAGTTAGACAGTTAACGTGTGGTTCATCAGTACTTTATTGTTTTGCTACTCGGAGTTTCACGCAGATGCGATCCTCAGGCAACTAATAAAGGCTAGTGGCAATACCATTTGAACATTAACAATTCACTGAAAAAGCGCGCAGAGCGCGCAACCCCATTTCACGCATATGGAGCGCAAGCTACCATGGTAATTTAGCGCACTGAGATGGTTCCACTGAGAAGAAAGAGAGAGAGAGAGAGAAAGAAAGAGAAAGAGAGAGAGAGGAAGAAAGAGAAAGAGAGAGAGAGAGAGAAGAGAGGATGAGAGAGAGCGCGGGGGGGGGGCATGAAGCGACAATGCACCAACAAGACTGCGTGAAACAGGGTTTGGCAAGAAGATGCAAAGCGATTACGAAAATTCTTTCTTGAAGTTGCACAAGTAGAACTTATTCTGATGACGGCATTTAGAAATGAGTTCCGGTCGCTTATTTAATAGTGATTGCTTGTCAGTTTCTCAGTTAAGCACAGGTCACACCTCTTAGACTCGTTGGTGTATGGATGCGCATGGCGGGCAATCGACCACTTGATGGTGTAGGGTGTATCGTGCCGTTTCAGATCCCAGATGAATTTCGATAGCTCCGTGCTGTATTGATACCTCTCATGTCGGAAGGATAGGAGATGGTTGCTGTACCTCAACTTGAAGGGGGGCTCCGTAAGGCCGATGTAGACCATCGTTTTGCTTGGGCTAGTAACTTCGGCGTTGTAGATGATGTTAGTAGCCAAGCAGTTCCCTTGAAGAAAGTACTGATGAACCACACGTTAACTGTCTAACTTTATTTATTTTATTTCATGCTCTGCCTCATCACAGACATCGAGCACTCTTAATTACAAGGATAGCATTCACCAAGTGTATATATATATATATATATATATATGGTCACCCCGCTGTCAAATATGAACTCTATTTTGTCACATCGCTGGTCCATTGTTGCTGCCCCCCCCCCCCCCACCACACTGCTTTTTAATCTTACGAGCGAGCGAAGCGAGCGAGGAAGCACACAGTGTTTTTGATTTAGATGAAACATCTAAATTATCTATTCGGTCTCATCTCACTTACTGAATTCGTTTGTTTTTCAAAACCATTAATATCAAACGAGCAAGCGCAGCGAGCGAGGAAAAATATACCCTTTTCCATGTGATAGAACTATTATTTCGTCATCATAATATATATTAATGTGATGATAGGTGTATTCGCTATACAAGAACGGATTATTATTATTATTATTATTATTATTATTATTATTATTATTATTATCATCAGAATACACTATAAACCTGTCATGCCTGTGTGATATCTAAATAATACATCCGATCACCTGTAATGCCGAAAATGACACTGTTTTACCTACCTCGCTTGCAGTCCGAATCCAATCTCTTTCTACCATAGCGAGTAAAGTCAACGACCGATCCCGGCAAAATTATATGGATTCGTCCCCCAAAATTTATCAACTACCTTGCTGCCTAAATATAATGATATTTTGGAATCTCGCTGCTACTTGCTGCCAGAAATCATCTTGTATCTAGCTTTTACCAGCGAGAGTAGTGAGCGAGCTAACAAAAAATATGTGTGTTTTTTTTTAAATCTAGGCTGTTATCTCCTGAAAGTGTATCTATTTTTAGGTTTAGTGGCCACTCGATTTCTTGGAGTGATATCTTGTTTGGTTATATTACTTCCTATGAATAGAAGAATAGTATAACATTAGATAGAAACACGAGATAAAAATCGATTTTCTTTCACAAGAATAGTAATTATCATCGGCATCAATTAGTAAAGAAACTTAAATGCGAGCGAGCGAAGCGAGCGAGCGCTTCTCAGTGTCCCATTTTCTTTCTTTTTTCTTGTTTTCCACTTTCATTTCACTTCTCTCCTTCCTTTTTCTTTCTTTTCTCTTTCTTTTTTTTCTTTTTTCCTTTTTTCTTTTTTTTTCTGGTTCGGAAATTATTGGGGGGGGGGGGGGCAAAATGATATCTTTGCCCCAGTGTCCCATTTTCTTTCTTTTTTCTTGTTTTCCACTTTCATTTCACTTCTCTCCTTCCTTTTTCTTTCTTTTCTCTTTCTTTTTTTTCTTTTTTCCTTTTTTCTTTTTTTTTCTGGTTCGGAAATTATTGGGGGGGGGGGGGCAAAATGATATCTTTGCCCCCCCCCCCCCCCAGGATCGACGCCACTGGTTGAGTTAATATATTTTGATTTGTGATTTATATATATTCTATTTGAGTGAATTTAAAGTAAAGATCATTGAAAAAAAAGTAATCAACCATATTGAAAATGAAAATACAAGTATTGTACATCTCTATAAAAACGTTTCATACTTTGTTCTTCCATGGGCGTCAGTCGGGGGGGGGGAGGAGGGGGCAGGGGACACTCCTTCATTTTTTCTGGTAGGGGACCATAAAGGGTATGTCGCTCCCCCTAAAAAATACACTCTGGACCCTTTTTTTTTATTGTCAGCAGATTTTTGTATGTACCCCCGAATTTTGTATCCCCCAATTTTAAGCTTAGGACCTTTTTGTTTATGAGTGCCCCCCCCAAAAAAAATATAACAAATAATAAAACCTTTTAACGCGCCAGTGTTCTTCAAGCAAGAATCATTCTTAGCATTGTTCATATTATCTCAGTAGTAAATGTAAATATGTTTCACTCCTTTTCATTTCTGCATGCTTTGTTTCTTTTTAAGCTTTTCTCCTTTTTTTCATATAGGAAGATGCAGTCTTCTGACGAAGAAGTTATTCCATAAGTTATTCAAAGGAGAGAACCCGTATAACCGACACATCAGGCCAGTCATTAACGAATCAACGCCTACCGATCTTCAAATGCAGCTTTTTGTTTCTCAAATACTCGATATGGTACGTTCATGAATTGATGGTGGTAAGCCCCTATCCATGCAGATTTAGTTTGCACACTTCTCGTCAGCTACAAGATTGTCTTTCAAAGGAAACCAATATCCTCTACTCAAGTTATCCTTTAATCAAAGTTATAAGACGGAATAAAACAGATCAGCGAAAATTTGAATGAAATCCGACAGAGAATAAGAAAGTTATAGCTGCATATCACATCTTTGACACTACCATAGCTAGTGACAACATCATCTTGTGGTCAACTCTCAATATGTTTTCTACACATTTTCATTTTTCTAAACGTTTTCATTTTGCTCAAGATTTGTTAGGCCTAAGTTTTCTCCACAATATAATGGAATAAGGACAATGAAAACTTGTCTTCAAGAAAATAAAGAGTATGTGAAATTCTGTGTACAAAAAAGGGAGTTGTTCACGAATCATATAACAAATATCCATGGTAGTGTCAAACAGAAATTTCGTATAAGCAAAACTTTCTAATTTCGTGTCTCATTTTATTCAAACTTTCGCTGATCTGCTTTATTCTGTCTTAGCTTTGATTTAAAAACTACATGACTTGATAGTTTGGGTTTCTTTTAAGCACGGTAGGATTTATAAGCAGTTGGAAGAAAGACTGATTCACGTTCCTCGTCACGATACGAATTGATTCCTGTTTCTATGTCTTTGAAATTCATAATGAATTGTAATATAGAGGATGCTATTAGCAGGCGTGATTAAGGAAATAGTTTTTAGGAATTCATTTGGATTACGTAGCGGAGTATGAAGACACGTCATGTGATGAAACACACTGTCTCTCTCTCTTCATGAAATGACGTCATACTTTTAAGTTAAGTTCAAGACTAAGTCATTACTACACCAGGAAAAAACAAGTTGCTTGCACTTGCTCATGAATGCATAATGATTGTGATGATTATTTTTGAAACCCCCGTGATGATTTTTATGATATCATCTCTCTAACCAACAACCTTCTGATTAAATGATCAGAGAGATAGCACAAATCCGTAGACTACATGAATTCATCTAAAAATTGCCGATCTAGTGTGCACTTATAAGCATATCATGACCTTTTCCGTATTTTAATGATTCATTTACAGTTATCATCGGCTTGTAATCAGATGATGTTGACATAGGTGTCAGTCAGGGGGGGGGGGGCACGTCCCCAAAATTTTAAGGGTGGGGAAAACAATAGGGTATATCCCCAAAATATCTTTTAAGCTGAAAAACCTTTTTTGTGTGTGTTTCCCCCAAATTTTATGTACCCTCCAAAAAATGGAGAGTGCCCCCAAGAAAAATATAAAACGGATCAAGCGCCTGGATGCTATTAAATGAAATTGTACTGACTATGTTTAAAGCCAATTCAACCCAACACAATACCTATCGCAAAAAAGACATCCCAGAAGAAAAAAGTATTAATTTTTTTTTTTTTTTTTTTTTTTTTGGGGGGGGGAGGAGCTTACTTTCAATAAGGATGTGAATTCTTGATATTTGCTGGATAATTTGTATGATAAAAAGCATTCTTCTTTGATCAAATTTACAGGATGAAAGGTTACAACAACTGAAAGCCAATGTGTGGATGTCATATGTGAGTATCATATTGTAATGATTACATTCATGCATTCAAATTGCGTGGTCAGTACATTCATATGACTACTGTATATGCAAGTACCATACATTTACATTTGTATAAGATAGTATAAAGTGGATGCCCGGCATTCATAGAGAAAACTATCGACTACCAGGGGAGTGATCCCACAATGTAATTGAAGTATAGTAATTGATATTATCCTTGTGTGTTTCTAGACCATGGCAAACAAATACATAACTAACAAAATTATGGGAAATTGTAGAGGAGAAAAACAGGCTGTACTTATATTGTTACTGTGTGTGCTATTGTTCTGCTCTATATACGATACAACTATCTTTAGATAAAAAAAAAACCGGGATATGTAATAGACATTTGAGTAGACCCAGTGGTTTGTATCGTTGTTGTTGTTTTTATTTGTTTGTTTATTTTTTTGGTTGCACATGACGTTATATATATGGAACGTCTTTAATTACACTACTTGTGGTTTGACCCATTTTCGCCATATGCTGTATTCTAGATATTTCAAGATCGGAAAATACAATTCTGAATCATTTCCCAGACCTTTTATCATCATGCAGTTACCGCATTGTGCATGTGGTTTATGAAATAATGATTATTAAAATAACCTGTGGTTTGATATGAAACCTTGAATATGGTATAATTTACTTCCATTTCTTATGATGTCATTTTTGTAGGGGTGTCCTCGTTGTTGATGTCAAAAAGAGATATCAAAAATCCATTTCGCGAATTTCGTTCTGAACTGTAATAACGTGGTTATGTAACAATTAGAGAAGATGGTAACATTAATTATCATACACTTTTATAGACAAGACGTTATTCATTAAAACTTCCTGTTAGTTTTCTAAAAATATATGTTATAAAATTATATGAAATATTATTTCCTAATTAGGGTTTTAAAAGGGATATGCTTCATCTTAGTATTTTAATCTAATGCTTCTCTTATTTGGCTATGATTTGTTGAACTGGCATAGGACTGGATCGATGAATTTCTTCGCTGGGACCCGGATGAGTTCGACGGACTAAAGAGCTTTAAGATAACCTCTGACCTCGTCTGGATGCCCGACATTGTCATCTATAACAAGTAAGAATGACGACATCTATGATGAAGTAGGACTGACGTCATATTTAGCAAGAAAGATTTATGGCATTGATGACGATTCATACTGCGAAATGTTAAGGCAATAACGACGTTAGGCTTGCATGGTAAAATAATGTAATCAGGATCACGTTGATGATGAAAGTTGGGGTAAATATAATCGCCATTAACACCATATCGCTTCTACTGCCATCACCGTCATCTTCATTATTCATTATCTTCTTTTTTATTTTCATTCATTCATCAGCATTAGTCATCATCATCATCATCATCATCGCCATCATTATCGTCATCATCATCATCATCATCATCACCATCATCATAAATACCACCATCATTATCATCATTGTCATCATCATCATCATCGCCATCATTCTTATCATCATCATCATTATCATCATCATCATCATCATCATCATCATTATCATCATCATCATCATCATCATCATCATCATCACCATCATCATCATCATCATCATCATCATCATCCGTTGATTACCAATCACAAAGCTATATGGTCATCCTAAAATTATTTACCTAGTCTCTATATACTTGACTACTTATTCATGTCAATGGTATTATCATTGACATATATTTGTATTTAGATTTTATTTTTGAACATAATTGATATGTATCAATATTCTGTATGTTCATAGACAAAATATCAGAGACAGTTATTTAATGATAACAAGAGTGACAACAGTATACAGAAATGTTGCATGTCATAATTATGTTACATTGAAGGTATATAAGACCATGAAGATATGATACAATTAAAGGGATCAAGTAACTTCGTGGAGGTTTGATTTAATAAATTGTTGAATTTTAATGTCTGTTTTGTATAAAAATGTTTAGAAGGATAAGTAAACAGCCAGGAATGTAGCAGTTTTTAAATATAAGATGTAATTATCAAGATGTCTATCACTGAATTCCACCATTTGCAAAACCAACCTGGATATGCTTTTGTCTGTCTTTCACTGCAGTCTATGGGGAAAAGGGGTGTTTATACTGTTGAATTTATCGACGTTGGTTGGCGATAATCGGCGGCATTGTTTGTCGGCAATCTGGCCTCTACAACCCTCCCCCCCCCCCCCCCCCCCCATTGAAAATAGTCTAGCGACGCCCCTGATGTCAAAGACACCCCCCCCCCCCCCCGATTTTCCGACGTGGTGACTAATTATCTTTGTGACGATTCTCTGGTGCCGCCGTTAAAACGCAAAACAATGTGCGCCGCTTGGCAGCAAGTCCCCCCCCCCCCCCCTTTGGTCAAAACCTGGATCCGCCTTTGGGGTCCGGCATTTTCGGTCACTTGTACATTTTCTCTTTTTGTGAAGTATAAGATGATGCTTTAAATTGCATTTTTCAGGGCTTCATATTTATACAATATTACATACACTTATACTTGTAGCATGTAGGGCCATGCAGCTCAACTTTTTGAAAGTTAGTCGAATGATGTATTTTAAACATGTTAAATGTTTTAAGGGATTTTCAGTTAGAACCATAATCATGACGTTTTGCCCTTCTCCTCTCTTGCACAGTGCGGGCGACTCGTACGATCCATACATGTTCAACAAGATAGTAAAGATAGAAAATAATGGTCACGTGAACTGGGGTTCTCCTCACATCATTCAGACGAGCTGTCAACTCGATGTGGCGAACTTTCCCTTTGACTATCAACATTGTGATGTCAAGTTCGGCCCGTGGCAGCACGATGGATCCGAGTTAGCCATCACCGGCTCAGGTAACGCCCAGCCTTGCCATCATTTTGTTTGGTATTAATTTGAAGCGAGTGATTAATGATGAGGATGGAGGTGATGATAATGATGATGACAGCGATGATGGTGACAATGGTGATGATGATGATGATGATGAGGGTTAATGATGATGACGATGATGATAATAATGATGGTAATGATGATGTTGATGAAGATGACGAGGAGGGAAATGATGATGACGACGATGATGATGCTGCTGCTGCTGATGATGGTTGTGCTTGTGATCATGGTGATGAAAAAAAGATAAAATTGATAACGGTAATAGCAGTGATGATTTAGATGATGTAGATAAAGAAGAGGAAGAGGAAGAGGAAGATCATAATGAACATGAAGATGTTGGTTATAATGATGATGATGATGATGGTGATGATGATCATGATCATGATGATGATAGTAGTGCTTGTTATCATGGTGATGAGGATGATAGTGATAAGTAACGATGATGACATAGATGATGATGATGATGATGATGATGATGACGATGAGATGATGATGATAATGATGATGAGTATGGTATTGATGATGATGGTGTCAGTCATGGTGGTGACGCTAAAAGTACCACGAAAGTAATAACCCATTTCATGACTATCTTTGCAGGTGATGAGACAGTATTCAAGAGTAATGGTGAATGGGACATGTTCGGTCTTTCTACCGTGACAAACCAAGAGACTTACCCAGACTCACCTGGTATAATTTATTATGACGTCACTTACACCATACATATCAGAAGGTAAGGAATGGTGGCCTTATTTTTTACGAATCAAAAATATTAATTTGTCAGATTTATGTCTACTTTCATTCAAAACAGTACAAAATTTGGATGGATTGAAATTAAATGTTCAAAGTCTAGTGCACGGGCTAAGCAAAAGCTTTAAATAAAATCATGCAACTAGCCAAGCAAATTTTTAAACCTCCCATCACTCACATTTTTTTGGCTTTCAGAACATCTCATGCAACGCTGTAGCCCAACTCAGTGAGCTCTGACGTAATAAAAGCCAATAGTTTTACAAGCGAATGGGGGGGGGGGGGGGAAGGATGCATTTTAGTTATTCGATGGGTGAAGTAAATTCCACCTAAACGACCAGAATCACATATTTTCCGTTACCTTTCTTCCCTCTCTCTCTCTCTCTCTCTCACACACACACACTCCCTTTCTATCTCTCCCCTCGTTCTCTCCCTCTCTTTCGCTCTTCTTTCTCTCTTAACTAATTTTTCCATTTCTCTCTCCCTCTCTCTCACACAAACCCAAAGCGCAGAAATGTAACGCGAACGCATCGACATAATGTACACACGCTGATTAAGATAAAGGGAAAGAGCGTGAGAAAGAGAGAAAAAAAGTTAACAACCGGAAGAGTAGCCCAAGGGAATGCCCATAGAGGAAGGGGGGAATGTGAAAAAAGGCAAAGAAAAACAAATTCTTATAGAGTTGAGGGACGTAAATATGAAAAAAAATAATAATACAATGTCTTAATCACTGTTTTTGCCTTTTCGATTCTTTTCTGTTCCAGGCGGTCAATGTACTATGTGTTCAACCTTCTTGTACCATGCATCCTGATCGCATCTATCACTCTTCTTGGTTTTCTTCTACCGGTTGATTCAGGGGAGAAGGTATCTCTTGGTATAACAGTCCTTCTCTCACTCACTGTCTTCTTACTTCTCATTGCTCAATCAATGCCGCCATCTAGCGTCGTACCCATTATAGGTAAGCATACGCAAGACTACACGATGCATGTACATTTTATCTACCATTTCCAGCATATCTTAAAGGGAAAGTCCACCCTAGAAGTTTCACTCTTTCAATAAAAGGAGATAAATTTGAACAGCATTTTAAAAAAAGAAATGAGCAAAATCGGTCAAAGAATAAGAAAATTACACTCATTTACATTTTCTAGTAAATTACTCTCGGCTCTGCAAATCGGCAACACTGATGACATCATATGCGAGCAGGTCTCCATTCACTTTGTACATGAAATTTCACATTTTCTCAATTTTCTTGGAAGTTACACATTTTCTTACCCCATAGTCAAAGTATGTTATGTAAAAGGCAATTCTTCTGAACATACATTGATTGTGGGGGTTATGCTCATTTCTTTTTTAAAATGCTGTTCAAATTTATCTCATTTTATTGAAACAGTGAAACTTCTAGGGTGGACTTTCCCTTTAAGCATTTCAACATTTCCACGTTAACAATGAAATCAACAGAAACTACTGGTGGGGAAGGTGGTAATATCTACAACTGATTGACGGATTAGAGTTATGTGGAACTCTCATTCAAGTTACCCCTGTTGGGAAAGGTTAAATTCTCTGACTTCAATAATTAAAAAAAAAATACTTTCGAAAAATAAACACAAGTGCAATTTCGAAAGCCTTTTGTACTTCCCATACAAATCATAATTTGATTGCGTGATAAGACGTTTTAAGTCCGCATATTTCTAAAGGTGATAGACGGGGCTATTGAAGTTGCCAAATTAACTTTAAGGGCGCTTCCTTCCCAATCGCCTGTGGTGATTAAGTATTGTACTAATTTGATCATTTCTTGTTTTTAGTTTATCAGAACCCATTTTCATTTTCCATGAATACGTTGTTACTTTTCCCAGCTGAAGGTTTGGTATAAACTGCTAATACAGTCCTGTGAACTGTTTATCCCAGTAGTATTTTCTGCAGACATCAATTATCAGCCTTTTCCGTTTTCACAAATTCATTTATCCTTTAACAAAAATATATTTTTTAACTTTCACAATTGAAACTTCAATTCTTTAAAATCACAGGTTTTTAAGTGAATTAAAATGCTTCCCTAACTTGGTATTTGCACATGATGCATGTACAAGTACTCCATTTACATCACATTATCCAGAAACTAGCGGCGCCCTTGTTATATTCATAGACCTTTAATTACGCCAAGAAAATTTCAAGTTGTATATCTCTTGTACATTTCTATAAGGAATACTGTATGTCGAAAGGCAGAAATAAAATTAATCCTTCACATCTCCAAGGTTTAATCTGATGGTGTGTTGTCCTTTATAGGGAGGGGGTTAATGCTTGTGAAAAATGTGAATATTATGAGTTAGATAAGCTTAGGATTACTGCTATCATTATCATCATCGTCATCATCATCATCATTATTGATATCATTATCTCTGTTATTATTATCATTATCATTATTATTACCATTCTCGTTATTATTGATATCATCATCTCTATCATCATTATCATTATTATTATTATCATTATCATTTTTGTTATTATTAATGTCATCATTATTATTTGCAGTATGATTATTATCATTCCAATCATTATTTTTATTATCATCGTCATTATTATTATCAAAGAAGAGAGAGGGGAGGGAAATTGTATAAACATTAAAAATGGCGCATTTAGTGGTCTGGACGAAAGTGATAAAATTTGAATATCTTCCTGATTCCTCGTTTCATTTAGGTCAGTATTACGTATCTACCATGGTACTCGTCTCAATAAAGTGGTCTGGACAAAAAACATGATGAAATTTGAATATTTGATTCCTTGCGTCATTCAGGTCAGTATTACGTAAGTACCATGGTACTCGTCTCAATCTCCATCCTCCTGACCGTATCCGTGATCAACCTCCATCACCGTGGTCCATACTGCAAACCAGCTCCTCGATGGATTCGGAGAATAATCCTGGGGAAGATAGCCAGATATCTACGGCTACAACCTGATCATTTCAAACACATGAAGTTTGCTTCCAACAAGAGCTACTACAATGCCAACGGGATTAATACCTCTTCACCGGGCAACAACTACAGGAGTAAGATTGTTGGTAAATATCTTTCCTATCATTTCTACATTGCTCTGGCGATGGAGCACAGTTCGGCTGATATTAAAATTTAGGATTCTGTGCCACAGTACCAGTTGGTGATTGTGGCTTATTCATGCAAGTGGTAAAGCAATGGCATTCTAAGCCACAGAGACTTCCTGACTTGATTAGATTGTCAGCAGAGAATTTCCTTTTTCATTTTCTGCGGGTTTTTAAATTTTTCCACAGGACGACACTAAAGGGAATTTTGACTATTTGATATAAGTTTCATGCTTTATTCTCTCATTTGTTTTAAGGTGTATCGTCGTATAATTTTCTAATGTTTGAAATTAATTGAATGTTTGTTAAGTGAAACAAGTGTAGAGCTTGCATTTTGCCCCGCTGGTCATCAAGCAATGCATAAAACACGTCGGAAATAACATAGACTGATGATAATCCATTATGATTTATGATACTATTTTGTTTTCCCCCATCATCACATGCAGAGAAACGAGATGGTTACAAGTCGGAGAAAGTGAAACTGACTGCACCTAACGAGTCTCCAATCCTTGGAATCTCCAGGGGCGGTCGGGGAAGGGACGGAGGGACAGGCTGCTGTGAGAACAGCGAAGATCATCTCATTCTACTGCGCCGAATGATTGATCATATGCGATACATCCGCGATCATTTTGAAGAGATCGATGATGCTGAAGAGATCAAGAACGAATGGAAACAAATCGCGTTGGTTATCGATCGCGTATTCGCTATCTTCTATGTACTTGGTACGATCGGTACTATCATGATCCTTGTATTTAAGATCTCATGATCGCCTGATCGTTGACGTCGGTTCATCGTCGATATTTTTTTGGAATTGCCATCACAGTGGTGATGAAGTGGTAATGAAGATTTGAGATCAGTCCAGATCACCGGCGTACCGCTTCGTGGAGTGGGGAGGGGGACTGATCGAAATCTTTTGCCGAAATTTTTAGCGCGATCTCACACAAGGGTACAAAAACACCCTTACCCACCCACAAAACACACTCTCACCTACCCACCCACCCACCCACCCACCCACACGCCCACGCACATACTCTAACATCCTATCTTATTTTTTTTTTGCATTTCAAACAAAGCCTTAAAGGGCTCCCTCTACAAGCCCCCCCCCCCCCCCCCCACACCACTACCACGCTCCAGTCATTCCTCAAGCACGCCCTAAATTAATTGGGAATTAAATGCTTAACCTTATTTAATTCCCAACCACGCCCCGGCCACAAACCTCTTTTTATCCTCTCTCTACTTTGTTATCGCACATTTGGTCAAGGTATACAATTGATTCATACGTCAACATTACCAATTCGCCGATAATCATGCGCATGTAATGTATGATAAATTTAGACGAATTCTTCTAATAGATATCAGGTATTAGAATACATTACCTTATTAGAATGTTTATCCTGAAACTAGTGTGCATTAGCTTTTGTAAATAATTGTAACAGTCAATGTGTAAATAACAGATACATTTTCATCACGCATTTATTTGATTTTTTAATGTGGGTGACATTGTGTGTACAATATAATAGCGTGCTGTTCATTGATCTAAACACATAAAATAGTTGTTAGATTGTTTTACGCGAAGAACTGAATATGTCTTTGGACGTTATCTGCCTGTGCGACTTATACTGCTTTCACACCTAGGTACGGTCGCTGCGAGCGGTCGCTGCGACCGATGAAATCATAGTGTGAAAGCATTTCATCGGTCGCTGAGTACGGTCGGTGAGGTACTTCAGCGACCGATCGCGACCGATGCAAGCTAGATGTGAAAGCACATCGTACTCAGCGACCGATCGAAATGCAATGACCCCCCATACATGCCTACGCACTATCTCTACTTCCGCTTCCGGCTAGGTCAGCTATACAGCGACCGATCGCTCTGGGCCTGACCAAATTTTGACGGAGGTGTGAAAGCACGTCCGATCGGTCGCTGGGTACGGTCGCAGCGACCGGTCGCAGCGACCGTACCAAGGTGTGAAAGCAGTATTAATCATGTGACAACGGCTACAAATTTAGAGACACGTACTGGTCAAAGTCCAAGACGCATGTTGCTAGTATAAGAAATCGTATTTGCATTTTTTTAATTACTACTCTCCTTCTTCTTCATATCTCTTTTTCTATCCTCCTATTTCATTTCCCTTGCTGGTGGCAACAAAATCTGTAGTCTACAGCCTCCTGGAGTCTTCCTTTTCAGTATGATGAATATGTTTTGACTAATACGCAGAGCTGGATTTTGCTATTGGCCAATGCGTTTAAGAAGGATACTTCTATTTGTTTTGTTATTTACTGTGAATAATAATCTAAGATAGTATTATTATGCTATAATACATACATGTTTGATATGTACAAATGAAAGGGCATTTCCGACAAGTGTTCTCGGAAACAGAAAACATGTAAAAACAACAACAACAAAAATGCCAGAAAGAAACTTGTAATGATAATTTGGTTGTTGGTATAAAACATTTGTCTAAATCTAGGTACAGTTACTTTACAGTTGGTATCGTGCACCATGTACCGCTCCTTGTGGTTCTTATTCGAATATTCACCTATATTATAGTCACAACCAACAGTGCGTCTCTTTGCAAGTACGTGTTTGCAGCTTCAGTTGAAATGTCGGCCAAATCCTGCGACTCGTGAGTCCTCTTTACGATCTATCTTGGGCGTCTTGCACTCTTCACAAACCTCCCCCTTGCCTGGAGAGACCAGTGACGAGCACTCAATTAATTACAGCCCCCGTTCAGGTGCCATGCGATCTGTGACGGCTTCCTATAGGGCATGATAAATAAGATGACAATACAATTTTACTGTGTAGGAGTTAGAATGAAAATGATTAACCCAAACTTTACCTTTCGATTTGCACTTCAGAAAGAATAGCTTATTTTTAAAAGACAGAAAAGAAAATAAAAAAAGAAAAACCAGTGAAAATATCATTGACTTTAAACAAGATGAAGAGTAAATTAAGTTTCACTGAGTATCAACAATAACAATGCCCTTCATGTGACTCCCACGTTTCATATTTTAAACATTCGTGGTGTTTTTATAGCAAATTATTGAAATGTAAGTCGTAACCTTTATATGTTAGTCCATACCCATGCTTTACCAATGTATGTTTGATTGATATTCCAGTTTTGATTGATTTACATTGAATTTGATTGCTCCCCTTTGTCATTCGTTATTCCTAAGCCAATCTTTGTGAAATTGGGTCGATTTCAGTGGGAAAGTTATATAAATGTACATTTTGAGATTTTACTTAGTAGGCAGATAATTAATGAATCAACAGCTGTGTACATGTATTTCTTTTAAACTAAGCATTTTTTAAACCATGTATTTCTTTTAAACTAAGCAACGTTGTTTAATAAAGCTGTGTATTTCTTTTAAACCGAGCGATTTTGTCGAACCCGTGTATTTCTTTTAAACTGAGCAGTATAACACTAGAATTTATACAGTGAAACATGATAAAAGCAACAAATTTAAAATATATATATATTTTGACCCATATTTTAAAAATTGGCCAAATTCCAACCTGTCTTAAATTCGTCCACTGATTTACTGAAAGCAAAGCGTAAGCATGTATGTTCTGTATACATTACCTGAGTTATTAAAGTAAAAACAAATAATGAATAGATCCATTAAAGAAAGAAAGAAAGAAAGAAATCAATCAATCATTCAATCGACTGATAAATGAAATAATTGTGGTTATGAATAACAATAAACAAAGTGACACCATAGAGGAAAAAAAAACTTTTGCATTTATGTTTAGTTATCATGATTATGAAATCATAACAATTTGTACAGGATGGAGAGTTTGACGTTTGGCACTCTAGAACTTTGTGGAAAAAAAAAATCTCAGCGCTAGGATGATACCCCCAAGAGCGACAGCTGCTTTTTGAGAAGACATAGGCCTATATGAACTTATATTGCAAGTAATGAAACAATCAAATGCCATCGTTAACGGTTACTTGTATTTTTTTTAAAAAGGAATGGAATCAATTACCAATTTCTATATAGCAATGCACTATACTATTCTCTTAAAAAAAACTTTGCTGAAGTTATTCAGTTTATAATTTATAAAAATTTTAGGGTCGTATGTTTGTGTGGGTGTGTGTGTGTGGGGGTGTGAGGATGTGGATATGCAGTACTTTGTCTGTTTATGTGGTAAATGTTATGTTTCATTTTAGTATTTGAAGTGATCGTATAATTAATTTTCATTATTTCTTTGGGGCCATGCAATTTTCTTTTTTGTGGGCACAACCATATTTTGCTTTAATGTAGATTTCTATGTATTGATATGTATACTTCTTTTGTAATTGATTGCATTCATGGTTAAATGAAATCGAATTGAATAGTTTCCCATCTTTTATATGAACTTGCATAATAGCCTGATGAGAGCCAGAAGGACGTTAACTCTGTGTTAAATGCTTCTAAGTTATGACCTTTTGTCAATAAACACCAGGGCTGCGTTTCACGAAACCGTCATCAGTCTAGCTTCTCGGACATCCCACTGAAACGCGTTGTAGAATTAACCCGCGTTTCAATGGGATGTCCATGAACTTAGAATTACGACGGTTTCGTGAAACGCAGCCCAGTGCATGTAAGTAAAAGAAAGGGAAGAAGAATAATAAAAAATAGGAAAAGCTAGGAAACATTCAAAGGGTGAAGGGTTCAAGCAGGTTTTCTTCGGTAATATGATAAACTTGTGAAAGGGATGATAAGAATTAGACTCGAAATCTAATATACATGCAGGTATAAAGGCATTAAACATGTTAAAAGTTTTTCCCAGACAGCCTTCCACAGGGCCATTCGTTCAATATGTATTGTTACATATGAGGGGAATTCAGAGAGAGAGAGAGAGAGAGAGAGGCAGAGGGAAAGAACAGGGAGAGAAAGAAAGATAGAGATAGAGACAGAAAGAGGAAGAGAGAAAAGGAAGAAAAATCACATTAGATATTCAAACGACTTTAATTTAGTCACTGTCAATTCTACCTTACAGGTGTATAAAAAAAATGAACCTAATTTCATTTTTGGTTTTCGTACTCGGGGGGGGGGGGGGGGAACTATGCAATGCCAAGTAAATCATGACAGACGTACAAATGAATTATTTCAACAATAGTCAATATATCTGTAATTCGTTTTTCAACTTGATCAGTGGATCCAGTTGAAATAACTAATTCAAATTATATGAAGTTTACATTTCTTTAATTGTACTTAGAATCAACGGTCATCGCTTTATATCGTGCCATTAGATTTTTGGTCTGTGTGTGGATTAGGTATAATCTTCGCATCATTCTTTGTTTGACAAGAGGTAGTATTCCATTTTATCGGGGAATTTGAAACCACCAGAAACCTCTCTCTATATGGTCATCTGAAGTAAAAGATAATATTTACAGAAAAGCTTACCGGCCTTCTCGAAATGAATTGCCAAGGTGACGTTATAATTCAATGATAATGCGATATGACGCTTTCATATGTTGGACTATCATGACTATATTGCTTTCAATCCGTCGATTATCGGTACTTCAATAGGTGTGCGAGGGAGAGAGAGAGAGGGGGGGGGGGGGGCAAGAAAAGGAGAGGAGGAGGAGAGAAATGTTGTGCGTGCGAGTGTGTGAGGTGTGTTTGTGTGTAATTATCATACAAGGAAGCCAAAGGTATAATATCCAAAAGTTCCCTCAAGCTACAATATGGGTTCTGGGCAGAGAAGGCTTAAATGTTTATTAATACAACAACAACAACAACAACAACAACAACAACGAAAAATCTTAGAATCACCTTACGATCCATTATGAATCTGCCCCTTAAATGTAACATACATTTTTTTTTAAAGACGAACTATAAAGAATATTTTAGACCTGTATACAGTTAGAATGATAGGTCGCAAAATCTAAATATATTAATATAAACATACACACACGATTTTAATATTAAAAAAAAAATGCTCTGTATATTCAAATACATTTACACTCTTTTAAACACGAGGCTACAAATTCTTTACGAACTATAAAGAATATTTTAGACCTGTATACAGTTAGAATGATAAGTCGCAAAATCTAAATATATTAATATAAACATACACACACGATTTTAATATTAAAAAAAAAATGCTCTGTATATTCAAATACATTTACACTCTTTTAAACACGAGGCTACAAATTCTTTGTGCATCTCGAATTCAGAGCCAACCAACTGGAATTCTGTGTTGCAGCTGAAATTCTACAGCACCTCTTTCAACCAAGAGTCACGAATCATTAATGACAGAGATAGCAAAATGGCTGGCAGAAGTGGCAGGTGTCATGATAGCCAACAAATTTGTTGTGTTCTTAATTGATTCCTGAGAAACATATATTTGGGGGCTTTGATTTTTTAAAAAGTGAAAATCTAATTAAATATGCAGAGCGTTATTAAATTTTGAATAATATATGAGAGAATGAAATTCACAAAACCTGCTTTAAATCTATAAATACACACACACACATGCGCATGTTTCCATACAATGTTTGTTAGGTTTACCTGAAGCTGTGATACATGAACTCTCTACCACTCTTAAAGGTAGTAGCCCACATTTGCAAGTGGCATCAAATCTGCACAAAAGTTTTACTTTAGATTGCTTAAAGCCACAGAAAAACACTCGTAAAATTTTAGATCCCAGTACATTCCCGTTTAGGATTGAGAAGGAAATATTCAACACAATTTTTTTTTGTAATGGCGTCTTCCTGACGCTTTAAAAGAAAAACCATTTATTTTTCACCGTTCTTTGGAATATTGTTATAATTTGATAACATGATAGTCTTACATAAACATCTCTCATTTAAAATTGAAATTGGCTTATCTCTCTTTAAATTCCGAAACAATGTTGTGCAAATGTGGGCTACAACCTTTAAGCCTTCTAATAAACTCAATTACATTCCTACCCATTAAACTATGCAAGCAAAGTGAGTCATGCCATCTGCTATCTCCTATAACTTCAAACATTATTAAATTAATGATGTTCTATATTTGTTTGTCTAATACGTTCTTCAACCTCATTCCCAAGTTCTTCTATTCCATTAGGACTTAATGACGTAAATACATAAAGTATAAGCTCCTTGAGATAAATGGAACCATTGCAAGTTATGTATAGCGATAGAGTCGGCTCGGCTCATTTCTGAAGAAAACCTCAATGCTGAAGATATCAATAAGAAGACTTTACTTTCACGAAAAATGGAGCTGTAAATATATATGTACACACTTAGAATTAAACACGTTAAAGGTTCAATTTTGCGCCCTACATGAAAAAGGTGCAAAGATGCACCCTTTTGTACTTGTTTGCACCCGGAAATGCCTCTCTGCACCCTTGAAGTTGCAACTATGTACCTATAAGGGTGCAGAAATTTTTGCATAAAAAAGGTGCAAATTTGCACCTTCCCTAAAGGGTACAACTCTCCCTTAAGGGTGAAAAATGTAGCTCACTGCACCCTTAAAGGTGCAGAATGCTTGTTCGGGTGCAAGGTCGTACCCATAAAGGAGCTTCCAATGTTATTTTGAAGGGTGCAAATCAAACCCTTTTTTCTTAGTGTGTACATTGCTTTTAGGTATCAAACGTAGTTAAATGCGAAGAACAAAGATAAATTGTTATTTTTGCCTTTAATTATATTCAATTTCCAGGAACAGAATAAACAGTGATTATTAACAAATTTTATACATACACACACACAAAAAAAACCCCCAACAACAACAACAACAAACAAAGCGAAAACTAAAATGAAAATGTTACAAGAACTAATGTGTAGGAAATGGGGAAAAGGGTAATTCAGTGTACCCTTTTGAATTTGAAGAGCTGAAAAGCAGATTTGAATTCTGGGTGCTGTCAGGTCAGTTTTTCAGTTTGAAAATTGTTGTGAATGAATGCTTCAATCATCAGTGACATATTTTATAATCAATGATGCTCTGAACTTGTATTTTTTTGCCAGTATATCATATTCTTCCTTTGTTTTACTGAAAATTTGATTTTCAAAATTTCGAAATCATTATCTTGAAGTGTCATTGTTTATCCAAGATATATTTTTATTCTAAGGTCAATTTTTATCTTTTTAATCCCATCCTGTCAATCCTCGGAAGGAAATATTTCCCTGGCGCTACATTACTATATTTCTTATCATTTAACATTTGTCTTTAGCTTTAAAGTTCAAAAGAAGAAGTAACTTACTATAGCGTTTGTGTAAATTTAAAAAGAAAAACAAAACAGGTGTTCCCTTCCTAAATAATCGTGTGTCTTTATGGATTATCCCTCGAGTTATGTAATCATTTACCACACAAATGACGCAAATCATCTTTTTCCATGTCTACAGTGGTTAACTTGTGTAAGTAAATCCTTCCACGTATGGTGTGAATACCAACATTTTCAACTTCTGAAGGTTTTGGTCCAGTCAAGTTGATATAAAAGTTGTGATCTAACGCCTAGCCTATATGGTAGAAGGAAAAAGCTGGAATTTAGGAGACAACATGATGAAGGATCTCACTTACATCGTTTTTTGGTCAATTCTGGTCACAGGTAACGTAGCCATTTCTTCTCATTATTACGGTTACATTTCTGATGAACATCAAAATCACTGTTTGTTTAAATACTTATCGAGTATGTTACAGGAAAATGTTAAGTTAAAGTTGACCATTTCATTTTTTTTTTAAACAACAACTTGTAAATTTTGGGCTTAAAAAGCAAAGTTATCACGATGCAAGGGCTACTCCTCATTTTTCTCATGACCATCTTTTATTCAATCTTTTCTTTAATACCTAACTGTACGTCTTTTGAATTTAATGTCATGTTTTAGTTAGTGAATTAGTCTAGTCTAGTCTAGTCCAGTCTAGTCTAGTCTAGTCTAGTCTAGTCTAGTTTATTCTAGTCTACTCTAGTCTAGTCAATAGCCTACTCTTCTCTGTTAGTACTTTGTTTTTCTACCACTTTAAGAAACTATATGATATTGGATGTATAGGTGTGGCAACGTCTCAAGTATCATGCCTACATCGTCATATCTCTGTTTTTTAAATTCTTTTTTTCTTCTTGTAAACTTTTGGTTGTAAATGTATGATACAAAGTCAATCTATATGACATACGATGTACCTGTCGGGTGTGTTCACACTCACTCTCGGATGGAGAAAAAATAGTAAACGATGATTAAGATTGTCGGAGAAGAATCGTTACTGTATATTGATAGAACTCTATTTTCATTGATTACAGGTTGCGTGACGATGCCACAGACGAGAAATGTTGGTCAGTTTGGTGTCATGATGGGATGTTTGCTTGATATGGGTACGGTAGAAGCTGGTCTAGATTACAATGGATATGGATGTTACTGTGGATTTGGAGGTCAGGGTATTCCCCTGGACGATACCGATAGGTGAGTCAGCAGGGACAACATCATTAAAGACACTGAGTAACTTCTAAAAATCTGAGCTGCATGACCCTACATGCTATCAGCATGATCAGTGTATGTAACATTGTGTAAATATGAATCCCTGAAAAATGCACTTCAAAAGCATCATCACGTGCAGCTCACAAACATTTAAAATATACAAGTGACCGGAAATGCCTGATCCTTTTTACCTCCTAGACTCTAGTGTTAGACAAAAGCATACCGTGGTTGGTTTAGCCTTCTGAACATCTTTATTCAACACAGACATCAAAACTCAACAATTTAGTAAATCAAGCCTCCGCAAAGCTACCGAATCCCTGTAAAGGGGCTTGTCCTGCATACCACCAATTACCAGAGCTCTTGTGATTTGGGGTTCATTTTATTTGTACAAGGTATTTTACCCACTTTTTCAATCTTGTCCCTGATGATGTGGGTCCCTGGGCATGCTGGTAACAGTGAGCACATATTTTTTTTAGAGGTGGTGTTGTCCATTGCATAAGTATCCAGACTAGTCATGCTAGTAACCACAAGGTACGGGGTTCGAATCCTTACCACGGCACTAACGCCCTTTGGCAAGACATTAATCTGCATTTGCAACACTCGCCCCAGGTGAAGTAATCGGGTACCTGGTACAAGGTTAAATTTACACCCTTCAAATGCATCACCAGGAGCTCCTTTATGGGTGCAACTTTGCACCCAAACAAGCATTATTCACCATTAATGGTGCAGTGAGCTTCATTTTTGCACCCTTAAGCAGTGTTATACCCTTCAGGAAAGGTGCAAATTAGCAACCTTTTGGATGCGCCATTTAAGGTGCATAATTGCATCTTAAGTGTGCAGATTGGCATTTTCGGGTGCAAACAAGTACAAAAGTATGCGTCTTTGCATCCTTTTCCTGTAGGGGGCAAGATGGCGCCCCGAAAGGTGCTGCTCTTGATGCATTTGGGGTGCAAAATTGCACTTTTTTTCTCTTACTGTGTAGGATCTATTCCTTAAATGCACTGAGCGCTATGGCTGCCGGAGCTGAAGCCGGGGTATTGATTTTCAAAGTCCTTCGGAAGCGCATAGAGATGTTATCAAAATGTGATATGCACCAGAAAGGAACATTGGTATTCATAATCGGATTATGATGTTGCTCTGTATGTAGTCAACCGCTGCACGGCTTACTTCAAATGTTTATATGTTCTTTGTTTGATTTAAAAGTTGAATGTCATTATACCCTAGAGCTAATAGCACACTATCTATAGAGATTTGAAATTCAGAAGGAATTTTTTTCATTGCAGTGATGAATGTATGCGTAAAGACGAAGTTTCAGAAAAAAAGGTTATACGTTGTGAAACAAGTATCGTTGTGTACTCTTGACTTCGATGTAAGAATTGATCTAATACCATACGAACCTACTTTGCAACAGACCGGTCTCTGGTAAAGCTGTAATAATAGCCTCAACGTTTACTCGGTATTGTTCAAAGAGAACACGATGTGCCGCAATTTCAGTTCCACCTAGCTTATTTCACGTAGAGGTAGTTGTGGATCAGTGGATAAGTCTCCGAAATTTGAACCACAGGGTCCGGGGTTCAAATCCCACCGCAGCACTCGCGTCCTTTGGCAAGACTTTTATCTACATTTTGTCACTCTCCACCCAGGTGTAGTAATTGGGTACCCAGTAGGAAGAAATTCCCTGAATGCTCGAGCGCCTGATCAGGGTAGCCGTGCTAAAGCCGGGGTAATGATATGCCGCGCTTAGAAACACTTGTATTAAGCGCTATGTAAATGTTGCCTATTATTATTATTATTGTTATTTCTTCATGTCGTTGAATGACCAAGATAGATTCTGACTTGTTAGTCCACATTGAGCTAGGGATTGATGTCGTATGAACATGAGGAACAGATATACCATACAGACCAATTTTATGGATTGTTTCTTAAAATTGTTCTCATGAAGGTGTTGTCAGACCCATGATGACTGCTACACTCAAGTACAAACAAGTGATATGTGCCGTGGTTATAACCAAGCCTATGTCATCCCTTATAAGTACAATACCTTGCAGTGTGGGACTTATCGCGCACAGATCATCTGCTGTAAGTATTTTTGATTTTATTTTCTCCAGTATGAACCTGATTAAAACCCATAAACGAGTTAGCTAGAAGCATGCACCGGGTGTGAGGGTGCGTGTGTGTGGGTTATATTTGCACAAGTCCTCCCCCCCCCCCCCCCAGGGATTTACGACAATGGCTAGAAGGGTACCATTCATATCTATACAAAAAAGACTTACTGATGTTTGCTACTGTCGTCACGAGGATTTGGGGCGGGTCGCTTTGGTGATGAAGAAGAAAAGACATGGTAAAATACAGAGAGAGGGAATTAAGTTCACACAGTCAGGGGCGTCAGTCTATTTTATAGTTTGGGCGGACACTCTCCCAAAATTTGCTGACAAGAGCAAAAACTAAACAAAACAAACAAACAATAAAAAAACGTCCTCGGCTTAAAAGGGGGGCGGACGTACACCCCAAATTTGCTGACAGGCAACAATTAAAAAGAGGGTCCTCAGCTTATATATTTGGTGGGGGGGGGGGGAGGTAGGAGACATACCCTACTGTGTCCATAACCCTAAATTTTTTAGGGTATGTGTCCTCTAGGGCCTGTCCCCTATCCACTACCTGATTGACGCTCATGTACACAGCTGGGATCATGAATAATAAATATACATTTTTACCGTCTTGTGAAGTGATGTCATATTATAAACACGAATCGTCATCCTAGGCGCTAATGGATACACGAGTAGTAAGTGTTTCTGTGTTTGTTGTGAAAGATGAAATATGATCAACAAGTTTCTTAATTTCTTAATTTCTTCTTTCTTTCCTTATCATCTGTTCCCGTTCGTATCTTTATTAATCGTTTCTTCAGCTGACGCAAGCGGTTATGAGGACGACTACAAATACACAGACTGTGCCATGGCGATGTGTGCTTGCGACAAGGCTGGTGCTGAATGCTTCCAGCAAAGGAGACCAACCTATAATCCAGATTATAAAAGATACGACAAGGATAGCTGTTGAGAGGGAATCTAATCTGATTCAGAGAAAGAGAGAGGGAGAGAGAGAAAGAAAATATTGCATTACCATTTCCCAGACGTTAAATGACAACCCAACGCAAGATGTAGACTTATGTCATTCATTACGATGCAACCAAAAAAAAAAAAAGAAGAAAAAAAAAGGAGAGATCTTCTGGTTTATCTTCTCATCCAGGTAAAACAGGCAGAAGGGTTCGGAAAGAGTCGTTCCTAATTTGTGACTAGTAACGTTACATAAATTTGTCTTTTGTGATATAAATATAAAACAGAAACGACGAGTTATCGTCATCCACTAAATGCATATCATATTGCATTGCATCAATCAATATTTGCCTAAATGCGAATGCAGAAATTGTTTGTAAATTTGAATAAAAGAAAGTGTTTGCTTGAAATAACTTCGTATTGACAAAACAACGTTCTAGAGGGTATTGTGAGTGTGTGTGTGTGTGTGTGTGTGTGTGTGTGTGGGTGGGTGCATTTTATTCGCACCCGAAAATGAAAGGGGAAGGGAGAATGTCTATGAAAATCACCTGAAAATTGAAAGATCTTCAGCAGCCGTTTCCTGGGGAAGTTCCTCTGAGACTGACTGCTCATACTAACGGAATCTTCTAGTTACGAGTAGCTCTTCTGGACAGGTCACGGCGATATATACATGAACATAAACGTGAATGTTCATACAAATGAGTTATATGATTTATACATACCACTGCATATCGTGTGGTCGCAGCCCTTAATGCAATGTTTTCATATGTTTTCCCATTAATCAGATGTACCTTCTATACCTGCTTGAACTTATTTTTCTACTTCCCATTTGAAATCTTCTTACAACATGTACAACCTCTGTCACATATCTAATTTCACCGAGGCCCAGGCTCACTGAAATGTGAGCAACTTTTTAACGCATTGCAATGAGCGTGATGAGCGTATCCATTCATATGAAAACGAAGAAGAAGAAGAAGAAGAAGAAGAAGAAAATCAAAGAACTTCTATCTGTGGTGAATGTGCAGGGTCAAAACAGGGGAGCGTTTCATGAAGTGTCTTGTCAGTGATTTTTGCTGACAACCGTTAAAAACTACTGAAATCCTGGCATCTGACTGGTGAGTAAATTTGTCAGTAAAATTCACAGACTAGACACTTCATGAAACGATCCCAAGGTTTGTGAGTCCGTTAAGCTTCCCATTCTTATGTTGAGAGCGTTGCAAATCATAATGCAAAAAACAAAACAAAACAAAACAAAAAAGGAAATATTTGTAAAAAAAAAAAATGTCCATTACCAATATCATGTTATCAGTTTACTTCAGAGGCATTAATTTACAATATGTTTTGTGTAAAACTTAACCATAATGCAATCGCCTAAAGTTCGTTGACACAAGAATACGATGTCTTCGAACTTGTCTTCATGTGAGCGTTTTTAGAAATATGATTAATGATTAATTACTTGATAAGACATTTTGTTTCAGGAATACATTGAATCTTACAGGCAGATATAATTACCTTATTTATACAAACGTATTCAACATGTTCAAGGCATCCTGAAAATTAATCTTACCGATTTGCAGCACGAACCAATTTCTGACAAGGGTTTTTTCAAGGTCCATGTATAGCTTTATTGTTGTTTCTTTTTCTACTTGTAAATAATAAAATTCTGTCGGGATATTACAAGTTAGGATTATGTTGACATTGCTGCAACAAGTAACAGGTGTTCCAAGCCCACAATGATTATGTGATATTATCTTTACTACTTATATAATTATTAACCAGATAGAAATCATGCGTTTACGCCCTGATTAATTTTTTTTTATTTCACTCAGATCTGTGTGTTAATGTTTCATAATCTGATAAGTGTATCATCTTAATTTCACATGTTCATTGTTTGGGAAAGTTTAATTCATTGATTCATTGTTATAAATTATTTAAACCGAGTGTCTATTCCTAATTGCGCCAAAGGAACAGGAAGAAGTGTGAAATCATCGTGATGAAATCTCTTGCTTTCTTCTCGTGCTTGTCTATTCTCCTTTCTGGTAAGGTCAAACAGTTTTTTTCATTACTTTAATGAAATATTGTAAACATATTCTTTAGAAATACTGAAAAGGTATTATTTAATAAGATAACTATGTCCTTGAACAAATAACATGGGATCTGGTGAATAGTGTCATAACTTATTCATTTTATAAGGAAGATGGTAAATATAAAAATAAGACTAGACTGAAAAAATAACGAGGGGAAAGAAGCGGAAAGAGGAGCATAAATATCACTCTTAGAAAAAATGGTGCTGATTAGAATTTTTTCTTGACCTGCATTTGGAACCTTTAAAGGTTCTCCAGAGAAACATTACTGGCCTATAAAAGTTCTTGAAAGGGTTCTAAAGGGGTCTTGAGAACGGTTGTTGGTTGTACAGGGAACCTGTTTGGGGTTCTTGAAAATATAAAAAATCCTTTGTAGAACCCCTTTTCTGCGGGGCTCTAAATACGGGACAAAAGGGGGTCTAACTGACACATTTCTTTTTTCTAAGAGTGTAGGGAGACGTTGAAGAGGAAGAAAAAGCAGGATTTAGGAATAAATGACAGGGGATATAGCGATGAATGGATTTTTTTTTTTTTTTACTAATGGTAGGTACAATCTGTAATTGCAGGTAGCGTGGGCATTCCGCAAACGGCCCACTTAGGGCAGTTTGGAATGATGCTCAGGTGTCTGCTGGGGAAGAGTGTCATAGGTGTTGGTCTAGATTATATCGGATACGGATGTTACTGTGGCTTTGGAGGGGATGGTGTTCCACTCGATGATACCGACAGGTAAGTTTGTTCCTTTGTCTTTGGGGGGGGGGGGGGGGGGATGGAGGGTGGCTAACACTCAAGGTCAGAAAGTTCTTACTCAAAATGGATGAAATAAATTAAGTTTTTCAACCTCTTTTTTTCTCTTTTGATCTTTTCTGAAGATATCCTTTGTTTTCCTTCATCTTGTATTTTTGTCCTTTTATGTTATTCTTGATCTTTATCATGCTATTTTCTTCTCCGTCTACCTTTCATTATTTTATTCTGTAATTTTTTCACCCTCCTACCTCATTCTCTTTCTTTCATTATTATCTTTGTTTCCATCCTTCTGTATATAATCTTCTCTTCAATCTTTCCTCGTGTTTATCATGTTTATCATTTCATCATCTTCTCTTGCTACCCTTAACTGTAAGTTATTAATTATTTGACAATCTATTCTTTATTTTTTTCCTGACATTTTTTATCGCTGGAATTCTTACCTCTGGCATTCTTTCATTTCCCCCGGGTGCCGTGCGATAAATTGGTTTACGATTTTCTGTGCGATTTTTCGGGATTTTTCGGGCATCGTAGGTGGCTACGCCTACGGGCTGCTGCGTTTGTGTTTACATTATTAACGGTCATCATGTCATTTCCTGTATCGGTCATCGGGGGGGGGGGGGGGCAGGCCGTGGGATGTCCGTACAGAGATTGTACAGTAATCGCGCCCGTGCAGAGGATGTGCGGTGTCCGTACAGCCGCAAGGTTTTCGTGCGATGCCCGTGCGAGAATTGTACGATCTTGTCTACGATATATACGGGCTACGGGCTTACGATTTTTCAAATTTTTATAACTCCTTGCGATACAAAATTGTAGAGGCTGCGGAGCCCGTGAATCCGTACGGAAATCTTACGGTCGCCGCCTGCTTCCGCTAGGAGGCCGCACGGATATGGATTTACGGGAAGGATGTGGGCTCCGTACGCTGATCGTAAGCCAAATGTAAACCAGGCATAACAGCTTTCGGCCTTAATTAACACAATCAATCGAATGACTCGTGGCAGCGTACTTGTGAATTATTGTAAAATCTCTCTGCAACAAAGTTTAAGCTTTCTGCTCGTAGCTGTCATAAAGCCTTAAAAAACAAAATGAATAAAATTTTAAAATGAAATTGTTATAAATCTGATTTTAAGTTTCAGTTAATTTTTTCCCATCACACTGACGTGCGAAATGTCGGTTAATCGTGGTACAAGATTCATTCTACGCACTTAGTAGTAATTTATACATGAAACACCACACTCTTGATCTCAATCGCTGCTCCTATGAAAGAAAGAAATGTGGGTAAGGTGAGCAGCCACAAAGTTCAAATTTATTAAAAATCTCTTGTACTTGACATTATGACCACCAACAACATTATTATGCAGTCGTAACCAAGTGGAATTTGTCACTGTTGTTGTTTTTGATTGACATGATTGATAACAACTGGCAGCGAGAGGGATACACCGTAAAATTTGAAGGAGCCAGAAGTAAAAATGCCCGAGGTATTAAACAGTCCCGCGTAAATTTAACAGAGGTAAGGGGAGAGATGAAGGTGCCCGGGTGAAGGTGCAGAGTCATGTACGTTTGTATTTACCTGTGACGTTTTTAACAAGCACCTCTCAGGTTTTCATGCTCGATGTAGTCTTCAGGAGCGCTCCACTGCAAACTTTGCCTTGAAACTCATCTTATAGAGCCTTTATTAAGAGCGCCCCAACGATGTGAGTGTTAATGGGGGTCTTAAACATGAAAAACAAAACCTACCTTTGTGATTTATGGCCATCTAATTGTTTGACATTCCATTAGTCAGTCCCAAGACACCGGACTGTCCAAATACAACGGTGTGATCAATAGAGATTTCAGTATAAACCTGATTGTTTTGTATATTCATTCTGTCCATTTCATTTAGTCACCTCTTCTTTGTTTCGCTTTATGTGTGTCAGATTAACCGTGTTTGTTTTTAATATTGGCAACTTACTAGTACGAAAAGATGCCCCATCCTTGATACTGCAACATCTACAGTCATGTACATTTCTTTTTTCCATTTTCAGTCCTCTCTATTAAAGTGATTACACAATGGTAATTTTTTTTTTTATACATGATCGAGAATAGAATTCTAAGAAGAATAACATTAAAAAATTGATGATTTTCATCAAAACTATTGCATTTTGGCTAATTTTCTTATAAAAAGTCAAGAGTTGACCAGAAAATTTGAATATGAGGTATGACGTACAAGTGGATACCCAGCTTCGCGCATTGCAGTTGTGCTGCGCGCTAGACTGTACAATATGTATCATACCTTGCGCGCATTTTGCTAGAATTGCGCGACAAGGTACCCACTTTGACGTCATTTTGACGTCAAAGTGGGTACCCAGTTGAAACTGGGTCACAGCTGAGGGGTCAAAAATATCCTGAAATCTTACCACATTTGGGGGTTTCCTTGGCAACACGACTTTAAAAAAAAACTTTAGGCAGATGATTTTCTGCTAATAAAATCATGCTCTTTTAAATGAACTAACATTGTTTCAGCATTGGGTACCCCCTTTAAAGCGCATAGAGACACTACGGTAGTGATATGCGCCATATAAGCACTGTATTATTATTATTATTATCATTATTATTATCATTATTATTATTATTATTATCATTATTATTATTATTATTATTATTGATAAACTACAATATGAGTGACCCTTTTCATTCCATGATTACCCTATGTTCGCTGTTGTTATGCTATGTTCCTACTATCACGATTCGCGCCACGATTGAAATCGCGGTCTTAATCGTGGAGTAATCGTGGTGATCATATCAGATCTCATTAGATCTTGAGGTCAATCATGGCAGTCATGTTGATCGTAGGAAAATTTTTGGATGGTTCAAAAAACTTCTGCGATCAATACGACTAAATGTCGAAAGTGATCATTGCATCAGATCGTATCAAAGCGCGACAGATCGCATCTAATCGTACTTTGAAATCGTGGTTATCGGAATCAACCTTGGAAAAGACAAACGCAAGAAGCTCTATTAGGATCGCACGATCTCCCGTGATCTGTAACGATTTGGAGCCTTTGAGAAATGCCACCCAAGGGTACTAGGGGCAAAATGGGAAAGGGCAATGCTGCCCCAAACGCGAAAGTTCCACGATCAGCTACGAATGACCAATCGTCGCGTTCGTGACAAGTTCCACGACAGTGGGAACCTAGCATCAGTGTTTTAATGGCTGAAGTATTGACCTATTTTGCTTTTCTCGTTCTCTTAGTCACTGAATATGTCAGAAGCTAAGGCAAGGTATAAAGTCATGGTGCTATAGTGATTCTGTACAAAGAAAAAAGGTAGTTCTCGTTGGGATATGATGATTACTTTGCAGATGTTCAGGAATTCATTACAGATATTTGCAGTGGCAATTGCTCTATTTTCTGCGACAAAGCTACTCAATTAGTGCCAATATAAATAGGCCTATCAAAATGCGATTTCAGAATCTGATCGTAACTTGTCTTTGATACCGAGGTTAATGAAAATAAGTGAAGTGATTAATTATTATTTTCATCGTCAGGTGCTGCCAAGTCCATGATGAGTGTTATACCGCTGTACAAACCAGTGATATGTGTCGTGGTTACTATCATGCTTACGTCATCCCATATAACTACCAAGCCTTCCAGTGCGGTACATACCGTGCAGAAATCACCTGCTGTAAGTTTGACCTACATTTTCATTTTACTCAAGTGTAAAATTAGTAAACTTGCGATACTGTATACCGTTAGGACACCAAGTAAGTTTTATTCTTCTGCAAATGGGACACCAGAATACCATACAACATAGGCCAGTTTTATTCTCTAGTACCATGTTTACAAAATCATGCACAGTGTACAGTGTATTCCAGGACAATCGGGGCACACAATTCAACTGGAGTTGGTAAAATAGATACATCCCGTATTTCAAATAAATAAGGATCAATATGAACACATCTATGTAATTTCTAAAGTGTATATACGCAAGGTGGCATATCGATAAAATGAATAAAAATACACACTTTTCATGTAAACAGGTTTGTACCTTTCAAGGTAACGAAGATCATACATCTATGAGACAATTGATACGTGTGGATAAATAAAACGCGCAGATATTTTGGCAAGATATGTGTAACATAAGTATAAATGACATCATCTTCAATCTGGTATTCACCCACATAAATAAACAAAGGGTAAATAGACTCAGTTCACAGAAAACTTTTATCAAGAGATAATTTACTTTCAATTACTGGAAAATCATCCTTGACAAAGAAAATGAAGAGATTGGCTTTCGTGGATTCCTTAAAATTGATGGGCCTTGACATACACTATAATGTAAGATACAACCTCTCGATCCGCTATATATATATATATATATATATATATATACATACATAAAAGCAAGAAGTATTCTAATGAGCTAACCTATTGCTAACGAAACATGCACGAACCTTCTACATGTATATTTGCTTTTTTCTTCTTTTTTTAGCTGATGCGAGCAGTTATGGGAATGATTACAAGTACACAGACTGTGCCATAGCCATGTGTGCTTGCGATAAGGCTGGTGCTGAATGCTTCCTTCATAACAGACCAACGTTTAACCCAGATTATATCAGATACGCTCAGAGCAGGTGCTAATTAGTTTCTTCGGCATTGCTTCTCTGAGGAAGGATGTTCCTATCATGCTATAAGAGACAACATTTCAATATGTGACGTGATGGATTATCTATTCAACTAAGGGTGCGTTTATAGCTCCCTTCTCTCAGGCCAGAATCACGGTTTTGAGATGCGTTCATTTTCCAAACACGTTTGTGCTTAGAGCTCTTTCTTTTGCAGAAACACTGCTTCTAAACACACTTTGAAAAGTCACTAATAAGTGTGTTCAGAAACTCGCGTTCTCGGTGGAGAAAAGAGCTACGTGTATCTGCAAGGTGTCATCTTATAAAATAGTGTTTCAAATTTGTGTTTCATATTGGTGTGTTTCAGAACGCTGATTCCGGCTTTGCAGATGAGCTATAAACGCAACCTGATTTATTTCAATCAGTCTCTCCAAGTGACACCTCCAAGTGTAAATAAATTAAACACTAATTGTTGTTGATTGAATACCACATATTCGCCTGGCAAGGATATATTAGTTTGAAAGCAATGGTCACAAAGAATAATGAGAAAAACCTTGGGCATAATATCATTTCCCGATGCCTATTCCTGCACACATTTTATCCACTATAGCAAGGTAAAGGTCAAGACTTCCTTTTGTGTAGGGTATCGAATTTGAAACTAAGACGTTGTGAAACTGAAATGTAAATAATGATATGGTAGATAAGTTCCATGAAATATCATATTGGGACATTCCTTGACGAATTGGAATCTTTTATCATATTTACTCTTAAATGATGTTTTTCTTTTAATTATGTGTGATAGATATAAAAATACGACTGTTCAGAATAAAGCCAGAATAAACAGGGACATGCTGCTGGGAAATTTTAGTTTAAAGTTGTGTTCCTTTCTGTTTTATAAATTACTATAAGCTCCTGCTTAAAAGAAAGGGAAAGACGATAACTTTACATAAACGAGCGTAATCAAATTTTCATGGTGGTTCTAACAATTAAGCACTAGCATGCTACAGATTCAAACAAAACACCAGCCACTCAAAATTGTTTGAGACCTAACACAGTAATCAGGGAAGAGAATAAAGGATAATGGACATGCAAAAAAAAAACACGTTCATACTCATAGAAGTATTACAATCTGAAGAAGAAAAGAAAAGCAGTTCAATCAATAACTCTTAACTGGTACGATAAATGGATACTAATAGGCAAGCAATCGTTTAGGCACACGTATTGTCCAAAGCAAGACATCTCTTTGACGATCAGTTTTGAGGAAACCTATTCAAATACGTTGCGTTGCAATTTAACGTTTTAAGCGGTGCCAGTGGGGACAGTGTTGTTGGACACTCCATTATCGTCGACCTTACTGCTCTGACCACTCTTTGATACTGTCAGCAGGATCATGATGGAGATGCATACTTCAAAGAGCCTCTGACAGGTACTAAACACTAGCCATGGCCATGGCCGCAGGGCTTCAGGTCTGTAGGATTTATCAAGTGTTGCGGATACCCAGTAGAGATTAGAGACGGTCAGACAGATACCAATAGCAGCACTGATAAAGATGATAGCATTGAGTTTGCGCATCTTAGAATCGCCACCGTTGCCTCTTTGGGAAGATGTTTGGGTCTGACCTCTTGAGCTAGCCATCAGGTTACTATGTATCTTCCACCAGACGTAGAGAAACCCAAAGAACAGTAAAACGCCCCAGAGGATGAAGAGCATCTGGCAAACTGTGACGGCATACTTGGTGGAGTTGTCATAAGCCACCAAGAAGTCGGAGAAGAGGACATATCCAAGGCTGATAGAAATGATGGTAGCGAGGACAGAGGGGCGTTGGATACGAGGTGGTGCCAGTGACAAACGTGTCGTCTCCAGGAGTAGCAGTAGCAAGATACTAAAGGATGACACCAATGATGGCCACCCGAGTGACCACAAAACTACGCCACTTGGACATTTTAGAATCTTCCGTGTTCCGTAAGGATCAATACCAAGAGACATTGTCCTCGCAGAGCAGGCAACGAAGACCAGGGAATGCAATGCAATCCTGAGGTTCGTCAACCGCTTTGTCAGAACCCCATCTTGATCTCCACGTACAGAGCTGCAGCGCTTCCATATCAGATGGCACAACACACAGAAGGCGTAGATAGCAAGAGTGGCAAAGGCTATGACGAAGATGACGATATGTGCTGTCCAGGAGCTTCCCCAAGCAGCAAAGGACACCTCCCACTCAGGGTGGGGAGCTGGCCATCTGCATCGAGGTAGAGCTGGTTCATTACTGGGGACACTCGTTACTTCAGTGTAGACTGACGTTCCGTTCTCACAATCACCTATGGTCGTCTCCATCCTGGAGAGAGAATTAGAAAACAGCAATTACAATTTCTAAATTGCCGCATAACTGGCAGGTTGATGGACTGCAGGTTTGAAAAAAAAAAATTAGAGACCTAAATTGCACTAATTAGCCATCGACCTTTTTAAGCCTCAAAAGGATGTCAAGGTCCACATTGCTGATCTGCCGGTCTAGTGGACCCTCCAAAAGAGTTGTCAGAAAGGAGTTCGATATTGTCGGTTTTGTGCCTGTCGGTTTCTTTGATAGGAAAGAATCTTTTAAATTATAGAATTGTGTTCATTCGTAAAGAATAATTTCTCTTTTAACATTGTGAAGGCAGCTTTTTCGTAACGTTTGAATGGCACAATAAAAAAGTGATAGTATAGGATTCTATTTTCGTGCTCCTCAATCGGCTATAAGCCTGCATCTGAACAATGCGTGATTTTTAAAGAATTTTTATTCAGCTAAAAAGATAGTAAGTTTTTTTTTTTCTTGTCATAATCCAATTACATAACACCGGCATCTCTATACGAAAAAACAACAAAACAAAACAAAACAGGGGGATAGACACACTGTATGAAACACGGGTATTTTCTTCTTAGTCTTTTTGCATGGATAATCCAATGACAGACTTTAAAATTGCTGGGTATTAAACCTCCTCCATCGACCCCTTCCACTGTGTAATTTCTGTGTTTAAAACTGTTCAATTCCTTTCTTTGAATATCACGAGTATACACTGCCATGACTGTAGTACTTCTAAAATGTCGTCTGGAAATAATCGAGAATTACGCTACTTAGTTTAAATCCGCGGAGACATTATGCTTCATTGCAAACTGTGATCACTTTGAGGGAGGTTAGAAGCATGATCGAAGCTGTTTAGATTATTTAGGAGCAATGCAATGTTATTCCTCCATTTGTATGAAAAAACTCCCTTCGAAAAACTCCTAAACCTGAAGCAAAAGGGAAACAAAATCAGCAAGGTTTCTTTTTTGTTGTTGTCGTCATGCTATTAGTCAAGAAAGTCATACGTAACGATGATCCAGACCTTTCTAACGATTGTTTATCAAGGTTACTAGACTGTCTTGTACAGAGTTTGTCATGCCATAAATCCTTCAGGAAAATCTTAAAGATATGTTTTAAGACATCCGCAGAAATATAAATTCAGTAGCTTCTTCAAAGGAAATCTACCGGCATGCTGCTCGTTTGCCATCGTTGGCAGCACAAGAAATTAATGTTTTGTATTAGTCGAACACACTTTCTGTATAAAAGAGGCCCTCCATATACCATTATTTTTTCAATACCAAATATTTTCTCAAGGGTATATGAAAAGATATTAATCTCATAAATTTAAGCTGCTTAAGACTGACATCAGCATTCGAATAGGAAAAAAAAAACCTACTTTCTTTTTATCACGATGCTTATAGACCTTTGGAAACTGAATATAGAAAAGAGTATCTATAGCTGGTATTCGATGACCGGTTTCATCGTAATCGACATGATCGATATCGCTTATTTGCTTATCATGTATCACGTTAGGGGAATCTTCGCATGAAAAAAACAGTTGGAAGGATACAAATACCGCCTTTGCCTAAGGCTCATGAAACTGACTTGGTCTACCGTGGTCATTCTGATAACATACTCTTCAAAATAATTGTTCATAATCAGGCACATATAGCGGAGAGCAATATAAAAATCACATATCATGTTCTTCCTTTTCTTTTCTTTCTTTTCTTTTATTTCCTCTCTTGACCTGCTATTTCCTTCTTGATATTTTGGTTCGTTTGTTTCTTTTCGTTTTGCAATTTTACAAATCACTGCGCTTCTCAAACGAAATCGACCAAAGACATGATAAAAAGTACAGAAAAGGAAATGATCTTTTTCGACTTGTGCACTGGTAAACCATAACACTGCTCAAAACAGAACACCTTTGTGAAGATATGTAAAGCAGACTGTGTGCAGTCACTTCATAAGTCACCGGCTAATAAGAAAATGATTACAACGCTGTCATGAATACGACCAAGGATACTATGGTGTGCTATATGAGCTAATTTAGGATAGACAGACTGATCAATTGATCGTTGAGGTTCATTAACCATGAATGCCATAATGTGTAAATTCTCTGGCTAAGATGTCTACTGCGAATAAGTAGAATTCGATCGAAAAGCTAGTTTTCATATAGCCTTTTGACAAGGCCTCCCGACTCAGATTATTTTCAGTGGCTGAGACGAGACTACACAGCGACGAAGAGAGATAGAGATACCATATATTAGCATGCTAAATACGCCAACTTTGAATTATTGACCAATCAGAATGACCTGCACCCAGCTAGCTTGTTCGTGATTCGTTCATTATCAAGACATGTACGAAAGGTAAAAGACGTTAATAAATTTTGCTTATAAATGATAACTACAAAATATCATATTGAAATATAATTTAAAAGGCAAAATTGGAATAAAATAAGAAGCCGTTGATGAGTTGAGCTAAAAATCGTAAGTGAGATGATTGAAATTCCCCAGTATATAAAATGAACCAGTCCGGCTCAATGTTTTAGTCTTGAATTCTAATCCGTTTGTCAAAGCAATTGCTTTGCGTAATTCTACTACGTTCAGTTTGCTGTGTGCGTGATTAATACCCTGATTAATGACCTTTACAAAAATTGTGACGTCTCGAACAAAGGCAATTTGCACGTGCAGAGAAAAATCAAGCTTATATTGTGCAGGTTGATGCTATACACCAGCCAAAGTTTTGCTGGGTTGCTGTCAGTACACGTAGTTGTTTGCGAGTAGACCTACGTGATTTTGTCGTGATGGTTAGGGAATTCTTTTGGAAGTATTACATGAAAATTTTGTTAATGTCATCTTCCCAAAATAACAAATTATCATGGAGTAAAATTTTGACGAGTGGAGTAAAACTACATGACTGGCATGTGCAAGTTGAATTATTCAGTATATATTTCAGTTGTAAAATAAAAACTTAAATGAAGAAGATGATCTTTTATCATGGAAATTGCTTTCCGTCAGTGACTGTGAGTGTGCGGGGATTTTTTGTTTGTTTGTTTGTTTGTTTGTTTGTTTGTTTTTTGTTGCTGCTGCCAGGTTGTCATGCCATACATGAGGAAGACTGGAAGCCACTCTCGTGACACTTTCTGGGCACATGAAAATGTATGAGACCTTTCCCTCTTTTACCATTTTCTGGTCCTCTGGAGACGAATCGCCGAAGTGAACTGCGGTGAGCCCGAGTTTTTTGAACGAAGCTGCTTGGCTCTTCATGAGCGAGACCAAGGGTGAAATCACAACTATCATGTTGCATGAAGCGGTACCGGAGCCCGAAGCCGTAGGGGTCGGGGATGTGGAGTGCCTGCAGTTTGCGCGCAAAGAAAGTCCGTACACAATGGAATATAGCCTGGTAAATAGCTAGCACTTTTGCCATATCTTGCCCGCGAAGAACGGAAAGAATTGCCCTCAGTTGTAGATTCATGAAGGCTGAAATCTTCAAGCTTTCGCGAGGCATATTCCGTACTTTTCAGCAATAATTCGTCACAATCCATGGTCGAAAACGTCGCCATATAGCAGTCACACCGGAGTACAATTCAGCAATCGCTCATTTGAATTTGAATTTGCGTACGAAATATATGCTGACGTCATGCGAGGATACATTCGCTGATTGGGTGCTACCCTTTTGGGGTAGCAAAAACAAAGGTTAACATAAGAAATTCAAGCCAGGTTACTATTAAAAGGCTCCGTGGCCGAGCGAGCTTTCGCGATTAGTCTCATTTTAGTCGCTCGCCGTCTGATATATAAATCTTATCAGAGCCTACACGGGGACATGGAGCCTTGGCTAAAGGCAAGTTTTCATAAGGCTCGTTAATCGGGGGGGGGGGGGGGGGGGCTCAGTGGTAGAGCGTTGGTCTCGTAACATGGAGGGCCCGGGTTCGAAACCAAGCATTTAAGGGGGTACTTTTTTGGTAAGCTATCAATCCTTATCACTAAGTCCCTCGGAGAAGACTTAGAACCGCCGATCACCAGGTCGCTTACGAGCAGCTCCTTTAGCAGTCAGACAACCATCCAACCATCCAAAACAGGAAAATGTCGGTCCATTCAAAATAAGAACTTTGTGAGTAGCTGATTTTAAAAATTCTAAAACTAAGATGAAACATGTGTATGAGTACTTGTATTTGTACTCAAAAACCCTGAAACCAACCATAATTTGGAATGAAAAAGTGCAAGTCGATGAAGTGAGTCATACGCGCATGCGCACTCCTTATGTCTATTCTGTGCAACCGACCCTCGTATATTTTTCAAACATTGGTTCACATTTTTGATATTTAAAAATACTTCCTGTGGATATTATACTTTGAAACTGTCAGAATGGTGTTTTTACACTATAACCCTTATGTTTATTAATTTTCAAGTAACAAAACAAGATTTTTAAAAAATCATAACAATGTTAACCAATGTCTTTAATGGAAAGGCTTCATTTGGCTCGAATCTGTAAGGGGATGGGTATAGAGCATAGAAAAGGGGGGGGGGCACTTTCTTGTGTCTGCAATTGAGGGACATCAGCGATGCCTTGAGAAGTGATCAAATATTCTAGCGTTTAAACACACCCACAGTTGTAATCAGATGACCTGTACTTGCCTCTTTATTTCCAAACATCTACTGATTCATTGAAATTTGAAGCATCGTCAGTCCTATAATTTCACCTGAACATTTATATCTTGATACATATCTGACATGAATTGACATATCTGACATGATACTATGTACATGGGGTAGTATCATAACTTCGTTACGTACAACTTGGCAGCTTTATAGTAAACTTGAAACTTGAAATATTTTTGTTTAAAAAGAAAAAATATATATTTTTATGTCTTGTGTTTATATTGGAAATAAAACCTAAACTTGAAACTTGAAAAAAAAAAATATATATATATATATATATTTAAGATTGCTTGAAAAAGGAAGCTAAAATTCCTCATGCAGTTAAAATGCTTGAATTTTCTGATCACTTTCAAGGCTTTGGACCATCACGGCCACGACCAACGCATGAAAGTCTAAGGCCAAAAATAAGCCCCAAATGGCGCCTTATATAAGGCGCCTTAAGGCAGAGGCCGGGCATCAAGGCACTACAATCCCGGTGCATTATGTTGATACCTTCTTTCCGATCCCCCCCCCCCCCCCGCACCTGCAAATTCACCATTGTTGAAAAGGTAAATCCCCGATATCGATGTATTTTCGTCATTGAATATATCATTCCTTCTCTGCCCATTCAAGATAAATGACCTTGAACACAAACACAACGCATACAACCATGAACACCCGAAGTGATGAAACGAAAACGAAAATGAAAGAAAAGGTTCGCCAAGTTTGACAAGTACAGAAGGACACTGATTATTAAAAATGATTGTTTTATAAACATCAGTGATGGTCATTTATCGAACTCACTATTCCGTGAAAAAGATCAGTTTCTTAATCTTTACAGGCGCACGCCACAACTGAGCGTTGTGGCATGTGCCTGTAATCTAGCTAACAGTGGAAATCATAAACTGATTAAGCGGACCCAGGTTCGAGTCTGAGTCACGTCTTTCGGATGGGGACGTAAAAGGTCCGGGTCCCAGACGTAAATAATCATATTTGAATGATACACATCTGTAAAAACCCAATTCAACAAAATCTTTGCATTCTACCGCCTATAGTCCTAGAATTCAATCCACCACATTCCCATTTCTATTTAATTTGTTCTGATTGTCGATGAAGTATTCCTGAGCATGCTTTCCCAGGTCGGGAGGAAAGGCCCGTGGGTCAAAGTAAAATTTATAATTGCTTTTTTTTCTTCCAGGCAGCTTAGGGGATCATGCTCAGGGACACATACGCATTTATATTGTTATTTATCTGTTATATGTATTCGTTATTTTTTCATTGTCAATTTTATTTTACATATATATTGATTTGCCAAATAAAATTAATAGTAATAATAATAATAATAATATTAATTCTTAATGTCGATATGCGAAATTCAGATACATTGAGGTATATTTCTTAATCCGCTCACAACTTAATTTCGTCATTCCCTATTATTAGCGACGATTATCTTTGGTATTAGTACAGGGAGAAAGCGGTTTCAGTCGGCAGGGGGTTAAAAGTGTAACATGATTGCCTCCTATATCAGGAACACATCAAATACTTCGACAACATAAAAACATTCAGGAAACATCACAAAACAGTATCAGTATATCGACATTAACATATAAAATGCCAATTTGATATGAAACGGCAACAATTTAAATCGTGAAAATGAGTGATAGATACTGCACTTACCCGTCTGTTGCAGAGGCAATCAAGTTGTCACCGCCGATGTGTCATATTGAATTACATTTTCTGGTCAAGAAGGTCAATAAGAAGTAATTAAAATGTCTTCCTCGATGAGATCTACACGTATAATTGTGCTACGTCATGTACGTCAAACTTGAAAATGGTGCGATGCGTAGCTTAACTTGACGGTCAGTCCGTTTAAAATAATTGGTGATGATGACAATGATTACGTTGATGCTTCGGACATGATCTTTCACTTACTCGCTTGTCTCTGAGAATGCGAGGCTTGGAGGACACCTGGACTATATATAGTTTCTTTTCGTCTCAAGCTCAGGACTGTTTTTTTTTGCACAGCGCACAATTTTACTACAGGTTGTACATACTGCGCATCAATACATCGATATCAGACATCAATGGAACCACGCTCGAGTTAATATTCACGTCGTATTACGGCAGCATGGTCGCCCGCTTTCTTACTGAAGGTGTCTAGAAAGTGCATGGAGGCGATAGAATTTACGGACGAGATTTTACAGTTCGAGAATGTGCTTTGATTCAATTTACCTCAGCTAATCATGTGATAACATGGGGGCATTTAGAGAGGGCCAAAAAGAGGGATTTGCTTTTCCTAGCTAGTGTAACCCTGCAAGCTACGAGGGTGGTGGTGACAGGCTAGGGCGGAATGGGACTGAAATTCGGTGAGGGAATTGTTGTGATCGACCGGCCTCTTTGCCCCTTCAAAAAACTGCCCCTAAGGGCTCAAATCAGCCGGCCCACTAAGCTCAAGACTAGGGAAAATAGCTGGTCCCTCCATGTATTTCTGACGTAAGAACCCCATATCTCTAAATTGCTTCATTTGCACATGTCACTGAATGAGCTCAAAGAACGTGAGGTTTTTTTTTAAAGGGTATTTCGACATCAACAAATTTAGTTCATGTAAAGGCACTGGCCTAATGGGTGCCCCCTCCAAATTGTCACGACCAAGGTATTAAAAAAATATATATTGTTGTATCTCTTCACAACATTGTAATTTCACTGAATTTTCTTGGACCCTTTTTATTCTTTAGATTATATTATTCTTTATTTCTAAGAATTAACACGAATTTCAGCCTGTAAACAATTTCGACTGGGAGGCAGACCGTCCAGCTTGGAGTTTCGAAACTTTGAAATGGTCATTGTCCCCTCCCGCTCCTCAGCCGTTTAAAAATCGCTAACTTACAGATTCAAACCTACACTCTTAATACAAATCAATTAAAATGACTAGATGAAAGGGTCAGCTGGGTGCAACTAAAATACCAGTCATTTTAAACTATGTTTTAGTCATTTGTGACTTTTTTCTAGTCGTATTTTGACTAGAATGTAGTAACTTTTATGACTGGATATACTAGTTGCACCCAGCTGACCCATCATCTAGTCATTTAACTGATTTGTTTTTAGAGTGTACGATGCCATTTTGGGGTTTAAGTCCACTGTAATTAACCGGGTACCGACGAGACGAATGAAATTAAGGGTATTACTTGAAATTTATTTATTTATTAGGTTATTCATTTACATCAAATGACTGGACGTTTCGTTTAGATAAAGTGTCTTCAACATGTTCAATGGGGTCCTGTGGTACACAATGTGTAAGAAATAGAAAAGAGAGAAAACTTTACATGCAAAAAAATTCTAAACCATGCTAGAAGAAAAACCAAACCAACTTAATGTTTATACAATGGAAGAAAGAAAATTAAGGCAGTTGTAATTGTGTAAGAGAATGACTAAAACAGGAAAGAGAAATGGATAGGAATAAAGGAAAGAAGAACAGAAGAGAAAAGTAGGGGAAACAGTAACGTCATCTTTAGGATAAGAGTTGTCTTTGCATTGATATAACAATATTTTTAAAATGAAAATGAAAATAAAAAGGTGGGCCGCATTCCGAATCGTACTTTCTTTTAATGACGAAAAAGTACCAAAGGGTCGAATTCAGGGGGCGGATGGTGGCGTATGCCCCCCATATCAATGGGGTTTTCCCCCGATAGTTCATCGAATATAGGTAGTGTGTAAGATTGTGGTTTATCCATCATCCTTTTATAAAATACCCATAGTACGCACCAATTTGAATCATTTGAATCATGGAGAAAATGCAAAAGCTCCACATCCATCCCTTCGGTCGCTTCACTCCCTCGCTTACGCCACCCCCCCCCCCCCCCCCCTTTCTTACAAGTCTGGATTCGGCCATGTATGAGACGATTGCCATTATAATATACCTTGGTTCCGATAACGACGCATGATAGCCTAATACGTTTCAGTTTGCGATTGTTATTTTGAAAATTTCGGGCTGATGGAACTGAACCCTCAAAACGATGAAAAGGTTTTTTGCCAAACTATCTTACGGTTTTGGGGGCTGTCATTCTTGTGGAAATTTATTCTGCTGGCATGAGTGATCCCATGAGCATCAATCCGTTTATATTTAGGGGGTACTCTCAAAACTTTTGGAGGGACATACCCCCCCCCCCCCTCCTCACACACACGCGCGCGCACACAACACACACAAAAGGTCCACAGCTTCATTTGTTTGGACATACACAAACAAGTTGCTGACAACCCCCCCCCCCCCCCTCAAAAAAAAGGGTACGGTCTTCAGTTTCTTCTTTCTTCAAGTTTCAAATTTTATTGATTTTGAATCCATACATATTGGATTATTCTCAATTTTTTAATACAAAATTCAACAAATTTTTTTACAAAATATAACAGAAAAAGATCAAAGTATAACATAAATAGCAAAGTATAGCAGGATTTTCACAAAAACATAACAGAATATAACAAAATATAACAGAATATGATAGATATATACTATAGAATATGGCAAAATATATTCGAGTAAAAAATGTTAAGTATAAAACAAAACAAACAAACAAAACAAAAGAGAAAGCAACCAAATCCCGCATAAGTGGTATTATTCGGGGAGGACATACCTTATTGTGTCCCCCACCCTCTTTTGGGGGTGCCCCCCCCCCCCATTGACGCCCATGCTAGCTAGCATGACTGATCTCCGCCCATCCGTTCACACCTACACCGGTTACAAGTTCTTTGACACTTTATCATTTCTTCAGTAGCAAAAAGGGTGAGTGTGATGTGTGAAAACCTTCCCCCAAGAGTCCTTTATTGATTTTATTGCAGGCCGTTAAAACGCACTCGGGGGTTATTTAAGTGGAACATCAAAGAAAACCAACAAATTTGACTTGAAGAAACATTTTCTCTTTCTTTGGTCTTCCGCTCGAAAGAGAATTCACACCCGAACCATCTGACCCTTCTTTTACTAGAATTAAATCTACAAAAGAAAAGAAAACATAAAGTTCAACATTCTTTCAAGCAGAAATGGAAGACTTGAGAAAGCAAACTTTCAAAGAATGTTAACTCTTAAAGTGATTACACAATGGTAATTTTTTTTTTTTTGGATATATGATCGAGAATAGAATTCTAAGAAGAATAACATTAAAACTTTGATGATTTTCAATCGAAATCAATGCATTTTGGCTTATTTTCTCATAAAAAGTCAAGAGTTGACCAAAAACTTTGAGTGTGACGTATGACGTAAAAGTGGGTACCCAGCTTCGCACATTGCAGTTGTGCTGCACGCTAGACTGTACAATATGTATTATACCTTGTGCGCATTTTGCTAGAATTGCGCGACAGGGTACCCACTTTGACGTCATTTTGACGTCAAAGTGGGTACCCAGTTGAAACTGGGTCACAGCTGAGGGGTCAAAAATATCCTGAAATCTTACCACCTTTGGGGGTTTCCTTGGCAACACGACTTTTTAAAAAACGTTAGGCAGATGATTTTCTGCTAATAAAATCATGCTCTTTTAAATGAACTCACATAGTTTCAGCATTGGGTACCCCCTTTAACACATTGTGAAACTTTGTGATGAAGAGTCATTTCACTTGTACCTTTCCTTATATTTCTTTCCTTACTGCAGTCATCAATCAACTCTGTTTATTATCGAAACATAGTTTGATGTACATGCCGGGAAGTGTAAGACACTTCCCTTGTACATGAATATTTTCATGTTTTTTTTTCTTTTCTTTTCTTTTCTGACCACCTTCAATTTTCTTTCTGATCGGAGCAGGCCTTCACCTTGAAAAATCATGTACAACACTGGTGTGTAACACGTGGGCGTCAATCGGGGGGGGGGGGGGAACAGGGACACGTCCCCCAAACTTTTAAGGGTAGGGGACACAAAAGGATATGTCCCCAAAAAATTAAGCTGAGGACCTTTTTCGTGCTATGTTGGTGTATGTCCACCCCCTCCCCAATTTTTATGCCCCCCTAAAAAAAACTAAGCTGAGGGCCCTTTTTTTAAAGTGTCCCCCAAATATAAAACCGATTTACGCCCCTTTAACATACGTCAAGGCTTACAATGCAGTCATCAAAGACATAATTTCATCTAGAAAGAGGGAAATGGGGATTCAGCCCCCCCCCCCCCTCTCCATTTCGCAAATAATCCTATTCGGGCAACCGTTGTCTTAAATTCAGGGCAGTGAAGTGACAAGGTGTATTTCTATGTATGCATTTAATGACGAAACAGACAAGCGTAACAAAGCATATTTCATTTCTTGCTCCCGAGTTTCCCTTTATTAAATTTAAATACAGGAAAATGGACCCTAATCCAAAAATGGATTTGTGAGTGAGAGGTGTTAGCGTTCTTTGCGAAAATATGCCTGTATTCCAAATTTTATTATCCATCTTGCACTAAGAACTAGACCAAGGTGAATTGCAAAATCAACTTATGAAAAAATTATATATAATGTATACTTCAGTTTGTGTTTTGATGTTTTTGTTTGTGTTAATTTTTGTCTTGTTTATTTGTTTTTTTATATTAGCTTAGATATCTAGTTGGTCTGTTTTTGTGCCATAGCAACCGTTGCGCAAACTGTGGAGGTCCTGTTTCTTTTTTGCAAGTAGAAATTATTCATCCAATCAATATCAGATTCTTTCACACCTATGTACAATATGGATGCTTTGATTTTATATACCGACAGACCAATGTGGACTTTGATCAAGAAGGGGGAACCTTTGACAGCCGCAGGTGCAAATTTTGAAAAGAAATGCCATAGTAAAGCACAGTCTTGGGGTCAAAATACTACTTTGACAATTTTTTAGTGTAGTTTTCTTTTTATTACTGCTACTCTTCACCTTAAGTCTATTAATATACCTCTGTATCTTTCCTCCTCCGATCCACCTTACAGCAGAAAGCTTCTTTTTTTTTCGATAACTTTGCTTCAGAGGTGACAAATATAATAATGTTCATTATGTCCTCTTTAGCGCCGGTATCCGCAAGCCAGGGTTATTCTTTTGCGGCGCTTGGTCCAAAAATAGAATACATACTGTACATTGTCAGTTGAACCCCATGGGGGGCTTTGTGGGTGGTCTGGAAAAAAAGATGGAATTGTATATAGTTCCACGGTAATGATCTGCAGTCCTTAGTCAATAGTTTATTTTCATATTAAAGTGGTTAGTTTTCAAAAAAGAGGGAGCAAGCGACGAATTGCGAAGAGAATATTTCCCTCTTTTGGTTCAAAAGTTAACAAAAATGACAAAAAGCATAGATGTGTCATCATGGTCATGTTTTCATTGCCTGAAACTATGTTTCCGTGCTCTAGAGTTGAAGAAACCCTAGAATTTGACAAATGCAGAAAATCCTTTTTCTATAAAAGTACCCCATCGGAAAAGCCGTTAGAGCAAAGTAATTGGCCCCAAACAGGGAAACCCCCCTCTCTAAAGGACCCGGTATGGATGCTTGATTTAATAAATTGTTGAATTCTGATGTTTGTGTTGTATAAAGATATTCAAAAGGATGAATAAAGAGCCAGGTTTAGAAAGGTTTTGAAATATAAGGCCTTATTATCAAGATATCACTGAATTTCGCCATTTCCAAACTAATACTGCACTTTATGGGAAAAAAATGTCTGGCATTTCCGGTCACTTGTATGATTTTAATTGTTTTGTGAAGCACATGATGATGTTTTTGAAGTGGATTTTCAGGGTTCCAAGTCTACGCAATATTTCATACACTGATAGCATGTAGAGCCATGCAGCTCAGCTTTCAAAAGGTCACTTAGTGGCGTTGATGTATGAAAACATAGTTATCAGCGAAAAACAAAGCTATACTAGTAGAAAAGAAGTGGTGCTTCCTAAATCAAATCGGTTCCATTGTATCCAATATCTCACTGTGTAATTTGATGTTATTTCCATTGACGTTACAGGGCTTAGATTTGTGAAATGTGGTAAATGGCCAAGGCAATACATTGACAGTTACAGGCATGACAGAAAAGGCTACAGCATAGATGGAGACTTTGTTCAAAACAATTCCAAGGGCATTGAGAATTCCAGGTAAAATCCTGAAATCAGGGATTTAAAAAAACCCTAAGGACTGAGAAAAGGACAAGAAAAGAAAAATTAATACAGTGAAATAGATCATGTAGATGGGGAAGTATCAAACGCTGAAAGAGAGAGAGAGAGAGAGAGAGAGAGAGAGAGAGAGAGAGAGAGAGAGAGGAGGGGGAGATATAGCCGGGGAAGTGAAAGAGAGAGGGTGGAATGTGCTGCACAAGAAAGACGAAGGAAGAAAAGAATAGAGGAGCACTGGAGAGAGAGTGAGAGCAAGGCCGTACGCAGAAATTTTTCTCCTCGGAGGGGGGGGGGGGGCGAGACGCGTTAAAATTTTCGAAGAAGCTTAAAAGCGAGGGAGCGAAGCAACCGAGCTGGTCACGAGGGCGCTTTGCATTCTAAAAATTAAAATAGAAGGACTTGGTGCACACTTTTTGAGGATTTTGTGAAAATTTTCACTAAAAAAATGAAGTTTTCAAAATTTCTAGGGGGCATCTGCCCCCTGCCCACCCCCTCCCCCGCTGCGTACGGCCACGAGTGAGTGAGTGAGAGAGAGAGAGAGAGAGAGAGAGAGAGAGAGAGAGAGGGAGAGGGGGAGGCTCCTGTTTTGATTCTATGGGAATATAAGAATTCAATAGTCAACAGGTTAAGACAGTCCTAGCCACTTTCTTCTCCTCAACCTTCTTTTATGACCAGATGAGGATTCACCTCACATGCAAAGTACTACACGTACCAATGCCTGTATGAAAGAGAAAAGTTCATTCAATGTGGTTATTTCATTTACACAATGATGACGGACTTCCTCTTGGAGTAATGCTAATACGATATACAGGTCATAAATTGTGGAATGCTTTGACTAACGATGAAAGACATTCCCCGTCATTAACTCGTTTCAAACTCAAATTAAGAAAGAATATGCTCAACATTTATTCTCTCAAAGAATAGGCGCCATTTTTGCTCTTTGTAAATACAAAAAAACCCCCACCACGATTATGAATATCTTGCACAAATATCAACTGTTCATATGTTATTCCTATGTTATGTCTTTTTTGTTGTTGTATGTTTGTTTGTTGTTTGTTGTTTGTTGTTTTTGTTTGAATCCGTAATGTCTTGTTGTTTGTCTTCTCTGTTTTACTTATAGACCAATTTCACCTCCGGTTTATGTATTTGGCCCTCTATCGGCGACGCCATTGCTACGGTGGGCAAGCGCGCTGACCACGATTGGCTCTGTGTACAAAATGAAAGTAAGATATGAGATATGCCCCAATATTGTTCCATTTACTTTATTCTAGATCAATAAAATAAAGCATGGATACATGGGTAGATGAGGTAAGACAATGGCAATATCTGATGGATGAAGGTATGATGTATTTTTGTACTTCCGATGGTTTTTTAACTTAGTTTTGTCAGTAAAAGTTCGATTGCAGCATAGAAGCCGTAGTAAACGGGAGCCCTAAATCTTACCCTGTTTACAAAGTCATGTTTTCACTCATTAAATTTTACGCCAAAGTACATAATGATAATGTTTCTTGACTTCAAAGTCCTTTCTGTTGATGTTTTCACCCACTGGCGACGAATTCCTTCACATTGCTTACGGAAACCTGGTAGGGAGTACGGCTTCTCACACAAACAGGCTTCATGAGTCAAAAGCGAGTGAATTTCGCACTCAGTTAGCTTCCAATTTTTAAACTTTCTCTAATTCTTGTGGCATTTGAGCACCGCACAGCTGCGACCTGAACTTCCCTGATAATTTCTCATTGCAAATATTAAAAGAAATATGCATATACTGGTCAAAATAGACAAAAAAATCGAACGAATGTACATAACGCGCTATTGACTTGTGTACTATAAAAGTTGGAGCGCCCACCGCAGTATGGTTTTTTTTTTTTTTTTTTTTTGGTAATGCTTTTTAGCCTTTATTCAGATTTTCCGACAATACAATTCAGACAATAAAATATTTTTCTACATAATAAACATACATAGTAAATCAAGAGAGAAATCTTATTTTCATTCATTGTAAACCAAAATACATATATAAAATACCATACAATGCAAAATCTGCAATCTGAACAAAGATTTCAATATAGTTAAAAGAATAGGTGAAGGTGCTGCTTTGTAACACTTACAATTCATACGTTTTCTTATCTAAAAAGGTGAAAGGTGATGGTGCTTCCTGTATGTCGAACTGTGTCGAACAGTCTGCTGCCCTCTTGCGTTGTGAAATTGGTCTATATTTAACATATACATGTATCGGTATTTGTGATAACAAAATGTAATATAGTTACTCTGGCTCACTCGCCACAAGCTTGATGCTTTTTGAGTTGTTGCCTTCAGTTATATTTTGATGCAAACTTGATATTTTGTATGTATTTTGTTAATGGTAAATAAATCATTTTGAACTGAACTGATGATTATGATGATAATGATGATGATGAGGAGGAGGAGGAGGAGGAGGATGATAATGACAATAGCAGTAAATAAAATAACAACAGCAATAAAGATGGTATGAAGATGAAGAAGAAGAAGAAGAAGACAGGGAGGAGAAGAAGAAGAAGGGAGGAGGAGGAGGAGGAGGAGGAGAAAAAGAAGAAGAATGGGGAGGAGGAGGAGGAGGAGAAGAAGAAGATGATGATGATGATGATGAGGAGGAGGAGGAGGAGGAGGAGGAGGAGGAGGAGGAGGAGGAGGAGGAGGAGGAGGAGAATAAGAAAGAACAAGAACAAGAACAAGATGAAAGAGTCCGGGGGAGAGAGAGGGCAGGATTAAACAAATATGAAATATTCCTATTAATTTTGTTCACGTAAATAAACTCACTTGTGGGCCTAACGCGTCACCCCCCCCCCCTTGTCTCCACCCTATCAAAATACTATCCTGGCCATGGTGCCACGCCTGATTTTATTACCTTCACAGCACAATTAGGCATTGAATCAATATTTCATTAACATTTGACGGAAAAAAATTCTTTTCTACCTGTGCTATACGTATATTGATGAAGGTTATTTCACAGATGCAAGGTGGGAAAGGATTTGAGGTGAAATGAGAATTATGACTAGACTCCATCCAATGACAGGCATAGAATGATAACTATGCCATCTACGGTAGATACATATCCAGTTTCCTAAACCCCTTTTGACAGCTCGAGTATTTTATAAGGTAAGCACTATATAGGTACCAATCCTGCAGACGCAAGCTCATAAATATTCTTAAATATTCATAGGATTAGGATTAGGATTAGGATTAGGGTTAGGATTAGGGTTAGGGTTAGGGTTAGGGTTAGGGTTAGGGTTAGGGTTATGGTTAGGATTAGGGTTAGGATTAGGGTTAGGGTTTCAGCTTGCGTCTGCAGGATTGGTACCTATATAGTGCTTACCATTTTATTAAAGGCACACACAAGTAAACCAGACTCCCTTGAAAACAAGTGTTGAAATCGAAGAATATCTAAAAAATCATAACCTTTGAATGAAAATCGCTTTCCTTCACAGATTACCAGAAAAAAAATCCATGGGTCTAGAAATTTGGTACTTTTTCATATCATCGGGCACTTTTTGGCTCAAGCAAAAACCTAGAAGGCTCTCACAAGTGTATTGCGAAGTGGAAATGCATTGCATATCAATGATTTCTTTTAAAATACACTATAGTGCCTCAGCTTCATCATAGAGTTAAAGAATTTTTTTTTTACTTTTTCGAAAGCTTTTTCTCTTTTAAAGATGACAGCCGACATTTGGTCAATTTGATATGAATATTTTTGATCAGCTACCATGACTGTCACACAATGGACCACGAGTGGATGATTTTCATATGTAACGCCCTCTAGAGCTGGCTCTTGGCTATCTATAATTGTATACTCCTTTTCTGTAAGACGGCACCTTTTAGTGATGTTCTCATTAAGACGAACAGTCAGAATCAGCGAAATTACAATTTAGTTCACATAAACCCATATTTTTTCATTTTTCAATCAATACTTGCTTTGCGACCTAATCCTATTAAACTACCCTTAACCCTAGACCTAAGTTAGTCCTATGCTGATTCAAAGGAGCCGCCATAACGTAAAACGTTGATCGATCTTTGGAAATTAACTGTATTTTGTTTTGGTTCACTAAAATGTAGGTGTTTCAGAGAGGGGGGGGGGGGGGGGGGGAGGGCTCTATTCTTAAAGATATATACGAAAATGTAAACTACAAGAACTTGTCATTTTTACTCCCTTGAACGAAAAAAAAAAGCTTTGCATAATAATACTGCTTCTAGCAAGATTTATCTGACGACTATATCGTAAATGACAATTATTGAATCCTTTCTTGTACATAATGATAACCTGTAAACATATCTGATACGTTTATAAGCCTGATCATTTCACCGTGTATTGTTCTGCTCTTTCGTTGTTCATCAACTCCATCTCCATCATCATAATCATCAACTTATCGTCGTCATCATCACTATCACTGTCGTATCGTCATTATTTTCCTTCTTATCATCTTCGTCATTACCATCCTCATCATCACTATCACCATTATCATCATCATCATCATTATCATCATCATCATCGTCGTCGTCGTCATCACCATTTTCACCACCATACTTATCATCTTTACAATCATTGTCTTTCTCCTCCTCATCATCATAATCACCATCGTCGTCGTTGTCATCGACATCATCACAATTATCACTACCACCATTATCAAAAAACAAATTATAATAATATTCTGGATTTATACAAACAAAAACAAAAACTAAAAAGGAAGTTGTTCAGGGAATCTAAGTGGGATTCTAAGTTGGATTGCTAAGTTGGATTGCTAAAGGAACGAATGAATGATAACAATTAAAAAAAAAATCCCAATTGTAAAAGGTAAATCTTGAAATATTTCACTGTGAAAATATATTTCTTGGTAGTATATAGAATAAAGAATCAATAAAATATGAAAAAAAGGTTTAGACTTTTTAGCTTAAGGCGTGATAAACAGATAAAGGGATCTAACTTAGTCGGAAACGTCAGGCGTTACACCAACACATTCTCACAAAAGAACCTTTTCTGAAGAAAGCGTGAATGATAACGTTTATTTACATTTATTATCACAATTTTATCATGAACAATAGAAGATGATAGACGGTCTGACATCTTGAATACAAACTCTCCAAATAACAATACATGTATTTACAAAACTGAACAATGTAGCTTCTTTGTGGGCGTCCTTTCAACAAAGAACCAATCTGTTAGTTTTAAATATGAGTTATAGATACCACAAATTGGCAGTGTCTGTGTACATGGTGTAGGTGTCACTTAAAATGCTTGTTTAACGAAAGGAATTCTTCCTTTAATTCCTTCCAAAAAATTGAATTCACATGTAAAGACAAAACACAAATAAGTTGCTTGTTCCTCAGTCATGCACAGAAACAAATAATCAAATAAATAGAATCAAATGTGCTTCACAATACCTAATGAATAGTTAGAATTCCTGTCTTAATTTCAATGTATTAAAATTGACATGTCCAAAAATGCCAGTCTTGTAATATCCATGGAAAAAGCATATACACATCATTGCATTTTCCTCATTATACTCAGATAGACCTGAGGCACAAATCATATTTATCCTAATAGAATTGACGACATTCATTTTATTCATTCATTCATTTACCTTAACTAGCTGAAACTCACTTCAGCCTGGTGATCATTTTTTATGTGAGTTCTTATTAAGTAATAAACACTGACAAAATTAGTGTTGGTTTATAACCATACGCCAGGCATGCACTCCAGAACGTCTAAAATTGCAGTGACGCGACATTTGCTCCTGTGATAGTTGCTCCTGTCTTAATTTCTCCGAAGACATAGGGTTAGGGTTAGGGTTGTGATAGTGATTTTGGTTCAGGATGATGTGAGAATAAGGATTAAGCTTAGTGTTAGGTTTGGGATTAGGTTTTATGTTTTACTTAACGTGCAGATTTTCCATGGAGCAACTGTCGCCAGAGCAAATGTCATGGAACCAAAATGTCATCTATAGTGATAACTTTCTTATTCAATGTCCGATTTCGTTCAAAATTTCGCTGAGCTATCTTATTCCGACTTAGTTTCGATTTAAAAACTACGTGACTCGAGGTTGTTGGTTTCCTTTAATTAAGTGACATTATACCGAAACTACGAGAAGCTTGTTTTAGATTTCCCCAGCCGACTTCCCCCCCCCCCCCCCTCCCAAGTAAAAGAAACTGAGATTTACTTTTTTTCGATGCAATAACTTCACATGCATTTCATTCTTATCATGTCAGCAAAAAGTCAAAATGTTGGAAGGCTGGAAAATCTGAAAAATCATATCAAAATTAAAAACTGTCTTTGATAAATGTTTGAATGAAAAAGAAATAACGAAGAACAGTACACATAGAGGTAAATGTGCTATATATTCACCAAGCAGAGTAGTTATAATAAGTGCTTTGAATACTGAAAAATGCGACTTACAGAACGGAATTCAGTGGATTAAAACGAGAGAAAATAGAGAAAGAGAGAGAGAGAGAGACAGAGAGACAGAGAGAGAACAGGCCTATTTTGTATTGCAAGGCTTATCATTATTTTGAACGCCTTCTATCGTAGCTGAATTGAATAAATGATAATTGTTATAAATGCAAACAGAAGTTCATTAGATTTTTTTTTATTTCCATGAAGGAACATAACCATATGTGATTAATTGTAACAGATATCACAGATTAAGGACTAAATGGATGTCCATTAGGATAACAACAGATCGACCAAGCTTTAGATAAGGCGCCCCCAACATTAATGGAATGGAGATTTATATGCCAGGTAAAATTAAAATGAAATACATCAAAATGGTCGTCGTCTTTTAGCTCCATGGGGTGTGGTGAGGAGAGTGGGAGAAAAGGGGAGGTGCACTCTTATAACAAACTAGTTGAAAATGACTAGGGTGCATTGGGTCCAACTATTATTCTAGTTATCTTTTACTATTTTCTATAGTCATTTTTTTTTACTATTTTCTAGTCGTTTTTGGACTAGAACACAGTCATTTCTGAATAGAATATAGTAAGATATATGACTAGACATATTAGTTGCACCTACCTTACCCTTAATATAGTCGTTTCAACTAGTTTTTTTTTTTTTTTTTTTTAGATTGTGGGTGAGACAAGCTGGGAGGGGAAAGCATGTAAGATTAGAGGATGGGGGTTGAGAGAGAGAGAGAGAGAGAGAGAGAGAGAGAGAGAGAGAGAGATGGAGAGACAGAGGTAGACAAAGTGAACAAGAGTGATGCCAATATCAATGTCAAATGTTTGAACAATGAGTTTTCTACTCGAAATCAACAAAATGTCTGTTAATTTTCTTTAATTTCACAGCTTCAGACTAATTCAGTCCCAACGAAATACAAAGTCATACAACGAGAAGCCTTTTAATCGTGAAAGTGAATATAACCCGCATTTTTGGACGAAAGATCTTCTGTGACGTCATCATTACATCACCATCAAGTCACAAGAAAAGGAAGAGAGCTGATGAGGATCAGTTACCATGGTGATGATGTTGAGGAGTGGTGTAAGTCTTGATGTATGGAGAAAAGATGTTACCGACCGACTGTACAAAGAAAATGAAAAGAAAAACAAAAACAAAACAATATTATGCAACATATGAGGTATTGGCATTTTTTCTTCTCTCTTCCTCTCTCTTCCCCATTCTCTCTCTCTCTCTCTCTCTCTCTCTCCCTCTCTCCCTCTCTCATTAAGGCAAGTCCGCATTCCACCACGTATGAAAATAACAATTTCTGATAGAATTTTGCATGACAAAATATCACCACAACTTCGCATATGCGAAAGTGGTTGAAATGCTTGTCAGCCAGCCTTCAAATACAAAAACATAATATTCTTGACACTTGACGATTTGCCATGAAAAGCGAAAAGAGTTATGAAAATGATGCTTTTATATACTGTAGTAGGAAGAGCTAAAAACAAACAAGCAAACAAACCCTCCACCCCACCCCACATTTGCCAGCGTATGATAATGAAGAAGAACGCCGTCCTATCCCTTTATGCCATGCATAGATGCGCTCATTATCTTGGACATGGTATATGATCGGTGGTCGGTAAGAAAGAAAGCGACTAGATAATGGATGAAGAAGGAACCTATCCCATTATCATTTTCTATCTCAACCAGTTAGGCATGAATTAATTCAGAAGGAAATCGCAGTCATCCTTGCTGTCCAACATCCACTTTAACAAGCGAGTTCGTTCAACTGTGATAGTTCACTTTCCTTTTTTTTCCACCCACCCACTCTAAACCCATCCCATCTCTCTCTCTCTCTCTCTCTCTCTCTCTCTCTCTCCCTTCCTTTATATTTCATTTTATATTTGTCTATGTTTATTTCAGATGTATATTGCTTTGTTTAAACTTTCATAATATTCATGGTTATTAAAATGATTGTATTTCTTCATCTGTATTTTGTTGAAAGTGAAAAAATAAAGTTCAAGTTCAAAGTTAAAAGTTAAAAGTTCAAGTTCTCTCCCTCTCCCCCTCTCTCTCTCTCTCTCTCTCTCTCTCTCTCTCTCTCTCTCTCTCTCTCTCCCTTTCTCTCCCTCCACCCCTTTCTCTCTCTCTCTCTCATCTCATCTCTCTCTTCCCCTCTCTCCTCTCTCTCTCTCTCTCTCTCTGCGCTTGCCCTTTTTTTTCTTCCCTACTCCTTTTATTTTCTCACAGCGTGGTGTTAGGATTTTTTTTTGATTGACAAATCTAGAAATGATACGTGATATATCAAACCAAAATCCACCAATAGTTATTATTATTACTATTATCATTATTATCATTTATTATTATCATTATCACTATCATTATTAGTCTTCATGTCTGTCAGACTTGTCGCTCTGGCGCTCCACTGTTATTACCCCGGCTTTAGCATTGCTGCCGTTAAGGCGCTCTAGCATTTCAAGGAATTTCTTCCTACCGGCATGACCGGGTATCCATTTACTACACCTGGGTCGAGAGTGGCAATTATTTTGATTAATGTCTTGTCAAAAGACATTAGTGCCATGATGGGACTCGAACCGCGTAACATGTGATCTACAGTTCGGCGACGTACCGACTAGACCACAACACCTCTAAGGATTTTGCTTTACTGCCAATGGAAACAAAACTAACTTCTAAGGCTGTCCAAAAAATGGTGACGCGATACTTCCTCCTGTGATAATTGCTCCTGTCTTAATTTCTCCGAAGACATAGGGTTAGGGTTAGGGTTAGGGTTGTGATGGTGGTTTTGGATCAGAATGATGTGAGGATAAGGATTAAGCTTAGTCCTATGGGGTTACGTTTTATGTTTTACTTAACGTGCAGATTTTCCATGGGAGCAATTGCCGCCGGAGCAAATGTCATGGAACCTCAAAAATGTACCCTCCCGCCCTTCAGGCGTGGAAAACGGCAGTTATTAGCATGGTGTTTCGTAAGATAAAACCATACAATATGTAATTTTGAAAAACTAAAATACGTAAATTATTACCACGCCTTATTTTGCTATTTCTCATTTCATATTATTACGTAATGAGTGTGTGATTGTCACTTTTGAAGAAGGGTTTCATAAATTTCCTCTAATCAAACGAATTCAAACTTGCAGTAGGTGTAATTACATGTACACAACTGCTCATCATTGCCTTTCATATGCCGATTAAACCGTACGACAAAATTTCCTCCCATATTATTTGACCTTTTGTTTCATGCAACGTGGGACGATCAAGTAAATGGCCAAAAAAAATGTTTGTTATTGCTATCTATGCAGAAAAAAAATGAACGTGCATGGATGCTGAGATGAGGGGGAGGGAATGGAATTATTTAGGAATAATTGGACTGAAATCTATTTACAATCATTGCAAAGGTAATAAAATATTTATTGTGTTTGCTACATTGAAATGGATAAACGCTCCATCATGTCAATGTCCAGAGGGTTTTTTTCAGCACACTCTAAAAACTAAAATGTTAAATCACCATATAAAAGGGCCGAGGAGTGACTACATTTTCAAAATGATGGATTAACACTTTGAACATGCTGGATTCAACACCATACAATGTTCAATCACCATTTATAATGTTGAATCCAGCATGTTCAATGCGTTAATCTATCATTTTGATTAATATGTACTCACTCCTCTGCCCTTTAAAATGGTGATTTAACATTTTAGTTTTAGAGTGAAACAACGCAAAACCCCCATAATATTGTAAACCATTTAGCTTGAGCATTATGCAGTATAGTGACTGATTCTTCTCTGTATGATTTATCGCCATCCATTCGATTCTTTCATTGTGCTATTATCCATAATAATTAATGGAAATTTGATTTGCTTATGTGCATAACATAATATATAGATTTAGGAACATACACAAAAAGAGAACATACTATTAAACAAATCTATAAAATCTCGTAAAAACAGAGAGAAAATGTTGACGAAAGGAGAAAAGGAAAGCGCAATAAAGAAAATATAATAAGAGATTTGTCATATTCAATGATATCATCTTTTTTTTCCATACAGAATATAATGTTTATAACTTAAGAGAGGATGCTGCACACGTAGCAGTCAGTCACATGGCAGTATAGCTTTAACGGTATAAACAGCTGCAATTCATTATTTGTGCTGAATGATATCATGTGAGAAATATCAAAATATTAAAGGAAACCAACATCTTCAAATCGATTTTTTTTTTTAAATCAAAGTTAAAGACGGAATAAAACGGATCAGTGAGAATTTGAACAAAATCGGACACGGAATTAGAAAGTTATGGCTATAGGAAATTTTCTATATGATATTATTTTTGCACTTTTTTGTGGACAACTCTCAATATGTTTTGTACACACATAATTAAAAATTTTCATTTTGCTTAAGATTTGCACATTTTCTTAAGCCAAACTCACGATAATGTAGGAGTGATTTCTACATTTGGGATCAGGGCAATAAAAACATGTGTTTTTCAAGATAATAAAGAATGTATGTGAAATTCTGTGTACAAAAACAGAAAATTTCGTATAGGCATAATTTTTTTATTCCGTATCTGATTTCGTTCAAACTTTCTTTGATCTGTTTTGTCCTAGCTTCGATTTAAAAACTACTTGACTTGAGGGTGTTCTTTTCTTTCAATAATGAACGGTGAAAAACTTACAACTCTTTGTTTTCCTGCAGTACATGTTACGGCACATGCGGTATCTGCCATTCCGGAAGTTGGTGCAATCGTTATCAGATCGACAAGGTGTTAACTGGTACCATCTCTCGCATTCACCTCCCATGCAAAACTTACGACTCGGTGATCGCCATCGACATTCGTAATCACTCCGGCAAAACTGGATGAAATTAGGCTGTAAAGAATAATAAGAATAATAATAAGAGTAAAAAATAATGGTTATGTAGTCAACGAATGTACTCTGGCGTTATTTGAGTATCGTTTTCCCTGTGTTTTTAAAATGTTTCTATAGTGAGCTTTACATCAAATTGTGAAAAAAAAGGGTTTTGATAGCAGGTCAACCCATTCAATGCTCCTGGGTAAAGAAAGTCAACTTATCATAAAATGCATTTAAATTGTCCGATCGAGGATCAAAGGTGGTAGCATTGGTCATGAACAGAGCGATTGTCTTTAAATTCAGAAACGAGTCACCCGAGTTCTAGTCTAGTCTCGGCGAAGTTTTTTTTTTTTTTCCGATAGACTTTCCGATAGACCGTTGCCAAGATTTTTCCCACCACGTCCGGCTCCCTTTAAACCCGACTGTTGTGATCGATCTCTAGATGCCTTAAGCCATGTTAGATGGCATACATAAAGCTCATTAATTCAGATTCGTGCTTTATCATGATCAAATCAGGAATATAATGACGTCATGGATATCCTCTTATCGTGATATAGATATCCCTGATTAATGGCTTGACTACCAAACCTATCAACAAACTAATCTTTATGACATACAAATGAACATATGCCTAATCTTCATCATTTATAAAGAAGCTAGATTCTCAACATCTAGGAATTGTAAGAGATTGTTAAATTCAGTTTACAATTTTCTAATCAACTATAGGTAAGATCTTTAAATTCTTACATAAATCAAGATTATAAGACCCGGTGTGTTTGGAAAATAATCCAAAAGATGAGACATTTTTTAGTTTTCACGTTGTGTGTCAAAACGTCTTTTCTTCTTCTAAAGTTCTAAAGTTCTCCTTTAGAACTGAAGAGAGTAAAATCAGCACATCAGAGCTATTGCAAGATAAAATTTCTGAAACAATTTGTAGGCCTATAAAGCAGTTGCATTGGCATAGTGTGTCACTTTTCATAATCATCTTCACTTTACTAGGACTCTAAGTAAATGTAAAATTATCTATGATCATTAATAATCAGTATACTTTCCTTTTAAACACGTTAAAGGGTGCATTTTAAAATACATGTCATCGAGCATCCTAGGCGCAGGTGTATTAGCACTGCTCTAGCATATGGGCGCATGATTATGTTCGAAGTCGTTTTTCAATCTACATATTCTAAGAAAATTGTTTAAAAGCCATAGAAACCGACCCCCAAATAGGTTTTGTTTATTTTCATTTAGTCATATAGAGACTTGGCGGCTCCCGTCATTACTGCATGGAAACCAAAATTTCGTGACAGAAACCGAAGATAATGGGGTGTTTTTCCTAGCTCTATTTTTAGCAGTACTTTGTTGTTTTAAGGACCGCGGAAGACGAGTGGTTTACATCTGTGAATTACTTGAAAGAGAGTGGTCACGTGACCATAGAGAGGTCATACGCGACAGTGCCCTCTAGAACATCACAGCGAGGATTCCCACGAAAAACAGCTAGTGTTTGACAGGTCTAAAAATGGGACAAAATACTCAAGTCAAGGACTTTTCAACCATTAAAAACCACGGAAAGCGGACTAATGGTCATTTTAGCCTAATTGGATGTCATATTCAGGCGTGGTTAGGGGGCTAAATAAAAAAAGTGAACGTATACCCCCACGATTGGTGCGTTCATTTACTTCAAAATTCCTGATTCCATTTTCTTGTGCATGGGGGGGGGGGGGGGGGGGGGGGGGGGGGGGAGGAGTAACCCCGATTCTAATTGCTCCTCAGGGAATATGAATAACATTTCTGCCCCTGACATGTCAAAACTAAATCCTGAGATGAGCTTTTGTAGAACAATAAAAAGAATTCAAACTGCCTTCAGAAAAAGAGAAGCAAATTATGAAACATAAGTTTTCAGATGAAAAGTGAAGAAATGACAACAAATAGAGGATGATCTGGAAGGCCTGTCATTATGACAAGGATTTCAGGATAATTTTTGAGGTAATCTTCGCTCTCCAGACTGATTGCGCCTAGGGGGATGAATAAAGGATGTTCTGGCAAGCTTGTCATTTATCTTCCAGGAAGCCATGTTTCATCACGTGACTTTACGTAACAGGAAATGATTTCTCTCCTAAGTTTGGTTTTCAACTCGGGGCGTTTTAAATCACATGATTAAGTGTGTGTGTGTGTTGGGGGGGGGGGGGTCACAAAGCTTTAAAATCACTGACATGACACTGTCCTCATGAAACGGGAGCGTTTCATGAGGAGTTTTGTCAGTGATTTTCACTGACAACTGTTATAAGCTACTGAAAATCCTCGCATCTGATTGACTGAGAGCAAATTAGTCAGTGAAAATCACCGACAAGACTCTTCATGAAAGGCTCCCTGGTCTACTGAATGTTAATGGTGCTGGATGACATTGTGAAAGACCTGACCTGTTCAAACATGTACACCCCTTTATAGATTTAAAAAACGATGCAAAGCCTTACATATTGATTCACTTGATTTATAACAGTGCTATAATATATTTCCATGTATCTATTTGTTTACAATACCATTTATCCACTCTCCATGTTTGTAGTTTACAATGTTACCTATAACTGTTATGTATTTTGTATTTTCATGTAGAATGATGTTTGTTATCACTGTAGGGCGCCTTTGGAAAGCAGTTTTACAAAAATGAACAGGCCAACCCTGCAGTGTAGAATAAATAAAACTAGATAAATAAATATATAATAAATAGATCTTTGGAAAGAAGAATAAGCAAGAACTTCATAATTATCACAATGATAAGATATTCACTCAATCCAGATGAAAAGCACATTCATGTGCTATACTCTGTACACGGAAATGGTCACGTGGGACTGCAAACACGTGCATGTGGCATAAACCTGAATGTTTGGTCCAAAGTCTAAAGCTCTTTCTTGTCATATATTTTATATGAAGACATCTGAAGTGCAATCTTTTTTTCACGGGAAATTTCTGCTACGACAATCTTCAAGACTAACATAAAAGCAATGACAACGCTCACATATCATTTTTTCGATCTTGCGGGACCACTGGCGTATTGATGGGGGAGGGGGGGGGGGGGGGGGGTCTTGGGGGCATCTGTCCTCCCCAAAACATTCAAACGTGGTTTATATTTAAAGGAGAATGCAACCCAGACAACAGTGCGCTTCCAGTGAATGAAGAAAAACAAGAAGAATAAAGAGTGAAAGTTTGAGGAAAATCGGACAATCTGCTCAAGAGTTATGAACTTTGAAAGTTTAAGTTAATCCTTGTTATAGGATCCTTAAATTGATGGCAACTTTGCCAGCATCTGTGATGTCATCGTGGACAACTCCCCATTCATTTTGTACACAGAATTCAACATTTTCTTTATTTTCAAAAGAAATAAAAAATTCTTTTGATTTATTGTTTGAGTATGACATGGCTATATCAATTCTGCAAGCATATTGGGAAGAATTCTTGATTCCTGACTTGAAATTTCACGTAATTCAATTTTTTTGAAAAATTATGTACAAAATGAATTGAGAGTTGTCCACGATGACATCACAGATGCTGGCAAAGTTGCCAACTCAAGGATCCTCATAATAGAGATTTACCATGTTTAATGAATCTTTCAAAATTCATAACTCTTGAACAGATTGTCCGATTTTGCTCAAACTTTCACTGTTTACTCTTCTTGGTCATCTTTATTCACTAAGAGAACACTGATGCTTGGGTTGCATTCTCCTTTAATTCGATACCAGTGACTTACAAATGTTGCTGAAATGACATGATTTTCCGGGGTTTTTTCCTCACTTTCTTGTAACTCATATTTTCTTTCTGCCCCCCCCCCCCCCCCCGATAAAAGTTTTTGCTCATGACGCCACGGTGCAGGACTCAACCTTTTCTTTCAACTTGTTATGATGCATCTCTTCTGTCTTCAGTTTGTCTCGTATCCGACATTGATGTTTCATCTCTCTTGATCAGACGGAAGCATCATATCCCCAGGCTCGCTCTCTCTTTCTCTCTCTCTCTCTCTCTCTCTCTCTCTCTCTCCCTCTCCCCCCCCCCCCCTCCCCTCTTGCCGGAAAGAGGGTCCCACAGTGTGTTCACATGGTCGAATCTGTGAAGATGTGATTCACATTTATTAAAACGCTAGAATTTAACAGTGTAAAGATGATTTGAAGTAAACCCCACAGTGGAGGTTTCCACAGTGTGGTTTACCTCAGAGTGTTCACATAGTGATGTTCGATTCCACAATGTGAATTTACTCGCTCACATTGTGAAGATGTGATTCACAATGTTAAAACGCTTGAATTTAACCTTGTGAAGATTTCAAACTGTGTTTCACACTGTGAACACACTGTGAAATGTCAGTGATTTTTAAAGCTTTGTGACACCCCCTCCCCACACACACACACACACATAATTATGTGATTTAAAACGCCCCGAGTTTTAAAACCAAACTTAGGAGAGAAATCATTTCCTGTTACGCAAAGTCACGTGATGAAACATGGCTTCCTTGAAGTAAATGACAAGCTTGTCAGAACATCCTTTATTCATTCCCCTAGGCGCAATCAGTCTGGAGAGCGAAGATTACCTCAAAATCATCCTGAAATCCTTGTCATAATGACAGGCCTTCCTGATCGTCCGCTATTTGTTGTCATTTCTTCATGTTCCATCTGAAAACTTCTTTACGGCAGGGTCTCTCCCTCTCCCTTACCCCTCCCCGCCTCACTTGATTTATTCGTTCCTCTCTTCTATAAAGATCTGTCTGTCCTTTGCAGATTCTGTCTCTACGCGCATTTGAAAGGACCATGTTAACCATGTTCACGACAGAGTCTGTCACTTTAAATTCGTGAAACACAAAACTTGATTCCCTAATTAGTCACTGTTGCCTTACTAGCTACGTATACACAAACCAACATCAACAAGCCCACAGTCGCATCCCCTCCACTTCAACGGGGGTAAATCATCATTGTGAATTAACTAAACGGCTACATCTTTGTAGGGAAGCTACTCGGGACGAGCTCAAAAGCTCACCTGTATTCACCTGTCTTGTCGAGCTAGCGCTCCTTGTAATACAAGAGTCTTATGAATGACCTGATTAGAAGGAATTCTGCAATTCTGGTTCATATTAGCTTGGAACATTCATTGTAATGAGTCATGAAATGCAGAATGCGAGGAGGGATTCGCCTATTTCATTTAAACTTAAAGCAACAGTGAACTGACCTTTATTATGATGTATTTACAACAGCGCCAACTTACGGCTACTCGAAACCAGAGACTCTTAGAAACATTATATCCTTTGTGGCTTCTCGTGAATTTCCTTAGTATGAATACAAATACATTTTAACAGATGTTACTCAAAACATAAAGCTCTTATTGTGGTTGCCAGTTCGCTCTGGCTTTAAAAAATCTTTTTTTTTTTTCTTCTTATTTTCATTTCCATTGATATATACTCGTCCATTCCATCTGCGGAGAATATTTTTCAAATTTGTAAAACTGAAAAAAATTGGTTATTTGTTTGTTTATCTGTCTACTAAGAAAGCATGCGTGCCCGTTTAGCAACCAGAGGACCGATGGGCATTGAGACCTGCTTTCTTCTCCTCGAAGGCGAGATAGCTCGCCTTCGAAGAGAAGAAAGAATAGAAACGGTAGGGATATAAACATTATGTCGAAGAAAATAGTTAGGATGGTGATGAATATACCAGTGGGTTTCTAAATGATGACTACTGCATCGTAATGTGAACGTAACCATGGGAACTAACCACTAGAGAATGAAGTGGAGATGAGACAACGCAAAATGTTGAAGAGTCGATAGGAGTCTATTCAATTGCTTCAAGCGTATCCTTTACTTAAAGGTAACATCTTAAATTAATTCGTGTAGATAGCTGATCACTTTACCCCAGGGAACAATCAATCTTACAAGAAGTATTTGTGTGTGTGTGTGTGTGTGTGTGTGTGTGTGTGTGTTTGCGTGTTTCATCATCTCATCATTGACTCAATATACAAAGGCCTTGTATATTCTCTCTATAATATTATTCATTTACACATCCTTGCCATTGTTCTTTGCTGCTCTGTGATGTCTGACGGCTACTTAACAGTCACAGCAATACCTCTACTCCCCTCCCCCCCCCCCCCCTCTCTCTCTCTTTCTCACTAAAAACCACACATTGACTGTTGTCGTTTTTACGAACCGGCGAATCCGTGCGCGGTGCGCAGAAACAGGAATTGGAGGAAAACGCATTTATAGATTTAGGTGTTTTTGATTAAAAGAATTTGCTTTCTTTGCATAATTTAATTTATTGATACATACATTAAAAGAAAGCCTATAACTTCAGTTTTAAAATAGTGTTTATTACCATGTACATTAATACACAATAAGGAAGCACTAGCCATTAAAAACACGATTCGACGGTTCATAAAAACATTTTCTCAAAAGCGCGTTTCTGCGCCCGTGCGCGGATTCGCCGCGGCGAGCCGGTTCTTAAAAACGACTTTCTCTTCCTCTCTCTCTTTCTCTCTTTCTCCCTATTTCTCACCTTAATTTCCTCTCTTTTTCTTCCTTTGTCGCTTTCTCTCTTCCTTCTCCGTCTTACGTATTCTAATCTACGTCACCACCTTCTTTCTCTGATCCTCTTTCCTCTCCTCCCCTTCCTCCCATCCTCTTTTCCGTCCCTCTCTTTCCCTTTCCTACACACATACACACGCTCTCTCTCTCTCTCTCTCTCTCACCCTCTCATTCCCAACATCATATTTTATTTGTTGGAATGACATCTGGTTGTCTTAACTAATCAACACCTATCCACGCTCCATCTTTATTGATTGCTCACACTCCGCTATGTCAGTCAATAGCATCAGTCGATAATAGATAGTCATGTATGAAATCATGCAGCACGCCGAGCAAGCCAATGTCCTTGCGTAGGGGGGTCATCCTCTCTATATGGTCACGTGTCAATTGCTTGTTTCCGTGAGTAAATTGAATAAAGGTGATATCACTTATTGGAGAATGACAATCTAGATGATATAACCATGGGCATGGAATGTGGAAAACAAACTTTCTAACTAAACCCATCTGACTTTCTGAATTTATATATATATATATATATATTAAACAAAGTAGACAGTGTTCTGCTCGGAGTTGGTGATATCAAAAACTAAAAAACGAAGTTTTTATTCGTTTTTTAGTTATATACAGAACATTTTTATCTAGCGAGTACATGCACCTTTAGGTGTATGGCATCATTGTTTAAAATCATTGGGTAACTTTCAAAAATCTGAGCTGCATGGCCCTACATGCTATCAGTGAATGTAATATTCGTAAATATGAAGCCTGAAAAATGACAAAAAGTGAAAATATAAAAGTGATCGGAAATGCCAGACCCTTTTTTACCATATAGACTGCAGTGCTAGACAAAAATACCTAGGTTGGTTTTGCACATATATTCCTGGCTGTTTATTTATCCTTGTGAACATCTCTATAGAACACAAACATCAAAATTCAAGTTTATTAAATCAAGCCTTCACAAAGTTACTGAATCCCTTTTACGACCGTGTGCATACAAATTATTTTACTTATACTTTCAAAATATGGACACGGATATATATGTCACTATCACTATTTTGGTATGCACATGTGGATTGTCTTTGCTTTTACGTTTACAGTTAAATTCCTCAGTTTGTTGTATCATCTTACAATATTAATGTAAAAATGTCATGTTTATGAGTATAATGTCTCGTTTATGAGTATAATCGTGCTATAAGAGATGATGATATAGGTTGTTGATATTATATTCTATTTACGAATTATATCAATGTCAAATCACTTTATATAGAACATTCTCTTGCATCCTGACAACGGTGTTATAAATACTCGAGAATCCTTCCTGAAAATAGACTGGAATCTATTCTTGTTTTCCCAGGGTATTAGAGCTAATGGGAAAGGCAGGGTTTATTCGTGTTTGCACACCAGTCACTTTCTTCCTTGCTACTCCATCCATCAAGGAAGTGGTTCGGTTAAGTGATATCTAGTAAGATGTGTGAGCTACTTAAGCCCCGAGAAGAGAGAGAGGGGGGGGGGTGACAGAGAGAGAGAGACAGAGAGAGAGGGAGAGACAGAGAGAGAGAGAGAGAGAGAGAGAGAGAGAGAGAGAGGGAGATTAGTGTGAAATGAATTGAAGCAAGAATGATCGGAAGAAACAGAGATTGGGAGAAACAGAGAAGGACGGATTGAGGGGGGGGGGGGGAAAGAAAAGGGAAATGAGAAAGAGAGAAAGAGGGTGAGAGAGAGATAGAAAGATTGGAGATTGATATATTACTAGAGAGAGAGAGCGAGAAAGAGAGAGATTAATGTGAAATGAAGTGAAGCGAGAATGATCGGAAGAAACAGAGATTGGGAGAAACAGAGATGGACGGGTCGAGAGGGGGAGTGGGAAAAAGAAAAAGAGAAAAAAATGAGAAAGAGAGAAAGAGGGTGAGAGAGATAGATTGATAGATCTAAGATAGAAAGAGAGAGCTTATAGATGCCGAGAAAGTAAACAGAAAAGAATAACCAAGGAACCCCCCCAAAAAAAAAAAAAAAAAAATGAATAAATAAACAAATAAATAAATAAATAAATAAATAAATAAAATGATGAAATAAAATGAATAAAAAACAAATGAATGAATAAATAAATGAAATAATAAAATTAAATGAATGAATGAATAAATAAGTAAATATATAAATGAAATGAATGAATAAATAAATGAATAAATAAATAAATAAATATTTTAAAAAGAAAGAAAGAAAGAAAGAAAACTGTCAGGAAGAAAAGAAATCGAGGGAAATGATGATCAATCATCCGGTAGAGTCACACATCTTATTTCGTTCTTTCTCTCTCTTTTCCTTCATGAAAGTAGAAAAATTGATAATAAACTCCTATTCATCACATAAATGATCTAGTAATAACAGTTCTCCAAACAACCTAATATAGAACAATGATAATTCACGCATACAAATAACAAAGAAGAAGCGCAGTGACGGCAGTGTCGTTCATGCAAAAAGACCAAGCGTAAATAAAATTTGTAGCTGGGAGGGGATGAAGTAAAATCACCGGCTTAAATCCACTTTGAGGAGTGGGGGGGGGGGGTGGATGATCGACTTTTAAGCCGATTTTTTTCTGTCGAACTCACACTTACCCCACCTGCACAGACCCCCCTTACACACATTTTAATTTTTATCTTGCGAGCGAGCGAAGCAAGCGAGCCAAAAATTACCACTTTTCTGGTTTTCAATCGCATTTCCAAATAGAAATTCTAAAATATAATGAGCGAGCGAAGCGAGTGAGCCAAAAATAACCACTTTTCTGATTTTCAATCGAATTTTCAAATGAAAATTCGAAAATATGACGAGCGAGCGAAGCGAGCGAGCCAAAAATAACCACTTTTCTGGTTTTCAATCGCATTTTCAAATAGAAATTCTAAAATATGATGGTTGTTTACGACAGATTATTAAAAATCATATTTAAAGATTAATTCAAATATCATTTCTTCCTTAAAAAGTGGGGGGGGGGGGGGGTGGTATATTTGTACACGCCATCCCCCCTCTCAAAAAAGTGGGGGGATATATCCCCCCCATCCCCCGGGATTTACGCCAATGAGTAAGATACACTGAGCACTGAGGGATGTTATGAAAATTAGAGAAAGCAGAGAAGACATAAGAGGTAAAGAGGGAGGCAAAATAAGAGATGAACATGAGAGTTAACAATGGAAGTTATAAACTGATTCAGCGGACCCACGGGTTCGAATCTGAGTCACGTCTTTCGGATGGTGACGTAAAAGGTCGGTCCCAGACATAAATGATCATATCTGATTGATACACGTCAACAAGAACAATGACATTCTGGAGGCTCTTTTGCAATACTATTATTAGTATGATATATCAACATGATCAAAGTGTTTTAAAACTGTAAGAGCAAGCTAAAAAGCAGAATCATTATCATGATTATCGTCAAAGAAACCAACACTCTCAAGTCCAGTAGTTTTTAAATCAAAGCTAAGACAGAATGAAATAAATCAGAGAAAATTTGCAAATGTGCAAAATGTTTAATCATGTGTACAAAACCATTGGCATAAATCCCAGAAAACCAGAAAAGTGGTTATTTTTGGCTGGCTCGCTTCGCTCGCTCGCAAAATAAAAATTAAAATGTGTGTAAGGGGGTGAGGGTGTGTGTTTATACTTAAGTGTGAGTTCGACAGAAAAAAAAAATCGGCAAAAAAGTCGCTCATCCCCCCCCCCCCCCCCCCATCCTCAAAGCGGATTTACGCCGGTGTAAAACACATTGAATGTTGTCCACAAAATGATGTCATCAATACCGGTCATGCCTGTGGTAGAGTAGAAAGAAATGTGATACAGAAAATTTCATGTCGCCATAACTTTCTCATTCCATGTCCGATTTCGTTTAAATTTTCGCTGATCTGTTTTATTCCGTCTTAGCTTTGATTTAAAAACTATACTTGACTTGAGGGTGTTGGCTTCCTTCAACTGGGGAATGTACACTCCTGTTTATCTTGATTCTACATTACGGATATTTTCTTTAAACACTTTGAGATCATTTTAAATTAGAAGACTAACAAACAAACAAAATAGAGCGGTCACCTCAGTAATCTCAAACATTGGCATATATTTGTATATGATCAAATTTAGATTATTATTTGTATACTTAGAGCAATGATATTTTTCAGCATAGATTTCAGAAGACTGTGACATCTGTTTATTATCGAATGGTCCTCTTCAATCCATCTGAGGTAAAGTGGGTTTTCCTTCGCATTTTAGGAACGATTAGGCAGCAACTATCAAATTAGGGCTGAGAACATTGTGTATTTGATACGCAATTTTGATGAGTAACTACTCCTATTCTTTCCGAAATTAATTAAAGTGGGTCAAAAAAGGCCGGAATATTAACACTGTCAAGAATGCACTGTAATAAACCTATATTACCCCCGAAGCTGCATACAGGCATGACAGGTGTATCAATATTTGTTAAAACTCTCTCTTTACAATTATCGAAAACAACCTTGGAGTATTATTATCTTTCGATGAAAGATGCATTCAATCCATAACTGGGTTTCCATCATTGATCGTTGAACTGTAATATACAATGATCAAAATATTATACTATCTATGTTATCTACTGCGTGACATCAGTTGTCTTTGGATGCGATAAAATGACCAATACATGGTCGAATTCATTCAAATGATATCTGATTGAACCTTGGCTTCATTGAAATGGTTAACGGATACATCGAATTCAAAGTCAATAACGAAAGACAATCGGTTTTCATTCGGAAATTAAAGGTGAATTAATACTCGTTATGAAAATTGGACTGTTCATGTCCTCTTCCGCTTTCTCCCTCATCCTCCCTCTCTCTCTCTCTCTCCCTCTCTAAATTTTATTTCTCTCTCTCTCTCTAGCTTTTATTTCTCTGTCTCTCTCTATCTCTCTAACTTTTATTTCTATGTCTCTCTCTCTCTCTCACTCTAACTCTTATTTCTATGTCTCTCTCTCTCTCTCTCACTCTAACTCTTATTTCTATGTCTCTCTCTCTCTCACTCTAACTCTTATTTCTATGTCTCTCTCTCTCTCTCTCACTCTAACGCTTATTTCTATGTCGCTCTCTCTCTCTCTGCTGTCTGTCTGTCTGTCTGTCTCTCTCCCTCTCCCTTGCTCTCTCTCTTTCTATCTAGCTCTCTTTCAACTTGCACTCATTTTGTTTTACCTTACAATCTTCTTCTATCAGTTACCGTCAATTCGGCGTAAATATCTGTGCCAATCTCTTCTATTTGCGTCCCGTCCCTTTAATCAGTGCTATCATATTATATTGATTTCCTTGTATTTTTTTTTCTCTACTCCCAGTCAAGAAACAAAGCCATGTTTGAAACTCATTCATAATGGTGACAATGACGAATGACTCCAGCATCATTGGTATATGTCAGGGGAACCTGTGACAAACATGCGAGGTCTTTGTCCCCTGAGACTAGAGCAATACAGCAAACACATAATGGTCATTAACGCCTACGATCACAGACTGGTCAGGAAGTTTTTGAACGTCGGGGGGGGGGGGGGGGGGGGGGGGGACTACTACTAGAATGATATACACCTGACAGTCATAACTGTATTACTGTTACAACAGTAGGTATATAGAGAATCGTGTATACAGAGTGTGAAAATGAATCCCTTGTTCAAATGATAACCGGAAAGAGAATTGTCAATAGTGAAATATCGATCTACAGAAGTGTTACTTCACATCTCTCTCTCCCTCTCTCTCTTTCTCTCTCTCTCTCTCTCTTACTCTCTCTCTCTCTCATTCTACGCCATCGTTCTGTCTGTCGCTTTCTCTCCCGCACACCATTTTAGATGTTTGCTATTAGTTAATGTTGCCCGCAGATGCAGCTAATAATCGAATGAAGCAATAAAAACACGAAATATTTAACTCATAAACACTAGTAGATGATGATATAGATACATAAAAATCTGTCACTTTGAATAAAAAGTTTTTAAAATGTTTCCTTTCTCATAGAAGCTACATGAGCGTCAATCGGGGGGGGGGGGGGGGCAAAACCTTTGTGGTGTATGTCCCCCTTCAAATTTTTAAGCTGAGGACCATTTATTATATTTTTTGATTTTGTGGGTTTTTTCAGCAAATTTTTTTTTATGTCCTCCGGAAAATTTTAAGCTGATGAACCTTTTTTTTTTAGAGAAAGTCCTCCCAAAATATAAAACGGATTGACGCCCTTGAGAGGCTGCATGCCGTAATATATTCATAGCACGATACGATACTGATGTATGTTACAGACACGACACTATAACGAGATAATGATCGATTATGAGTAATAGGAAAGATATCGCTTGTAATTTATCCCCCCACACACCACCATAAAGTCTGTAAAATGAAATAGTGAGATGATATGAATTGAAAGGTTATTAATAACACTAACTAGCACTAGCAACAAAGAATACATTAGAATATTAAATATTTTCGCTTGTAAAGGAATTAGTTAAGAAATGTTATCAATCTTAAGCGACGTAGATTCTGATTTGGTTTGGATAAAGTTTTTCATTTTACCTGACTCCTAAGATGTATACTTATTATTAAACAACCAGAGAACAGACAGCTTTCAAGTCCTCTAAAAGTATTGCTAACGCACCGACTTGCATGGTTTCGAACCCGGGTCACCGGACTACGAGACCAGTGCTCTACCAAATGAGCTATCTCACCTCGAGGAGATGAGGCGAAAATGTTTATATATATATATATATATATATATAGATATATTTTTTTTTTATATATTGAGAATAATACCCACGTGTTGGATGATTAATAATGTAGACAGTAATAACCCACTGAGGAAGGCCCGAG
>CM057157.1:29938227-30115073 GCA_029962745.1 Echinometra lucunter
TTGTACACGCAATCCCCCGCTCTCAAAAAAGTGGAGGGATATATCCCCTCCCCCATCCCCCCGGGATTTACACCAATGCGAGGGAGTTTAGGTGTCTTCACAGGATCCGACAAAAGTCCACACTCTTCCTTATTCCCGATCAGTTTGACTGATGTACAGTGTGAAAAAACACCACCTTTCGTTCTCACTATTATCCATTGTCAATGTCACTGAAGTATTATACTAAAAAAAATCAAAAGAATCCTAAAAATCCACACCTCTGTGCACAATTTGTCTTGTCGGTCATCCTGAGAAGTTGTTCAAAGGAAATAATTTTTACTGCTTCTGGTACGGAAGTTAGTACTGGTAGTGTCTTCAATCGTTGCTATGACAGTTATAAACAAAGGATGTATTCAGGCTCAAATTAGTTCTGAATGCTTATTTTCACTATGACTTGATTTTCCTGTTTTTACACGTACAATTCGTGTCGGAATGCACGTAAGCACTCATTGATGATGTTATTGTCAGGGATAAATGACTGTGACGTCACAATATACCACCTGACTGTACTCAAGACAAGCCGATAGTCATAACAAATTCTTATCAAGATCGATGATGCAAGGCGTTACCCATCGATCTCTAGTACGTTCTTGTCTGCAAATTGGACACCTCGGACGTCACGTGACCAGAGTTCTTCACTCTATATTGAATTCATTTTTAACTGCTGTGCAAGGCTTAGTTTGTTAAGGGAAATGGAATTCCGAATATTTTTTCTTTTTATTTTAGTTGAATTTCCTTTGTTATGGCATGCTAATTATTATTTTGCAATCACAGTACACTATGTAAAATACCTAATTGACATATTCGGTCACCTTGAAAACGACTCTATTCGGTCATCTTGTTACCCGAATATGATGGGGCTTGCTGTCCTAAACCATAAAACGTTTCTAAATCCTACGAGGGAGCGAAGTGAGCAAGCAAAATAAAATACACTTTATCTGTTATTTCGTCATCGGAATGCAATTTCACCTGCATTGTGAGGGGTTTGCTGCCCTTCCTTTTCCCCCTTTTCCCTTCCCTTTTTTTTTTCTTCTTTTTTCTTTGTCCTTCCTTTTATGCCGACAGAGATGGCGTATATGCCGACGGACATTTTGTGTGGGCTATTCCCCCCCCCCCCATAGCGACGCCTGTGTTTCTTAACCATGGATTGAATAAAGTAGCAATGTTCATCTTTTATCATAAGCTACCCCATCCTACCCCAACCCCCCCCCCCCCAAAAAAAAAAAAAAAATGAAATAAGATAGATAAAATTCGACAAGTTAGCTCGGTAAAGGTCGCTGATCTCTTTCTATCTATATAATGTACCAAAAGAGCAGAAGAAATACAACTATATTTTCTATAATGATCTATGAGGTCATTAATCAAGGCGTAAAAATTGATAATCATCGATACATTGTTGACCCAGATTGAATAAATCTTTTACCTTATAACCTTTGTAAACTTTTTATACCTCGTATTACCATGCAAAACGAAATGGATACTGCAATGATATGCATCACATTCTTCAAACAGTTGTTAAAAATCATTGGTTAACATAAACCTACCAGCATTTTTTTAATCCCACTATATTTTACATACAATTTTTTTAAAGCAACAGTTGGTAGGTTCACATGTTGGGCAACACAATGATTTTTAAACAATTGTTTTAAGAGTGAGGTATTATGACAGTATCACAAAGATACTGAGCCACGCATATACATAAAAATGGTCCATTCATAAAATCTCTCGTGCTCCCTTCCAATGTATCCGGTGCTTGTTTATTTCTATTCTAAATGGTTCTTGATGATGTCAGCTCTGTCGTCATCCATCAATCCAATACTTGAAATTAAGTTATCAAAACGACATATTTGTTTGCATGCTTTCTAGCTCAAAGTAAGCTTGGAACATATCCATACGGCTAGCCCATTCATTCGTAGTATAGTTGTCATATCACAGTCATGGGCTTTCAATCAAAATTGCTCATTTAGTCCAAAAAATCCAAATTGAGTGAAATGAGCTGAATTGAGCTGGACCCTGTCAACCGCTATTAATAGAATCTCCATTGATTGCAGGCCAAATGCACGTCGATGAAAAATGATTTCCGGTTATGCTTTGATATAACTATATGAAATTTACATTATTTCAAAGTGAATTACTGGATAAAAATGTAAGCATCTCTATTCACTTCAACAGACAACTGTTTACTCATGTTTTTTCTATTCATAAATCTTTGGGTATTGTATATTGTAAACAAAAGGCATATTGATAACATGGCTATGTATTCTTTAATCAAGTCAGAGTTTTAATGCAATAATAACAAATGAACAAAGAGGCACTAACTACATATTTCGGAAATGTTATTAACATGACGCATTCTAAACAACTTGCGAAATATCAATGAAGCACTCAGCGTTGCTTATTCGTTAGAGAAGTGGCACAGAATGATCAAATTGTCAATTTTAAACAACAAAAGATGCATAACAGAAACAAATATATCAAAGAAGGAATACTAGCGTATTGACATAGGATGACGACTTTATGATATTGATTTTTGAAATGTTGATGGAAGTGTAAAAGGAGAGTGAAAATAAATTTGTTTTTTTCTTTATGATTTTTATTGGGTGGGTGAAAATAAAATTGGCTGAAAGAAGAACGAGTGATATCTATCAAAATAACTCTTCAACACTGACTCCCTCCCTTCATTATTCTTATTCCCCTAACATCCATTATTTATAATTTACGGTCTCCTCAGACAATTTATAATCTTAATCTATTCCGAAAAGTAGAATAGATGGCGATCACACCTTTTTGCGCGAAAATATTAATGCTCTGACCTTTGGGGAGAAAAATTCTTTCGACTTAATAAGATAAGGCCAGAAATTTTCAGAGTGTTTATGATAAACAGAATGCTTAATGATCCCATTAATTGATCGTCATAGGCAAAAAAAAAAAAAAAAAAATGAAGGGGGAAAACAACTATAGCTCAATAAATACAATCTTTCTGGATATATCTTTCATTACGCATGCACTGGAAAGTGAAGTAATATCAGTTCTATATATTTTATATAATTATACCCTATGTGAATATGCCTTTTGGTCAAAATAAAGCACTACAAAAACAATTAAAGCAAGATAGATTATAAGATCTAATCAAGCAAATCTATTTATCAGGATACAAAGTGAACAAACAATGAAAATGATGTGACAGCTCTCCAAGTCGTTTGTTACTACGGCCAACTCCAAAATTATATTAAAAATCATAATCAATCTCTTTTATAGAGAGTTTTAATCGAAAGTTGGAGTCATCCCTAATTCAAGTCTACGAAATTTAGAATGAATGGCTATGACAAGACCTTTGTTTTCATGCCCCTTGAATTCAAGCTTTAAACTAAGTATTTTACCAAGTCAACCTAATGAAATAATATTATTATAAGAAAATAATGTCATCACTTTTTCCTTCAGCTAGACACGTTGGAATAGATATGATGTACGCCTAAAAGTCTCTTCATTCATAGTAAAAATTGCTTGACTCATAAGAGGGGAAAAAAAGTGTGAATGCTGAAATTCTTCCTAACCCAGTAGGTGGTACAGATAGGATAACATGCAAGTCATCTAGCTTCTGTCATTGAACATCACTATCAAGAACATCTTTATAGTTATTTTCACCGCCTTGCACGGATTTCGGGAATTCTACTAAACTTAGACTGAGATCTTCCCCCGGGAATATATTTTGGAGAACTCAAGATGCACATGACACTTCATAGTTACGATAGGCATTTGATCTACCGAGATCATTATTCGGAATCCCCATATTTTGTTCAAAATTCGTGGTACCCCAAGGCGCAGCTCTCTGACCCCTATGTAATGCTCTTCTTGATATTACTCTGGCCTATGATTAATCTGTTTATAGGCAAGGGGTAAGAAGGGAGTTTTTTGAAATCAGGAATGAGAAACCCCAGTTTCCAACAATTCATTCAACCCGATTGGGCTCCCTCCGACCCCTATCATGAGGTGAGATGCTGTTCTTGGTATTGGTTACAAAATGCTCTTTTAGCTGAGAAAGGTGTGTGGAGGTAACCTTTTAAATTCGAATTAAGAATCCCCATTTTTGACATTATACATGGTACTCCGAGTATGAATAGACTGTGCTTTTATTACATTTAGAGAAAATTATCATATCTCTGGGGAGAACACCACCCACCCCTCTCTAGATCTCTCTCCCTCTCTCTCTCTCTCTCTCTTTCTGCCTCTTTCACTCTCTCTCTCTCTCTCTCTTCCCCTTTCTCTTTCTGCCGGTCTCTCTCTCTCCTTCTTTCTCTTTCTAGATCTCTCTCCCTTCCCCACTCTCTCTCTCTCGCCCTTTCTCCCTCTCTATTGTATTTTCTTTTGAGAATGAACTTGTCCACCTTCCTAGAAGAGAAAGCTTTCTTGCATATAGCTTCCCCAAAACATGAAAAATGTGTAGGGAGAAGAGAGATAGATCCTTTCTGTCGAAAAAAAATACCAAAAGCTTTAAAAATCTCAATATGAGATGCGATAATATTCTTGATATTGGTACCCGCAAGATCCTCTCTTAGCTGAGAAAGCTGTATGAAGCAATTTTTAAATGAAGATGAGTATTCCCTTTTTTGTTCCAGATTCGAAGCAATTCATTCGAGAGTGTTTGAATAAAGATAAAAACTCGCCGACTCTTTTCAACGCTGTGAGCGAGGTTTTCGTGGTATTTTACCACGAAAGATATTCTAAGCTGAGCGAACGCGCGAAATGAAGACATTCACGATAAAATAATGAGCCGAAAGGGCAAAAACCTTAGTGTAGCGCTTTTCCCAGAATCAATTTTTAATCTTTGATGAAATGAATCTTTGAGGGAAAAAAAGATCGCATCCTGTCTATATACCTAATCCATATTTATGATTAACCACCTGCATGTTGCTTATAAGTTGAGAAAATTCTTTTGGCTTTCTGACACAAAAGACTAGTTCGGAGTCCTGGCTTGTGTATTAAATACGATGAAAAAAATTACTCTGGGTTTAACCTAGCAGTGGTCGATCTAGGAAGGGGGGCTGAATCGGCCGCGGCCCAACCCCCCTTTTAGCGAAGCTTTTTTATTTCATTTTTACACCTGAAAAAACGGGGACCTTTTTCTTTTGGTTATTTTTTTTCAGCGAATTTTAGGCTAAAAACAGACACCTGAAATAGCCGAAGACCTTCTTTTTTCTTTTTCTTTTCTTTTCTTTTTTTTTTTTTGTTTTTTTTTTTGTTTTGCTTGTCATCGAAATTTCCGAAAATAGACAACAAAAATAGACAACAAAAGGCCGATCACTCCCACCCCTTTGAAAAATTCGGGATCCACCGCTTTCCAAGGCGTTTGACAATTAGGGAAAATTACAAATCCGAGCTGGGGAGGACATTAGCTACCCATCCCCCATTTAGCTTTAGATCTCCCCCTCCCCCCTCTGTCTCTCTATGTTGTATCTTCTTTTGAGAATTTACTCTGATCCACCTTGCTAGAACCGGAAGCTTTGTAGCGTAGCTTCACAAACATTTCTCTCGATCCTTTCTGATGTTGAACAGAATATAAGAGATGAAGAAAAAGTAAAAATGCATTCGAATGACTGGAATCTTCGCAGTCACGTAGTCAGTGGTAGTGTGCTTTTTTTTTTTTCAATTATCTCTTACGAGGAAATGGTGACCGTTTTTTGGCCCAGCCATTGACTGGATGTAATCCATTCCTCTCCCCAAGATTTGTGTTATTAAATGGAGCATGCGGCTCAAACCCCTTTCACTCTAGATACTAGACCGATAGCTAGTATCGTTATTAGTTTATTTGTTTGTATGTTTTGCTGTTTCGTTTTGTTTTAGTTTTGTTTGTTTTGTTTGTTTTTGTTTTGTTTTTGTTTTTGTGTTTCTCTTTTTTGTTTTTGCTTGTCTATTTCTTTAACCACGTGCATATATGTACGTTTATGTTTGTTTTTTGGGGGGGGGGGAGGGGGGAGGGAGGGGGGAGGTCATTAATTATTCATTCAATTTGATTGTACTTTCTATTGTTTTGTGCTTTGTTTTATCATGTATTCAAATTCAAATGTATTTCAGTTCAACATGTTCAATTCGAAGTCAGTATGATTTTCTTTTATGCACTGATCTGAATGCATACAATAAAGAATAATTTAAAACAAAATCTCGTGCATGGTGGTGTCGTAGTCGAGTGGTTTAAGGTGACTGACTGGGGACGTGAGAATCGGGGAAGGCATTTCATCTACATTGCTTTTTTTATCGTTGTCTTCATATAGGCATATTGATACCAACGTGTGTATGTGTGTGTTTCTTCTAAAAAACAGTGTGCGTGTGTGTCATGTGTGTGTGTGTGTGTGTCAGTTGACTACTTATGGGGAAAAACAGCTGGAAATGTATAAGAGAGCCACCAAACTATACCAGCAATATACTAGTAATATTTCAATTCAATTCAGTTTTAAAGTAGAAAAAAAAAATATTGACTTCGGATTTTCACAAAGTACATTTTTACAACACATGAGCATCATCATTACTTTGCATCCAACTTATGGTTACATAATGAATGAGTAATAAAGCAGTGATAGAGAGAATTTACACACGTATGTGAACGGAACCAGTACTAGAGTCACAAATCTGACTTCACCGCAGTTCTGAAATATGCTTTGTATTCTTATTTATTTTAATTTGCCAGTTAACTAGCGTTTTGGTCATTTCTGACTATTTTCTAGTCATTTTTAAAAATACTATTTTCTTGTCCTATTTTGACTAGTAGACAGTTTTGACTAGAATACAGTAAGATAATTGACTAGACTATTAGTTGCGCCCAGCTGACCCTTATTCTCGTCATTTTGACTGAATCGTTTTTAGAGTGATGGATCAAAGTTAATGTAGTGTATGGCACTGTGTTAGTAATTGGAGTTACTTATATGCCACGTTGAACGCTGTTTTTATCCATTTGAATCATGATGATACCCGATCTCAGAAAATCTCATCCTCTTTCCTTGGTATCCCATCAGCTCAATCACAACACGGAGGTGGAAGGTGAGCTGTTCCAACTCCCTGATCACAAGCAGGACGGGTGTCAGTACCACTAATCTTGATGCTTGGGTTCTTGAGAGGAAGCGACAGGACTGTCCACCATGATTACCAAGTGTTGTGAGTTTTGTTTATAGGAGGTAATAGGAGAAGCGAAAGGTTAAGATCTAAAATGACTGCGTGAGGAATCGGAGCGTCAGCAAAGGCTGGAGTGTTGGTGGAAACAGCAGTATCAGTGGAAAATGATGAATGAACTGCTCCTATCGAGACCCTGTTCTCCGTTCCTGAAAAAAAGCAATTCTGTACCCTTGTCGACAAATTAAAACAAATATGAGGGGAAAATTCTTAATCACTGAATTGTTCTGACCTTTTAGCAAATTTTGTCTGGCCTCCTCCTCTCATTAATAAAGAGAGTCCAGCTATGCACCTATAGACTATCTCAAAGCTAGTAAAAATGACCTTGTTAATTATTCACGCCACCCACAGAAAACAATATACATTTGACATTTGAAACGTTTGGGTTTTTTCACGTCTGAAAAAATACTACATATAAATAAAAGTACTAGATCTTCATAATTTGATAACAATGTCTTTTTTAGATCAAAAGATTTTTGCAAAATGTGTAAACCCCCTCGTCAATAAAGGAAAGAATTATCTTAACACATATCTCATGTAATCATTATCATTATTACTGTTAAGTATACTTATGTCTAGCATGATTTGTAAATATACATACAACTTGAAATATTTTTTCCATGTTATGTCTGAGAATTTGTAAGAATTCTGTAGTTTTTAATATTGATTTCTGTTCAATCTATTTCTAATCAATCTAATCTGTGTATGTGTACTTTTACGTATTTGCTTGTATATAACCACAGTAAGTACTTGCTATCCCTCCATTTTATGATATATCAGATAATTTTGTAGTACACTTTTATTGATGTTTTTGTGGAAAATTAATTTAATTCAAAATTTAAAAAAAAGGCAAAACAAAAAACACAACCTAGAGAGATATATATGTATGTACAATTGTTCATTTTAATACAGATGTATGGTGAGTAAGAATGAGTTGTATTAAGTGAAACAACCCGAATGAAATGCAGCTTGGCCAATCACCATGAGGAGTGGGAATATTCCGAAAAAAATAAAAATGCAGAACGATCCTAATACGGTTTTGGACACTCTTATAACCCCTTTAAATTCCTCCTCATACTTGAGGAAGTTACAAGTATTTTCATACGCTAAATTTTCACATTTTTCATTTTAATTGTCTTTTTAATATTCCATTATTGAACACACAATGTATGAAAAAACACCTATATTTCAACATATAGGGCTTAATGATCAAATGCATCTAGAAACGCAGCATAAAATAGATCGTTAAAAAAAAGAGGGGGTCATCTTCTTAGCTTTTATATGGCGCAAATCTACATGTGGCACATGAAAGATCACTGGATGCATGAAAGATCACTGGATTAAATACGAAAAAATAAAAAATCATCTTTGCATTGTTTTCATGTCATTCCATCTCATTTTGTTTCGCATGAGATAAACTACTACTTTAGAACGATGTTTCCTAGACAAATAACATGTGCCATAGTCTTGTGAAATAGCCCTGTGTTTTTCTTCTCCTGAATTGTTTGAATAATCTTTCTATACAGAAATTTTCTCTTTTTCTTTTCAAAAGAATTCCATGGGAAATACTTATTTTCCTCACGAAAAGTTGATAATTAATACTGGTGATACTCGTAGCCTTTTTTTTTTACATTGATAAAATATAGCACCCATGTACAAGCTCTTTACAGAGTTGCATCAAACATGTCAAAAGGCCGTTAGTTTGTGCTTACCACAGAATTTCTTCACTCGCCAAATGAAAGCTTAATATCAAACTGCACATTGCAACATTAGTTGTAAAATTTTGGGAAAAAACCCCAAACAAACATATTTACATATTGTTAGAAAGGTAGCACGACTGTCTCAAACAGTATTAACACACGAAAGGCTTGGATGAAACCGAGTGACATTTTGCCCTTCGATTGGCTATATTAATTGAGAAATAAATACTGTACAATGTAAAACGGATATCGTTTAATAAATAATCAACAAATCTGATCTTTCTGAATTTCTATGATTAGCTTTGCGCTTGCAAATGGGTACGGTATTTATCAAAGAGTGCACTGACCTACCTCTTCCGAAAAAACAAAAACAAATCCATATCTTCTTCATGTCTTAAAGCCATGGCAAAAAGCGATGGCAAGTAGCACATCATGGAAAAATTGGTTAGCACCTACAATGCATGACCAACGCAAAATGTCTACTGTATTTTTACAAACCTGTTTGTGGCAATAACAGTATTAGTCAATTTTCCACAACTTTTGTTCATATGACAAAGACATTTATTTCACAAACAATTATTTGCTTAGCCTTTTACCATTTTTACACAAGTTGAATCGTAGCTTTTTTGTTGATGCATGATTTTTGTCTGAAGACAACCACCACATAACAACTATACTGCCTTTATCCTGGTACAATAATGATCACACCTTAGTTCAAGATGCATGTCAGAAGCTGGCAGCGGACACAAATAATATTTAAACTGCTAGAAAATAATCCATAAAACGAAAAGACGCCTCTGCATGGCTTTGAAATTTGTATAAAAGTATACGCTCTTTAAGAGTCTACTATACGTAGTCTGTAGATAAGTGACGTAAAGCAATAAATAAATGAATAAATAGATAAATAAATAAGTATAAACAAACGAATGAATAGATAAATTAATAAATGAATAAGTAATGAGTGAATAAACAAGTAAAAAAATAAATTAACAAATAAATAAATAACTAAAGAAGTAAGTAAGTAAGTAAGTAAATAAATAGATAAATGACGAAAGAGGGCGAAATCCTTCCCGGAGGGAATTTTCCTGCGTGCACTATGGACCCACTACAAGAATTTTTTCAGGGGTGGGGGAGGGGGGCAGATGGGGGAAAGGTGTGTACCCCGCTATGTGCACTACTTGGTACGCCATTTTGTAGTAGTATTCAACAATTCTGTCGACATACCTGGCACCATGCTGTTCACCATCTGGTTCATAAATCAATATTTCATTTCAATAGAAACTCAATCTACAGACAAAATGATACATTATTTTCAACATTTTTTTACGGAATGCTCATCGTTGAATAGGTGTTTTAGGGACTTCAATTGGTTTCAGTTGGGCTAATTGACCCATTGAATACCAATTGAAATACAAATTGAAACATCGTTGAATAGGTGTTTTAGGGACTTCAATTGGTTTCAGTTGGGCCAATTTGACCCATTGAATACCATTGAATACCAATTGAAATACAAAATTTCATTATCCTGTTCCTATCATTATCCCATTCCCTTTCCTATCCTATCCTATCCTATCCATCATATATATAAAAATCATCTTGCAGTATAAAAGGTCAATAACAAAAAGAAATTACAAGTGTTGCACATTTCCTGAATCAAAATACTCGTTTCACTTTCGTAAAAAGACAAAAAAAAAAAAAAAAACACTGAATATAGGTACACTGTAAAAAATATTGGTTAAATTTTAACCAGCACGAGGGTAATTATATGTTCAAGCAACTTTGGGCAATGCTTTTACCTAGTGCCGGAAGCATATTGTCCAGTTAGCATGGTTAGGGTAAAAAAAAGCAGTAATTACTTTAGAATGGGCGAAATTTCCATCAAATTAAATGAAAAGAAATGCCTAAAGAAATGTCCAAAGTTGGTTGGACACATAATTACACTCATGGCACATTTTTACCCAATATTTTTTAGAGTGTCGGCTAAAAGAATATTATCAAATAATGAGGGAAATTTCAGTTGACATTGGCAATGGAAATGCAATACGGGAAAATTATTCATTATTCATGTTGTAAAGTTTAGTAATATGATGGACTAACTCATTATCTTCGCAAACAGTAAATCAATTCAGCTAGAAAATATATGGCAAAACAAAACTGGCTCGGATTTTTAAAGCGGATAAAAACAATTAATGGAATGATTTTATGAATAGCTAAGCTCTTGTAATTAAGCTACGAACAGATTTTCCCCATTTTTTTCTACTGCATGCTACGTCCACTCTTCTCGAATTCATAATTCTTTCTAGCGATAGCTAAGGTTTGATTTGGTCTTTGGCTAAATGATAGTTGGCACGTCACCATCTATTATCCGAAGCAAAACGACACCTTAATGGATATAATTCAACCATTTTGACAGTATTCAAAATAAAGCATTCCATAAACTAGATATGGACATAAACAAAGAAATCTGTCTCGCTATCTTGTCACCACCGAATAGGAGTATTTTTTACCCTCGGAGTAGCTACTCTTTGTTCTTATAGGTGTTCCTACAGCACTAGCTTTTGATCCATTCTCGTTATGGAGCGTGTTTGACTTGGTGTAACCTCCGGCTACTGTTAAAGCAGATCTCTGAGACCTACCCGCAGCTTGACCGGTGGGTGAGCGTCTCATGCCTGTGTATCTACGGAGAACTTCCTCACTGACTAATGGTCGGGCATACGGTGATTTCAAATATTCCTGACTTCTCCTGACAAGAAAATAACAGAGAGGGACAAAAGAGAAAAGACAAATACATATTACATAAAAACAACAATTAGACAAATAATACTCCTCGGAGATAAGAACTTTCTACAAGTTTCTTTCTTGGTGATAATATTTCTCCACATTCAACGTTGAAACTGATTCATCCCTGGTTATATCTAGGGTTCTGTTAGATGTTTTATTTCTTAAAAGTAGATAAAATAAAGCAGATAATCAAAAGAAGTTCTTTGAGATTTTCTCACAGGCATACAAGAGAATCATACCGAAAATATTTATGTCCACCCCTAACCCTTTCCCCATCTTAAAATACGACAAAAAAAAAAGATTAGCAGAATTCTGCTGTTTTCAAACATTTCGAGCCCCTTCCCCGTCCTCTCTTCCTGGATTAGACGATGGGTATTATTATGGAACTTATCAAAATTCATAAGTACAATCCTTCCAAACAAAAAAAAAACACTCTGAAGTACATTATAGATTCTATCCTAGACTGCAAGGGCGTCAGTCCGTTCTATATTTTGGGGGACACTCTAAAAAAAAAGGGTTCTCAGCTTAAAACAAGGGGACATAAAATTTTGGAGGACATACACCACAAATTTTCTGACAAGAATAAGAAAAGAAGGGTCCTTAGCTTAATTCATTTTTTTTTTTGGGGGGGGGACATACCTATTATTTAATACCCTATTATGTCCCCCACCCTTAAAAGTTTTGGGGGACATGACCCCTGCCCCCTCCCCCGACTTACACCCATGCTAGACTACTAGAAACCGCGACATGTGATAGATAAGACAAGGCATGCACGTTTAACCTAACAAAAGGATACAAAGAGAGGATAACACCGCTTTGAACCGAAACTATGATAAAGATGGATATTCAATGATATGATGACGTGAATCCATCGAGGAGTGTGTGAAGGGGTAACATCTGCCGACCGGTCACAAGTCTGGTCACGTGTTCTCTTACCCACATTAATAACTGAGATAAGCATATAAGGAAGGGCCCGAGGTTTAAAGCGATTGAATAACCATATAAATAGCTACTCAAAAGTATTCAGATGAGCTCGCTAGAGATTATTAAAATTATTCCCTATTATCCTTCATCGCGCAATCGTATAAAGGAACTATTGTTTGACACGGAGTTAAATAAATTGAGCTCAGTGTGGTCTGCTCACGATGTAACTCCTCCTTTTCAGTCACACTCCTGGCGTTTTTTGAATGTTCATTTGAAATTTATCTTTGTCATCGAAGCCTTGAAATGCTCAATGGTGTATTAATCTCAGTGCTATTTTGAATGTTGTGTGCTTGATGAATTTGAGGGTTAGTTTCAATTGTCCTATTCGCCAATATTCTTTTGCTAATGTAATTTCAGATGCTGGCTCGGTCTTTTTTTTTTTTAAGAAAATTTTATCTGCTGACGTTCTTTCAAACTTTCTTTCCCTCCCTTTCACGTGACTCATGTCGTCACAAATCACAACCAATCATCGCTCATTACTTCATCCTTCATACACCACCTGTTCCAAACGTAAAAAGTTGGAGCTCATTGTTTTCTCCTGAGCTCGCCATGTTTCTCCACGTCTTGTTCTGTCTCTGCCTGTCTGTCTGTCTGTCTGTCTGTCTGTTCCTGCCTCTTTCTATCCCCACCCCCCCCATCCTGCCCCACCTCCCCACCTCCCCACCCTCTCTCTTTCTCTCACACACACACTCTCTCTCTCTGCCTGTTATTTCTATTTTGTTTTCATTGTTCTCTTTCATCATATATCTTGGCATTGACTGAGAAAAGGAAATGAATGTCTACGGAAAAGGCCAAAAGGGGCTATTATGTCTGTCTGCTGGCACAGACCTTACACCACCAACATTAAAATAACACTGGCTTCCTGATTTCTTTTACCGAATCTGTGAACAAATAACATAATCATATCAGGAGCAGATTTAGAAATTAGGTAAGGGGGTTCCGATTCCCCCCTTTTCCCCTCCCCCATCAGAAATTTGACAAAGCATGAAAACAAAACAAAACAAAAAATAAGAATATAAATAAGGACAATCAGGAAAGGTCCAGATCCACGTGGCAGATCCCTGAATCCGAATAATTCTGCCCTAATTTGACAAAAGGAAGCAAGTGACGAAAGTGACATTTTATGCAAAAGAGCAAAATGTGTCTGTCATTTACACTGACGTCAATGCAATACCATGATGTCTTGCCTAACATAAAATAAATGCATAAAATTTCGCCCGGAAGGAGAGCACACTAGGTAAAATAAGAAAATATCAATAACTCAAATTTAGTTGATAATTATGTCACTTGCTTCCTTTTGCCAAAGTAGGACAGAATTCATGTTAATTATCTCTTCTTTTTTTTTTTGTTCTAAATTTTCTAATGATTGGTTTTGTAAGGTCACGTGTCTTACTTCTCTTTAACACCTTGTTCGGCTCTTCGTTTTTGTGCCAGTATTTTCTTCCAATGGACATTGAAGGTTTCCTGGTCATCGATGTCGGTTGATCGTCGTGGTATCACGTTCAACGGTCTCCTTGGCGACGTCGACTTTGGAGGAGGGCTTTTCCCTTCGTAGATATAACGAGAGTTGAATGCTACCGCTTCTGCATCAGCTAGCTTACCTGTAAGAAATGAATAATAGTAATGATAAATAAACCCATTGCAGCTGTGGCTTTTTATTCTACTTCTACTTCTACTTCTGCTCAAGGGCGTCAACCGGTTCTGAGAAGTGGGGGGGGGGGGGGGGTTAGGGTTAGCGAGGGAACGAAGTGACCGAGCCCGAGCTCGTGAAGCGAGCGAGGGGGAGGTTGTGGGAGGGGGTGTCCCCCTCCCACAGCAGGGAGCGTTTTGCATTTCTTGCTTGAAATAATGCAATTTGGTGCATATTTACAGGGTCTTTTATCTACTTCAATACTTCTGATCCCAAAAAAGTGGAGGGGGGGACAAATGATATGATGTCCTCCCCCCCCCCTCCCCCCCCCCCCCGTCCCCCGCCTGTTGACGCCCATGCTCCTGCTTCTACTTCTACTCCTAGCTATGCTGGTTTCTCATCAAACTCTGTTCTCCTTCTCCTTCTCCTTCTCCTTCTTCTTCTTCTCCTTCTCCTTCTCCTTCTTCTTCTTCTTCTCCTTCTCCTTCTCTTTCTCCTTCTCCTCCTCCTCCTCCTCCTCCTCCTCCTTCTCCTCCTCCTTCTACTTCTACTTCTACTTCCACTTTCCCTTCCACTTCCACTTCGTCCACTTCCATGTCTACTTCCACTTCTACTTCTGGCTATGCTGGTTTTCATCAAACTGTGTTAAGCTCCTGCATGAGTGACACTATAATCTAAAGGCTTCATTTCTTTTGTGTTTGGTTATATTTCTGTATTGATTGGGTAAATAAAGTTATTCTGCTTTTATACTCGTGTCCATTTGCCAGCAAATCCCTTTTGTAATTTGTGCATGTTATTATTCATCCGCCTGTTGTGGCGAACGAATGCCACCAATTGGAAGTATACGAAAAAAGTTCATTTCAGTCATTTCAATTCACTTTCTTGTTTATCAGATGCTAAATAAGATGAAATTGCGACATGCAAAAGAAAGCGTAACAAATGTAAACTCATATCTTCATTATTACAATGAAATGAAAAAATAAGGTCGGAGTAGCCTGAATATTATCAGTTCAAAATTGGAAGAAATGACCTACAGGCGAAAAGAAGAAAGTTAAATGAATCACTTTTTACATCCTTAATGTTTGCTAAGGGTGATGCATTAAAAACAAAATACGAACATTATAAACTTTAAACTGAATACTATCAGTTGGTAAAATTTAGCATTGAATATCATCGTTTCAAAATTCAGCGGCCGTTTTCGTGTTTTGTTTTCAGTGCAATATCCGGAGCAAAAAACAAAAATGAAATTTTAAAAATGCATCAAAGTGATATATCTAAGTTTTCTGCTTTTCGCCCATAATCCATTTCTTTTGATTTTTAATTTTTCATATTAGTGTATACTCGCACCTCTGTTTATACCATTATTGCAACCTCAAGATATAAGGTCGTTTACTATCAGGCAAAGTAGATGTCATATTTTACGTCACAATAGATGTGTACATGACGTCATTGTTACAAATGTGCACGTATTGTTAATATTCCCTTGATGTAGTATTCAAATTACATGTACGCGGAAGCAAAGAAGTTTTTAAAACTCTTGGCAAACTGCCGATATCTTCGCAAGATCAAAACTGATAAAGAGCAGAACGCTTGACAATGATTCCCAACAGGTATATTGTGAGGGCAACGTTTCAACATTAATGTTGATATCGGTAAATCTTCGCAGAAGAGATAAAACGAAGTGAAAGGGAAAATTGTACTCATAGCTCCCCCCCCCCCCCCCCCCGTTGAGAAGTGTTTTGCCCCCAAAAGTGTCTAGATATGTTTGCATCCATGATTCAAGACAGATTTTCTATAAAGTACAATATTTTGGAGTGCAATACTAACTAATAACATCGTCTACATAGAAATACATTAAATATCTCCTCCAATATGAAGTTTGATGCAATATGAATTAATTTTGTCGGTTCTTGAATAGAAATGACCTTTCCGTTGTCTAAGTCTTTTATCAGAATATGACGCAAAATTGACATCATGAAATATATTTCTGGAATTCTTGAGGCACCTTATTCGTTCAAAACAAGGTGGGCAATGTGCCCGGAAGAGTAGCCAAAGCCATTTTGACATTATTCAATGGCTTGTAAAGAGGATTATTGAGACACTCTCTTTATCTCTCACCTAGATCTAAATCTTCGATTTTCTCAGCCTCCTCCGTTTCAGCTACTCCATATCGCTCACGGGATGAATGACTGCTTTTATCATCATCTCCGGTTTCCTCTTCTTTCTCTTCCTCGGGCTCGATTAAGCCTAATTCAAAGAGAAGATCGCGCGAAGACACGTCGATTTCAGCCCCTTTGTCTAAGAGATGTTGGCAGCAAGGCCTGTGACTGTTCTTAGCTGATAGGTAGAGGGCGCTATGGCCTGAGTTGTCCTTTGAGTTGATGAAATCTTGAAATTCAGTCTCCCTGAAAATAATTACACATTACATTTATAATTCCAATTCTTTTTTTAAAACCCTAATTATCACTGAACCAGGAAACTCGAGAACCATTACCGAGCCAATTTGTAATGTAAGAAAAGCCACTCGAAAAAGGAATTAATTACAGTAAAGATGGTGATGTAGAATTCGCCCCTATTCTCTCTTGTTCAAAAGATATTGGTAGATCACTAGGCCAATGAAAAAAATATACATTAAAAAATTATGAAAAAAATGTAAATGACGTCTGAATATTTTCACCTTTCTTCTCCTTTTTTGTGGGAATCATCCGGTGTTTCCAGTAAAGCACTCAGAATGTCTAGATAGCCATGCTCAGCTGCGTAATGAAGACCAGACCTGGAAAAGTAAAGAAATACGAGATCATAATGCTCATGGAAGATATTGCTTAATGAAATTAATCAATTTTGGCCAGTCTGGCATATACAGCGTCTATGACACATCATTTTTGTTGATTGCGACAAATATTAATGGCACTATTCTGCGTTGCTCAAGTTTAAATTATTCCTCCTTCATGATCGCCTTCACCGTTATCATCATCATCATCATCAAGATCATTATCATTATCATCTTCTTCTTCTTCTTCTTCTTCTTCTTCTTCTTCTTCTTCTTCTTCTTCTTCTTCTTCTTCTTCTTCTTCCTAATGATCATCATCATCTTCATTATCATAACTATCATCATCGTCATCATCACCTTCATCATCATCATCATCATCATCATCATCATCACTTTCATCATTATCATCATTACCATCATCATTATCACTATCATCATCATAATTATAATTCATCATCATAATGATCATCATCATCATCATCATCATCATCATCATCATCTCATCACCACCATCATCATCATCATAAGCCCTTCATCATTATCATACTTGTCCATATTCCATTATTCTTTTGCAGTGTTTAAAAACTTTTCAAGAGGAATTTTTCTTTATTTTTTCTTCTAATGGATAAATCTTCAATCCAAACTGTTTTTTTTTCAAATAAAACTATTAAATTCAGATAAAGATTCAGTTTCTTCCAATGAATCTCTGGACTTAACAATCATTTTTCTTTTAAATGCTTACCTTCCTTTTGCATCCCTCATATCTTTGCTCTTTGGTCCTTTCTCCATTAAGACTTTGACCACACCCACTTGTTTGTTCTTGACTGCTACAATCAACGGAGTCTCTTCATCATTTAAACTCTTCACATCAGACTTAGCTTTATGATCAAGTAAAAGAATACAAATATCCTCATCGCCTCGTTTAGCTGCATGATGCAGGGCTGTCCAACCCTGTCATAATGATCAAAAAAGTAATAATGAAATAGCTTCAAGGGTATTCTTATGTCAGGTGGCGTTGTGTTTCATTGGTGAGATGGGTCAAGTCTCTAAAAAGGATCATCACTGGTATTTTCTTACACTGCATAGGCTGAACAGTCAGGGGCGTTTTATACTTTAGGAAATCTTGGGGGACACTCCCAAAATTCGCTGACAAGAAAACTATTTGGGGGGGCATGTCCCCCCCCCCCCCCCCCGCTTAACGCCAATGAGAACAGTTGGGAGAAAAATTTCAGGCCTGCGTTTATACATGTACACCATAAATTTGAAATCATATTAAGAAGGAATGCATCTCATTTTCTTTTGTGTTATCCTCTTTTTCCATCTGGCACATTTAAGGCAAGCAAAATAAATTATAATGGACAAAAAAAGAAGTTTAAGAATTTTATCGAATTCGGTTTTTTAGGGAAACTGAAGAGTATTACCCCCCCCCCCCCCCCCCCCTGCAGATCAACGGCAGTTCAACACACGAGAGACTCGTCTTGTCTAAAATATCACAAATAGTGCAGTAATTTTAGGTTATGAATTCAAACAATACCTTTTTATCTGTGACGTCTACGTTCTTACACCTCGGTATCATGATCTGTAGCATATCTTTCTTCCTGCACGCAGCGGCGTAGATGAGAGCAGTAAGACCTCTCGATTCGCCGGCTTCCAGTTCACAACCCTAGAAATAAACAGAATGAGAAAATAAGCATATGCTCATGATTTGACAGTAAACGAAAACCTGAAATTTAATATAATTTGAAACATATTGATACCAATGAAGTACATGAACTGCTATTCGCAAAAAAAAATTGTCATTTGCTTTTTTGCTATCATGACCCATATGAATATTAGCCATTGGCCATTGTATTCTGTCAGATGAGTTTTCACATTAAAGAAATTCGTTACTTCCTGACTTCCATTACATGTAGAATTCATCATTGTCTTTACAACGCAGTTCCACATATCCAATGGAAATCCCCTTCCAGTATTATTTTATTTCAATGTAAATTGTTTTCTGATTAAGGAATTCTAATAATGCTTTGAATTCATTTTTTTCTTTCCTTTCTGGCCCACCAAAAGGAAATTGGATGTCCAATTTCTTCGCTTTTAAGCTAGATACGCCTGTTGTATATTGTCCCTTCATTACCTTTTCAATGAGCATGGTAGCGATATCAGATCGATTGCTTTGTATCCCATAATGTATCGGTCTCACGCCAAATCGATCCGGCTCATCGATCACCTTCGTGCAATCGCGCTCAAGAAGGCTCGTCACGACCGATTCCTGCAGTAAAGAATGATGAATTCATTTTTAGATGCGTGATTCATGATATAAACTGATCTAATTTATGACTTTAAAAGCAACCACCCACTAAGAAAGAAAGAAAAAATTAACAGTTGCATAGCTTACAAGGAGAGAGGGATGCACGACGTGCCCCTCCCTCATTGTGATGGCGGCGGTGGGGGTGGGGAGAGGAGAGGAGAGGATAGAAAGAAAAAGAGAGATGAAAGGAATGGGGGGAGAATATGAAAAAATGATGCTAGATTCCTCCTACACCCTCCCTCTAGTTAATGACATTTTAAATGTGTATGTTCATCTAACAAGTAAAACCCGGCGCCACTTTCACCCCCCCCCCCCCACTTTGAACCGTGCTACGCCACTGCAGGGGGGGGGGCGCACTCGGGCGCCATTTCCTACACACCTTTAAAATGTCTTAATATAATACAAATAACAATACGTAGATAATACTGAAGTTCATGAATAGTTAAGATCAACGCAACGGTATAGGATCTTCTTCTTCTTCTTCTTCTTCTTCTTCTTCTTCTACTTCTTCTTCTTCTTCTTCTCCTTCTTCTTCTTCTTCTTCTTCTTCTTCTTCTTCTTCTTCTTCTTCTTCTTCTTCTTCTTCTTTTTAGGTCTTGAGGATAGTTGAAGAGGAGAACGAAGAACAAAGAAAGTCTACAGGGGAATTTACATGGCGCAATATAAGTGAACGGAATTGCATTACAAAATTTATAAAGATCAGAGAATTACTCCAACGCAAGATTCATGTTCAAAGAGAAACCAGCATTGAGATTTTGTGCAAAAATGGGACTACCAACAAAGGTGATTAATTTGACGGCTTTCCATTTAGCATGGGCTGCCCTCAAACGATGATGATCGAATGGTCTAATACATAGATGCTGATATCGGGTTGGTACAACAAAAAATTATGAATGTTTTATAATGAATTGCATTAAAACCGTTTGTCAGCCTTTACAAAATATGCAGGTTGTATAGTATACAAATATACTTTGCCTTGAGAGTTTCTGGTTAAAACTATGGGCAAGAGGTGACTCCGAAATAGTACTATTCACTGAGGCGCGCAGCCCCGAAGTGAATGGTACTATTCGAGTCACCGAGGCCAATAGTTTTAACCAGAAACTCTCAAGGCAAAGTATATTTGTTTTATACTTTGGATCAAGATTTATTTGTATTTGTACATGAATTTTACTTTCTTATTTTAAATTTTTCTTGATTGATACACGGCCCCGTTGTAAATCAGCCAAGTAGGTGAAGTGGGTTTTTACCTTGTTTATTGAAATAAATCAGTCAAATCAATCAATCAAACACCAAACCAATATTCTTTATTTCATGTTTATGTCTTATTGAATGCTTTATGGCACTAAACGTTGTACGGATAAACTGCAAAGTGATCGGAAATTGAGAAACGCAGTAGCCGCGTCACCGCGAGAGTTCCCCATGGTGCGCACTCGAGCTCTCGTATGCCCCACTGAATTTTCATTTCGCGCATAGATTTTGCGTACTGTGACGTCATCATAAGAGTGACGTCATTTCCCAAATAGTAAACCTTCATGCCAACATTCTGGAATAGCTGAAAATACCAATGATCACGTGAAGGTCTTTAAGCCAATCATGAAAGGATAAATTTCTGATCCAAAATATAATAGAGTATAGTATTTATTTTTTGGTCAGTGTATACCCACCATGGATCTTTGTGTTGCTCACAAATAAAGGCTCAGACATAACATTCAGAATAACAGAAGAATGATACAACATGTGCGAGGTAAGGACAAAATACTGATCATAATACTGGATTTTCATTTGGTTATCACAAACATCATGAACACGATAACGGGTTACACGTGAAAAGATATAAACAGTAAGCCACGAAATACATTAAAGGCATTGGCTAACATTGTTATGATTTTAAAAAAATCTCATTTTGTTACTTAAATGGGATAAACATTAGGGTTATAGTGTAAAAATACCAGTGTGAAAGTTTCAGAGCATAATATCCACGGGAAGTATTTTTAAATATTAGAAATGTGAACCAATGTTTGAAAAATATACGAGGGTCGGTTGCATAGACCCAACGTAAGGAGTGCGCATGCGCACATGACTCATCGGACCGCACTGTGTGTATTGACGTATCACACGGCGGAAGGCAAGTAACGGTATTTTTGAATTCGTCCAAACGGTCCTCTTAGTTCAGCGTCTCTCGAGACGAAAGCTAATAAAATCGCGGTTTGCGTCTAATTTACAGCTTTTCCTTCCAAATTATGGTTGGTTTCAGGGTTTTTGAGTATAAATACAAGTACTCATACACATGTTTCATCTTAGTTTGAGAATTTTTTAAATCAGCTGCTCACAAAGTTAACCAATGCCTTTAATTTGAAGCAAAGACAAAAATGCAGTCATGCTAAAGTGAGCTAGTGGCCACCGGAGTGGATCTATAGCCACTCTGGTGGCCAGAGCCCTTTATTACAGAGTTTGACCAACTCGGTGTCAGTAGGTTACAACATGGTACGTATTGCTTTGTTAGGCAAGCACAATACAAAAGAAATTGATTGCACCATGTTGAAACCTATTGGCCAAACTCTGTAATCAAGGGTTCTGCTGGTGGCTAGAGTCCCTTTATAGACAGAGTTGCGACAACCCGTGATTTGAACGCCATTTTGTTTCCACTGTTACGCAACAATTCTATTAAATTCCGATGAGCACCTGGCTGTTTTAAATAGAAAGAATTCGAGCGCCATGCTGTTTCCAAAAAATAGGACGTTCGTGTCGCAACTCTGTCTATGCAGGGACTCTACTGGTGACTAGAGTACCTACATAAAGAGAGTAGCGACAACCCAAGATTTGAACGCCATTTTGTTTCCCTGTTACGCAACATTTCTATTCAATTCCGATAAGCAAACGGGTGTTCGAAATAGAAAGAATTTGAACGCCATTTTGTTTCCCAAGAAGTAGGACGTCTATGTCGCTACTCTCTTTATGTAGGTACTCTACTGGTGACCGCTGAGCAGCGCCCTCTAACCATGATAACTCACCATGCCTTGTATGACAGCCCAATGTAAAGCGGATCGGTTCAGGTTGTCCATTGCACAGAGGTCGGCCTTCTGCTCTAACAAGAATTCCACCAGATCCTTATTACCCTGTTCATTCGGAAACAGAAAAAGCACATAATGAAGACAGCTCTTTAAAAGAGGAGGACTGTTTATCTTTCAGGGCAATTCAAAACTATCCTGTTTCATATATTTTACAAAACACATATTATTCGGAAACAGAAAAGTAGGTTTAACAAGCCAATAGCAAGATTGTGTCTCGCCCACCCGTGACTAAATAACACGAAAGTTTCCCCAAGTACATCCCTAACCAAGTTTGATGTCACAAGAAAGTCTTGCAGGTAAACTTTAATGTTTGACCTAAAATGACCTTTAACCCTACCATGTGACCTGACGGCACAATAGCATGAATGTACTCCCAGTGCATCTATCAGTCTATCACCAAAATTTGGTTGCTATTGCAGCAACATTTGCCAAGTTATGTGTCATAAGAGATTCTTGCAGGTAAACTTTAAAGTTTGAAATAAAATGACCTTTGACCTTACCATGTGACATCCAATGCCACTATAACATGAAGGTCCCCCAAGTGCATCTATGACCCAAGTTTAGTTGAAAAGGGAGCAACGGTTGCAAAGTTATTTGCCATAAGAGAGTCTTGCAGGTGAACTCTAACATTTGACCTCAAATGACCTTTGAACTCACCATGTGACCTCCAACAGCACCACAACATGATGTTACCCCTAGTGCATCTATCACCCAAGTTTGGTTGCCATTGGACCAACGGTTGCCAAGTTATGTGTCATAAGAGAGTCTTGCAGGTAAACTTTATCGTATGTAAAAAGAGTCTTGCAGGTACTCTATAACAATGTGACCTCAAATGACCTTTGACCTCACCATGTGACCTCCGACAGCACCGCAACATGATGGTACCCCTAGTGCATCTACCACCCAAGTTTGGTTGCAATCGGACTAGCAGTTGCCAAGTTATGCGTCATAAGAGAGTCTTGCAGGTAAACTTTAACATTTGTGACGGACGGACGACGGACGGACGGACGCCATTTGGATTCCTTTAGTCTCGCCTTCACCTCTGGTGGGCGAGACAAAAATGGGTCTTAAAAGGGAAATATCTTTCAGGGCAATTCAGAAATATTCTGTTTCATACGCTTTTACAAATCAAGTGTTATTTGGAAACAGAAAAGTAACATTAAAAATAATACTTAAGAGGAGGATTGTCTATATTTCAGGGCAATTCAAAGCTATTTTGTCCAATACGTTTTACAAACAAATGGTGACTGTATTAAGATGATAAACCTACTAGAGTTTGAATCAGCTGAAATATGAAATAGAATATTCTGAAGTCAGTTTATGTCCACAGTTCTGTAGCACTATTTAATCATGTTTGGAAGCGTATGGGACATTAACCTTCAACTTGCTCTTAAAAAGAAATCTAATTTTCTGCTTAATTCAAAGAGAAAGATGATCATGCAAAACTAAACTATTCAGGGGGGATTACAATACGCCAGCAAATTGAGAGTGGCCAATTGCAATTAAGCTATTAAGTCATAGTCCTAATCCGAAAAATTGACGGGCCTGACACATTAATAAAATATGGATTAACCCTAAGTGGTTCAATGCTAACAATATCTCATTATTTTGTAGCAGGATTCCATGAATAACTAAAGCTTAATTCACTCACATTAATGAAACGAGTACCGTTACGATTCGCGCGCTAATTGAATTGATCTATAATGTCATGACATTTTCAGGCTTGCGGTCATAGTGAAAAATTGATAGTTTGCGTGTTAGTGCTTTGTGTGGGTGTCATTGTATTCTGACTCATTTAGAGTCCGATTTCTATGGTGGCCCTGAAGTACGCTCGACAACAGGTGATGTGCGACGTGAATTTCGCATCCCAGGTCCTGAACTTCGCATCCGAGGTCATGAAATTCATGACCCGTGGCGCAAACTTTGCATCCCAAGTCGTGAAATTCACGACCCGCGGTGCGAAATTCAGAACTGGGATGCAAAGTTCGCGCCACGGGTCCTGAATTTCGCACCGCGGGTCGTGAATTTCACGACTTGGGATGCAAAGTTTGCGCCACGGGTCATGAATTTCGCATCGCGGGTCGTGAATTTCACGACTTGGGATGCAAAGTTCAGGACCTGGGATGCGAAATTCACGTCGCACATGACCTGTTGTCGAGCGTAATTCAGGGCCACCATAGATTTCTAACTTTGAGGAAGACATCAGTCGACATTTATCACTCCCGACCCAGGTGTAGTCAATGGGCACTTGGTAGATACACGCGCGTAGGGAGAAATAATCTTTCACTTCTAGGGCGTTTTTTACAGAGCTATTGCAGAGCATCAGTAGAGTGGCGCTAAGGAACATGACTTTATGTAAAAGAAGCCATTTTCATCATCATCATCATTATCATCCTCTTCTTCTTCTTCTTCTTCTTCTTCTTCTTCTTCTTCTTCTTCTTCTTCTTCTTTTTCGTTATCGCCGTTGATATATATGTGAAGAAAAAAACAAAACTTCGTATAAGAAACCCTTGTCGTTAATGGTTAAGAGCAGACAACCAGAAGACAGTTTCAAACTTTCAACCAAAGAGTTCAGTCAGTGAACAAACATTTTTTAAAAAAGAAATCATGAGACTTCGTAGACTCACTTCACCAGCCGCCTGATGTAAAATAGTCTGTTGACAGTTATCTCGAGCTTGTAAAAGTTCCTGGTTCTTCTCAATCAGTAGTTCAGCGCACTTGGTATTCTAGATGATAGGAAAACAATTGAAAAAAATAAATGAATAAAAAGAATTTGAAACAAAACACAGGTAGTCATCAAGAATCATGTCACAAGCAAAGAGAGGGAGGAATGCGAGATATATACAGAGAGCAAGAGGAGAATATGAATAATAATAAGCTCGAAAAGACAGCTGGGATATGTATGTTTGTCGAGTAAAGTTTAACCCACTACGAGCTAAAATTGGCTAAAATATGTAAAAATTTATCCAAAAAACTTGCATTTGACCTTTCAGCTCAATATGGGGCATATTTCCACAATTTTTTAGACTGTGATGACGAAATCCGTGAAGGGCACATGTCCATGTTTACTGGAAAGAAAGGATGCTTTAATCAACGCAGACTTTATCGAAATTATGACAAGCAGGTGCTCATGAGAAAGTTTTCAAATAAGCTCAAGACGTGACGGAGAAAGATAAAAAGAGAGAAAAATATTGAAGGAGGGAGGATGGTTATGATAATAACGATCGTAATAATATGCCTTGTTTACCCAATGGTAGCCTCTTCAGTACTATGTACTGTTCTCCCAGAGGGCCCTGGAATCTTAAAATGTTGATTACAAAAATACAATATTTTTTTCAATACCCTATTTCTCTCTGTTCTGTGAAGAGCTGTCTTTCCATCGTCATCTTTCAGCATCGTATCTGCATCTTTGCTCAGCAAGAAAGAAACCTGGAATTTGAGCATCGGTATACGAAGAAATGATGAAATGAATTTCTGTGATGCGAAGATACAGAGGCGTCGACTCGGGAGGGGGGGGGAAGGGAAGGGGCGGATTGATATCATGTAAATCATTTGTTATGAAACTTACGAAGTACACATAGGACAAGCTGCTTCTAATGCAACCTCAGTAACAAAAGAAACTCTTGGGGATTCGTGCCTTCAGTTAAGGTTGCACTGCTCCAAAACTTACTGTGGAATAAAAGAAAAGCCCCATCTGTTGCTGTCTTCAAAGTTTTATTGAAGACGCACCTTTTTCGGAAGCTTTTGATCACTGGTAGTTTTGTTTATTGTATGCCTATGCGGTAACATTGTTGGAGCTCTATTACATCGCAGCGCAGTAGAGTATGATACAGCAGGTGCGCATGAATGAAGGCTAATTATCAATTATCATTATTATTTCCTTTTTCCACAACTTGATGTTCTGTTGGTATATTAAACAGCAACCGGACTTCTTCCAGAAATCTAGGGTTATCTCTTATCTATTCTATCAAACAAGTCCTCTTCTCATTGTTCACTTCACTTCACTTCCCTTTCTAGTTCATTATTATTATTATTATTATCATTATTATTATTATCATAATATCTGTATCAATTAGCCGTTGCTACCGACATGATATTCTGAAAAGATACAGACAAAAATATACAACATAATTATTAACAATTTTTGGAATAAAAAAAAACGGTTCATGTTTATCTCATACAAGCAAGGAGTTGATTCATATCCTTTAATAGATTACATGGTAATGACACGAATATCTATCTATTTTTTTATCTTTATCTTTCTCTCTCTCTCTCTCTCTCGTCCTCACACAAAATCGCCCACACACTCTCCATTTCTCTTTTCTTTCTTTATCTGTATCTTTCTCTCTCTCTTTCTCTCAGTCTTTATGTCTTCTCGTCTCCCTTCCCCTTATTTCTTTCTCTCCTTGTATTGATCTACTCCTCCTTAATTTGTTTTCTCTTCTTTCTAATGTGTCACTACGTGTTTCTCTTACCTTTTCTTTTGCACCCATCTCAGCAGCGATCATAAGGGGCGTGGCCTGTCCTTTACCGCGTTGATTGACGTCAGCACCTTTCTCCAATAAGAGATTAATGGTCGTGACGTCACCGTTTAACACCGCGTAGATGAGCAGCGGTTGGCCATTGGAATCCTTCTGATTGATGTCAGCCCCACCCTCTATTAATTTATGCAGGTTGGTGTTGTTTGTAAGTCCTCCGTGACAGCACTCAAAGATGTCCTGATCAAGCTTTTTGAGTCAAATTTAAGAAAAATAGAGTATCAAGAGATTTACGAGTAATAAGCAAGTTCGTAGATACAATCTGACCATGAGTAGATAAAGGTCATTTGGGACACAAATTTAAAACCGACTGACACGAACACCTTTTTTCATTAAGTTTCTATTGATCAAAATGTTAGGATTGCAGAAACATTAAAACATGATTAAAACAATAAAAAAAAACAAAACAAGAATCAACACTTTTTAACATACAATCAAAGCAGAAACAGCATAAGGGCAATTCCACGGTAACTGACGTTACCAGGATAGAGTACTAGTGGTATTGTTTATATTGTAGTTTTGTGAATGACACTTGCTTCGGCTTAGAATTACTATAGATAAATAAGTTAACAATAGGGAAGAAACACATGGACAGTTTTGATCTCAAACTGCATTTCTTATCACACAACAAGCGAAAATATGTCGGTAACTGATGTTACGTAAAAAGACATGGAAAATGATGGTGTCGAATCAAATTTCTATATCTCATGTCTCAGACTTGTAAGGATTATGCAATTCATTTTGACATTACACGTAGGTTCCTGGGAAGAGATGTGCAAAATAATGAGCCATTTGAATAATTTGTTTTAGTGCCATGAAAAATTTACTGAAGACATGTTGGTAACTGACGTTACGCTTAAATTCAACGTAGATTTTGCACATTTCCATTAGTGTTTCATTCATTAACTACCCAAAATCTGTTAAAGTAATCGATTAAAATTAATCAAATGAAAAAAGATCTGAGAAAAATAACTAAATATGAAAATAAGAGGCATTTATAGCACTTTTCCCTGATCATAATCCCATATGTTTGTTTATGTTATTCTCCGTAAAAAGGTCGAATTTCATTTTTTTTTAAATCTTAAATGTTTATTTGTAACAAAAAGAAGACTCTGTAGTGATTTTCGATTTTTATTTGGAATTAGCAGGGCACAGTGCGACTTCAAATTTTGAGCTCTGTGTCCCATATGTTGTGGATTTGCCCATAATATAAATCAGTAGAGCTAAAATAATTTTGTATATATATATTAAGGAAAAACAGCCTCTAAGAACGACATCTTTACATCAGAGGGCAATTCTCCATTTACGAAAATGAAATGCAAGTTTTCATTTTTTAAGCCAAATGATACTCAGTTTATTTACAAGCCATCAAATAAACTTTAAATCCTCGAAATGAGCGAAAACAATTCTTGAATGTAATGTTTGAAGATAAGGAAAAATATGAAATAAAATTGTCGTCCATTGTGCATTCCATGATACCCAGGTACTCAGGTGGGAGTATTATTTTCAAAAGGGGAAACAAAGGCTATTCATGAGGCACTTCTGTCACTTTGGGTGTGACTCTTCTGTGTGTAAAAAAGGGACCTCCCATATTTGAAATATCTGTGAATATTTGAGATCATGCGGTAAGTGAGCTACCGACGAACTGGCTTAATGATAAAACACCTGTGAGCTTCGTGACTAAGATATAGTCAAAGCAAACTGACAGATCATGAATAAAGTACACCGGCGTAAATCCACTTTGAGAAGGGGGGGGGGATGATCGACATTTTTGCCAATTTTTTTTTTCTGTCGAACTCACACTTAAGTATAAACACACGCCCTCACTCACCTGCACAGACCCCCTTACACACGTTTTAATTTTTATCATGCGAGCGAGCCCAAAATTCCCACTTTTCTGGTTTGCAATTGCATTTTCAAACGAAAATTCTAAAATAGGATGAGCGAGCAAAGCGAGCGAGCCAAAAATAAGCACTTTTCTGGTTTTAAATCGCATTTTCAAATAGAAATTCTAAAATATGATGGTTGATATGACAGATTATTAAAAAATTTATTAACTGATTAATTCAAATATCACTTCTTCCTTAAAAAGTGTGTGTGTGGGGTGGGTGGATATTTGTACGCGCCATCCTCCCCTCTCAAAAAAGTGGGGGGGGGGGGATATATCCCCCATCACCCCGGGATTTACGCCAATGATAAAGTAATCAAGATATTGTGAGCTTCATAAAAACTAATATAGTCACTTTGTGAGCTTTATAATTAAGATATTCAATGTTATTATTCCCAAACAAGGTTGTTTCATATCATTTTAATGAAAGAGGAAACATAAAATGACTAAACACATGGCAGACCGTGACGATACCATTTGAAATTACGTTGATTGCTTTATCATGCTGAGATGACATGGGCGTCAATTGGGGGGCCAAGGGGATACATCTCCCCAAATTTTTAGGAGTAGGGAACACAGTAGGGTATGTCTCCCTACCCATCCGCCCCACCCCATTTTGCAGAAAAAAGACACATGAAAAAAAATTGTCAGAAAATTCTTGAGGTACGCCCCATTTTATCTTTTTTTTAAAATTTCATTTATATATTTTCATTAAAACACAAAGTAAAATACACATTATCGGAAGGGCCCGATAGAGAAGTAAAGCTTGAGAAGATGTGGCCTTATACAAAATATACAAACAAATAAGCAAGTCATATGTAAGTTATAAAAAAAGCTGAGGACCCTTTTTTTCGCTCGTATTTCAAGTTCTTTGAGAGTGTCCCGCCCCCAAATATACATGTAATGGATTGTTGCCCCTGTGAGAAGCTCTACCAAGAATATACTTTTTCTCTTCATAGCTATGCATCATTTACCATGTAAACAAAAAAAATCTTATCATCTTCTTATTGTATCTTCAATCTACAATATTTATATCCATGGTAGAAATAGCTCAAGAGGAAAATGACATGAATAAATGAAAGAAAATTGGAAAGAGGGTATAAGATATGAACAACAACAGCAACTAAGACAAGTGAAAAGAAAGTTGATAATATTGAAGAGAAGAAATGCGGTGAATAATTTTCTGCCCTATTCCGAGCTGAAATCTAAAATCAACCATTCAACCTTACCGCAGCATCCACCAGTTCATCGGTATTGTGCTCCCCTCGAGTGTCGGCATCACTACTTCTACCAGCTTCGCTCTTGCTATCTTCGAGCTTAACCAGCATAAGGTTTGGTGATCTTTCCTGCAAAAAGGACAAACAAACAAAGACTTACTTCATTTTTCAATGGATGATAGTTTTCTAACCTTGCATTTGAAATGTAATCAATTGAATTGATTAATTAATTACTTTTTAATTTTTTTGATTGATTGATTGATTTATTAACAAATAGAAGAATTTCCCCGAGGTAACAAGAAAAAAGGCGCAGATCCGATCCAGAGTTCATGAGAAGGACATAGTAATCAGTAAGTTTGAGTCTTTTAAAGAAGCAGAAATGGTTAACTCAACTAACTTGAGATTAACTTAAACTTAAGTTTCAATTCTGGCCCTAAAACAGAAAAAGTAGATCACAGTTTCAGTTACCACAAATAAATACATCATAATGTCGCTGACATTGGCAAGAAAATGACAACACTTACTATTCTTCCTCCCACCCCCCCCCCACACTCTTTTTTACTCTTCCCTTTTCCCCTTTTCTATTTTCTTACTTACTATAGACCACACCATATCTCATCATCCACACTCCATATCTCTCCTCCTCTCTCTCCCTCTTTTTCCCTTTTAATCAATTAGATGATACGCATACGCGTAACCTTCAGTTAATTGTTTTATCACAAGTCTGATCAAACTGTCATTTAATATGACAGCCATCACTTTGCTCAGGTGTTTGACTGCTTAGCAACTAATGAGCTTGCAAACGATATCATCCAAGCACTGAAGTGATGGGATAGGAGATTAACCTACGAAGGCTGTCAAAACCAGTCGATTTATTAATACCCGATTATACTGTTCATGATTTTGCATCAACTGTCAATATTTCTAACTGTAATAGAATTGGTTGTACTTTTTATATTAAGCGGAGGGCCAAAAGCACAAAAAGGGGGTTTCGTTCCACCATCTTTGCAAACTTAGTAGACCATGCTCATTTTCAAGCTAAAAGCATAACAAACAATATTCAAGAGGTCTAATTCAAAAAAATTGTTGCGAAAATCTCCAAATTCAAGATGGCGTCCAAAATGGCCTCCATTTTGACGGAATTCAAATTTTTCAAGATAAAATTTGATAGAAGCATCCAATTGCAACAAAATTGGTCTCCTATGAAAGAGAATTAAATTCCCTACTAAATGAAGCCATTGACATTTTTGTAACGAGAGCTCTTTTTTTTCTTTTCACACGAATTTGATAATTGAAGCAGCCTTACTTTTCATCCACACACCAAGATTTGAGTTTATTCTTTTGTTGTTGTTATGGTTTTGCTGTTTATTTATTTATTTATCTGTCTATTGAAATATATTTTTTCAGGATAACAAGATCAGTTAAAAACTGTTTTACATCATCGTCCTGAGATTTAAAAAAAAATGACTATTAAAAGGAAATGAAAAAACAACATATATATATATATATATATATATATATATATATATAAACAGTATAATGAAGATAACCATAAATAAAGTTGTCACACAATCATGACGGGTATAAAAAACATCGCAATAAAAATTCAAAAATTCTTTGAATTCGATTTTTTTATTCTTTGTTCTTTGTTCGTTTGTTTAAACTAATGTTTTGTTTACTTATTTTATAAGTCTAACAAATTCTATTGTATATTAAGAAAAATAACAATAACATCATTCTTTTTTGCTCACTTCATCTTCATTCGTTTTGCGGTTTTCTTTTTGTACCCCCACCTCCCTCTCTCTCTTTGCCCTCCCCCCCCCCCTCTCCCTATTTCTCTCTCTCTCTTTCACGCTCTCTCCCTCTCTCTCCTGTATGTATCTTTCATGTAGATTCAGAGAGTTATTTGTGGTTAGTCTCACTTACTTTCTCATTTCTCTTGGTGTGACATTCTGACGAACAGAACACAATCTTCTGTTTGTCGTAGATGCTGTAGAAAGACGGTGGCTTTCCGCACTCACTACACCCTGCCCTCATGGTTTCCCCTTCGGCTGTTTCCGCTTCACCTTCGGCTGGTTTCGTGGAGTCTTCGGTTTCACCTCCCTGTTCGGAGATATTCCGAACTTCCTCCTCTGTGTCACCTAATGTAAAAGAAATCAGGGGGTAAAAAATCAAAAGGCTGTAACATTATTTCAAAAAGTGCACTATCAGCTTTTCACACACATCACAAAACGTCATGTTCTTGCCATCTGAAAATAATGATTTAGGGCCTATGATCATTAATCAAATGAAGAATTTCATACTCTACATCACGATATTCTTAAAAGAGAAACTTTAGAAAAGCAGCATAATGTATATAGACGAAATGACTCAAAACTTAGAAATTCATGGATAAGACGTTGAATGCCCCGTTCTGTTTGTAGAAACACAATGGACACAGAGATTGAAAAAAAAAAGTATTTCTAAAAAATAAACATCCACAATGAGGCGAATGGACTAGAGGACCTCTATCCAGTGCATTACTTCCCCTGATAATCAAATATATATGCCCCATGCACAGTGAAGTTTTTTTTTTTTTTTTTTTTAAACCAAACAGGCATTTTCCTTGGAAAAGCTTACTATGACGTGACAAGGCAAATACTCAAGCGGAAAAAATACAGATGGAACGAAATGACTCAGAATATTTCATCACCACCGGAGAAAAGAAAAGGAGCAGGCGAATAGCTATTAAGCTTTAAAACAAAAAAATTTAAAAAAAATTTAAAAAAGCTAAAAAATGTTTTTCTCAAGCATCTCAGGAAGGGCGCTTTTGTTGGTTTTGTAAAACACGATGGAGAGGATATATCCAGTTGATGTAGAAGCAAACTGTTTGGCAGTGTTATGGTTAAAAACAGAATTCATTTTATTTCACAAAGTATTATGCCAGGTCTACCTGTAACATACTCACTTTTCTCGCCAAGAATCAACCAACGAGCAGCTAATACTTTTCATACACTCTGTTCGACGTGACGTACTTTTATGCAGTTACACTAGTCGACTGGTACATTTCAGTCTCCAAATCATAACTCCCAAACGATTTAGCAGAGATCACTTTGAAGTTATAAGTTCGTGGTACTAATTATAGTTGAGTGACTGGACGACCAATCGTACTCATTCTTTGGTATAAAATAATGCAGAAATATGATGAATCCTTTACAAAATTTAAAAAGAAAAAAATTCAGGTATCGCTGTGCATATAGTGAAAAGCTGATTCCTTCTGTCATTGTCTGCTGAGGAAATATAATCTACATGACATCCTATCAATAAACCACGATGTTCGTTCATCGCAAGCTGGGGAAGTAATGCGCGCCGAAATGAATTGATGAGATCTTTTAGAACATGAATTTGATGTAAATAATTCATGCTTAGATGTATAAGATGATGATAGCTTGCACTGTGGAGCAGAAAATTGCAAATAATTACTGAACTTGTCGTTGTTCGATGTACTGAAATGAAAGGGGGGCAGTGAGATCTTTGAAGGGGATATGACGGGGCGACAGAGATGAGGGGCAAAATGGGTGGGGGAGGATAGAGAAAGAGAGAGAGAACGAAAGAGAGAGAGAACGAAAGAGAGAGAGAGCTAAATTGAGCCAAATGAGACTGTCAGAGGGGAAAGGAGAGGCAGAAAGAGGGAGAGAGAGAAAGAAAGAGACAGGCAGACAGGCAGACAGACAAACGCATGGGGGTCAAATGGGGAGGGGGGACAGGGGGTTAGGGGAAGCAATAGGGTATATGCCCCCAAATAAAAAAATGTTAAGCTGAGTACCCTCTTTTCGCTTGTCGGCAATTTTTTTCCAATTTCATGCAGCCCCACTTTAAAATTTTAAACTGTGGACCTTTTTTATTTTCATAGTGTCCCCTCCCCCAACAAAAATGTGTATAACAGGACGGACGTCCCTCGTTAGATGGAAAGGGAGATCCAGAGACTGAAATGAACAAACTAGATGGGAGACACAGTTAACAAAAACATTTCATCGCTGCCCTAGCTTATCAAGGTTAAACCTTTTATTCACTAGCAATTGACACTTAGGTGAATTACAGGTGTATTCAACAAGAACGGAGAAGAAAAATGCTTTGAAGTCGAGTGTCGATTGACTTGATCATATTTCAGAAAAGTAAAATCTTCATTACAAATAATTTCACGAGACAAGAGAAGTAAAAGTAACTTGACCCCGTCCACCTTTTACAGACGGAAAACGTATCGGAAATTGGGAATCTACTGTGCTGAAATTTAGACATGTTAGGCAAAGCTAATAAAGCAATAGGTGGCCACCAGACCATTTTATTAGGAAACACACATATACTCATTAGTATTGATATGCCTACAGCACGATAATCCGTCATTGTACGATCATAGAGCAATGTAACTTTAGATAAAATGCCTTGCTCAAGGACATAAGTGCCGTGCCGGGGATCCAACTCGCGATCCTCGTGTGATCCCAAACCCCTCCCCTCCCCTCCAATCCCTCTCATGGTGTTTCCATCCGTTTTCTTGCAGATATTCAAGGGATTTTGTGCTCTATATGATATACTCTGAGTTTTTTATATTAAAATCACCACATGAAGGGGGACGGATCTTTCTCCTGTGTCCACTGAGGGTGTAACCATTGTATCGGTTTTATTTCAAAATTGGGAAAGTTTCTGCATCAAAACAAACCCTGGCAGAATTCAGAACTACTCTAGAGGAAAAACATGCTCCCCGCCCCCACTGCAAGCGTCTTGAACGACTTGGATAGCCCTTATGTTCGTCGCCATACTTGCGCCGCCCCGCCCCCGCCCGCCCACCTTACATACATTCTAAAGTAAAATATGTTTTAACTATGGTGGCCCTGAAGTACGCTCGACAACAGGTCATGTGCGACGTGAATTTCGCATCCCAGGTCCTGAACTTCGCATCCGAGGTCATGAAATTCTTGACCCGTGGCGCAAACTTTGCATCCCAAGTCGTGAAATTCACGACCCGCGATGCGAAATTAATGACCCATGGTGCAAACTTTGCATCCCAAGTCGTGAAATTCACGACCCGCGGTGCGAAATTCAGGACTGGGATGCAAAGTTCGCGCCACTGGTCCTGAATTTCGCATCGCGGGTCGTGAATTTCACGACTTGGGATGCAAAGTTTGCGCCACGGGTCATGAATTTCATGACCTCGGATGCGAAGTTCAGGACCTGGGATGCGAAATTCACGTCGCACATGACCTGTTGTCGAGCGTACTTCAGGGCCACCATATTTAACGGCGCGGCGCCCGTGAATAGAGCGACTAACTACTGTAGTAATTCAATTTGAAACCTATAACGGTTAATGTCACTACATCTGAAAACTAATTTTCCCATGAATAGCTGGAAAAGATCATGTTAGAATGCGCTCATGTCGATATCTTCCTGATCAAGAAGTAAAATTGTGCACCTTGTGTAAAATGAATGATCCAGGTGACGAGTTTCATTTTCTTTTTAAAAATGTCCGTTTTTTGAAACAGATCGGAAAGATCTGATTAATTCCTTTTATGCTCGTCGACCGAATGTTTTGAAAATGAAGCAGCTTTTTAATTCTAGAAACAAAAATGTATTTAAGAAATTATCACGATTCTGTCAAATCATAATGTCCAGATTTTGATGTCTTCACACTATTTTCCTTTTACATTGTATACATATTTTGAAAGATACTACTGCCACTGTTTGCCATTAAGTACCTATTTAACTATTATTTAGTAATAGTATTTGATCATTAGTTAGTTAATTGAAGTTGTTTGCCTTATGAAGTTCATGATTTGTAAATAGTATATATATGCTTTCTGTGTTATCTTTATATCTTACTTGTTTGTTATTCTTCCATGCCCCCTGGCGGGGCCGTTCAAGAATAAAATTCATTGTCATTGTCATTGTCATTGTCATTGTCATTGTCATTGTCATTGTCATGTAATATTCATCCCTTTTTCTGATGGACATGATATTCGAATAACTGAGGGGTAATAGTTTGCGCTACACCGTTTCAGCAAACCTTACATTCTATGTTAGTTACCTATCTATATCCCAGTACATTTTATTTATCTTCATTTTTCCTAATGACCTTATTCAAATCATTTACTAAAAGGCCTATACCTATTATACTGTTTGTACAAAGGTTATTGGTTATCTTGTTTGATTGATAAACAGAGCTCTTAAGATAATACATATTGTTTGGATAGCATGGGTTTTCCCCCTCATCTCTCTCGGCAACTTAGTAAAAAAAAAAAAAAAGGGGGGGGGGGGCATTTGACCCCTTTTACCAAAAAGTTACAACTCCAAGCAGAGGTTAGGACATTACACAGTTGAATTATGTCATTCTTTAAAATAAGTTTTATGACATTTTCTGCAATGCTTTTTTCAATAAATTGAATATGTTTGATAGGAAATTTCCTTTTTGTCATGAACAAAAACTATATAAGCTAGGTTAAGATAAAAGACAGCACCATTTATATTCTAGTCTCTTCTTGTTGTTATTATTTTCATTATTGTGAAGGTCACTGGATCCAGTTAACCTAAAGCATGGATGTAGGCCTATATTAGCGATTAATATCGTCCATACTCGAAAAGCACTTTCTCAGCTATACTGATAAAACGTCTTGCTTCAAATTGATCTTTGTGCCTGATGGGGTTCGAACCCTGGACCTTTACACTCCGAGTTGAGTAATGAAACCACTCGACTATAGTGTTTTAGAGGTATGGTGGCCGTGAAGTAGCTCGACGACAGGTCAAGTGCGCCGTGAATTGCGGCCAAGTCGCAAAGTTCGCGTCCAAAGTCGTCAACTTTGCGGCTAAGTCGCGAAATTCGAGACCACTGGACGTAAACTTTGTGGCCAAGTTGCAAAGTTGACGACTTTGGACGCGAACTTTGCGACTTGGCCGCAAAGTTCGCGTCCAGTAGTCGTGAATTTTGTCACCAAAATCGCGAATTTCACGGCATAGATGATTTGTCGCCTGTCGTACTTCCAGGCCACCATATAGAGGTGAGTGACGTCATGCTATGACTGATCAATAATTTGACCATCTCCTCTTTACGTATTGATGAAAGGCATAATAGTGTTGGGACATGTCGATAAGGTCTTTAGCAATAGTCTATTGTGTGTGAAGCTGGTGGTTTCTTATAATAGGGCAAACACATACTTTAGTCAACCTACTCCCCCTCTCCCTACTTATATATTCACACGTTTAGTCAAGGATAGATAGAGGCATCCCCCAACCCCTCTCTTCTTTAAACACACCGAGAAGGGGACGTGAAGAAGAGGAAATGTTAAAAGTGGGTAAAGAGAGGGAAATTGGAAAAATGGGAAAAAGAATTCAGAAAAGCTCAAATAATATTTCCTAGATAAAGTAAGCCTATATCATTAATTTAAGAGAAAACTGAACAATGCTGCCAATGAGTGGATAAGTTTCACATATAGCCCCCCCCCCCCCCCTTTACCTTCATAATGATTTTTTACGATGGACGGAAAAAAGGGGTTGAATTTGAATTTCTTTATCCAGCTTTTCGTATCCTCATAGAAAATGTTAAGATGTGAAGGGGGAATATTTTTTTTTTTTGTCGAAGAATTTTTCTGCAGGGCCAATGATTTCCTCCATTACTTTTTGTTTCAAACCCACAACTCGCCCCGATTCTTCGTGTTTACAATTTGCTGGATTTTTTTTTTATTCTAGAAAACTTTTCTTTCCAACATGGCCAATCACCCATCCCCATCAGAATAAAATTCTTCGTGTTTACAATTTGCTGGATTTTTTTTTTATTCTAGAAAACTTTTCTTTCCAACATGGCCAAGCGCCCATCCCCATCAGAATAAAATCTGTCTCTGCTTTACCTGATTAATTTATCAATATACTTCCATATTTACATTTCAACCGTATTTTCCAGCCCATTTTCGTCACCTCTTCATTCAATTTCTTCATTTTTCAGTACAATTTCTTCCACAGAAGCTAACTGCGTTCAAATCCTAAGTTCAGTTTCGTTAAAATGTCATTCATATTCGTCATTTGTTATTGAGAATTAAGCATTCAAATTCGCCAAGTGTCACTGAAATTCGTCTCTGCCGCTATTAGAGTAAAGAATGCTAGGATCAAATTCGTCATTTTTCAAGCAAATACATCATTCTGTCATTCAAATTCGTCAGTTGTTCTATAAGCCTTTAAATGGAGGATTTAACAACATTTTTACTTTCCCTTGATATAATTTGATTTTTGCTCCTTTTCTTTGAAAAATAAAAATAGCTACATATAATGTGGAACACTATATCATTAAAGTAATTTCGTATAATACACCTCCCACACGCTATCACACTGTAAACATAAGTTAGTCATTGGCGCTTATAAATTAGTCAAAACGACTAATTTAGATTAGTCAAGTCTCAATGACTAATTACCTCAGTCAAGACTAATGTTAAGTCACAGATGACTAGTTTAGGTTAGTCATTGCTCATGCTTTTGACCAATGTAAACCAGTCATTTGTTAGAGTAAAAGATTATATTCCAAGTTTCTAATTGCTTCAAAATTATTATCTGGGATTTCAGTTCATACCGAACATGACATTAATGTCCAGGCATTTTTTTGTGTTTTCAACGATTTGAAAGAACCATCAATAAATTGCTTATTAATTAATAAAATGCTACACAAAATACATCACATATCGAATCCTATGGGACACTAACTGCGCGTGCTTTCCGCGCGTGTCTACCACTCTATGGAAATACCATTGGAAATGTCATGTTTTTTAAACAATTTTGTCATTCCTGAAAAAAGTTCCCAATTTTATCCTTAGTTCCCATGATATAATGCTGATGATATCATATTATTTCCATTAAATAATTGAAATTTTTGCAAAGATGTTAACTGCATTCGCGTTTTGGGGTCAAAAACATCCCTTTCATATCAAAAATAGGATGAAATTCAACGTAAAATCCTACTTTATGTCACCACAAACGATTTCCCACTCTTCCAATTTCGCTTGATGGTATCGTACAGCTTAGTTCCCATGAGTCATTGTGCAGTTTTTTCTAAGCTTTACGATGATGTAAGAATGATGTACATTGGTCAAACTTTGCGTTCGCGTTTTAGCTTTAAATAAACATGTGTCAGACCACAAGCCAATGGCAAGAGTTGTCATATTCGGGCCGGGCGCGTACTGTACCTAATATACATATCACCCTATGCATCACTTGCATGGCGCTTGTGCGACTGTGCGCGCGCCGCTGAGCATTGGCGCGCGCAAGGGGTCCAAAAGGCGTAAAAGGACTTGATATGGTTAATTTATAATGACCATTTTTTCATATTTAATCAAAACATATTTGTTGTATAAACAATGGCCATTATAAACTAATTGATGTATTTTGTGTAGCATTTTATTAATTCATTGATAACGTAATGTTATGGTTCTTTTAAATCATTGAAAACACAAAATTTGCCTGGATAGGATTATCGTTGCCGACGTCAATGACTAATGCCTCCGGTCATACGACTAACTTACGGTACGGACGTGCATGTTCACGATGCATTGTACACCGTATACTGCGCATGCATCGCGCGCACATGTTGTTCGCGCGCCCTGTTCAAAATTGATTCTGCAACCGTCACTTGTAAGATTCCCGGTAAGATTGTCGTCCAACTGCAACCCCAGCGTTCATCAAAGCCATCAAACGTCATAAAAGTCAAGGCAAAAGGCTTAGAAATGTCATCAACTTCAAGGTAAGTCTGGTTTTCGGTTGACGATCTTTCTCTTTCTCGAAATTTCCTTTCACTCAAGTCAAGAGAGATTTTTAGTAGGGCGACGACCTAGGCTACTACTACTAGCACGTGTACCTACGGACCCTCGTACACACAACTTAAGGGTAAGCACTACTGTGCCGCAACATTCACTGTTTCATGCTTAAACATCTCAATGAACAGATGTTTCCTAATTCATGTTGAGAGCTGATTGAATGCACACTGCCAGTTCATTCGTTCTGCTTCACTGGAACAGGAGTTGTGCTCACAAAACAGTAGAGTATAATAGCATATGTACATGCCTGACATTGCACGGTCCAATTGTAAAGTATTTTGGTGGTTTTATGATTTCTTTGCTATAGGGTCTATAGGAAGATGGGGCTCCATACATCAAGGAGACAACGCCAACCTCTCCGAATGCAACGACTTCGCAATTTCCATTGATGGAGTTGGCGTTGCCCATTGCACCACACTTTTTGCTGCTGTGGCTGTCTACTTCGCCTCGTTTTATGTTTTCAACCTGGCTTATCCTTCAACGTTGAAGAAGACGCTGACCTGCATTCAGAAAGTTATCTTGAATATTCAGGATAATATTAAGATCCGAGCGTTCTGTGGTCACACTGCTTGAGAGATTTAACAATCTGGAGTAGATCTCCCAGCTGGAAGGATTTGTCTCTAATTTGTTACTTGAGGAGAATCAAGCATGAACATGATTGATTTTCTCGGGACCTGATAGAAATAGAACCCATAGAGAGCTACCTAAGAGATTTGCCTGCCACAAGGGATATTGACATTTGTTATTTTAGAATAAGTCAACGTTTGACTACAAGATTTTCACAGCAGAATCCTTGTAATTTTTACTTGATTCTAGAATAGTTTTAGCTCAAGTTGAGGACTATCCCCAATCATGTCATTTACCTTTAATGTGTTTAAATTCCAACCAAAGAACAAGACATGGTTTTACGGGTTACTTCTTGCAGGTTATCAGATCATGCAGCTTAAAGAATGTTTTTTGTTTGTTTAATTGATTTGAGTGTGAGTAAGGGTAAGAAATGTGACATTCCTCGTGTCTACACGTTTTTGGTTTTTTTTTGTGTGTGTGAATTATGTGGGTTTTTTTCCTGTTTGGCCGCACTTTTGTCAGGCTTTAAATTTTTTTTGGAAGTAAACATATGGCTTGATCCCTCGTATGTGTTTTTATGCTGGTTTTGCAAAATTGTTGCAAATTCAAGAGATTCTGTGATTTAGTTTAAGAGATTTACTGAAGCTGAACTTGTGTATATACATGTATATAAGATGGGTTACTTAAAACAAGGTTTCTGATCGGTCAGATGCCATTGCGTAATTCGTTATATGGCCACGACCGTGCTATATAACGCGTTATATTGCACGCTAATTTGTGTACACAATCCCATTATAAATGTATCAATAACTTACAAATTATCGATAATACGGAGTTCGTTGCACCTTATTGACGGATGTTGCAATGTTCATAGTTTGGTGAGCTCCTATTCCCATCTTATATAACGCATAGTCCATGCTCATTATCGTCAAATATACCATAAATTGTGCATCCATAGATAAGGAATGTCTCTATTCCTAAACTGTGGATGCACATATTACGGTATATTCAACTCCAGAGCATGCACTATATGACAATATTTAATATACTATTTACTTTGTATTGCCTTTATAAAGGACTTTTATTTTCACTGACCTGTAATTATGGGTTTTACACCTTATTGAGTTGGGGGAAGATGTGCTATTTGGTATTGCTGAACTTTCCAAGATTAACTGAAGCTGAACTTCATATACATTCTATTTCCTGCATTTCTATCTAGTTTTTGGTTCTGTCCTGCATAATGTTCTTCTTTTCAAACCTTGATATCACACTGTAACACGTACTTTACCTTGTTTGAATGTACTGCATGCAGTGAAAAGCAACATGATGTCATGTATACATGTACATATTCAAAGCTTCTCCATATTGTATTATATTTGAAGTGAAGGTGATGATTGTGAATTTCTCATATGTACAGCCCGATTATGTTGAAATAAATCTGTTTTAAATCAAGAAGAGATTTAGCTGCTTCATTTCTTTTGTTTTTACATAAAATGTAGCCTTAGTCATGTGACTAATGTGATTAGTCATGATTTTGAATGACTAATTAGAAAAGTCAGATGACTAACGTTTAGTCATTTCAGACGTTTTTGGATTTAGTCAGATGACTAACTAAAATAAGTCGCATCTGACTAATATTTGGCTTTGCCTGACTAATTAAGTTTAGTCATCTGGGTTGTCTGACTAATTACAATTAGTCATTTCAGACATAGGGCAGGACTAATTTTTATTAGTCAAAATGACTAACTTATGTTTACAGTGCAGTAGACCGTATAATCATCTGAGAGACGAATTTGAATGAATCTTCATGACGAAAATGAATGCCAATGTAGACGAAGTTGATGTTGCCTTTATACAGTGACCGACGAGTTTGAATTGCAGTTGACGAAAATGGGTTTCAAAGCACGAAAATGAATAACAATGTTTCAAAACTGATCGGCCAACGACAAAATTGAAACAAGCATTCGCACATTCTACAGGGCCAGAGACGAAATTGAAAGCACATTAAAAATGAATGAAAAGGTGATGAAAATGGGCGGGAAAATCTATAACAACAATCTTATATTTCCAGTATTTATACTAGTCTCTTCAACACCACCACCCCTAAAGATATCAGCTGCATTATACCATTGAAAAAAATGTTCAAGGTTTGTATATAACTTCAAAAACACAGCAGAGAACATTAATACTCCATTATATTTGATGAGATACATGTAACTAGGTCAGACACCATTCAATTCAGTGAAGATAATTTTACAGGCAACAAATGGTCCATGCCCGAGTTTATAGATTTATAAATAAATTGCGGAGAAAATGCATTTTCATTTCAAGGATAACCGTTTGGAGCTTTTTTAGGTACCGGTGCCTATATATACACCTGTGTATCATTCTGAATATATCGGGTTTATGAATAATGCATTGCTTCGTAGAATATCATTACAAGGCTATCATCTCCCAGGGATGGAACACTTGTCAGTAATGATAATAACGATAATAATGGGCCATTCTCGGTCACGTGTGTGACCCAAGTCATGAAAAATAGCCGATTCAAAACTAATTTGTCAGTATTCATCTTGTAGCAGAAGTCTGTCATTCTGGAATTTGGAATAACTGTATATAATTACCCCCAATAGAATGAAGGCAATTACTTTAAAAGTGCGCACACCATTCTTCTCTCAGAAGTCAAATTAGGTCGGTCATGTGTGTGACTTCGCACCAAAATTGGTCTTACTTGTTGGTATTCAAACCTATTTTTCTCGGATTTCTCTGGGAGTGTAAGTTTCCACTTTTCATCACTGTATGATGGGGATTGCTCTAAACAGTTTTAAAGCAATTTTCCAGAAATGAATGTATATTCTGTCCTTTTAGAGGTGAAAATTCGGTCGGTCACGTGTGTGACCAGTCAAAAAGGGGGTGTTTTTTTCATGTAAAAAGAATGGTTACAATAAAAAAAAAATTAAAACATGTTATCTGGTTTTCGAGCAATGAGGGAGAATTAGATGGTCACGTGTGTGACCAAAAGCTTTACTTTCCAGAGAATGGCCCTAATATGTTTTGTTTACCCAGGGTAGCCTCTTCAGTACTGTTCTCCAAGAGGGCCCTTCAAGCATTACCCTGGCTTTATAGTACGGCTACCGCAGCGCTCAGTGCATTCAAGGAATGAATCCTACCAGATACCCACTTGCTACACCTCGGTCGAGTGTGGCAAGTGGGCCTGGTCTACACAAATCTCGCCATAATAATCAACTCTATGATTGTGGGCATCAAAGGAAAGACAAGACAAGACAGATGTAGATAAATTTCTTGCCAAATGTCATTAGTGCTGCGGCAGGGATTCGAACCCCGTGCCTTGTGGTTCAAAGTCCGAAGACTTATCCCCTGGACAACAACACCTCTACGTAATGTTCTGTAAAATGTAATTACTGTAAATGTCTATCTTTGAAAATATTGTCGTTGTTATTATCATTATCATTGTTATTATCATCATCAATATTCTAACATTATTGTTAATTCGGCATTTTCACAAAATGAAAAATATAACGATAATCAACAAAAATGAGCATCAATCACAGATACACGTGTATGGCCGCCTTCTGAGTGCAACAGTTGGCTGCCGGGTAAAAGGAAAGCGAACTCAATCATTCTAACCTCAGTGGTCCCCCTTCCCGACCAACTGACACTCAGAAGACCGGTAAAACAAAGCAACGAAATCTAGTAATTCTTTACTTTAAACTATTTTTTTTAAATAAGAAAAGCGAAAGGAAATTTTTTTAATTTTTTTTATTTTTTTATTAATTATATGTTTTATTGATTTCAATGATTACAAACAAAAAAATTAGGCGACAATTACATAAGATAAACAAATAAAAAATAACAGCAAAATAACATCATAGGAATAAATTTAGCAACAAAAAGCAGTAAAATTTCCTTCAAATAGGCTAATTATTTCATATAAGTGGTAAATTTGCAAATCAATAACAACCGACGTTGCTAACAGAAGCATTACATCAATTAATATATTATGTATATGTATAACTCTATAAATCAAACTTCCATTTCTTAAAATGGATATGAAGTTTCCCTCTTTTCTTAGCTACAAAATATTCTGTCTCTTTTTGAAAAGCGAAAGGAAATTGATATGTGGTCATGAACAAAGTGGAATAAGAAATTGAATATGGAATGAATTGTTATTACTATGACAACATTACGATTACTCACATATTGCATGATTATCTTGGAATATCTTTTCAAATGGCAAACATAGGCCTACTTTTAACATTTTCAATCTACGAAACTCCCTCCATCTATCATAATTATTCTCATATTCTGTATATCTATACACTTTGACATTTGGTCTAGTCCTTGAAAATATCAACAACAAAAAAATGTCTCAAGTTAATTTTGTTCAATGATCACGACAATAAAGGTTAAGGTAAAGGTAAATGTAAAAACTTACCCATTTCATGTTAGTTTCATGGAATTATTTCAAGAGAAGTGTAATTATTCTAGCTGCCAGTAAATCTCCAGTGCGTCGTCTGCATAATATTCATCATTCGGTGTCCAATCCCCGTTACTATGTGAACGGCGGACTCCGTGAATTAGTGTCGCTGTCGCAAAACGTGCTCAGGTTGTTGAATTCTCTCACGAATCGTGTGTTAGAAAATTATTCACGAAAACCTTGCCGGACCATTTACTGATTAGATACATCCCTCTCATATCATAAACTCAGTGTAATTACAGTCTGGCGGGATGACAACATGCTTTGATTTGTGTACTATAAGTAACAAACTGAGTTAAGGAATATACACTGCACAATATTCTTTACATTGCATGCAAGGCCGGGCGTCGTTCACACTTAGTGCTGTCTATTATGTTTGTTTAAAGCTGTTACGTAAACCAAAAGGGTATGCATAGGGAGGATTAAAATAGGACGACTCGAGCATGAAACTGGGTGGAGACTGTAAAGGAAAATTAACAGGAACGATTGATTACAAAGGAAGAGACCGAAATAATACCAAGACAAGCGTGACAACACAATTGTTGGCGTAAATAGAGTAAAAGAAAAGCGGTTAATATTGCTCAGTTATTGGTTTCCTTTTTCGATATTTTCAAGGCTAAAGGGCAGCTACGGCATACAGTCAGTTTACGGTAACTATAGCAACCTGATCGGACAACAGACTGACCGGATATATTGCAATGAATCGCAATTAATAAGCTCAGTTCTTATGAATTGGTTGTTTGGAATTACACGAATTTTCTCTCTCTTTCTCTCTCTTTCTCCCTTCATCCCCCTCTCTATCTAGCTATCTACCTATCTCTCTCTCTCTCTCTCTCTCTCTCTCTTTCTACCTTTCTTTCCGTTCTTTCACTGGCTTTCCTGTTTGGGTTGTTTTCCTTCCCTCTTCTCTTCTCTTGGTTCTTTTCCTTTTTTCTCTCTCTCTGTCTCCCCTAAATATTCAAACGTCTTCCGTACCCCCCCCCCCCCCGTCCAAACGTTTCTCCTTCCCATTCTCTCTCTCTCTCTCTCTAGCAATATATCTATCTGTCTGTCTGTATGTATGTCTGTTTATCTATCTCAATCTATCTATGCATGCGTGTGACGGCAGGCAGTTAGTTTTGGTGGAGGATTTTCTTCAAAGTCTGGAGTTTATAAAATTAATAACGATGATAATAAGCATAATTATGAAAAAAGGGGAAAATTACAGGGGGATGGTATACCTGCAACCCTTACCCTATGCTCCATTTCTATGTACAACATATTCAACAATAATTGAAAATGATCATATCGAATAAAACTTTTGCGAGATTCATTTTTATTCATTCTTGATTTGATACACCTCGTGATCAGCAGCCAGTAGCTAACTTTTTTTACTATTTACAATTTTAAAAATCGCATAAACACATTTCATCATTCATGATTTGATACAACTCGTAATTAGCGCCAGTAGCTGAATTTTTTTTCACAGTTTACAATATAGAAAAAACCCGCATAAATATATTTCATCATTACAAATGGTAACGATTTTCACTCAATCAGGTACACACTAAGAAAAAAAAGGTTCAATTTTGCACCCTTCGAAGGAGACACTAGGAGCTTCTTAAGGGTTCAACTTTGCACCCAAAGAAGCATGGTGCAGTGAGCTACAATTTGCACCCTTCTGATGGTGCAGACTTGTACCCCTTAGGGAAGGTGCAGATTTGCATCATTTTGAATGCAAAACTTAATTCTCCGCCCTTTAAGGTGCATAATTGCACCTTTTAGGGTGCAGATGGGGATTTTCGGGTGCAAACAAGAACAAAACGGTGCATATTTGCACCTTTGTCATGTAGGGTGCAAGACTGCACCCAAAAGGTGCTGCTATTGTAGCATTTGGGGGGCAAAATTGCACCTTTATTCTTAGAGTGATATATACATTCATAACACTGCATAAATAAATTTAAAAATCATAAATTCCATGCAGAGAAATAATATTACTGTAATATTTTTGAAACTAAAATTATCTAAAATGACTCATTAAATGGAGAAATGATACGGAGTTTGGTCCGAAATCAGTCGAAAATCCGGATATAGGTCAGAGATATACACTCCAAATGGCAATGCTTGTTCTATACACAACTTAAAACACGCGCTACATTCTGAATTATTTTGTGACTTTTTTGTCCATTATATTTGTTTTTAAAAAAATCTAATAGTTAATATTCTAAATATCTGCGTAGTTCAGCTTTCAAATTCTGTCCATAAACTGGGTAAATATAATAAAACTTAGTCTGAGTAAAATGCATGATAACAACTTATATGTACACTGCCCACAACTTTACCGAGCATGCGCGTTTACCATTCTACCGTACCACGAATGCTCAAACTAAACTATCAAAAATGGTTTACATTACATTTTCATTTAAATCTTTTTTGCTCATGTTGCTAAGTCAGTGAGCTAATTTTTCCTCTTTTCATCGAGTAATGAGTAATGATTTGTAATTATTACTGTGTTCATCTTTGCATGTTTGTATGTCACTTTTAATTGACCTTTTGGCAGTCTTGTGCTAAATAAGTTATCCAACATGTCCAATAAAGTTTACTTACTTGTACAACAACAACAACAACAACAACAACAACAACTACTACTACTACTACTACTACTACTACTACTACTACTACTACTACTACTACTACTACTACTACTACTACTACTACTACTATACTACTACTTCTAGGCCTAACTTTCTCATTGAACACGGATTTCTTATAGACATAATACACATTTTGTAAATTTTGAAAATAAAGTACGAGGCAAAAGGATGCCATAACGCGGCTACCCTATCATTTGCAGGACCTGAAGTTTGGAATAGTCAACCCAAAGATATCAGAAGAAAATTCTCTTTTCATGAAATTAGTACAGCTACAAAAGATCATTTATTAGAAGAACATTCAACATTCAGAGTATTTACCATCTTACCTGTATTATAGTGTAAAAAGTAGCCACTACTCTAGTAATGTCATAGGAATCATGCGCATAGAAATGTATACTTAAAGGCAAGTATACTTCTCTATTATGATATGAGGAATTATGTACTCCCAAATTTTGTTTAGATTCTTTATGATATTTGTATTTTTCATGAGGAATGTAAACAGTTTTCAATGTAACATGTATAGTCCATGTTTTTTTTTAGCTTAACGAGGGCGCCATGCTCTACTAGTATTGCTCTCCAGTGGTGTCCTATTATATTACAAAAGAACTGTATTTCCAGTGTACTCTGTAGTATGGTCGATTTCGGTAACATACGATTTTATGTTTACCCTGGGAAGCTTCATCAGCATAACTGCTATTCTTCTTGTGGGCCCTTATTACCCCACTAATTACTAGGTATCCATTTACACCTAAGTGGATAGTGGCGAATGTGGATTAATGTCTTGCCAAAAGACATTAGTGATGGGCGGGGATTCGAACCCTCAACCCTTAGACTGAGAGTCAAGTGAATGAACCACTATACCACGGCACTTCCATTCTTTCATTCATTCATTTGTTCCTTCCTTCTTTCCATCATTCATTCTTTCCGTCATTCATTTATCATTTATACATTTTCATTCATATATTTATCATTCATTCATTCATTCATTCATTCATTCATTCATTCATTCATGCATGCATTCATTCATTCATTCATTCATTCATTCATTCATTCATTCATGCATGCATGCATTCATTCATTCATTCATTCATTCATTCATTTATTCATTTATCCATTCATTCATTCATTCATTCATTCATTCATTCATTCATTCATGCATTCATTTATCCATCCATCCATTCATTCATTCATTCTTACTTTCACCCATTACAGACTTGTTCTCGAATGCAAAAATCCACAACCTCTCTATTTAAGACGTTTGAGATGACGGAATTGATAATCTCGTACATCCCGTGTTATAACGTTCTGTTTTACGTTCCTTCGGCGTCTCGAACGGGAGCGTGATGAATTGCATGATGGGATACATTCGTCACTCAGAGCGTCACAGATAAAGACAGTACAGTGGATGTAGACCTGAATATTGTATCATGAAAACAGAGAAAGTCAGAGAGAAGAAAATATGAAAATTGTGAACTATTATAACTTATTCAATAACACAATTTTCTTTCATCTTGGCGGTGAAACATGTGAAAAGGTTATGTTTTCACTTCTTCACTAACCACTCTTTTCTCATGTTTTTTCATGTTTAATCTCTGGAATAATATTTGATGCTTCTCATTTACACTATGCAAGGTGTTTCACTTTTAATATTGTAATAATGCTATATATATTGACATTTCTCTTGTACAGTGCACATCACATTATCATCAAACCTCTCAATCTGTCAATGCGTTTCCAAAAGACTTTGGATATCATTACACCGGCAACCGACGCAGTAATGCTATGAACATGATGAGCATGATGAAACAACTATGTTTGGTTTCAACAGAAAATATGTTTCAACCTAAATGACATTATCAAATAAAATCTGAATTAATCTATTAAATCTCAACCCCCCCCCCCTCTCTCTCTCTATTTATTCCTTTTAGTGAGATCTATTTTGTAAAATATATAGTCAGTAACGCATATTGTTTTATTTTTTTATTCTTCTTTCATTTCTTTCTTCTTCTTTTCCTTTTTACCCCTTTTTCCCTAGAGCTCTTGAAGTGCACTGTGAAAAAAATTGCTGTAGGAATTTACAGTGTATTTCATTATTATTTTAAGATATGTTGCACGGTCACCCCAACGCAAGCCACGTGCTATTAGAAAGAACCCCGCTTCCTTCCACCGTGCATGTGTTATTTATTGTCAATTTTGATCTTTGTATTTGATTATGAAAATAGAATGAGTGTGTTTGAATGTGAATCTGAAGGAATATATCTTAGCAGGGGGGTATTTTATAGACCAATTTCACAACGCAAGAGGGCAGCAGACTGTTCGACACAGTTCGACATACTGCGGTGGGCGCTCCAACTTTTATAGTACACAAGTCAATAGCGCGTTATGTACATTCGTTCGATTTTTTGTCTATTTTGACCAGTATATGCAGATTTATTTTAATATTTGCAATGAGAAATTATCAGGGAAGTTCAGGTCGCAGCTGTGCGGTGCTCAAATGCCACAAGAATTAGAGAAAGTTAAAAAATTGGAAGCTAACTGAGTGCGAAATTCACTCGCTTTTGACTCATGAAGCCTGTTTGTGTGAGAAGCCGTACTCCCTACACAGGTTTCCGTAAGCAATGTGAAGGAATTCGCCGCCAGTGGGTAAAAACATCAACAGAAAGGACTTTGAAGTCAAGAAACATTATCATTATGTACTTTGGCGTAAAATTTAATGAGTGAAAACATGACTTTGTAAACAGGGTAAGATTTAAGGCTCCCGTTTACTACGGCTTCTATGCTTCAATCGAACTTTTACTGACAAAACTAAGTTGAAAAACCATCGAAAGTACAAAAATACATCATACCTTCATCTGTCAGATATGACCATTGTCTTACCTCATCTACCCATGTATCCATGCTTTATTTTATTGATCTAGAATAAAGTAAATGGAACAATATCGGGGCATATCTCATATCTTACATTCATTTTGTACACAGAGCGAATCGCGGTCAGCGCGCTTGCCCACCGCAGCAATGGCGTCGCCGATAGAGGGCCAAATACATAAACCGGAGATGAAATTGGTCTATAAAGCTGTTCGTAAAGTTACGCATGACTTTACGAACGACTTGAATATGAAGTGCCAAATGGGATGCCCAAAGTTTTTTCCTGATGTTTTAACAAAGTATTGGGGTGTTGCAAGAAAGTTGCGATCGATTGCAAGTTGCAACTGATTGTCACTGGCCAATCAAAATCATTTTTGCATGCATGTCTCCTTAAAAGGGCAGACTCTGAGCCAATCAGAATGGTTGTTTCAAAATTAGCAATTATTTGCAATCGATTGCAACTTTCTTGCAACACCCCATATGACTGCATTTCCCACAATCTCAATTGAATTGCGGCAAAAATATACTTCACAATAAAAATGAATGACTGTAAACTATAGTAGTGTTAATCTACGTCTGCATATTTCACCTTTACCTGTCGCGATATATGATGATTGAGAGTCCCATGTGGCTTGCCATATTCAAGTTGTTCGTAAAGTCATTCGTAACTTTACGAACAGCTTTATGAAACACCCCAGGTCTTATCTTATCTTAAACCTGGGTCCAGGCAACTCATGTTAGCCCCGTTCTGTCTATCTAGGTTATACCTTTATTAGTACTCACAACATTTAAGAAGTTCCTCCCTAAGTTATACCAGGTATTGAATAAACTAATGGGTGGATAAGCGGCTAATGACAAATTTTACAAACAATGTTATCATTTATCTATAACAAAAAGTACTGTTTGCCTCACTATTAACTTTCTGGAAATCTCTTAAGCATGTTAAGGAGACTCGACTTCGACCCATTATGTTGGGCGGAAGAGAGATACGCTTGCACATTTATCTGAGCAAACAATATGAATAGTTTTTAGTTGAAATAAGTTTGAAATAATTTGCAGGGTTTCTATTACACGAACAGAAAGTACACAAAGGAGGAATGATTGTATTTGTATACATTATTGCGCATTTCCTGCGGTCATCTCATTATTCTATAAAATTATAGATTTTTACATAATTATTTTTAGCAAAACATAATTTTTTCAGTTATGCATAATTTGCTCCAGGACCTGTAAAATGTGCTCCTTCCATATTTCCTCCGGGCCTTCTATTTCGTCAGAAAGACTGGATTATATAGGGTTAAGGTTGTGATTGAATTTTAAGGTTAGGTTTAGGGATATAGATTTAATGTTTGGTGCTTGTAGCGTTTGGGCCATTAGGGTTGGCATGGTTGAATTTGAAGCTGAAGTTAAAAGTTCGGTTGGAGCATACAGCAGAGCGCCGTGTCGTACACTCGTTATGGGGTTCACGTGCATTTTGCGATAATCAATCTAATGTAAGTCCACCATTTTATTTCATAACCATAATAATAAGATGGCGAAGTGAGGTTCAACCAGTGCAACTTCTCTATCATAATCGAAGCTCATTCACGTATCCTGCGGAAAACCTGCAGCGGAACCCCCCCCCCCCCCGGGGGGGGGGAGCTTTTATGATAATTTGATGCTCATTAGCGCGTCAATATTTGTTCATACTCCAATAAAAGTTGTTGGCAAAAGTTGGGCAGACATACTCGTGACGTCATATTTTGTGCTCACTTTATTGTTATAAGAATTTGATTGGTCCGTATTGCCGCCAAGAGGCAAAAAAGATGCGTTTTGCATCGGCGGGCCTTTTCCGCCTCATATTTTACTCACACCCCACAAACCAAAATCCAAAAGGGTTTAACGCGGGGGTTCTCCGCTTCACATGTGAACAAGACTTTATGGAGGTTACCGTGTGGATCTCTGCTTTTCTCCTACTCTAGGCGCCGTTTCATAAAACTTGTTATCAATAACAAGTTGAATTAACTGTAATATAAGCTACTGAAATCCTTGCATCTGATTGGCTAAGAGCAAATTTGTCACAGAAATGTGGCAGTTGTACAAGTTGTATATGAAACGGGGCACAGATCGATTAAATTCGCGATTTTGTAATACGAAACATGAGATCGTTAAACCATTCCAGTTATAATTAATCAGCCCCCCCCCCCGAAATACCAAAAGCCAAAAAGTACTGGGGGTGTAGTTGATATGTGATTTCTCACCGGATGCAAGAACACGAAGGCTAGAATACATTATGTTTATCAATATTAATTAATATTAGAAATAGCACCATGAAATGTAAAATTCAATTACCTCTGGGTTGTAGCCGTTAAAAGCAAACGAACGAAAGGAATATCGTTGAATTGAAGGCAAAGTTGTGTTATTATAAAACTCGACCGTCTTGTCTTTCTTACATCTGTGGAAGAGAGAGAGAAAGAAAAAAAAACCCCACAAAATGGTGAACAAGTTAGGGATGATGTGAGGTGGGTCACGTGATACAGGGGAGAGAGGGGGAGGAAGAGATAGAGAGAAGGAGAGAAAGGGCCTGTAAGATAGGGGGACGGTTGATATCAGACAGGATACGAAATAAGGCAAGAGAGAGAGAGAGGGAGAGGGCGGGTGGGGACAATTAAATTCTACTACAATGATTTAGAAGGTGGACCTGGACATGCAGACTCCCCCTTTTTTGTTTGTTTGTTTGTTTTTAACGAAAATGAATCGGATACATAACTGAAAAAAGGTCTGGCATGATACAATCACGTCATAAGTTATGGTGATATACACACATGATCGTCTGATCCTCAATTCAAAGTTTTTAGAAATTTTCTCTTTTTTAAAAAAAAATACTGTTGAAAAAGACAAAAGACAAAGACAGAAAAAGACAAAATTCAATTCATTTGTGTAATGGTAATTGCTGTTTACAATGGTAAAAAAATACAATATCATAACGCTGATATAGATATTTGCATAGTAATGACCAAAGTAACGACTGTAAATTAACGCGATGATATTGGTCGAATAATGCCAATGACCATCTCAATTGGTTTCTGCAATTAAATTAACGTGTAACCGTGGCAACTTTTAACAGTTAGTTAGAATTGTAGAAATCACGTTTAATTCTCAATAGTTTTTAAAAGAAAAATGATGTTTGTAACTGTCTAGTATATTTTGCTCCACTGCAACATATTTTACATAACTAAACTATAATGTTACTTTTCAATTTTTGTTTTGTTCTTATTTTTGTTATATTTCTTTTGTTTTTGCTTGCTTTTTTCTCTTGTTTTATTTCTGTTTATTGCTTTTTCCTGTTTTCAACGGGGTTTCGGTGAGTTTGTCTCATTTATATTGTTTTTGTCGTTCCTCTTTTTCGTTTATTTAGGAGAGGAGAGGGATCATCAAAACCACATAAATTTTCAATAATCAATGTTGAGCATGGGCGTCAATCAGTTGGAGACGGGGGGGGGGGCACATCCCCAAATTTTTGAGGGTGGGACACAATAAAACAATTTAAGCTCATGACTTTTTTTTTTTGCTTGTCAGAAAATTTTTGGTGTGCCCCCCCCCCCCCCATCTTATGTCTCCCACCCATATTTTAAGCTGAGGATTTTTTTTTTTTTTTTTGCCTGTCAGGAAACTTTTGGTGTAGGTGCTCCCACCCCCCCCTAAAAAAGACAAATCTGAGGACTTTTTTTTTTTGAGCGCATACCCCCCAAAATATATATAAGACGGATTGATGCCCCCGATGTTGAGTAAGATGTAATAAGTATTCTTGGATGCATACTCACCCTTTTGATATGAATTCATATTGTGGTTCTGAATTAGACGCTGATTCTACAGTAGCCCAACATGATTCTAAATTCAGCCTTAAATCTGCTACGTTATTCAGTTCTACTTCAAAAAATAATTCCTCGTCGAGCCCTAAGATTGTTCCCGAATCGACAGGTAATTTATCTGTAAAGTTTGCACTCGTGTAGCGATCCATAGTAACATAGAAAAATCCTTTGCCAATCTGAGGTTCATTGAGGGTTTCGTTGACCGTCTCATTCGACGTCGAGAGATCGTTCATTGATGATGACTGCATGATGCCGATCGTAAAATCTCGTCGAGATATCTCGCACTGTACGAGAATGTCTAGGTTCTCGCCATTGGCTGACTGGATGTAAACTCGGTTTGAATAGACAATGCTTGCATCGTGAATCTGAAAAAAAGAGGTACGAACAACTGCAGAGGAAAAATTTGTATCAAAAAGTGAACACGTAGTCGTTCATGTCGTTATTGTCGTTTTAAAAAAGGAATACATGTATATAAAAATAACAGATTTCTGTAAAAGTATTCAAATGTGCAAGGCCACAAATCGAAGACATAATTTTAAATAAACGTTCAATAAAGTGTACGGTAAATAGGTGTCTATGAGGAATAACTTAACTCTTTGAAATACATAGCAATTTTCCAGTCGCGACATTCCACCCCCCCATCCCTCCCGGTCTTATTTCAAGTCACTGATGCTTGCCTTAACCAAAGTTTGACTTTGCACCAATTAAGATGAGCGAAATGCTTCTAATCTGTCTAAAGTATTGTTTTAGTTCAGTTGTGAAACTAGAGACCTTTTTAAAAAGTTATAGTTATGAAAGTGAAACAGTTTTGTAATCTTGTTTCACGGTAGGGAAACTTGTTTAATAGGCCCTAATATGGAATAGAATTTATAATCACTTCTGTGCCACTTCCATCAAACAGAAAAATAGACACTAATTGAATTCATTTACCATGTTTGTTTGGACTTCAAATATTTTAGTTCACTTAATTCAAAATATTGTTTTTCTTCATTTCATTTGAAGGGAGTCCTGTCGGAATCTCGTTACTTCTGAAAGCACCTTTTCCCTTTTGCTTTGACACAAGCATGGTGATAGATCGGAGAGTAATAAAAGCGATTCATTTCCCCTCGTCTTCTTGACATAATTGTTCTATCCATTACATCCTACATGATTGTGTATTCATTAGCTTTATTTCTCATTTGATTGTTCACGCTATTCACGACTATTCACCGCGAGCTTCTTTAATATCACATCAAGGTCTCTCTCTGTAATTAAGCGGCTTGCAAGTCAATTATTCAAGCAAAATTTGCCGAACAAATTAAATCAGATTCATCAAAACAAATCATGAAAGTGGGAGAGCGGTTATAGGTACGTCTAATTTACCTGTTTCTGTGTCCCACATTGGTTGTAATTGGTTGCTATGGTAACCGTATTGGCGCCATCATCATTTTCTTGACACGAGGGATCGATGAAGTGAATAAAGAATGATGATGACGTATCGATGAGAAGACGACTGGTATCAAGTCTAACCACCATCGAATCTCCATTGCATGTCAGGTCAACACCTACACATGTCAGATACAGTTATCAAGAATAATGTCAAGCATAAATTGTTAAAACATTAAACGTGTATTACATCTTTTTCATGGACAAGTTCACGATATCTGATCATTAATTTTGGTTGCCTATATATACTTTACCGTAGTTTATACTTATACTTTAAGCACGACTGGGTGTTTGTTCCGTATGCGCTTCAATAGACAAATTTGAATATATTTTAGGAAAGTAGAAAATAATTGGGTGAAAAGTATGCTTATTTCTAAATGACGCATATCCCAATTTTGTTGAACTCTAAAAGGCGCTAAATCCACTTTAGGTCTATGTGATTTCGAGTAAATCAAGGATTTTTATGTAAATAATTTTCCTTCTTCGAAACATCCAAACCTTTTCACAGTTGGCAATCCTGCATGCATGCATAAGTAATATTTTAAAATTCATTGTATCCTTTCATTTCTACGTATTTAGCGCCTTTTGGAAACAAACTAGGGCTTAGCACCTTTTGGAAATAATTGGAGGTCATGTATGAATGATATAAAGAATTCTAAACAAAATTTATTCCTCATGAGAATTTCTTTCATTCCTTTTTTGAAATGTCTAATGTTGGCACTTGTTTGGATGTTTTGAAGAAGAAAAATTGTTTAACTAAAAATCCTTGATTTACTCGAAATCACTGCTGGATGTAGTGCCTTTTGGAAAAAAGCTTTTTATTTGTTAAAAAGGTTGAAGAGTAAGATCCGTGCCTTTAATTTTTTTTATTCAACGTAGAGCTATGTATAATTGGTTACTATTATAACCTCTAATTTATTAAACGGTAAGCTCATCGTGCCTCTATTTAAAGGCATTGGCTAACTTTGTGAGCAGCTGATTTGAAAAAAATTTCAAACTAAGATGAAACATGTGCATGAGTACTTGTATTTGTACTCAGAAACCCTGAAACCAACCATAATTTGAAATGAAAAACTGTTAATAAGACGCAAACGCCGGTTCTATTAGTGTTGGTCTCATGAGACAAATAACTAGAGGAGCATTTTCAACCAGTTAAAAAAAAGAAAAAAAAAACCCCGTTGACTGGACCTCTCTCCCTGTACTATACATGATATGCATACACACACACACTGTTCAGGTGAACTCTGTGCATATGCACACTCCTTATGTCCTGTCTTTGCAACTGACCACATTTAAAAATACTTTCCGTCGATATTATACTTGAAAACTTTCAGACTGGTATTTTTAAACTATAACTCTTGTGTTTATGCCATTGTCAAGCAGCAAAATGAGATTTTTAAAAATTCTCACAATGTGAGCCTTTTACTTTAATTTCCTATCTATATCTCAAAACATGTGGTATCGTTGGCGAGAAGAAATTCGTCGAAAGGTTTCGCCCTTGAGTTTTGAAATTAATGAGTTTGTAGCAATAATGGCTTATTGCTACCATAGCTCATATCCAATTTTTAAAAAAGGGTCATATGTGTCCCTTGACACACATTTTGTTGAAGGCATTTCGGTTTTCATTAGGATACCTTTTTGGATAGCATAATTAATGTGTAACTATGTAATTATTATTATTCAAGTGACTAATTACTTGTGTAGATTATTTAGATTATGCAGTAGTTTAAATTTATGTATTTTATTATGTAAAGCGTTTAGAGAGGATTTCTGATAAGCGCTATATAAATGCTGACTTATTATTATTATTGTTTTAATACACAATGGAAAGAGATAATTTCAGTCCGTCTATCACTACCCCCCCCCCCCCTCCACCTTCCATCCCAGCTCACCATTGCTGCATTCTACTTCATGTATTATAAATCATTGCCGATATATTAATCTATCCGTTTAATCATCATTTCAATTTACCATGATGAATTTTATAATCATATCAAGGACATGAATGTTGGCATGGTAGGATCAACAATATAGCCCTCTGTGTAATATTTGTAAAGAATCAAACCAAACTATCTCCCATTTATTTGTATTTTGTAAATATTCAACAATACTTTGGAAAGCTATCTCACAATGGCTTATGACAAAAGGTTTATCGGTTCACCCTCTATCAACAGAGGAAATGTGTTTTGGTTATGCAAAAGGGAACCATTTCCATTTAATAAATACAGTAGTACTGACAGCTAAATATCTTATTTATACAAAAAAATACAACAATAGCAAACCAACATTTACTGTTTTGCTTAACTATATTAGGCACCAAGAAGAGTTAGAAAGACATATTGCTTTTAATAAAGGAAAATTGTCCTTTCATGAAAAGAAATGGAAACCCCTTTTTGCTGTCAGCAACAGTTAAATATGTGTGTGTACACACACACACACACCCTCACACACACACACACACACACATTTTTTTTTTTTTTTTTTAAGAGATATTTTATTTCCTTCCTCTCGTACAGCAATACATGAAATTAACGAACTAAATCATCAGTGTACAAGTCATATTCATGAACAGTTAATCATATACATTTTAGATTCATCAATTGATAAAAGAAATAAAAAACTTAATTACATCAACTCAAAGATCATAGAGAAATCTCAAATTATACATGATTATACAATATCCTTTTTTCTCCAAATAAAACAGCTTAAAACAACAAAAAAAGAGAGGAAGGTATATAAGATTACATTACCTAACTACGTCACCACACCCACTTCCCCCTCCTCCCACCCTTCCACCCCTTCCTTCTCCCTTCCACACCACATAACCGCCACACGCACACACACATACACACACACACACACACACACACACACATTCACCCTCATGTTAATATAATTATTTGTTTGTTATATTGCCTTGTTCTTTTCTGTTGGCCTGCCATGTGATGTTTGCCAAAAGATGGAAGATGTAATTATGTTATGCTATGGAAAAATAAATGCTTAATTACACACAAAAAAAGGATCAACAATATCAACAGTGAAGTGTTGTATTCGTTAAAGTATATCAAGACGAAAATGTATATCATTCATTCCATCGTCGTTAGATGTATTTGTTAACACCAATGATGGAGTAGTCACAGGGGGCAAGAGAGGGTACCCCCCCCCCCCCCTTGGACAGCGAAAAGGGGAAGAGAAGACTGGAGAGACACATAGACAGAGAGAGGGAGAGGGAGAAAGGAATGGGGTATTAAAAAGGCAACGAGATCCTTCTTTTCAACCCCTCCCCTGTTTCGAGCTTCTCAAGGATTTCCCGCAATCCATCAACCCAGTCAACCTTGTAAGTCTGGTGCCCCCCCCCCCTTACTCCATGAAACCCCTACGCCCTCCCAACGACTTATAGGCCAGAGTCGGCATGAAGCTCGTATGCAAATGCAACTGGACACTAACTGTCTCGCGATGTCTGTGGGGGGAAGCTGTGGTATATCAGCAAAAAGTTAAGATTATATCAACAGGATCAAGATTCCAACAAAACAGGCTTCCATATCATTCTGTGCCTTGACATGGGAAGCACAAAATCAGCTTATTTCAGATTTAATGTAAAAACAATCAGTTTAATAGTCCTAAACAGCTAAACCTTTCAATTGAAAGCAGCTTATTTAAAAAAAAAAAAAAAAAGGTTCCCCCCATCTTAATCACTATTGGGAATGAATGTTTTATTTCACATAACATTTTTTACTACTTGAAAGTGACACAATTTTCTAGCAATCCTGTTACCGAGGTACATATACTATACCATATCATTAATGTAAGTAGAAAATTGTTGGAATGAAAGAGTTCAGGTAAAAGAATGAACATATTCGCAGAATATTAAATGGTGAGAAAGAGGAAGAGGACACAAACTCTGAAAATATGAGCTACAAATCCTCTGATTTGTAATTCCGTTGCTGTGGAATTGCCCAAATTAGAAAGCCAATAGAGTCAGCAAACTAGTCTTCTTTTTTTTTAAATGTTGGCTAAGCCTGATCATAACTTTAATAAACTTCTGTGAATGCTCACCATTCTGTTTTCCAGACACAAAGCCTCCACACAAGCCAGTCAGGAGTAAGACAAGAACGAAAATCATTTTGACTTGTCCCAAGGAGTTGATAACTCCTTGCTTGTCCTTGAAAAAAAAAGCACCGTAAAAATCAAATCCTATGTCCTCTACTCATCTTGGTCGATGGTATGATTTCACAGCGATTAAAAGCAAGCAGACTATTATTTTACTCGATGGATTAAAAAAAGTGTAATTTAGGATAGAGTAGCTCTAGTCTTAGTCCCCGAATTCCTGTCTAAATTCGCGAATATTTTGCAGGGTTTTGATCTGAAAAGACTTCCGCTTTCCGTTAAGCCGATAAGATGAACTGTCAATGTCAGAAAAGCCTTCTGATCTGTGGTTTCAGCGAACGTGTTTTTCCTGAACTAGTTCTATTCAAGCTAATACTGCCATGCCTGTCTACCTTTACAATGTTTACCGGTCAGCTCGGCAGTGGAATGGTTAAAGCACGGAGTAAAGTACACAAGATTATGTATTAATAAGTAACTGATATATGGTGAGATGTTTGCTTTTGGGGTATTTTTATTGATTTCCTGAGATAACCTCGGTATAGGAAGGTTAAGTCAATGTCAATTATGAGATTATTGACTCATGATCTATGTAAAATGTTCTTATCGTGCAGATTGTAGACAACAAGCAGAGCGAAAAAATCTCAACGATCAAACTTCACATTTATTTCTTTTATCTTTAAGTATGGTAATCACACTGTAAGAATACCATTATTGCAATAACCCTGCAATTTGGGAGACAGTGAAGAAAACTGAGCTAACTTCAAGAAACAGTGGAGAGAGAAAAAAAAGAAATATTTATTTATTTTATCTCTAACTATAGTGACACTGTAAGAATATCATTATTGCAATAACCCTGCAAGTTGGGGGACAGTGAGGTAAATTGAGCTCACTTCAAGAAACACTGGAGAGAAAAAAGAAGAGGGGACGAGAATTAAGATAGAGAAAAATTTATAGAGAATACGGATGGAGAGAGGGGGAGATAAAGGCAGAGTATGATTGGATAGGCAGAGAATGGAGAGAGAGAGAGAGAGAGAGGGAGAGAGAGGGGAGGGGGAGAGAGAGAGAGAGAGAGAGAGAGAATGAGAGAGAGAGAGAGGGGGGGGGGAGGGGGGAGGGGGGAGGGAGAGGGGAGGCAGAAAAAAAAGAAGGACTCAAAGACCAAAAAGAAAGATATTAAGAAAGGAAGGTAAAACAGAAGAAGAAATTAAGGTAGTTGGATTGATGGATAGACAGATAGACGGATAAATAGATTGAAAGATAAATAGACAGGGGGCTAAATAAAAGAGCAGTTTGTAAAGTAGAATACTCTTTTACAGCTGCAGTGACAATGGAGCAATTTTTCAGAGACGTCATGAATCTTGTAAATTTTTCACCAGTTGGAGCTAAAGCCTTATAATAGCCCGTCGTCAACCGGTCAAAAAAGTGGTTTAAAATACAATTTTGCGATGAATTTTGGAAACATACTCTTTTAAGAAAGGTAATACATATTATCATTATCATTATTATCATAATTGTTATAATTATTATTATTATTATTTATTTATTCATTTTTACTTATACATATACCGTGTTTTTCCCATAAGGCCCAAAGCGCCTACAATAAATGAAAATAATACACTATACGCGTGACTATACGTTGTTTCAAAATTTTAAAATGGGCACAAAGTTACTTTTCTCTATTACTTTTACTGTTATTCTCTCCTTACTTATTTTTGTAGTCTAAGAATTTATTTCTTCCAATATGTATTTTTCTCGATTGTCATGTGTAATTTGATGAGCGCCATGAGCGTCAGGACCTGGCGGATACCGGCGCTATATAAGCTTCGATATTATTATTATTATTATTCATGCAGGGGGAGGGGCTTGATTTGTTTAACTTCCATTTTTCTTTAAATTCTATCTTCTGTACATGGATGCAAAATCCTTATCTATGTATGGAAATGCTCATGCAGATGCTTTTCGAGAAGAAATAATGTTGACAAATAACTTCAACAAAATTATGTCTGATCAGAGCCCTGTGGACGATGCCTTTGAAACGCACTCTACGATGGGCACAAAATATGGTTGTCTGCTCGATACCCGAGTTAGTAGGCCTATTCGATTTCAGTAGATGGAAGAGTAAGGGAGTGCTGTCATCATTATTTTTTGAAATGTATATATAACCATACTGACAGAAATACTTGTGTTCTGTTCACCCCCCCCCCCCCAATAAAATTTCTCTCACTGCTTCGTGAATTAATGTCGTGTGCAACAGCGTTTCATTCGGGTTTCATTCCACTATACCCGGCCTCCTTGCATAATCCTCCAACAAGGATCATGACATGACGTGCTTTTCATCAAACCTTTAATATATTTGGAATAAAAAATGAATTATATTGGCATCGAAATAGGTACAAAATTGATGCAATAAATGTTGTCGTTTTGATGGGGTACGACCATGGCCGTACGACAGCCCGAAGCCGTGAACGGCCGCATCTGTGAATCTCTTGAAAGGTAATTGACGGCAGAGATTGACACTTCGATTTCGTAGGTCGTCGGTATCTTGGACCTTTTGTCAGTTTGTTTTAAGTAAAGCTTATACAACCTGCTATTTAACATTCTAACAAGTTATTTCCTTTCATTTTTTCTTTCATCCGGGGCCGGGGGCATCTGCCCCATCTCCTCGCGTCCGGTAACTGAGGATCTAGTGTTTCCCATTCCTTCACTAATACATCATTTTCACCGTCATCAATACCGCACATCCATCAGTTATGATTATTCATCAGATTTCTCATCTGTTAAACGTACAGTCATTTATCAATACACCACTGGTACACACATATGAAACAATCAGTCATCAACATTTATCTCGTCAGTGAACCAAACATGACATGAATGAAATCATTCACTTTACACCAACACTTCTCAACCTCTTTCAACTCGAGGCCCACTTTGGCTCTCACAATTTTTTTTGAGACCTACCTTCACTCTTCCAAATTTTCTGAGGCCCACCTTACAGAATCTTAAAGGTAGTAGCCCACATTTGCAAGTTGCAACCAATCTGCACGAAAGTTTTACTTTAGATTGCTTTAAGCCACAGAAAAATACTTGTAAAGTTTTAGATGATCCCATTACATTCCCATTTAGGATTGAGAAGGGAATGTTCAACACAAATTTTCTTTTTTCTTTGTTTTGTAAAGGCATCTTACTGATGCTTTAAGAGTAAAACCATTCATTTTTCACTTATTCTTTGGAATATTGTTGCAAATTTGATAACATGATAGTTTTGCATAAATATCTGTCATTTAAAATTGAAATTGGCTAATTTCTCTTCAAATTCTGAAACAATGTTGAGCAATGTGGGCCACTACCTTTAATGAAAAAAAAATGAAGCTAAAAATTATACAAGAAAATGGAGAAGGAATGTGGTTTTTATCTGGACTCCTACCTGCCCCTAAGCCTAATTCCAGCTGTGTCATGTAATATAAGACACATTTCAAATTTTATTCTAATTCTAAAATATTTTTTGCTGATCCCTCACGGCCCACCTGAGAGAGCTTCGCGGTCTACCAGTGGGCCGCAGACCACCGGTTGAGAAATGCTGCTTTAGACCAAACCTGTATAGAAAGACTGCCCAGGGTAGACAAGCACCGGTGTAAATCCGTTTTGAGGAGTGGGGGGGGGGGGGGGAGGGGATGATCGACCTTTTTTTGCTGAAATTTCTTGTGATTTTGCGAGCGAGCGAAAAATAACCGCTTTTTTTTTGGTTTTTAAGAGCATTTCAAATGAAAATTCCACGATATGACCGTCATTTATGACATTTTTATGAAAAATTTCACCAACTGATTAATTACAATATCATTTTTCCTTAAAATGAGGGGGGATATTTGTACACGCCATCGCCCCCTCTCGAAAAAGTGGGAGTGGGATATATGCCCCCCTCCCCCCCCCCTCCCCCCGGGATTTACGCCAATGTAGACAAGAGTGGCCTTTTTGAGCAGGTGGTCTTTATGAACAGGTTTCTTTAACACACATTTCAATGGAGAAACAAAAATTGTGGCCTTTATACATGTAACATGTGGTCTTTCTATAGAGGTGGTTGCTAAAGCAGGTTTGACTGTATTATGCAATCATCCATTCTTCAATACATTATACATACACACATACATACATTTCTTTACATTATCAAAGCCAGTGACACAATAACACAACAATGAAGGCTAAAACCTTTTTTTTTTTTTTTACATATGTACAATACCAAAACACGTTATTTTCTCACATGCTTTAGTGCAATAATAAAAAACAAATTAATTACAAAAAAATTCCTCAGAACACATAATTAACTCCAGTCCCCATCATACGGTTTACATTGTAAATGGTCCTATGAAGGTTTGAGAAGAATCTCATTATACAACACATGGATACAGTCAACAGAACACAATGCTAAAGTCTTTTCAGGATAGCTGAACCGAGACTGACTATTATCTCCCAAGCAATTACTATGAATACATCTACAATTGAATCAAACAATTAAAATACACGTGAGCAGAAATTCTGGAAACCCCAAATGATTTATCAACTGTTATACAGCTTACAGAGGCTTAATTATTGATAAGAATGGTTAGTTTCAATAACACAAATGTCGTCATGCTAGACAGACTAACAGTATGTAGCCCTGCTCTTCATAGGCTTCAATTCTATACTGAGATATAATTAGAGTAAATACCATGCACTGCATTACAGTTCTGCCCTACTCTAGCAAAAGGAAGCCAAAGAAAGGAAATAAAAAATAAAAATGCCACAAAATGAACAAAATATGTTTTTGACCAAGGCCCTGCAACATGGAAATCTGTGATCAGAAATAATGGTGCTTGCTATAACTTCCTCCTTTTTGCCAAAGTTTTCAAGACAATTCTGTGCACTTGCTTCCTTCCGGCTTCGAATATTTCAGAAATGGATCAAATTTGTGATTAATGGCTTTGTCAGTTACATGAAGTACACCTCAGATGTGCCAAATAAATAAGAAAGCCAATGTCCATGAAAATGTCACTTGCTTCCTTTTGCCAATGTAGGGCAGAGTAGCACATGGATACGAAGAGAACATTTTCCGCAGAATGAAATGTCATATTATTAGATCAACTTCTATCTTGGAGTAAAAGCTTCACAAGTTTGGCTGTTGTACAAAATATCATAAATTTAAATCCAACCAATAGAATGTCTTCAGGGTATATATATATGATACACATGTAGTGGGTTCTTGTATAGAGCTCATGTCTGTCGGACTTGACACTCCTGGTGCTTCACTGTTATTACCGCAGCTTTAGCATGGCGGCCATTATTGGGCGCTCTTGCATTTCGGGGAAATTATTCCTACCAGGTACCCATTTACCACACTTGGATGGAGAGTGGCAATTGTACATTAATTTCTTGCCAAAAGACACTGGTGCCACAGCGGGACTCGATCCGCCAACCTTGTGATCTACAGTCTGGCGACGTATCCACTAGATCACGATGGCGACGTATCCACTAGATGACACCTCCACATATTCATGTATTCATGTAGTCCAACAGGCGGCTGTTCTGTTCTCTGTAACAACATTGAGGCTAGTTCCCATGATATCATGGTGTGTATGTTACGAAAAAAAAAAGAGTCATGGACCAGGGCTCCGTTTCATAAAACTTGTTATCAGTAGCAACTGCCACATTTCTATGACAAAATTTGCTCTCAGCAAATCAGATGCAAGGATTTCAGTAGCCTCTAACAGTTATTGCAACTTGTTATTGATAACAAGTTTTATGAAACAAAGCCCAGGTCTAGAACAGTCAGTTCACAGAGTTTAAGCACAGACAATGTGATTTAGGAGAACATCAAAGGAAACATTATCACACAGACATATCAACATGATCATACTCTTTGATTCATTGAAACAAGTTGGATAAACGAACAAAAAAGGCCATTTTATTAATGAGAATTTAAGCTTCCAGCAATATTAGTTCCACATTGCATATGTTGGAGTAGACCCCCCCCCCCCAAAAAAAAAATAAATCTCAGACTAAATTTACAATGCTTCAAAGTCTAGTATTTGAAATATAGAAGTCAATACTTCATTTTTTTTTCATTACAATAAATTCAACCATACTATAATTTCCATAACGGAGCACATTTAACCGTGGTTAAGAATTCTGTTTTAGATTCGACAGAAATGAATTTTAATGTAATGACTGGTGTAACTATGAGGAAACCATTGCTGTCATTTATAACTTCATTACAGTTTGTAACAATTCATGCTTTTTCCCAGTTCAAAATATAACATACTGATTTCCAGCGTTTTCTTTGTTTGTGATTACTTCATGTACAGGATCTCATGCTGATTGTGATATCATAAATACAAAAATGTTTGCAAAATTACCAATAATAGTAATGACATAACAAAACATGTAGAATAAATTAACTGAAATAAAAAGTACAATCATTTCGCATCATCATGTACATGTATGTCTACAGGAATGGTTGGTACATCTTTGTGTGTGTGTGGGAGAAGCATCAACAAGAATGTGGTTAGAATTTTAAAGTTCAGCTATTTGATGATAGCATGAAGAATAGGGCATAGAGCGATTACAACTGATCACTTTCATTCAAAGTTCAGAAAATTAGATATACCATCATTTGCAAAAGCTTAAGACCACCTGGGAATTTGTGGGTATTTCAATAATTTGGAAAACATTCTTTTGTCTCATTGAATTTGCTTGATCGATTTCATTTCTGCGGTTAAAAATGATTACATAACATGTTTACTACAGTGGTCAGTAGCACATCAGTAATGATATAAGCTCATACGAATGTGTTGAAAATAAAGATCTGTCTGAAAAATAAAAATGTTTAACTATGGTTTTTTTTTTTTTTTTTTTTTTAGTTATTGCATTTTGGGAGGGTGATCTTCAACTTTTGCAAACGATGGTAAATAAAACAGGTTGTACGGAGATTGTGAAAGATAAAACCCAATAATACATCTACACTCATGTTTTTACAGAAAAGATCCATTTGCTGGCCATGACCCAGTTCTCGCCCATCTGCTAGGCACACGGCGATATATGCACTGTATGTTGCTTAATTTGCTTTCTAATTTCCATGTATCAAATTGAAAAGTACAACATAGCATTGTGTATATCAATCTACGTTCAACTCATTCATATCAAGGACTTTGCAAACAATTAACTGACTCTTTATCTTTAACTTCAAATTGGCAACAATATATTTTTATCATCTCCTATTTTCAAACATATACAATAAACTGAAATCAAATTGCATGAATAAATATGGCATTCCGCAGCAATAAGTTGCCAAATTAGAAGTAGAACACAATTTTCGTCTCTTATAATATTTGAAATTTTTACTGTATATTTCTAAAATAAATATCATGCACCACATTAGAAAAGACATTTTCCTGACAAGAGTGGGTCTGTTCACATTGTGAAGAGACCTGAACAAAATTACCTCTTTTTGATTTGTTTATAACACATGTGTGGTACACCTGAACAATTTTTTTTTTTTCTGAAGTAAAGAATTCCAAGAATTAGCATTTTCATATGAAAACAAGAAAAGGCCATCACAAAAATTAGCCTGCATATCAATTTTTGTTTCATCAAAAAAGAGAGAGAACAAATCCTTGCCTAATGTTTTCTTTCCAGATTAACATAATCCATTAATTTGTGTCCACAGTACTAGCAAAGGACTATACAAACTAGTACTGGTTTGTTTATTAAGGTGGGTTACAAAGAAAGGTAGCAATAAGCTAAGCAAGAAAAGTCCTTTCTGAATACTTGTACTTAGAAATATTCAGTCTTCTTTTTCGAAATCCAAAGATAAAAATGTTGCAAAAAATACAATTTCCAGGGGAAATTTTTAAATTCTTTATAAAATCAAACTGATCCCAACTGATATGAACATCGCTCTTCCTTTAGTTCAGAAATCCATATTTACTGCTATCTTGTATCCAATCTGTTTAACTTGACTTGTAATGAATATCTAATATCCAAGTCAGCACTTGCAATATCTTTCCAACATTAACAATAGCAGAAAAATCTGATCTGATTCCAGATTCTTGAAATTATATCATCACAATGCCTACTGCATATCCAAAACTTGATGCAACTTTCACATCAGTTTGCATAATTCTTTTAAATTCATGTCGCAAAGAAAGTTGTATTAAAATACATCTTGCACTTTTTGAACTTCCTGAAAGTTTATCATTGCTAAACCAGCATTGTTGACAACTGCTTGAGTTTTGGGTTTAACAGCCCAACACCTGAATCAGATCCTTTTATAGGGAGTATTATCGATTAATGAATATTTTGACAAATACGGGTGCTATTTTTGCCACGATGAACAGAAGAATTAGGCTACAGGGTGTATATCACTGGAATGTAGAGTGATGGTCTCACTGTAAATTTGTCAAGTTCTTGTCGCAATCTCGGTATAGTTTTTGATTCTCACATGACAATGTCGAATCACATTTCTTTCATTTGTAGATCAGTTCGCTACCAATTGCGAAATATTGGTTTTATTAGGAAATACTTGTCTCGACCGGCCACAGAAAAATTGGTTCACGCTTTAATTTCGTCCCGTCTTGATTTTGGAAACTCCCTATTGTTTAATCTACCCCAGAATCAGTTAGTGAAAGTTCAGAAACTTCAAAATGCTGCCACTCGCATCGTTTCTCTATCCACCAGGCGCACTCACATTACTCCTATTTTAAGATCCTTACATTGGCTCCCTGTAAAACAGCGTATTATGTTCAAGATTTTGTTGTTAACTTTCCATTGTGTTCATGGCTCATCTCCCCAGTACCTTATTTCACTGATCAAAAGTTATACCCCTTCAAGATCCTTACGTTCCTCCCTTTCCAATTCTCTTGTTACCCCCAAAGTTTCCAAAACCTGGGGTGAAAGATCATTTGTTTACTCATCCTCGAAGCTATGGAATAGCCTCCCTCATAACATCAAACAGTGCTTGACTTCTGAAACTTTCAAAAATTACCTCAAAACATTTCTGTTCAATTCTTCTTAATTTCTTTTATAATTTCCTAAAAAGCGCCTTGAGCACTCTACAGAGTGGATTTGGCGCGATATAAGTCTTAATTATTATTATTATTATTATTATGATGGAGAAAACATGTACATTACATTTAACAGTGGATTCAGGGGAGCATTTCATGAAGTGTCTTGTCAGTGACTGACAAATTTGCCCTTAGCCAATTAGGATTTCAGTAGCTATAACAGCTATAACAGCTATAACAGCTGTCAGTAAAAATCAATGACAAGACACTTCATGAAATGCTACCCAGATCAAGGATACTGAAAATGGCTCTACCATTTTTACAATTCTATTTATCAATTACCACTGAATCTGCAAATTCAAGTTGGTTATATTTTCCATGCTTTGAAAGGATTTGTTCCAAACGTGTTTGAAAAAAAGGCAAAGAATGTATCCTAGATGATAATACATGTACATAGGAAATTCGGTAGAACACAGACATCAGGACTTTTGTTTTAAGGGCTTGAGATTTCGCTCCTTAAGTCCTATATCTCCTTAATGCCAACCACGCAATACAAGTTTATGCGGGCAAAGAATTTCGCAAAAGTAAATTTGGGATGTGACAATATTCATGTTAAAGCGGTTACCTTGTTATATTTGACCCAGTTACATTGAGTTTTCCCTGTACAATGATTGGTTCTCAGCATAAACATTCAATGCATTTGCAGCATTAAAGGCAGCCCGTCCCTTTTGCAGGCCTAATCCTGAAAGTTCCCTGACTCTGTCATCACTTGAGAGAGAAAGGCTATATAACCTATCCCCGAAATTGACAAAGCATGAAATTCGGTCTTAAGCAAATAATCTTCGATAATTTATCAGAGCTTTCTTTTTTCGTACCACGAAGATTTGAGATAACGCACAATGAAAAGATTCACGTTACAGCGCCACTACATTATGTACAGTACGTGTGGTGGCCGCGAGCTGTGCGCGGCTGAGCTAGCTAGCTATATAGCTGGCTGCCCTACTGCCGGTGAGCTGATCCAACTTGCTTATTCAAGGCTGGTAGCCAGATTTTTATTTTACATTAATAACTTAAGCAATGTATGACCATAAGATCAAATGAGCAGTATCAGAAGGGCATATCCTAAACTCATGCCAATTTGTATGGGTTTTCGTATATTTTGCAAAAGGGACGGGCTACCTTTAAGCTATTAATCAGTTGATTTGAGATAAATAGGAGTTTTGATATTCTAGAGATGGCCTAGCAAGGATAACTGAGTAATTACCGCATTACAACAAACCTATAATGCCCAGCTTTCTTGTTTCATTGAGTGTCAGTCAGTCCCTATATGTTGTCCAGAATGCAGCAGCTGAGAATGTTCTACTAGATTGTTTCCAGGTTTGCTCATGAATCTTCTGTAGTATGTAACGATGGTGAAGCCGATGCACTGTTGCCTTCAGTACTCTTCGGAGATGCTGATACACGTAAGACATGAAAATAAACCAAACTAAACATCACAAAATGTTCATTTGGAAAATGATTGTATTAACCCATTCGTGACAGAGGTCCACATTTTGTGGTTTGACCTCATAACTTTTGATGCAGAGCCCTAAAGAGCAAAAAATTCTACATAAACTGTGCACATTTTGGTTGCGTCAATATTCGTTGTTTGATGCTGAAAATTTTTTACAGGTAAATAAGCATTAAAATCCTTAAATTGGCAATGTGATAGAAAGTTTAAAATCACCGATTTCCCCTGCAAATTGGCAACTTTTTGACTTATCATAATTTTTGTCAATTTATATTCATTTCAGATAGATGACATTTCATAAGAAAAATGTAGCAATAAAATACAAATGTTGGTGTTGCCAATTTGAAGAATAAAAGCTGATCAAATTAGGCTTTAAATAATTCCTGTCACGAATGGGTTAAGGCTCATTCACGCATAAAGTGGTGAACCAAGCAAATAAATCCTGGGGAGCATTTCATGAAGTGCCTTGTCAGTGATTTCTACTGAAAACTGTTTTAAGCTCTGACTGGCTAAGAGCAAATTTGTCAGTAAAAATCACTGACCAGACACTTCATGAAATGCTCCCCTGGTGTCATATTTTTTTTGTTTTGTGTGTGTGTACATGAATGGTATATGAGGCACACCCCCCCCCCCCCCGCCCCCTCCCCCCCCCAAAAAAAAAACATATGCTAAGGCCAGGAACATCTTTATTGCCTCCTGGCGGTAGAAGATGTGGGCCAGTCAATTCATTACAAAATATGATGTTACAAGTTTGTCTGTGCAGCTTTTGGCAAACCTCTCTTTAAATTGAGCGTGAACTATTATTGACGCCTTAATGCACATCTCGTTATCATAAGTGGCCCGGTGAAAAGAAACCATAGGGTTTTTTTTTTAAGGGATCTGCCCCTAGATGTATGAATAAGCCTTTATCGTGGCTTTTTAGCACAAATCCATCCCAGAGGATGCTCAAGGCATCAACACAAGGCAGAACTACTCCTAACTTTACTTCAGCCAAGGTGCTTTAGGGAGCTGAAAGCAAAGGAATTACTTCATACCAGTTTGCTGTTTACAAGCACAGGCTGAATACATGACTCTTTACAAATGGAACTCTCAGATCTTAATCATTTTTGTAAGTATCAAATAATTTGTAAATTAATAGAATTGAACATTTTTTTAAACTTTGCTTTAAAAATGCTCCATAAAGATTTACATGAAGATTTTACAGCAATGTAAATCAAAAGTACTGAATTCTTTAATCATACTTCATTCGATTTGCATTGCTATGCCAATGAGCAATTAACAATGCTTTTAGTGCTTGCAATTTTTCAGTTGGATTTGGATAAGATCAGTCTCATGAGCTAATCCAAACAATTTCATCAGGAGTTTATCAGGACAAGTAATAGGCATTTTGGTTAATTTGGTGTACATGTACTAAGAAATTATGGATACAAATTCACCTCAAAGTATCCATTGCACTTGATCTTGCCTGATCCAATATTTCAGAATGTAAAAGTGAATAATAAAACAGACAAAAATGCACAGACTTGCCTATTTACTAGTCTTCCCATCTTTTCCCTGCTCACTTACTTGGTTTACTCCTATCTCGAGAACATATCTTTGCGACCTCGCTATCTTCATCGTCATCCTCGTCATCGTCCTCTGCATCTTCCTCATCCTCATCCTCCTCATCGTAGTCAGCATCTTTGGTATCTTGGGCTCCGGTCTGGCCTTCTTCTCCCTCAGAACGTTGTCTATCTTCTTCTACATGCTTCAAGGCTTGTACTCGGTACTCAATAGCGCAATACAGCTGCTCCATGTCCTTAGGGGTACCCTGATTAGAATTTCAAATAACATTAATTATAACTGAAATATCGCTGAAGGTGATTAATACCCCCGCCTCAATGTGTGTGCTAAATTTCCTGAGCATTGCTCGAAAAAAGAGAAAGCAGTTCGATCCGCAATATTTCCCCGATTTATTTATTACCATGATATGCCGTTTCCATGGCAACACAGTTTCTGACACATTCAAAAAATATGTCTTGCACATCTTCATCCAAAGACCAATGTGCATGCCAAATTTCATGAGCATTGCTCAAAAACTGAGGAAGTAGTTTGATCTGCAAGATTTGCAACGGACTGCCCAACTGCCCGACCGACCGTATGCTGATTCCTACTGTATATCTTTAGCAGGGGTATAATAAATCATCTTCTGTGTCTAGTCTTCAAATATTTTCTACAAAACAAGCTGCTCTAAGTCAATATAGGAATTATTACGACAAACCCTCACTATGAAATAACTCTGACCTAACTGTGACCTAGCTGTTAAAGTGATTACACAATGGTACAAAAAATTTTGATATATGATCGAGAATAGAATTCTAAGAAGAATAACATTAAAAATATGATGATTTTCAATCGAAATCAATGCAGTTCGGCCAATTTTCTCATAAAAAGGAAAGAGTTGACCAAAAATTTTGAGTATGAGGTATGACATAAAAGTGGGTACCCAGCTTTGCGCATTGCAGTTGTGCTGCGCGCTAGACTGTACAATATGTATCATACCTTGCGCGCATTTTGCTAGAATTGCTTTGACGTCAAAGTGGGCACCCAGTTGAAACTGGGTCACAGCTGAGGGGTCAAAAATATCCTGAAATCTTACCACATTTGGGGGTTTCCTTGGCAACACGACTTTTTAAAAAACTTGAGGCAGATGATTTTCTGCTAATAAAATCATGCTCTTTTAAATGAACTAACATGTGTCACCAAGCTACGCCATAACTGTTCACATCAAACTCTGAATCATCTAGAAATGAGTGATCTAGTTGGCTATATTCCAGTCAAGAAGGGTAAAATGCGAACCATATGAGAAAGCCTTCAGTGGGTGACCTTTCCATGATCTTATCTCAAAGGGATTCTGTAACATTAGCAAGCAACTTACCGTTACCAGGAAGACTTTAATGGTCTCAGATTCAGAATCCATAGCTGAGATACGCAGGTTTTTAGTGCTCGCCTTCTCTATTGTCATTCCACTCCAGACCTTGGTGTTAAGAATCAAGCGCAGACTGCCCTGTGTGCGCATCACTGAAAAACAAGCAGGTTTACAATGAGGCATGAGTAGCTTTACATGAAATTTAAAGAAATTTATCGCCTTTAATTACAACTTATCGCCTTTAATTACAACTTATCGCCTTTAATCACAATTTTTATAAGAACTTTCAGTGCTGTCATAATGCAAATGGCAATATAGGGTTTTCAAATTCATAAATTCAGGCTCTCAAACCAAGGAAGGAGTAGTGCATAGATATTTTATCGTTTGACACAAAAAGTAAATAATTTCAAAGCAAACTGGCTGTTGAAGTAGATTTCACACCTAGGTAAAATACAATGCAAAATTCTGGCAACAGTTTTAAAAATCTGAGTGGGCTGTAGGAAGGAATTTGAAAAAATCTTTTACTTCAATTACTTTTGTTAGTAATATTGTTTATAAATTGATGCTCAGGGGATCAATCTGGTATGAATCAGACGCACCAGTCTGTATTAAAGGTTATGACTCAGGCCTACTCAAGGTAGATTTCTAAAGCATAGAAATCAAAATTCTAGTAACTTTCTAGATTTCTGCATGCCTAATAGAAAAATGATTTGAAACCAGCTGGCAGCAAGCCTAATTTTGTTCAACCCTGACTTCTGCTCATTCATGCCATTTTACTCTGATAAGCGCATGTCAAAAAGCCCAAGTATTTCTGTGTTCAGTGCTATCTTTGAAAACTGATTTGTTGAGCTTGTTGTTTTTCATGCATTTTACTTTAATAGTGTCATCAGGCTAATATGGTCAGGCCCAGTTCTGACAAAAAAATTAAATGGAAAGCATGACTTACCTAGTCTTGATTGAAAGGAAGAATCTTTAGATGACTGTCGGCTGTCATTCAATCTGATTTGACCACGCCCCCTCTCTAACCAGTTCCTCTTAACATTGTCAAATACAAACAGCTTACAATGCGACTGCAGTAAGAAAAATAATAATCCACAATTACCATGATGAGACAATTCCAATTTCAACATTTTCAGCTTGATAAAATGAATAGGAATGAATGAAAGAAAAAGTACATACAAGAATTCTTACATACATGTACATTGCTACAATGTCTAAAAACTATAAATGCAACAATTACTGTCTCATAGATGAGGTTTAGGTTCACCATGTGGTAAGTCCTGAAAAGGCCTATGAGTAAGAAAGAGTAGAGAAAGCTGAGAGGAAGGTGAAATGGAGAGGCAAGATAGAGAAGAAGAGAGTTGAGAGTATCTTTTTAAAGACTGGATGGAGTCCAAAAAAGGCCTGTAAACCAGTAGAGAAGGCTCTAACCAGATGAGAAGGCGATGAGGAGAGAGGCCTTGACATTTTGGACAGCTTGACTGTCCGTCATCAGGAGTCACCTTAACAGTCCATGAAGCAAAAACAAATCCTATATACATGCGTAAGTCATCATAAAATCTACTGAACTGTATGTCTTTAATTTGACATACAATTCAGTATATTTCAAGGTAACTTATTTAGGATTTTTTTTACTTCAAGCATGGTTCACATTCGCCTTTACAGTGTGGTTTACACATGTATGTGCAGTGTACAAATAATTCTTGGCTAAACTGTTTATGGTGTAGATATCTTCTTACCTGTACAACATTTTCTTCATCTTCTTCCCCTGTCACACTCTCAACATCTTCAAATTTTCTCCTCATTCTCTCTCTAGCTTCCTCTAGAGCACTGGCACTCTCTGCTAACGTTTGTTCTGAAAGAAAATAATAACAATAATATGATTCATTTATATAGAGTAGCTACTATACAAATACATGTACATGTATAATATTAGATAGCTGATACAGATAGCTAGGTGTGATTGGTCCAAAGTGTGTCACGTGATACCGATTGCAAGGATCCAAATCTTTATATTTTCATGGCCAGTCATTTTCAATGGGTATATGGACCAACCGGTCAATCTATCAGTCAGTACAGATGTCCTAGATCGATAACAAAACACTGCGATGGCGTCAAAGGACGAAAGAAAATATTTTGCTTTCAAGTATTGAATCATCAGTCTAGAATAAAGTAAATCACACGAGTAGTAAGTTAATTCTAAAAGCAATCCTTTTGTGATCTGGGGCCCTGTTACACAAAGGTTTGCGATCGATCAATCGCAAATTTAAAACAACCACTCTGATTGGCCCTGGGTCACCTTTTTGAACCATATGTGCATGAAACAACGGTTTGATTGGCTGTTACAACTTTGCAATTGATTGCAAATCTTTGTGTTACGGGCCCTGGAGTGCAGTAAAGAAACCTCACAGAAGTGGATAGCCTTGACAGAAACAGTAAGCTTAGACTAAACTTTTCTTGAGTATCTCACTTGCAGCAGAAAATGCTGCGACTGCTCCTGGAAACAAGACGCTGCCGCATACGGCACAGGGCATACATGACAAATAGTCTATTCACTCATTAAATGCTCATTTTAGCAGTAAAGTTTCATTAGTGCTATACTGCGAATACTGATTTAGGATATTAGAAGTGAACACTAATTTTTTTTTTTTTTTTTTGCCACTGTAATCATCCAGATGAGGACAGGGCAGTGGCATGCAACAGGAGCTAAAATTCTGAATTCTACTCAACATGAAAGCACAGACAACAATTAGCATTAGAGCATTACACCAGAAAACAATCCATACTTCTTTTCATTTTTATCCAAGGGTTGAGATAGGATGAGTAAATGAAAGTATCTCTTAAGTCCCATATACTCACCTTTAGGTTTTTCAGGTGATGTTTCATTAAAACCATCATTCTGAAAAATAAATTAAAGGGAACAGTCTTACTGCAATGTTATAAACCTGAATAAACAGTATCATACAACTCAATCCTAGATCCTAATCAAATGATTGGTTGCACACAGCCACATGTGATTCATTAAAGGCCATTCAAATATGAAGAGGAAAAATGTGGAGGGTTTTCTGCGAGGGTTTTTAAGTGCATTCTCCAACACGCAAGTAAATACGAGCATGACATTTTTAAAAGCACAGTACTTTGTTGCATCATTGCTATTCATCATATACACATAAAATGTGCTTTAACCCATACACGTACGTGTCTCCTTTAGGAGACACTTTTGCAGTATCTGTTGGTCCAGAATGCTGAGTAGTACATATTATACATGAGCAGAAAAAGAAAAATTCACTGAAAAATTTGAGTCCATTCCCAATGCCTTATGGTGCGGCATTCTCGAATTAAAGCAGTTTCATTGTAACTAATCATTGAAGTCTTTAAATTGGCAATGCAGTGAATAATATATAATCACTATTTACATGTTCAAATCGGCAATTTCCAATTAAATTTTACAATTTTAATTCATTTTGTTTCATTTTTTATCCATATTTATTTTTTTCAAAACTATGTAAGAGTGGAAAAAAATAATAGTTGTTGCCAATTTGAGGATTGAAGATGATTAATTCAGACCTCAAGAAAGCTCTGTACTGCTATGGGTTAAAAAAAAACCCTTAGCTTCCATCCTCATGTCTGAACAAGCCTCCAGTCTTTAAATGTTCATTATACGATCTATCCGCTCCCTTGACCGCTTTACACGATAAGATACATAGAGCCTCAACATTGAATCCTGAAAATCAACTATTCATATCACTTGATCTTACATGACTGATTTGATTTAATTGGATTTAATTTGATATTTCATCCAACTTACGTTGTTATGATTTGAATTTGACTTGACTTGATTCTGTAATTGAAAACATCTCTTTAGTTATACATGATGTAACTCACCTTGATTCTCGCAGCAAGGTTTTGACCAAATACTAGTTCACCAACTGACTGCAATTCTCCCTCTTGCCTGTTCGGACTCTAAACATCAAAGAAAAATTCATATCAATTCAAGTTCTTATCTAATCCAGATAATCATTCCTCTCTGAAATTATTGAAAAGGATACAGATTAGTTTAACCAGAGAGACTGAAAATCTTGACTTATACTGTCCTCTTAGTTTTTCAAAGCTAATTGAAGAAAAGTTATTATGCATTTGGTCAGAAACCAATTAGAGGCACCAAGATAAAACACATCTTCACCAAATATCTGGCCTTACCAAACACAACATAGTACTTTCAATGACTGATATTTCTCTTTTTCAATGAAATTAAAAAAAACAAAAAATATAATAGCTCCTTGTATAGAATTCTTGAACAGGAGAAAACTGCAAACACATTACAAAAGTGGGAGAGGGTGAGAGAGAGAGAGAGAGAGAGAGAGAGAGAGAGAGAGAGAGAAAAGGGGAAGGGGAGATTAAAAAGCAAGAGAGAAAATAGATGGAGTGACTAAGAAAGTAAGTAGCAGCTCAGACTAAGAAAGAGAATGGGAGAAAGGGATGAGTAGAAGAGAAAGAAAGAGTGAAAGACAGTTGGCGAGATTGAGGTATAAATAAGGACAGAGAGATATAATGAGAAGGAAGAGGACGGAGGGAAAGAGAAAGGTGGGGAAGGAAACCAACCCCTACCACAGTGAACCAAATTTGCAAAGAGCAGCTTTGAAGCCGTTTTGTAGCCATTTTGTAGTCGTTTACTGTGTTTTGCAGTTTTGCAGCTGTTTTGTAGCCGTTTTGTAGCCGTTTGTAGCCGTTTTGTAGCCGTTTTGTAGCCGTTTTGTAGCCATTTTGTAGCCGTTTTGTAGTCGTTTACCGTGTTTTGCAGTTTGTAGCCGTTTTGTAGCCCTCTCGAACACGGCTACTACAAAACGGCTATAAAGGAGCGGATAAACGGCTCTTAGTAGAGGTGTTGTGGCTCAGTGGATAAGTCTCCGGACTTTGAAGGTCAGGAGGTCCGTGGTTCGAATCCCTGCCGTGGCACTAATGTCCTTTGGCAAGACATGAATCTACATTTGCCACGTCTTTCGGATGGTGACGTCAAAGGTCGGTCCCAGACATAAAAAATCATATTTTTGATTGATACACGTCTGTAAAAACCCAATTCACCACCACCACCACCTACAAAACGACTAAGAAACGGCTAATCTGCTCATTCTGCTCACTATGTATACTCACCGTTACTCTTTCATTCATATTTTGTCCAAAGAGGAATGATGATCCTGATGAGCTTGATAGGCTACTTGGACTGTCTCCAGAACTGTTCAAGTCTCTAACGTTCAAATAATACAAATACATGTATATGTAACATTCGGTATAGTATGACGACCATGCAAACATTCTACTCTATCACTCTGTCGTTGCACCCCCACTCCTCCCCCATTTGAGTTTCAAGACTTAAAATGTCTCAAAATTGACACATGAGCCTTGTGGACAAAGGATCATAATATCAGAAAAAAGTTTAAACATCTATTAAATGCATTAAACGAAAAGAATTATGCCAATGTTTAAAAGAGCACCAAGATATTTCTGTAACTATCAAAAAGGGAAATGACCAAAATAATGCCACTGAGAAATAAAATTTTCAATTCCCTTTTACAACTACATTCATATAAATAACTTGTTTTGTTTTGATCTCCGGTGAGTGGAGGCATAAAAAAATTATTCCACACTTTGTTGCAAATTAAAGGAGCTTTAATAATGATGAGCTACAATCAAACTGCTCTTATTTGTAAACAGTACAACATACTGACTTGAAAAAAGGCTCAAATTTCACTATAATTTTAGCTCTTTCTGCTATAAACTTAAAACAATGCCTTATTCCTAGCTCCCTGGATCAAAAGATAATGCATAGATGTCATTATTTAAAGGAGACGCGGTACTGCTATGGGTTAAAAACTCTAATGACAGCCAAAAATAAAGAGTCTAAACAATAAAGGCAGGACAAGAGTACAATATCAGATTAGATATACAATAATAGATGCCTTGATTCAACCCACACAGGAAATACTTAAAGACAATATTTATGCAAACAATATTTGACTCGTCTTCATCTTGTCCAATTTTTCCTGTACTTGCCAACATATTTTATGCTTATTTTTACCAACTGCTGAATACATATACATGACATGATAGATACTTGCCAGGTTTTTTTCCCCTTATTTCTATCTCTTTTTTTTTTTTAACAGTATGGCTATGCCAAGAAAAATGAATTAGCTAATTTTGGCAATGTTTTTGGAGAGATTTGCTATGATTCACCATTGCAACTAGAATGATTGCAGGCCAACTTTGAACATCCTAAAACCACAAAAAACATGAAAATTTAATCTCTTGTAGCACAGGCTCTAAACAAATAAGCATTCTTCGTTAGACATGAAAATAAAGAGTTAACCTGTTGGCTAGTGGAACAGGGTGGCCTCTGTATTAAGTCTATGGGAATGATTTTTTTTTTCTTCGGGGGGGGGGGGGGGGCGGTTTGGATTCAACTTTTCAAAGTCAATAATGTTCTAGTACTATAGTAAAATTTTGAAATTCTGGGGGCAAATAAAACTTTAATACTAAACCTTAGACTATGGGTGCATACGTGTATCAGGGGCCTGTTAGTGTGAGCTCGGCATATGATCCAGCATGCCCTAAGCCGGGTACCATCATAACCCGGGGTACAGCATCGTGTAGTGCCATCTTGCGTCCATCATAATACAGTTATGCAATGTTGTCAGGTAACTTTCATGTCACGATCGGCGATAATGCCCCCAAAGCCGATTTTCCTTCTTTTATGACAATGCATGGTGTAAAATTCTTAAAATTCACATGACAGAGGTCCACATTTTGTGGTTTGGCCTAATATCTTTTCATGCAAAGCCCTAAAAATCATACCAAATACATGAGCAGAAAGAGCAAAAAATTCTACACAAACTGTGCCCATTTTGGTTGCATCAATATTCATTTTTTGATGCTGAAATTATTTTTTAAAGGAAAATGAGCATTACAATCCTTAAATTGTCAATGTGATAGAAAGTTTAAAATCACCGTTTTCCCCTGCAAATTGGCAACTTTTTGACTTTTCATCATAATTTCTGTCAATTTATATTCATTTCTGATACATGACGTTTTATAAATAAAATGTAGCAATAAAATAACAATGTTGGTGTTGCCAATTTGAAGAATAAAAGCTGATCAAATTAGGCTTTAAATAATTCTTGTCACGAATGGGTTAAAATCTTCTGGCATGAAAAAACTTTAAAAATTACTTTCACACGTTTTTGGTACCCAAGGTACAGTGCTGAAAAAATTCAATAATTCAGCAAAACAGTGATTTTTTTAGTTGGTACCCCAGGGTACCAAAGACCGCATCATATACTGCAATGTAAGGGAAACACACGCACACCTTCCCCCCTCAATTCTACTCACTTGTCTCTTTGACTGGTAAACTGTTGGAAGTAATTTTCACACGTTGCTCCCTCGTGAGGATCAAGGTTGGCTTCCTTCTCACTCGAATTAGCACTGGAGGAATTAGTGGCAGTAGAATTATTCGACTGCTCCTGAAATCCAATCCTATATGAACTATCGCGAAACTTGCCAAACACACCAAATCCTAAGTCTCTCTCACTGGTATCGCCAGTGGTGAAAGGAAGAAATAATTTTGTCCTTTTGTTGGCATCGTTATCTGTTTCACTATTGTTCTCCGATAGCGTGAACGCTATGTGTGCTCCATCCGTCGCCTGCTTCTCTTCTCCTTCTTCACCTAGAAGGCAAGAAAATGGGGGCAAAAATTACACATGGCTTTACAGGTATAAAACAAGAAACATTTGAATCCTATTGGCCCCCAAATTCACAAAGGAGGTTTAAACCATGGGTAAAGTTCAAACCTCTGTAAAGCGTACTAAAATAAGTGTAAACAGGCGTATATTGCCCATGCGCGAGGTCAAAGAAAATGGAAAATTGGACTCTGCATACATATGCTTAAAAACCCAATGAGGGGGTTTAAACCAGTGTGGTTTAAACCCCTTTTGTGAATTCTGGCCTTTGAGGCTAAATCCTACCCCAATAAGCATTTTCTTTGAGTAAGATCTAACCTACGAAAAATTAATGTAAACATGTAGCACAGTCAAGTAACTGTTATTACTTTACATGAAAAGAAACTGATACTGATGTACAAAATGTAAGTACAGAAACAATGGCATCTGTAAGATATCCAAATATGAGGTAACCAGCCGTAACAGATGAGCTTAGAGTTGCACTCTACCCTTATAAACCTATCAAAATAATAAAAAAAGATTTTAAGAAATCTCCTTGCTTCCTTCCAAAGATGGAGAATTGAAGAAATATCTAACTGACCAAGGGATCCCAAACGCAGGGAAGAAGAAGGATGAGTTAGTAGAACTAGCAGTGAGAGCCCAAGGAAAATATGAAGTGTTAGAAGTCTGTAATCGCTTAGAATAGGAGTGGAAAAGGTGACTAAAGCAAGGTGTTGATGGTACTGTTGTCAACCCATCTCCCAGAATTAACATGCTAAAGTGACTGTCGCAACTGAACCGAATGATTATGAGGGTGTCAGGATTGCGAAATGCATGGATTGCGAAATGTAAGAATTGGAACAATTTTCTCCAGTGTCTATTATCAGAGAATCTCTCACTGTTACTCTCCTTTCTGTTTCTAACATATTTCTCATACTTCCTCCATACTTCTCTTATTCACAAGAGACCAAAAAATGCATTAACAGAAGAGTCAAAGCAAAGATAATTGAGGTGACATACCTTTGCCATGATGGTTGAGTGCTGAAGGTCTCAATAAAGGTTTCAGGTTTTCATTCTCTTTCTCATCACCATCTACAAATAAGAATAATAATGATGATGCAGATGAAGATGATGATGAAGATGATGATGATGATGATGATGATGATGATGATGATGATGATGGTGATGATGGTGATGATGGTGATGATGATGATGATGATGATATGATGGTGATGATGATGATGAAGATGATGGTGATGATGAAGATGTGATGATAATTATGAAGATGATGATGATGATGATGATGATGATGATGATGATGATGATGATAAAGATGATAATGGTGATGATGATGATGATGATGATGATGATGATGATGATGACGAAGATGAAGAGGTGATAAGATGATAATGATGATGATGATGATGGCGATGGTAATGGTGATGATGATGATGGTGATGATGATGATAATGATGGTGATGATAAAGATAATGAAAATGATGATGATGATGGTGGTGGTAATGGTGACAATGATGATGATGAAGCAGATAGCAATGATTATTGTGGTGGTCACTGATTGAAAGATCAAGGCAGCACCGATAATATTAATGTAAAGCAAAATCCCTTGCCGTTGGATCAGTGATGATAACTTGGTGTAAGCTTGTTTATTTTTCTTGAAGTTAATACAATGTTACGTCTTAAAATTTCGCAAATGACTGCACATAGCATGAACACCATACATATTGGTATGAAATAACAATACAAATATCAATGGATACTTTTATAGTGCTCCTCTCCAGCATGCAATGCTAGTTGACACTCTAATATCACCCCAGCTCAAAACCAGAATACAGATTTCAGTGCCCTGTGCACAAAAATGGAAATAATTGCATAATGCCCACTGTACGCTTCTCCTCTGAATCTACAAATCATACAAGACACCATTTTACTTGTACATTATCTTTCAAACTTATGAAATGCACCGAAATGACTTTCACCATCTATCAAAATTTCCATGTCCTCAAAGGCATAACCAATCTAAGAAAGAGCATGGAAATCCAAACACAGTGGTAGCTACAATGCTTTCTAAATTAACCCATTCGTGACAGGAATTATTTAAAGCCTAATTTGATCAGCTTTTATTCTTCAAATTGGCAACACCAACATTTTTATTTCATTGCTACATTTTTCTTATAAAACGTCGTGTATCTGAAATGAATATAAATTGACAGAAATTATGATGAGAAGTCAAAAAGTTGCCAATTTGCAGGGGAAAATGGTGATTTTAAACTTTCTATCACAGTGCCAATTTAAGGATTTTAATGCTTATTTTCCTTTAAAAATTTTCAGCATCAAACAACGAATATTGACGCAACCGAAATGGGCACAGTTTGTTTAGAATTTTTTGCTCTTTCTGCTCATGTATTTGGTATGATTTTTAGGGCTTTGCATCAAAAGATATTAGGCCAAACCACAAAATGTGGACCTCTGTCACGAATGGGTTAAACAAAACGAATAATAAAAGTAAAAGTTACCCGTTTTGGGCGCTGATTTTGCTTTTCCATGGATGAGAGTTGGTGGGTTGAGTTTGAAACTAGGCTTGCCAAAACCACCTAAAGAGAAAGAAAAAAATCCAAGGAACAGGAAAAAGAAAGTTTACTTGGACATATTTCAATCCAACTACACGTGCATGGATATCCATGTTTCCAATGCCTTTCTTTTCAATATTCCAACAATGTGGTTTTTCCTTTTGATTTTACTTTTATTTTTCCAGACTTGATTCAGTCAAATCCTACATTTTTTTTTCTTTCTCAAATAATATTCAGTAAGTAATGCAGAATGCGTTCAAAAACGTTTTTCAGTCAAAGTAAAAGTAAAATGGTTAAAAATTATGAAGTAGAAGATTAATGCGAATGAGCCTTCTACATGTACAGTATGCATCTCTCTATATTCAGTTGACATCATACATGTAGTTTTAATCATTATGGACGGACGCATAACACTAAGGATCCATTAGTCTCACTCCACCTCAACAAAAAACAGGATGAACAGATGGATGCATAACCTGAAAATCTAATTCCTACGGCACCATCTTAAGTGGGCAGATGCTTAATAAAAGTCTTGCAAACATTCAAAAAGCTCACAATTTCAAAACGAGCGAATACAAATCACAATTCATAAAACATAAAGGGACTCTCAAATTGGCAACTTTTTTTTACTTTGACTATGATGTAATTAAGGACTGCATCAGCCAATCTATTTGTTTCTAAATGAAATAGGAGAGCAATACTGGACCCCTCAGGAGTACATCCTTATCTGAGGAGGGTGATCCAGCCCATGTGTGGAAAATAAACAAATAACATAAAAATGAAATAAAATAAAATACTCACTTTCACTAGCATTATCTTCCTCTCCCAGTGATGTAACTGAAATATAAACATGCAGATATTTAAAGCAACAGTGAACTGACCCTTATTATGATGTATTTACAACAGCGCCAACTTACGGCTACTCAAAAACAGAGACTCTTAAAAACATTATATCCTTTGTGGCTTCTCGTGAATTTCCTTAGTATGAATACAAATACATTTTAACAGATGTTACTCAAAAAATAAAGCTCTCATTGATCAGAATAGAGCATGCTGGGAGCAAAAAGGGGACAAAATCAGTTGTTTAGGACTGAGAGGCCGCTATTTCAAAATCCCATACAAGGGTGCCAGTTCGCTCTGGCTTTAACAAAAATGATTTCTTTAAGCCCATAGTTTAAATGAAACACAAACATGCATGTAAATAAGACACAATATCATGTCAGCATAGTATAAGAAACTAAAATTCAACCAAGCAAAAAACAAACAAACAAACAAACAAACATCAAACAAACAAAAAAAAACAATAATATCCAGGAATTTAAAGTACATGTAATCATTGTGGCACAATAACTGACATTCCATATCATATATGGATTCAAAGCTAGTAAATATGAAATGAATGAAAACTTATAATCAGTCAGCATTGAGGAAAATTGCAGCCCCTAGCAAACAAAAATCTTTCTTGTACAATAAATTTCACTGACTGTGTTAAAAAAAAATGGTTAGCTCACTCAGCTGTTAAAATTAGCGTAAACCACAGAAATGAATCAGGTGAAGTCAAGGCTTGCTAAATAAAGCCTGTGGCAGTAATACTGTACATGTACATACCCGGAGCAAAGACAGCTCTCTGTGCGATGATATCATCTTCAGCTCTAGGGAATTCCCCCGGTTCTTCAGGTTTGTACTCTACATGTGGCATTACAAGAGAGATAAGCAGAGGTTCTTGTTAATAAATGTATAGGGATATCGTACACACAGGATAATGACTTGGTCTTACCAGTATTCAAATTCAATTCAGTTCAATGCAATAATGCTTAATCAATGCAATGAGAAACATGCTATGCTACCATTTGACATGAAAAAAAAGCCCAACTAAACAAGTTTACAACATTTTGCTAATCAATAACATTTCAAAAAGATACATGTATATACATGTTGCACATCATGTTACAAATCAACAAAAATCAAAGAAGGATATAAAAAAGGCATTTTACTTACAACTTCATCATACAGAAAATTTCATAGCATTTTTTGTGCAAGTCTTGTCTTACAATTCCCGACACAAGATTTCATGACTAATAACTGTGTAAAACCAATACTGATGTAGTAGGTCGGATAACATATCCAGGATAATGGCATACTTGATATCAATTGATATTCAGAACTTATACTGTATATTTAGTAACATAGTGGGACACCATATGTAGCTTTGACTTGCCAATGTTTTCATTTATGTCTGAAATCTAAATCATGTACTGACAATCTTCAGCCCACTCATAACATACTGTATGATGACATTTCCTGGACTGAATCTCAATGCCAAACAACTTGGTTTGACTAAATGTTACGTGCTAAACAGCACCTTTCAAGAACATGGGGTTGATGCTATCAAAAATGAACGAGATAGAGGTGCTGTGGTCGAGTGGTCTAAGGTGCCTGACTGGAGGCGCGAGAGTCAAGGGTTCGATCCCCGGTGCTGCACTTACATGTATGCTCCTGAGCAAAGCATTACATTCCTCTTTTATTGTATATCAAATAAATGAACATGCTATAGGCATCCGGGTACCAATGAGGGCAAGTGCTAAAAAAAAAATGAATGAGGTCTTTAGAAAAAAAAAGAATAGTTTTGAGACATGTATTACACAAAGGCTCAGGGCGAATTCGCCCTCGAAATGCCCAAAAGAGCCCCTGAAATTCTCATAGGGTCCAATGTAAATTGTAAATGTAAACTGTTATACAAAATTGGGGTGGTTGGGCTGAAAAAGTTGCCCTGGAAAAAAATTATGAATTTTTTCCCTGCATGGATGACTGCCCTAATTTTAAAAAAAAAAATTACTTTTGGTAATTGGTATACCTATTCAAATCAAATGTTATCTTGAAGACTTTTTTTTTTTCATGAGGATACAATCCAAAACCACTTTGAATGAGATCACTGAGTGAGTATACTTCATTGCGATACATGGGACTCATGAAGCTAAACAGATATTGTGACATATGCGACTCATGAATAGACAGACAAATAAATAATGTGACATACTGTATGGGACTAAAAAGGAATAAACAAACAAATACTGTGATAAAACGGACTAAAGGAATAAACAAATATTGTGATACACGGGACTAAAAGAATAAACAAACATAAAAAATGTTGTGATATACACTGTATGGGACTCAAAGAATATTACATGGGACTCATTAATAAAAAAATATATATATTTGTGAAATATGTACATGTACAAACCAGAAATTATGTGACTTAAAAATGAATCAGTTACAGAGGAAAACATGCAATAATGTTTCCCTTTTCTAAGAAATACCACAAAAACACTCTTATCAAAACGCAACACGTGTAATTTGATTCCAGATTACAGTAAGCTTTCCCTTGGCATTATGTTAAAGATGCTGGTACTTAATAACAAGAGTTGCAAGTATTAAAAAAAAGTTAAAGGCATTGGCTAACTTTGTGAGTAGCTGATTTAAAAAATTCTCAAACTAAGATGAAACATTTGTACTAAAAAACCCTGAAACCAAACATAATTTGGAATGAAAAAGTGTAAGTTAGACGCAAACAGCGATTTTATTATCCTTCGTCTCACGGGACAATCACTAAGAGGACCACTTTGCTTGAATTTGAAAATACTGTTATGTGCCTCCCGCTGCGTGATACGCCAATGCACACAGTACGGTGAGTAATACGCGAATGCGCACTCCTTATGTCTACTCTGTGCAACCGACCCTCGTATATATTTCAAACATTGGTTCACATTTTTTATATTTAAGAATACTTCCTGTGGATATTATACTTTGAAACTTTCACTGGTATTTTTACACTGTAACCCTTATGTTTATCCCATTTTCAAGTAACAAAACAAGATTTCTTTAAATCATACCAATGTTAACCAATGTCTTTAACATGATGATAGAAAGCAAGTGTGGTGACATTGAAGAAATGGAATTTCCTTGGAATTCTATACTGTCATTATGAAATCTTGGACATCAGCACCAAAGCACTATCAGAGCCTCAGTGAGAACAAACAACTTTTCCCTTATTTTATGCTACCTGCATGTATTATTCTTCACGAAAGTGCTTTAAGGCTTGTTCAGATACGAAGCGACAAACCATAAGGTTTTTTTTTTCAGTGTCCAGATATGGCAAGGCAAACCACACCACTTGTATGTTTATGAACGTTCACTAATGCGCAACGCTCAAATAAAAGAGATTTTTGTCAAAAGCTGCGCAGACAAACTCATGACATCATATTTTGCGCCAACTTTTTAAAAATTTGATTGGTCCACAGCACAGCGTTTTGCCACTGGGAGGCAAAATTATGCCTCTTCGGTCTTGCCTCGGCAAATTTTTTTAAAATATCCCATTCACTTACTACACAAAAAACCATGTCGCGTCGCGTTATGTACATGTATGAACAAGCCTTTACATTCTGAGCTTCCACAACTGTTCAAAATGTTGAAGATTACCTTCAACTCAAGCCAGGGCACACTGTGACTGAAATATGGTGGGGAATTTCAAAGTGACTGGTATGGTGGCCCTGAAGTACGCTCGACAACAGGTCACGTGCGACCACTGCGACGTGAATTTCGAGGCCAACTTTGTGTCCAGTCACAAATTTCGCATCCCGTGCCATGAATTTCGCATCTCAGGTCACGAATTTTGCGTCATGGGTCATGAATTTCGCATCCCAGGTCATGAATTTCGCATCCTAGGTCATGAATTTCGTGTCACGGGTCGTGAAATTCATGACCCAGGATGTGAAATTCGCAACTGGGACGCAAAGTTCGCGTCATGGGTCACGAATTGTTGGCCGAGAAATTCATGTCGCACATGACCTGTTGTCGAGCGTGCTTCAGGGCCACAATAGACTGGCCTTAAATGCATTTGTTTTTGTACACCAGTCTTCCAACCATAAAAATGGCAAGCCCTCAAGTAAAAATGAAGAGTGGTCCAAGCCTTTAACTATATTTACATGCTCGACACTGCAGTGCCTGGATAGCTAGATAATCTTCATAATATCCCAAAGTATTTGGAGATTTGGTAGAATTTGGTGGCAAAGTAATCGAAGCCAAATTATGTACTTCCTGCTTCCCTTCCTTCCAAGAAGCAAGTGCCAAACTTTTTATGATTAACACTCCTGGTACCACATAACATAGACATACATGTAGATGATATTATACATGTACAAGGCATAATGAGAAGATAAAGCCAATCCCGGGGGGATGTCTCATTGAAGCCTGTACGTCATCCGCGTAAACAAAAACGTAGAAAAAAGTTCGTTTTTCAGCATTGGGCAGGGAGCCCGGGGATCAAGGGTATCAAAAACAGGTAAAATCAGAAAAAAGGGTATCAAAATCAGGAAAATCCAGGAAAATGCTACTTAATCAGGAGATAATGATGCAATCCTTGCATAAAATCCCCGTTAAGGGTATAAAAATCAGAAATGTAATACATTATTTCCGTCCTACTTTAATCCCCGCTTAGGGTGCTTTTCAGAAAGTGATTTACGCGGATGATGCACAGGCCTCAATGAGACATATTCCCCCCGGGAGCCAATACATGTACATTCATAAAAGGTATTTTATCAAATACAGGGCGCAACATCCTCGATTAAAATCTCCCTTAGTGCAATTCCAAAGTATTAAAAGATATATATATTTATATATATATATATTATATATAAGAATTGAAATCAATATATCTTGTTTTAAGCCCGAGGTTTGTATTATTCAGATTATATATCTACTGTGTAGGTTGAATTGCAGTATCACTTTCTATCATTGATATGATCCTAGCACATCTCCTTCATGAATAATTTGAAACTGTACATAAAATTACATAAGTGGGACCGCTAAGAAAAATTAATGTATGAATCTTGCTCTTGGGAGACTTCTGAAATTTATTTTTGATGGAAATGCACTGAATCAATTATGAACACATTGTACACTGTATTTCCAGATTTTAAAGACAAAGAGAATATCAGTAAGAGGTGTAAACTTAAAACCCAATATTTCACGATTAGACAAAGTATAATGTTAGCAGTTACTAACTGTAACATTACTAACCAACATTTTTTTGATGTCATTTAAACTGTTAAAGGTCAAATGAAAACAATTTTCAAATGGAAACAAAGATTGAACTCTCTAAAAGAACTGAAGAATGATCATTTCACCTACAAATAAACTTTGCTCATTAGGTATACAATGTCTGTCCAAAGACGACCCTAACTTTTTCACGTCCTTTTTCTTGTCATGTTACTAACCAAAATTTGAGTAACTTATATCACTCCAAGCACTACACAAAGCCTCAAATATTATTTTCACGCAAGTTAAAGGTCTACACTATAATTATCCTCAGAGTAATCATAAAGAATGAACATGCACAATTTTTCTTTAAATAAAGCACTAAAGACAAAAATTGCCCTTGAAAATGTACCGTTACTAATTATGGAATTGCCCTTTAAAAAAGAAACTTTGCCAAAAATAGTTTTGCAACGGCCAAATTTCAGTGCTGTAAATGTGTACTCTAATCATGAAATCTCAGCAGGTGAGTATTAGATATATGCACCACAAGCAAAACTTGCACAAAATTTATGCATGTACATTTTTATGTGAATGATTAGATGAAATTATTTGTGTGTGTGGGTGTGTGTGGGTGTGTGTTTGACATGTCTGTATTAGGCATCACAATAACAGGAGTGAAACATTGTATTGGGGAAGTTTGGAAACATTGTATTGGGGAAGTTTGGAAACATTTCTGCACAGTGCTTACAGACATCAAAGATGTTTTTGGTACTGTAAAAGTCTAACGTATTATTATTATTTCATGTATATAAAAACGTTAGAAGAGAGAATGACTGTACCTTTATCAACATCATCAGGCCCTAGCTGCTGCTCAGCAGGACGCTAAAAAAAAAAAAAAAAAAAAAAAAAAAAAAGAGAAGAAAAGAAAGGATTATGCTAACATCGTCAAACCTTTTAAAAGCGATCTACAATTCAAATTTAGATAACAAGCACATCAATGATGTGGTGCTCAAGCGGCATCCGACAAAGAAATTCACACAATTTTTAATTTTCACTAACTTGACACTGTAATGAATAATTGGCATAAAAGAATTTTCTAGACAAATTTCAAAATTCTGTGTAGTTCTGTTTACCTCATGTAGCTCTACCAGATGGAACAAGAAAAATCAAAATGAAGAAGCATTTTTTGTGATTTTCGAATAAATTTTGCATAAATTAGCATAACTAATTTTTCAGACATAATTTAGAAATTCCGTGTGAAAGTCCTGTGTACATCATGTAGCTCTACTAGATGAAAGGAAAAAAAAATCAAAATCAGTCGACAAATGAAGGAGAAGAAGCATTTTTTTTGGAATTTTGTTGTAATTTTTGAATAAATTTCACAAAAATTAGCATAACTCATTTCTTTAGAGAAAATTTGAAAATTCTGTGTAGAACTTCAGTGAACCTCATGTTGCTTTACCAAATGGAAAAAAAAAATGAAAATCGGTCGACAAATGAAGCAGCAGCATACATGTAATTATGAACTAAAAATGAGAGAGAGTATACAGAACACCAAGTGTGTTAGAAAAACTATGTCTAGTCTAGTATATATTTTGTAATTGCCTACTGACAACTAAACCATACATCCTCCTTCCTTCCTAACAGTCCTTCATAATATCCCAAAGGGCTATAATTAGATGTAAAAATATAACATTTATTATTCCAACTGCATGGCAATCTTGAATTTTCTGTACTTTTATTCACCAACCTCAAAACACCTATTCAATACCAGATAGAGGTTTTCATTAGATACTTGTCTCTTCAACCATTCTGAAAATGTTTAAATTCTGAAAATGTTTGAACTTTATATTTACCAATAATCAAGACATTCTGCTCTGTACAGTAGGAATTCATTGTCACTAATGACCATTTATTATGAGCTTTGAATATTACTTATACAAAGAGAAATGGCGAGTTCAAATACACTCTCAATTATCATAAAAACGACTAGTGAGTTAGATTTGTTGACATACGTATGTATACACATGCAAGGGCAAGAATTAGGAGTTTATGAAATAGAACAGCCATTCAATTCTGTAAAAGCCCTAATCATGTGGTTTTGTGTTATCCTTTATTTTCTTCAAACTTCTCATCTAATAGCCCAATAAAATACTGGGTAAAGTTAGGGTTTTTTTTTTTTTTTATTTGTTGTTTATTTTTGTATTTCACACATACTAGCTAAACACAAATCCCTGAGGAACCCCCTCCAGCATTTTTTTGAAACTGGGCCACTTAAATGCGCATAATTCACGCTCAAATAAAAGAGAGTCTTGCCACAAGGTGTGCTGACCAACTCGTTACATTACACTGTATATTTTGAGTTAACTTTTAAAGAATTTTATTTGTCCACATCTTTTGCCGCCAAGAGCAAAAAAGGTTCTTTTTCACTGAGGGGCTGTTTTTACTTTCACCGCCTCATTTACCATTCATTCATATATAAAAAAAAAAAAGGGGGTTGCAGCGTCATGCATGTGCCCAAGCCTTTAGACTGAAAAATACTGGGAACCCCTTCTTGTCCCATCTCACAGAAATTCAGTCCTAAACACCCTGAAGTTTTGATTGAAAGCCATGTCAGAATATCCGTTTATTTATTAAATGTTTCCCCTCCCTCCTTCCCTCTCTCTCTCTCTCTCTCTCCGCTCTTGTAAAAAGTACACATTATAAATAGACAACATCATTATTATTTCCATATTGATAGATTTACTGGAACGAAGTATACCTTGATGCCTTGTTTTTCTTGGTCGTCTTGATCCATAGTTACAGGTGTTTCATCCCCATTAGATACCTCAGGGTTGCTAGACTCTACATAGAAACAACAAAACAAGAAACAAAACAAAAAAACAAAAACAAAAAAACCATAATTACAGGTGGTTTGCATTCATAGCAAAGGATTAGGCCCAGGGAAAAAAATACACTGGGGCTCGGGGCGAATTCGCCCCCAAAACGCCAAAAAGAGCCCTGGAAAACTAAAAAAGAGCCCCTGAAATTCTCACAGGGTCCAATGTAAACTGTAATATAATGTAGAAAATTTGGGTGGGTGGGCTCAAAGAGTAGCCCCGGAAAAAAAAAAATTAATTTTTTCCCTGATTAGGCCCATATCTGTATGGAGAATTCAATCCTGCCCAAGTGAGGGGAATATCAAAAATCAATTCATAAACCCGATCTAATAATACATTTGCTGCTCTTATGACTGATTCAGGGAGTCTATGACAAATGTATGGTTTTGAAGATAAAAATGAAGTATTCTTTTCCCTTCCTCATGTATGATTTACCCTGGACAAATCCAGGCTCATGCACAGCCTGCAGTAGGAATGGAACTGTTTACTAATTTTATGCATCCTTGTTTGATGAAAGAATCCCTTGACAACTGAGAAGATTGCCAGAGGCTTGCCCAACAAAGCAACAGCTAATGTATGAAAAGTGGATTCCTTCTATTCAGATCCCATTATGCATAACAGATGAAGTGAATAGTTAGTAAACCAAGGGTTCTTGGTGCATAAATTTGAATACATTAACGGGTCTATGCAGAAAAGTACAGCTACATGTACATGTATGTAGAGGTACAAGGTCATTTTATGAAGGGCGCAACTGCGATCAGAATATTCAAAGGAATTCTCTTTCAAAATTTGGTGTCCAAAAACTTTCATATTACCAAAGATAACATGGATTTTGTAATAGCAGTAGATGTTTAAGGTCAACTGGGGGTATCTACATTGCATCTTAACTATGCAATTCCCATAGATGCGTTCACAAATTGTGCAGTTTTTATTTTTATTTTTTTTTAAATGCTGCACCGCTCTTTCACCTGCGGCCTATACTAATGGATGTAATTTGTAGGTAAAGTTGGCAAACTGACAATGTCGGAGGTCACGCTATTGTAACTGATATGGAAATTAATCACACAACGGAATTGACAGGACGGTAGGGTCTCGAAGCAATGAAGTCATTATTTTCATTTCTAGACTAAGAATGTAGAATCTACTTTTACAGTTAGGCTAGATCTATCGGCCCAATGGCGAAATAGAATATGGTTGGACTTACTACTCATCGACCACCTTTAATTGGTTACGTCGTATCGGAGAAAATATTTGTTGGTTTTTCCTTAATTTCATCTCACTTGTGCAGAAAATGCAGGAGATTTACATCTCATGTTCAGCTTGTTGACTCGTATGATACGCCCGGAAATCTCAGTGACAAAGGTATGTGATGTTTTTCATTGTGCGCCTGTGTGAGCTCATTATTTAAACTGACCACCCGTCCTCTGTATTGATTAAGCATGCATTTATCATTTTCATTATCAGAGTTTTAAAAAAAAAAATAAATTCTGTTATATCATCCTAGTTCATCTTGAACTTTGTGGTTGCTATAGCCCGTTTGATTACTGTGGGGTATTGCGCGAAGTTCCGTGCGTACTTTTTGATTTCGTACGCAGGAAAGCTATTGCACGAAGGTGCTTGGTTTTAAAAAAAATGTGGTCAATGAGTAGTAGGGCTACCATACCAGAAAGATAGTTTCCAGGGCTAACTGGGCATGAGAAAGTGTGATTTGGGAGTTTATCAATTTCTTTGTTTACAAGCCTCGACACGGGCAAATACAGGCCATTCTAGGCATGACACAAGATGTCAGAATATGACATCATGGAACGCCTCTCTACCTTAGGCTACTCGTTAGGCTAGATCAAAACTAAAAAGGCTCAAAGCCACTGTCAGTGTCAGAGCTCGTTGTCGATGATAAATTAATCAACATGATTAATCAAGGCCAGGGTTTGAATCCTCGTGACGCTGACAAATTTTTTTGTCGTAATGAAATTGATAACAATGGCGTTTATTCCGTTTAAAAAAAAAGTTGGAGTGAGTTGGCTCAGTCGGTAAAGCGTCTGTCTTTCGAACGAAAAGACCGTGGGTTCGAGTCCAGCCAAGGCGCATGACTGAAGCTTACTTTGTGTGTTATCGTGCCCCTCCCGTTTCATAGACGCAGGCTATGCTACAGTGGAAAACACTCTGTCCCTCCGATAGGACACTAAATGGAGGTCCCATGTAAAGGAGAGTCACCACCTTTGCATTTTAAAGATCCCACTGCTCTTTTCGTATAAGAGTAGGGGGAAACCGCGGTGTATGTGGTCCACCTGCACACCCCTAATCAGTGATATCGGGAAGAGCTAGTAGGAAAGACCTCAGGAGTCAGGGTTACAGTGATTCAATTCGCTTTTCCACTCCCAGGCACAGGTGACGCCAAACCAATAATAATAATAATAATAGGGCATTATCGTGAAATAGGAAACCACCGTTCACTTTGTACAGCAGCGCTTTATTCAATCACACGCATTGGTATGATTGGTTTCCTATTTCCACCTCCATTCTCTTTGTACACAAGTGCGTGCGTCAAATGAACGAGTGGTTTCCTAAACCACCATGACCACGATATGGCCAATAAGCACGGGCGTCGCTAAAGGGGGGGTGTGGGGGGTGTGACACCCCCCCACTCAAAATTCTTGTCGGCAAATTCACGATCGCTGTCGGCAAAAACAAAAAAAGGGAGATAGAGAGAGAGAGAGAGAGAAAGAGAAAGGAGAGGGAAGAGGAAAGAGGAAAAAAAAAGGAAAAAAAGAGGAGTAAGGTGCCCAAATAGAGTCATATTCAGCTTATTTACTTGTGCATTTTGACGACGAAATAATACTGGTACCACGAAAGAGAATGTAAATTTTTTTTCTTGCTCGCTGCGCTCGCTTGTATTATATTTAGATACAGGATGTTTTCGGAAAGCAAACACATTCGGCTAGTGAGATGAACACTATATAATCTAGATATCTTTTGGCCCATCATGTATTTTCATGAAGAAGTAAGGCAAAAAACAAAAAAAGGGAGATAGAGAGAGAGAGAGAGAGAAAGAGAAAGGAGAGGGAAGAGGAAAGAGGAAAAAAAAGGAAAAAAAGAGGAGTAAGGTGCCCAAATAGAGTCATATTCAGCTTATTTACTTGTGCATTTTGACGACGAAATAATACTGGTACCACGAAAGAGAATGTAAATTTTTTTTCTTGCTCGCTGCGCTCGCTTGTATTATAATTTAGATACAGGATGTTTTCGGAAAGCAAACACATTCGGCTAGTGAGATGAACACTATATAATCTAGATATCTTTTGGCCCATCATGTATTTTCATGAAGAAGTAAGGCAAAAAACAAAAAAAGGGAGATAGAGAGAGAGAGAGAGAGAAAGAGAAAGGAGAGGGAAGAGGAAAGAGAAAAAAAAAAGGAAAAAAAGAGGAGTAAGGTGCCCAAATAGAGTCATATTCAGCTTATTTACTTGTGCATTTTGACGACGAAATAATACTGGTACCACGAAAGAGAATGTACATTTTTTTTTCTTGCTCGCTGCGCTCGCTTGTATTATATTTAGATACAGGATGTTTGCGGAAAGCAAACACATTCGGCTAGTGAGATGAACACTATATAATCTAGATATCTTTAGGCCCATCATGTATTTTCATGAAGAATTACTTCTACCATAAAAAGAGTATGTGTATTTTTCCTAGTTCGCTGCGCTCGCTCGTATTATATTCAGATACAGGATGTTTTCGGAAAGCAAACATATTCGGCAAATGAGATGAACACAAATATATAATTTAGATAAATTATCTTTAGGCCCATCATGTATTTTGATGAAGAATTATCACTTCTACCATAAAAAGAGTATGTATTTTTTCCTCGCTCGCTGCGCTCGCTCGTGTAATATTTAGATATAGGATGGTCTTAAAAGCAAATAAATTAGGTAGGAGATGTGACCAAATATATCAAAATAGGTACCTTAAAGGCCAATCGTGTATTTTGATGAAGAACTTTCACTTCTACCATGAAAAGGATTATGAATATTTCCTCGCTCGCTACGCTCGCCCGTATAATATTCAGATACAAGATGGATTGGGGAAAGCAAACAAATTTTGCAAGCTATAGGCCCATCGTGTATATTGATAAAGAATTATCACCTACCATAAAATAGAGTATATATATTTCTCCTCGCTCGCTGCGCTCGCTCGTATAATATTTAGATACAGGATAGTCTTTGAAAGCAAATGAATTAGATAAGAGAGGTGACCAAAATCAAGATATCCAAAAGGCCCATCATGCATTTTTTAATGAAGAACTTTCACTTCTATCATGCAAAGGAGTAAATATGTATTTTTCCTCGCTCGCTACGCTCGCTCGTACAATATTCAGATACAAGATGGATTTGGGAAAGCAAACGAATTCGACAAGTGAGGTGACCAAAATATGTACCTGTATAAGTTAGATATCTCATAGTTAATACCATCGTGTATTTTGATAAAGAATTGTCACTTCTACCATAAAAAAAAAGATTTTCTCCTCGCTCGCTGCGCTAGCTCGTGTAATATTAAGATTTAGGATGGTCTTTGAAACCGAATGAATGAGGCCAGAGAGGTGACCAAATATAATTAATTTAGATATCTTTAAGCCCACCATGTAGATTGATGGAGAACTATCACTAAAGTACGTAAGAGAGTGTATATTTTTCCTCGCTCGCTGCGCTCGCTTGTATTATATTTAGATACAGGATGTTTTCGGAAAACAAACATATTCGGCAAGTGAGGTGAACAAAATATAGTTCAAAAGGAAAATATGATAGAGGTGCACAATTGAACATGCCTCAATGGGCTTTATACGGTTGAATTTATCGACGTTGGTCGTCGGCAATCGGTGGCATTATTTGTCGGCAATCTAGCCTCTACACCCCCCCATTCAAAATAGTCTAGCGACGCCCCTGCCAATAAGAATAATAATAAATAATAACTGATATTCTTCAACCACTGAATCAGGTCGCTGATAACCCTCAGGTCGCTGATAACCCTCACTTCAGTCAGAGTCGCCTCAAAAGAGCCTAGTCTACCAAGTCGCATCATACTTGTATCTGAACGCACCCCAATCCCCAATGCCTTGCATGCACACAATAACAAAAATTGTTGTTAGCGCCGCTAGCGCGGGTTTTTCCAGTACTTCAACAGTCGCTTCCACATTTTGCACCCTTCACACCAATACATCTAACAATCTGTCTGTGCTAAGTGGAATATCTTTTGACAAATATTTTTTTCTCAAACAAAGTCATATCAACCGCACTGAAATTGAAATAAGAAGAAAATAATTGTGTTCGAACCTGCGGCAGCAGTGGCACTGGCGACCGGTGGAAACTCCGCCATCTTAGACGATTTCAAAGAGCGCGCACGTACGTACGCGCGCGTCAGACCGGTACGCGCCGGTTTAGCACAGTACATGAGTGCATTGCATTGAACTTTGAACACCAGCTAGAACTCGTCAATTCTAGTTGATTACGCGCATATGTCGCGGCACCCACACGGCGTAGCCAGGATTATTCAACGAGTGGGGGGGGGGGGGGGGGCGTAAAAGGGCCGTGAAATTTGCACCCCTCAGTAAGGGTGCAGAAAGTGTCTATTGCATACAGGTGCAGATGGGCATTTCTGGGTGCAAACAAGTACAAAAGGGTGAATCTTTGCACCTTTCGTAGCTAGGGGGCAAGATTAATTAATTGCACCCTAAAAGGTGCTGCTAAATTGCATTTGGGGTGCAAAATTAATTGAACCTTTTATTCCGTTAATGTGTACATTCTAAGTCTAATTACCCCCTCCAAAACTCTGCACAAAGATAATTTTTATTACTTTGAGGAATGCATGTTAAAGTTGGGGGCCGCGAAGCGGTTTATTAAAATGTTGGGAATTCTTTATAGATTATGAATCACAATGGTGTTAAATTTTGCTAGCGAGCGAAGCGAGCCAGGAAAATACCCTCTTGACGATAAAAGTATTATTTCGTCATCAAAATATAGGCACATATGCGGCCATCTCATTCACCGAATTTGTTTGCTTTGTTATATCTTAATATACGATAGAGCACAGCGAGCGAAGAAAGTCTTTTTCATAATAATTTTTCGCGAGAATACACTGAAATAATCACTAAATAATATTCGATCACTTATCTGCCTGACATGACGCTATTTTTGGGCACCCATCGCGTGCTGTCCAAAACCATTCTCACACTTGTTTCTACGAGTGAGCGAAGCGAGCTTGTACCGAAAAAACCCCCTTTTGATTTGAAGACCATTTTTATAATGTACATCTTCCTGCAGAATTGGAGGATAGTCGGATACCTCCCTACCCAATTATGGGCATCTCGCTGCTGGAATAAGAGTGCTTGCTTCCCGCAAAGCCATCTTGTTTCTAGATTTAAGAGCGAGCGCAGCGAGGGAAAAAAATTGAATTTTGTATATACTGAGAACAGGTTCAAACATCTTGAAATAGTCCACGTATTGGCATAAGTAGACAAACAAACCAACAAAAGTCAATGAGAAGAGTTGACTCAATAATGCATTGTTAATTGCCAATAAGAATTGATTTAATCCGAATTTTGGGGCCTCCCCCTTCCTCAGGGATAAAGACGATAATGCAATATGTACAAAAATAACCATTTCAATATTAACAGACCTGAGAACAGGTTATAGTGATAGTGTATTACTTACTCCATAACTTATTATTTTACGTATATCAGTTTTCATCGTCATCTCCCGTTCTTCTCTCAGTGGGTAGGATAGAAAAAGGCTATTGGTCACAGGGCGTATAAAAATATTTCCCTTAAAATTCATCTGATAGGTCAATTTGCAACTAGATGAATAATATAACATTATAGACAGAGATACAAAATGCAAACCAATTTCAATTTATTAAAACTGAAGAAATTATGAATATATTGGACATTAGCTGGAGTGAGGTTTCTTTCCTTAGATTTCTTTTCCTAACTCCCCCATACTATTTTCTTTCTCTTTCCTTCTTTTCTTTTCTTTTCTTGTTATTTTCCTTTCTCTTTATTTTGTTCTTTTTGGGGGGCGCAGAAAAGAGAATGACCATTAAAAAAAACGTTGTGCCCCCCCCCCCCTCCGTCTATGCCTGCCGTTACTTACTCGATTGCATTAAGTATCTCCAAGGTTTTCTCTTTTTTTTTAATCATACAGTCTAGATGACACAAGAATAGTTGGACTGGAGCTGACATTTTCACTTCCACTTGTTTTGCTTCCTACTGCATCAACTATCTCGGTGGGGGGGGGGGGGGGGGGGTCATAACTTTAGCTGTTCGTAAAGTTACGCATGACTTTGAATTGGTCTCACATGTATTTTTACAAAATGTGTTATATTCTTTCGGCTTTGGCCCATCCTTTCGTAATTTTGATATCATGTATACTAATACTCTTAGTTGTGTTTTCAATGGAGGATATTCAACCCGAACCGGGTATTTCAAGGTCGATAGGGGAGTAAGACAAGGAAATCCATTATCTCCCTACTTGTTTATTCTTTATATTGAAACCCTTGCTCACGTGATGATATGGTTTTAGGCTTGCAATTTGGAGGCATATGCAGAAGTGAAACAGGTACGTTATGCGGATGATGTCACTCTTTTTGTAAAAGATCTTGGGTCGATGAAGCGGTTGGAAATAATATTTGAAAGTTTTGCAAGTGTATATATCTGGAATGAAAATGTAATGTTACTTGGTAACTCTAATCAAGAAAGACCAGGAGCACCCCCTTTTGGAAAAGTAGTACCATTTATAAAAAATATTAGGAGTATTTTTCAGCTTGGATATTCATGTAAAAGAGATGCTAACTACAAGAAAATTTTGAGCAAACTTTAAAAATCTCTTGCATGGTGGAAACAGACAGACTTAACCTTAATGGGTAAAATTCAATGGTTAAAGATTATTATGTTCTAAGTTAATATTTATAGCGTCACTTACTCCATTCCTCATTCGATTTTTCATGAACTTGATTAAATGACTTTCGATTTTCATGGAGAGGAAAAGACAAAGCAAAGCGGACCACGATTTTTCTTGATTACAAGATTGGGGGACTTAAAATGATGAATTTTTAATTGTTTATCAAAGTTCAGAGAATTATGTGGGTAAAAAGACTATTAGGTGGAGATCCAGGGGCGGATCCAGCATTCTCCAATAGGGGGGCCCGGAATTTTTCAAAACCGCCCGAATCGAGGAGAAACGTATGGTTTAAGGCTGCGCTCAGTGGCGTAATAAATAAGATTATTTTGTGGGTCACCCCCCTGGGGGGGGGGGGGGGGGGGGGCCAATGCGCCTATATCTTGAAATAGTTATCTTTAATCAAGGAATTAAAAAAACTATTTTTCCTGAGCAAAAAGGAAATGATGGATAATGCGAACGCGAAGCGCGAGCTGAAAATTTTTGAGATCCCAAATGAAGAAAATCGTGCATTCTAATGTACATACAAGATTGATTTTATAACTTATGAAGACAAATATTTTCTTCTTCTTTATGTGACTATTATTAAACAATTTTTACAAGTACATGTATCCAATAAAGAATTTTATTTGATGGGGTCGAACGAAGTTTTCGGAAAACATCCGCCTACACCAGGGGCGTCGATCAACATTGTCAGCATGCCCGCCGGGGGAACATGGGGAAGGGAGGAAGAACATCGGAAAATTTACCGTTATAGTTCCGTGAATCAGGGGCATATAATGTTTAAAAATGGGAGCATTATTAAGTTTAGTCAATTATGTTGTGGTTGCCCTTCCCATGCAGGGGCGGTCGCTATAAAACCTTTTTCAATGTGTGGTGTGTGTGGGGGGGGGGGGTGTAGAGGCCACTGATTACCGACAAACATTGCCATCGATTACCGACGACCAACGTCTACTACTTAAATCGTATAAAGCCCATGGGGCACTTTCAATTGTGTGCCTTTATCATATTTCCCTTCGTCTCTCCTACACATTTTCGTTCAATTTCAACCAGATTTGGTGACTTTAAAATGTATATGAGCGAGCCCAGCGAGCAAGGAAATGAATCTCCTTTTCTTTTTAGAAATGAGATTCGTCATCAAAATGCCAGATGGGCCTATGCGATATTTAAATCATAAATTTGGTCACTTCGCTTGCAGAATTCATTCGCTTTCCCAAAACATCTGTGTCTAAATATTATATGAGCGAGAAAAAATATACGCTCTTTTTCATGTTATTTCGTCATCAAAATACATTTGGACCAATAAGATATCTAAATCATAGCCTATTCAGTCACCTCGCTTGCAAGCGAGGAAAAATGTATACCCCTAATCATGGTAAAAGTGATAATTCTTCATCAAAATATACGATACCTAAATTATTTCTTTCACCTCGCTTGCCGAATTCATTCGCTTTCAAAAACCATCCTGTATCTAAATATTATACGAGCGAGCGAAGCGAACGAGGAAAGATATACATACTCCTTTTCCTGGTTGAGGTGATTATTCTTCATTAAGATACACGATGGGCTGAAAGGTATCTGAATTATATATTTGGTCACCTCGCTTAGCCGATTTTTTTGTTATTCCAAACGATCCCGTATCTGAAAATTATACGAGCAAGCGCAGCGAGCGAGGAAAAATAAACACCCTTTTTTCATGTTTTTTTTTTTCGTCAAAATACACTTAGGCCAGTATTAGATATCTAAATCATATATTTGGTCACCTCGCTTGCCAAAATCATTCGCTTTCAAAAACTATCCTATATATTATACGAGCGAGCGAGGAAAAATATGTATACTCCTTTTCATGGTTGAGGTGATTCCTTCAAAAAAATACACAATGGGCCGAAAGGTATCTAAATTATAATTTGGTCACCTCGCTTGCCCAATAATTCTTCTGTTATTCCAAAACGATCCCATATTTGAATATTACACGAGCGAGCGCAGCCAGCGAGGAAAATCATACACTTTTTTCATGTTATTTCGTCAAAATACACTTAGGCCAGTATTAGATATCTAAATCATATATTCGGTAACCTCGCGTGCCGAATTATTTTGCTTTTCGGAAACGATCCCGTATGTGAATATTATACGAGGGAGCGCAGCGAGCGAGAAATTATATACACCCTTTTCCATAGAACGAGTGTTATTTTGTCATCAAAAATACATTTAAACATATAAGATATCTAAATTATGTATTCGATTATCTATATGCCAAAAAGGCGAAACTATCCTTCATGTATACGAGCGAGCGCAGCGAGCGAGGCAAATTATATACTCTTCTTCATGGTAGAAGTGTTATTTCGTCATCAAAATACACTCCTAAAATAATTTCAATCACCTATTTGCCAAATAATATGACTCTATCTGGGCACCTCGCTTGTCGTCTGAAACAATTCTGTTTCTACCAGGGTGAAGCGGGCGACCGACAAAATTTTCTTTGAAATGTAAATTCCAGTCCGGACTCGATGAAGGGCTGGGTAACCTGATAACTGGACGACCCCATCATCAAGGTAGACTTTCGTCGGTATACAGAGAGCGCGCCAATTGCGTAAAAATTTGACAAGGATGATGAAGGATCAAGCAAGAATACCCGACAAAGTACAGCCGGGACAACCCTTCCTGACCCAACATGGTTCATCATTCCCCCCCCCCCCGACTCCACTTCTGCACCGTACCCGCAAGCACAACGTCGGAACCTCTCTTTCTCTCTCCGAGACTTTTCTTCTCTTCTCCTTGTCATCACTGTTTTTCTTATCCATTTTCTTCCTAGTTTTCCTCTTTTCCTTTTCCCCTCTCTTGTCTCTCTTTTCTTTTTCTTTTTCTTCTTTCTCTTTTTCATTTCTTTTTCCTTTTTTTTCTTCTCTCCTTGTCCTTTTTCTCTTTCCTCTTTCTCTTCTTTTTCCTTTTTTGTTTCTTTTTTTTCTTCCCCTTCTCATTTTTTCTCTCCACCTTTTTCATTTTTCCCGACGGCAGCGCAGATTATTTTACCGACGTTACCATGGGCATGAACAATAGACCGCAAAATTTAAAACAGAGTGGTATCTAACAATGGCTCTTATCGGAGTACTTTTTCTAGCAGTGTATCTAGCAAGATGCGTCAGTTTCCCCAAATTTAAAAACGCTTCACGTCCCTAAAGACACCTTGTTTCGAGATTACTGTTGTTGTTAACGTGATGGAAATAACATATATACATTAGGTTCTACACACACAGACAGACACACCCGCACACATTTTTTTTTTCAATAAAAAGTAAGGGGGAAAAAAAGGAAAAAAATGGGAGGGGTGAAAATTTCTGGGATGGGGCAACTGCCCCTGCCCCCTATGTGTGTACGGCCATCCCGGCCATGAGAACACTGATTTCTGCGAAAAAAATCAAAAAAATCTAGAGATCAGGTGATCCAAAAGAAGAAGAAGAAGAAATAGAAGAAGAAGAAGAAAAAGAAGAAGAAGAAGAAGAAGAAGAAGAAGAGGAAGAAGAGTTCAGTGAAATTGAACGATCTGGTGCACACTCAGTTGGATGTAATTTTTGGAATTTTTCAATAAAAAGTAAGGGGAAAAAAATGAAAAAAAAATGGGAGGGGTGAAAATTTCTGGGATGGGGCAACTGCCCCTGCCCCCTATTTGTGTACGGCCATCCCGGCCATGAGAACACTGATTTCTGCGAAAAAATTAAAAAAAAACTAGAGATCAGGAGATCCAAAAGAAGAAGAAGAAGAAGAAGAAGAAGAAGAAGAAGAAGAAGAAGAGGAAGAAGAGTTCAGTGAAATTGAACGATCTGGTGCACACTCAGTTGGATGTAATTTTTTGAATTTTTCAATAAAAAGTAAGGGGAAAAAATGAAAAAAAAATGGGAGGGGGAAAAAATGGGATGGGGGCAACTGCCCCTGCCCCCTATTTGTGTACGGCCATCCCGGCCATGAGAACACTGATTTCTGCGAAAAAAATCAAAAAAATCTAGAGATCAGGTGATCCAAAAGAAGAAGAAGAAGAAATAGAAGAAGAAGAAGAAGAAGAAGAAGAAGAAGAAGAAGAAGAAGAAGAAGAAGAAGAAGAAGAAGAAGAAAGAAGAAGAAAGAAGAAAGAAAATCAGAAGAAGAAGGGGGAAGGAGGAGAATGAGAATGAAAAGAAGAAGGAGACACCCCCCAAAAAAAGAAATATGGGAAAGCAAATCAAATCAGGGGAAGGGCATATAGGTATAATATATTTCTTATCTTTCATAGGTTTCATTAATATGTCCATCAATCATTGTGTAACAAAATTTGCTCCCAACTGGATCCATCTTATGAGCTGTTAATTATTCGTCATTGATTCAAAGGAGATGTTGGCCTACAGTTTTATAAATTTACAACACACTACGAATTTGGATGGAAGAAAAGTAATTTTGATATATAACCCCATATTAAAAAGTAGACCCGCCATCATGTAATTCATGTTATTCTATTCCCCGCTTCAATCCTCAATCCTCGAGAAAAATAAAAATCAATTACAACTCTCATCCCCCCCCCGTTTCTTCATGTCTCCTAAGGGTGTGATAATTTAGCAGAATAGGTGAAACAGTAAAAGGAAGAAAACATAATAGTTAATGAGTCATAAGCTCATAACGCTCAGTGGGGAATTTATGGGCGTTACCCTATACTGTGCCACAATTAGCCTACCATAGGTCATTTGGTAACAATAAAATCGATTTTCAAATTCTGTCTGCTAGCTCGTTGGGTGGATCGCGCTTTGCCCATGATGATCTTGAGTTTCTTAATGTCTTTGCCCAAAAGTAAATCATCGTCAAGAATATCATATTTACTTAAGATCATAAACGTTTTCTCGTGAAATGATAGCTTTTCATCGAATACCGGTGCAAACAATTTACATGAGAGACTGGAACGAATTGTAGCGTCGTTGTTTACCAAGGCTACCAGTGACGCCACGCCGTATGTGTGTGTGTGTGATCATGGCTATTTCAACGATTTCAGGTCACAGGACAGGCAGTTCGGTCCCACGTATTAAGTTTGGTGTTGTGCTGTATACTTTTCTTGCTGGAATCCTTCTCTTCACTCCTTTTGCAGCAGGTAATTCATTGAGTAATTATTCATTATTTTGTTGTGATAAATAGACAATGCAAGTATCCATAAAAAATGATTGGAAATGTTTATGAAAAAGAATGAGAAATGTAGATCTAGGCCTATATAGGCCTAGGCCCTATGCCAATAAATTTAAATGGCATGGACATGACATGGATTGTGAAATAAATCTAACTGTTAACTTTCTTATTAGAAATAAAATGATACATTTGGATTTGAATCATAAGAATTTTAGTTAAGTTAGAGTTTAACAAATTCAAGTTTGTTATACAAACTTGACAAATGTTTTTTAATTAAAGATTTCCCTCTGACATGTCTGAAGTGTAAAAATGCCATTAGCATGACAATGACATGCATGATTAGCATTTGATTGAAAGGTTTTTTTTTTATCCTCATCATGATGCGGTGGCCAAATTTTGCACACATTTGAAAGTTTTGAATCTGAAGAATGTGATAATCTCTTTGATCTTTGATTCCTAATATACTCTCTCAAAAATATTAAGACTGATTGATAGCAAAGGGATGTTGATATACGTTTGTATTATTAATGTCAAAGATCAATATCCTTGACCTGTTGAGCATGATTTGATTTCAAATGATGGAGGGCCCCTTGAGTCTTGACTTGTCTGCACACCTAACATTTCACTAGAAACTGACAAACTCTTCCTTTGGTATGAATTCCTCTAATGGCTGACCTCATTTTAATCCTCATATCCTTGAGAGTAATTGTGCCAAAAATCTCATTAAAATTCGAATAAAAACAACATCATTTTCACAAGAAAAGACGAAGGTTTAAATTTGACACGAAAAATAGGAAGGTTCCCATGCCTGCGCACTTTGCCTGGTGAAAATCATCAAATTCACCGATGGAAAATCGCCACAAAACCAACAGTAACAACAACAACATCTGTCAAGTGGGTTTTAAACCAAAACTAAGACAGATTAAAATGGATCAACGAAAATTTGAATGAAATTGGATATGGGATGAGAAAGTAATGCCTGTATGAAATTTTTTTTTTGGACACTACCACATATGTAGCTTGCGATATAATTTGTGGACAAATTTCATTATGTTTTGTACACAGAATTTCACATATTCTTTATTTTCATGAAGAACACATGGTTTCGTTGTCCTTATCCCGAATATGTAGTGGAGAAAACAATCCTATGTTATATACATGTATCTTTGATTTGGCTTAAGAAAATGTGCAAATTTTAAGAAAAATGAAAATATTTAATGACAAATGTATATGTGTTCAAAACTTATCAGCTGGAATTCACAAAAGAGGTACATGTATAAATCATAGGGTGGTTTAAACCTCCGTAAATGTACTGAAATAACTGTAAATTTGCACATATTGGCCATGTGCACGCTTAAAGAAAACAGATAACTGGATTTGATTCTGTGCGCATGTATCTTAAAAAACACAGGAGGGGTTTTTTTTTTGTGGATTCCAGCCATTGAGAGTTGTCCACAAAATGATGTCATCTACATGTAGCTGTGGTAGTGTAAAAAAATGTCACAAAGACAATTTCATGTAGCCATAAATTTCTTACTCCATGTCCAATTTCGTTCAAATATTTGCTGATCTGTTTTGTTCTGTCTTAGCTTTGATTTGAAAACTAATTGACTCGAGGGTGTTGGTTTCCTTTAAGTGCTATTGAGTTTGAGCTGGCAGTGAAAATTTTGATATACTTACATGTATTTTATTTCTAAAATTCTGCATATATTTCTCTTTGAATTTTCTAGGACAATCCTGTAATGGGTTCCTCAATCGCATAGCGTGTGCTGATGGTAGCTGTATATTGTCTTTGTTTCTCTGTGATAACCTCCCTGACTGTCCTGATGGTTCAGATGAGACTCCTGCTACATGTGATGATACAGGTAAACCTATACTTGAACTTCAACATCAGCTTGGACTTAAAGCCACAGTGAACTGGCGCCTATATAGCTCTGAAATGATGTATTTACAACAGCGCGAACTTGCGGCTACTCACTACCAGAGACTGTCTTAGATACATTACGCCCTTCTTGGCTATTAGTGAACGGCCTTGGTCTGAAGACATATACATTTTTTTTTATCTGAATGGTGCATGCTGGGAGAAAAAACGTGGCAGAATCAGTAGTTCAGGACTGTGATGGTGCTATTTCAAAATCTCCTACAAGGGCGCCAGTTCGCTCTGGCATTAAATTCAAACTTGAACTTTTAAAACAGTACTACAAGGTTTAAGGATGGTACCAGTAATAAAAATATTAATTATATGATATTGACTGGCATTAATGATATACTAACCTATATTGCCCAATCTAAATCCAATATTGCCCAAGGCGAAGGCGCGGGCAATATTGGATTCAGAGAGGGTGATATAGGCTGTATATCATTCAATGCAGTCAATATTATTATTATTATCTATACCACACAGTGAAGAAATGTAAAATCTAATAAAAAAAACATCCCTCTCAGAACTACTCATTTAACATGTATGCATTCATTTTAATCACACAAGTATGGCTTATACCTTTTTTATGATGTCATCTATGTATTCATGCACTGCATGGCTTGCGTTGCTTCTCAAACCGAATCTCATGAATATTGCCCGCTGCTCAGTTTACACGCAAAGTCAGTGGGAAAACCCGGAAGAGGGGAAATATGGTATGAGATTGACCGCTGCCAAATCAGAGAACGCAAAATATGGTTAAATATTGCCACAGAAAAACACCTTGTATAGATATTAATAATGCATATATATTCAAAGACTGGAATAGCATGTACATGTAAATGTTTATGTGGAATGATACTACAGGCATTATCACCGGCTTAGAGTAATAAAGGCATTACCTTATTTGATTTGTAATTGTTAAGTAAAGAAATTGCATAACCTTATATCAGTGGCATGCATGTTAAGTCTGCTTAACCCTAAATGGGCTGGGGAGGGGGGGCAGAATCCGCCCCCTAGACGTTTTGCGTGAAATGTCTGCAAGGAGCAAAGCAGTCAATGCAGCATTTCAAATCTCAATTCTCACCCATCTTTGAGACCAAATTCGCGACGTCCAGGCATGCGGTTCCGAGGTTACGCAACATTTCGTACTTGTACAGTGTATGTCAGACCAGAAATTGCTCAAAATTATGATTTAATGTACAATTTCAATTCACATTGCGTTTTCAGCCCAAATACATAAATGTATGATTATTTTTACTTTTACTGATTAAGATTAATAAATTTTGTGCTATTTATGATTGCAACAGTGTCCCTGACAAATTTCATCAAAACAATGGTAAAAAGCAAGGAAATACATAAGAGATTTAAAATACAATAAAAGACATAATAAATCAATTTTGATACTGAATTTTTTTCAAGTACATGTGCTAAGAATACATGTACTATAAAGAGTGTCTAGACCAAAAATTCACAGCTTCATTTAATGATTTAGAGCAAAATTCTAATTTCACGCATAAATTAGTATAATTAATTAAAAATCAATTGAAATCATTTCGGAGCAGTTGACTATACAGTTTTGTAGATTATGTTGTAGGTTATGTTTCAGCAGATTTTCAGTACGATCGAGGGGGTAGAATCTACTAATGTGGATGTAATAGAAAATAATATTCTAGATTTACACAGCGCCTAAGATATCTCCTGTGTCTTTGTGCTTTACAGAAATATTAATTTTTATTTGTTCTATTCTTGTACAGCATTTTACTTATCCCACATTTTTTTTTTTCCCTCAGTTTCTGCTTGTGACAGTAACCCATGCTTGAATGGAGGAACATGTATTGCAACGGACAGAACAAGCAACAATGTGGCATACCACAACTGTAGTTGTCCACCAAACACTCTTGGTGACCAGTGTGAGATTGTTGTCACCACTCTGCCACCATCTGGGTCTACCACACAAGCTACAACTATGCAGACAGATGGGACTACCTCTACAACATTTCTTCCGCAAACAACCTTATCTACCACTAAAGCTACAACGGCAGCAGTAGCAACAAGCCCAACGAGCACAATAGAGGTGATACAGACAACAGCTACTACTCAAGGTGTGACAAATGCTACCGCATCGTTCCAGTCTACAAGTTCATCTACAACATCTGCAACAACATCTGCAACATTCACTGCACCGAATACACCAACAACAAACTTGCTCCAAGACACAACACAGGCATCCATTTCTACCACACAACCAACAACCCAAACAGCAACACAGATAACATCAGTTAATCCCTCTACCACCCTGTTGTCTACAACATCAGGAGGTAGTGCAACATGTGATCAGTTAGGTTGTCAGAATGGAGCAACATGTATGCAGATTGGTGTTACAGCAGTATGCATCTGTTCAGCTGGATTTGAAGGTAATGTTTATTTAGTACTTAAAAGAAAATTGGTAACTAGTTGAAAATGAGACATCTCAATGTTTTGGGGACATCTGAGATTAATTTTTCTTCAAGGGCTAATACTGAGTGGTATACTTGATTCACAATATCAGTTCCATGTCTTACTTCAGACTGTAAAAATGTACTATACTGAAGTTAGGGTATTATTTATATGAGTAGACTAATTTGTCCATGTGCTGGTGTGCAGTTATATACATGTAAATTAAAACTGAGTTGATTTCCGTGTTGACCCTTCTATCAAATCTTTTTTCTCCTTGTTACTTAGTAATCAACCAGTTGAATGTGTCAAGTATTAAAAGGATGATTTCACATCCACTCATAATACTACAATTCTATTTGGGGAGAGGATTGTTTCCCATCAACCAATTTATGACAGGAATCATTTAAAGCTTTATTTGATCAGTTTTTCTTCTTCAAATTGGCAACACCAGTATTCTTTTATGGCTTGAATTTTTTTTTCTAATAAAAAGTTATTTATCTGAAATGAAAATAGATAAAAAAAATGTTGAGAAGTTAACAAGATTGCAATTTGCACAAAAAACACTGATTTAAGCTTTCCATGACATTGCCAATTTATTTAAAAAAATCAGCATCTGATGCAACTGATGCAACCAAAATAAACATAATACGTGCAGAGTTTTTGCTTCTTATGCTCATGTGTTTGGCATGTTTTATAGGGCTCTGTATCAAAAGTTATTTGCCCAAACCACACAATATGGATCTTCTTTCATGCCATGGTCGAGTGATTTAATGTGCTTGACTGGAAACATGAGAATCGGGGGTTCGATCCCCAGCATGGCACTTACACTATGAACATGACGGACAAAGAAAGCGGACAAAATAAACAACCCTTCATCCTACCCTTCACAATGGTTCTGGTAGTCAAAAGAACATCCCTTCACTGCTATTGTCTAAAATATGTGGAACAGGTGTCACATGCATATTCACCTGGAACTACATGATTAAACATAATAGCTGTGAAGAGATGTTCTTTTGACTACCAGAACCATTGTGAAGGGTAGAATGAGAGGTTGTTTATTTTGTCCGCTTTCTTTGTCCGCCATGTTCATAGTGTTATGCCCTTAAGCAAGGCATTTTATCTAATGATTGCTCTTTCATCATACATCAAATGAATTAACATGCGATAGGCATGTCACTATGAACATGGTAGACAAAGAAAGCGGACAAAATAAACAACCTCTCATTCTACCCTTCACAATGGTTCTGGTAGTCAAAAGAACATCCCTTCACAGCTATTATGTTTAATCATGTAGTTCCAGGTGAATATGCATGTGGCACCTGTTCCACATATTTTAGACAATAGCAGTCAAGGGATGTTCTTTTGACCAGAACCATTGTGAAGGGTAGAATGAGGGGTTGTTTATTTTGTCCGCTTTCTTTGTCCATGTTGTTACCAACGTATGCATGAGTGTTTAAAAAAAAATGAATGCATGAAGAAACACTTCTATCTATTACAACTTTGTAGCTATACCAGAACCATGCTTACATGCTATTGTGAATACTTATTGATACAATCTGTGATTTTTTTCCCTCCACTTTATCTGAATTCACATTTGGCTTGTATTTTTCTCTCTGCTGGTAACCTCTGATCTAAAAATTTCTAATTGCTTAAATCAGTGCGATGCAGACTTAGTGTATAATGCATAGGAACCATAAGCCATCAGTTACACAGCTAATCAACAAACTCTATTTGCAGAGTAAATAGTGACATGTGTTGGAGAGGGCAGTGCTCCTTTAGTATGACCAACAAAGTTGTATTTGAAATATGACTAATAAAGATAGCATACAGTGTAGTTTGATTGAGGACATTGAAATGTATGGGATATATTTGTTGTGAAGTGAAAATATCATTCAGTCACATTGAAATATGTATTAAAGAGGGGAAAAGTAATAATGAATCATTTCAAAGAGATAAAAAAAACCCAGTAACACAAGTGAATACAGATATTGCCCCATGAATCCCTTGGACATCCAGGGAGGTGTTTCATAAAGCTATTCATAAAGTTACAAATTACTTTACAAGAGACTGGAATCTGGCAAGCCAAATGAGATTCTCAATCATAAATTGCTTCACTATATAATAATAATAATAATGATAATAATAAATATAACTTATATAGCACCAAATTCACTCTGTGGAGTGCTCAAAGTGCATATAGAAATGATTAAGAATTGAACAAAAATGTTTTTACATGATTTTTAAAGGAGTTAGGGGTTAAACACTTTTTGATATCTTTAGGAAGGCTATTCCATAATTAGGACACTAGTGGGCAAATGATCTTTCCCCGAAGATTTTGCAACTTTGGGGATCACAAATATACATATGTATATTTGTGATTAAATATGCAGATGTATATGTATATAAACATTACTGTTGTTTATACTTAATTTTTTTGTCACAATTTAAATGAGATAATGGGAATTTAGTCACACTTTGTTAAAACGTTAGGAAAAACTTTGGCATCTCATGTTCCAGTTGTTTATAAAGTCTTGCATAAATTTACAAACAGTTTTATGAAACACTCCCCCTCCCCCCAGACATATTCAGAGTTTATAGAAGATTCTTGAAAGTGAAATTTTTGGTGTGCAGTTTAATGTGTCAGAGTATGTTGTATCCTCCTAATTTAGATTCTCACTCATTTTCTTCTCTATTTTCTTGTTTATCTTTTTTTTTGTGCAGGTCAGCGTTGTGAGACTAACATTGACGAGTGTGCCAGTGATCCATGTGACAATGGGTCTGAATGCCAAGACAACATCAACTTTTTCACATGTGTCTGTGAATCGGGTTACTTTGGGACAACCTGTTCCTTTGAAATCAATGAATGCGATCCTAACCCATGTGTGAATGGAGCAACATGTGTGGATGGGATTGCATCCTATCTATGTAACTGTGTTAGTGGGTATACTGGACAGGATTGTGAGACTGAAATCAACGAGTGTGACAGCATGCCCTGCAAAAATGGAGGTAGGTTTAGTTTATTTGGAACTCTTTTTCATCATTGTAGTCATTTTGTGAAGTCGGCATTTTTCCTCTAAGGAGGTATAATTACTGACTTTCGCAATATGATAACACTCCCTCTCTTAGGCATCCCCTCATTCACACCAACCTTTCTGCTCTCTTTCTTTACCATATCTTTGCAGGTTTTCTTCAGTTTTCCTTTTCCACCCTCTTTTCACAGGCTCATCATCTTCCCTTCTCAAAACATGACTCATCCATCTCAGTCCACTTCTCTTTTACTATTCTGCCCTACTTTGACAAAAGGAAGCAAGTGACATACCAAATAATCTGAGTTATTAGCCCATTCATGACAGGAATTATTTAAAGCCTAATTTGATCAGCTTTTATTCTTCAAATTGGCAATATCAACATTTTTATTTTATTGCTACATTTTATTTATAAAACGTCGTGTATCAGAAATGAATATAAATTGACAGAAATTATGATGATAAGTCAAAAAGTTGCCAATTTGCAGGGGAAAACAGTGATTTTAAACTTTCATCACATTGCCATTTTAAGGATTTTAATGCTTATTTTCCTTTAAAATATTTTCAGCCTCAAACAACGAATATTGACGCAACCAAAATGCGCACAGTATGTGTAGAATTTTTTGCTCTTTCTGCTCATGTATTTGGTATGATTTTTAGGGCTCTGCCTCAAAAGATATTAGGCCAAACCACAAAATGTGGACCTCTGTCACGAATGGGTTAATGGTTCCATATTTTATCTAATGTGCTCTCCTTCCAGGCCAAATCTTATACTCATCCTGCTGAGAGATATTTTAGGTAAAACATGACGATATTGCACTGACATCATTACAAATGGCAGACATATTTTCCTCTTTTACAGGAAATGTCACTTTTGTCACTGCTTCCATTTGGCAAAGTAGGGCAGTATTGTAGTCTCCCTCTAATTCTATCTAGGTGAATGCAGAGATGAGTGGATGGTGCAGATGGATTAAGTGTGCACTCAGTACTTGATTGTATTCCACATGTATATTCAATCCTACATGTAGGTTAAGGCAGGAATGAATTGAATACATACAGCTTTTATGGTATGAATGGATTCACTGGTATGAATGAATTATTTGATTGTATTCTACATTCAATCCTTCTATGTGCTGGTAAATGCAGGAATGAATTGAAAAGATTCAGCTCTTATGGTATGAATGGGTTCAGTGGTGTGAACTGAGTGTTTGTTGTTGCATTCAGTCTTTGATCCTGTCTATGGGAATACATGGATGGATTGATTAGCAACAGCTGCCATTATATATAGGTTTCCCTGCCCAATTTCATATATTAGTCCCTCAAATTCATTAAGGTGCATTTAAATTCATGGGGTATCATTTTGCAAGCGATATTGGTCTTTAAAATTTAAAATTCGGCAATGAAATTCATTTATAGATACTTAAATTCACTTATAAGTGTTCAAATTAATTCATGGGCAAAACTGATTCACATTATATTATTATGATCGCCATGGCGATCATTGCTATCGTGAATTTGAATGCTCTTAACATTAAATTGAATGATTAAATTTTGAAATTGAGCGGAAAAACCTAGAAAATATTTGGTGGTGTGATGCTTACATTTATAATTGTCTTCTATATTTGGGAAACCAGATGAATCCAATGATATGAATTAAACACTGGAAGCTGTCATATTGATGGCATCACTTGTGCAAACTCACTATTTAATATCGAATTCTACTTTTAATCCTATCTAGGTGAATGCAGGGATGAATTGAATGGCTACAGCTGTCGTTGTATTGATGGTTTCACTGGTGTGAACTGTGAAGAAGATGGCAACCAATGTGCTAGTAATCCCTGTCTCAATGGTGCTACATGCTTGGATCTGATCAGAGCATACCAATGTGTCTGTGTTACTGGTACCAGGGGATTAAACTGTGAGATTGATGAATTTGATGAATGCAGCAGTGACCCTTGCCTAAATCAAGGTACTATGGTATAAATTTACATTTAATCATTACCTGTCATGCTTTGTGATACCCATCCACAGATCAAGATGGTGTGATAGTGATTATATTTCATAAACCATTGCATATCATGCTTTATTTACCTTATTCTAAAATTCTAGGCCTCTGATTGGTCAAAGGGGCAGTCATGGAAACCGCTAGCTGACTGCCAGGCATATGGCAAAAAAACTTTTGACTGGGCATATAGTTCTACCTCCGTGTAAGATACATTTGTACATGGTTTGTTACGCGCTAGCTCTAGAAGTAGACCGGGTAAGATGGGCGTAAATATATCTTGCGCCTGTATCTCTATTTGCACATTGTGAAAATTTAATTATACTTTATTTTCTCTGACCGGTAGCGCTACTTCATTTTAATGCCTTAATTTAGCATAAATTAAGTGGGATGCAGTATATAAAACGAATATTGACTGCTTATTTTTGGGGTCAGGGTTAAAACTATAGCTCCTCGGATCTCGAGACTGTACTATGCCCCTCGACTTCATCTTGGGACATAGTACAGTTTCGAGATCACCTTGGGCTATAGTTCCAACCATGCCCCTCAAAGCAGTCAATATTTGTATATTATGATACACATTAAGGTAATTATGATTTATTACATTTGTAAGGCATCAATAAAGATATGCTCTTATTATGATGGCATGATGAACAATTTTATTTGTTCATCATATCGAATCTACACTAACTTTTCACAGAGTTCAGATCGAAATTTTGAAGAGCTGTAGGCATAACTCTTCTTCTAAAGCTGTGAAATTTCTAGCCCAGGAGTAGCCATAAATACCTTTTTTCTTGTTCAGTGGAGTTCCTGTGTGATACGCTGTGGCACATGTAAATGAGAGATTTTTATTCTGTGATATGTGTTTATTTGTTTTTTATGTTTTAAGTTTTTTCTTAAAGCCATTTTAAACCTTTCCAGAGCTTAATCACTACACTTTAATAGTAATAATAATAATAATGTAATGCTTTTATATAGCACATTTCAACTCGGAGAGAATTGTCAATGCGCTTTACATTGACAACAAAAATTAACATATTAAAAATAAATGACAAATTTAGACAACAGCAAAACTATGCATTATGTATTATCAACTAGCTACAGAAAATGGGAGGTAACATAGATGCATGTGTACATATTGCAAACTTTAAGATAAATGATTAATTGCTGAAAACTACATGGAATAAGTATGTTTTAAGCTGCTGTTTGAAGAGTTCAGGTTTGGCATCTGAGCGATGGAGGGAGGGCGTTCCATACGACTGGGCTTACATATATGCAAAAGTCCTTTCTGCATAGTATTGGGTTCTACCACGGTTCACCTCTAGCAGTTTGTGAAAAGCTGATCGGAGAGTTCTAGAAGGCATGTATAATACACCATGTAGGGTCCATTTTTAAAGTGTGTGGACTTGCTTGGGTAGCATATCCCGAGTGACCCCTCCCCGAAAGGTTTCAGGCACATTCGGTTGAATGATTTATTATTTATTTTCTTTGACAGCAACCTGCATGAATGGTATCAATGAATACCGGTGTAACTGTACTGAAGGTTGGTTTGGAGTCAACTGTGAATCGGATGGTGACCAATGTGATTCTAATCCTTGTCTTAATGGAGCTACCTGCTTGGATGGTATCATGTCTTTTACCTGCCAATGTCTTCCTGGATTCACAGGTTTGTAAACATCCATAAGTTGCCACTCTCCACCCAGGTGTAGAAAATGGATTAGTAGGAATTTGTGCCTTGGCTGGCTTCTGTGCCTTTCCTTGTTAAAAAGTACCATGGGTGCCATGGTAATTTGATGGTACTTGCATGGTACTTTCTTGGTTTTGATGGTAATTTTAAAAATACCATGGTACCTATGCTACTTTTTTTTACAAGGGTTTGCATATTTGAAGTAATATTAGTCGAAAGACAAATCATAATGATACAAGTAGCTAGCTGTGCTCATGAATATCTAAAAAATGATGTTGATTTAGCAATCGACTGAGATTTTAAAACAATTTTATAGATTGATTTAGACAATCACCAAGTTTTAAATAGTTGACATTTTGTATACTAAAGGTCACATACATTTCAAACGTAATATGTTTTCTTACACATATTTTTGCTTCTTTGAAGGCTTGATAGGAAAAGTTGGTTATATTTTATACTCTGTATGACATGATGATGATACACATTCTCTCACTCTCTTTAGAGGCCAACTAGGGACAATTTCCCTCTCAAATATATTTTTCAGCTAAGCAGCTTCAGAGTAACCACCATATCCCCTTCAGCAATTGTAACATTGATTTTAATAATCCGAGCCATATATCTTCTGGATGTGCCGTACAAACAGTAAATGAGCCACATTTTCAAACATGTAATTGCAAATGGAATGCTTTCTTTAGCACTGAATGTTCTTGTAAATGCTGTGGAATGATAGTTGTATTGTTCTGTATTACACGATTAAGAAATTAAGATTGGGCTTGCAGTAAAGTTTGTTGGGAGTGCTTTGAAGGTTTGCAGTTCTTTGATGAGGGATTTTCATGACAAACAGAAGTAATTTCAATATAAAAAAAAATTGAGTCATAAATTGCAGTTTATACCTGCACCACTGCACTTTTGTACTTTCTTTTAAACGGAAATGGCATAATGATTCATGTATTTATTATTCATTTACTGTATTTATTTATTGATTGATTTATTGATGGATTTATTTATTTATAAAACCTCAGTCTCTTTTTTCTTTTCTTTTTTTAAATTTAAAGATAGCAACTTCTCCCAAAAATGCGGATACAAACAGAAATAAAAGAATTCAAACAATCAAACGAAGTAACAAATGAGTAAATGCATGTTTTTATGTATCCCTGAAATCTCTCCATTGAACTGAAAACAAATGGCTTGCATGTATCAAATGTTAAACAAATCAAGTTTTGAATTATTCCATTATTTTTTAGGTTCAAACTGTGAACAGGACATCAATGAGTGCTTTAGTTCACCATGCAGTGCTGGCTCAACGTGCGTGGACCAAGTCAATGGATATGAATGCATATGTCCCCCAGGATTTAGTGGCGTAACATGTGATGTGGACATTGATGAATGTTCTAGCTCACCATGTATGAATGGAGCAAGCTGTGCAGATGTAGTAGATGGCTACACATGTACTTGTGTGTCTGGCTACACAAATACAAACTGTCAGGATGAGATAGATGAGTGTATCTCACAACCGTGCAGCACAAACTCAACCTGTAGGGACATTGTAAATGGATTCATTTGTGATTGTTTTCCTGGTTTTACTGGTCAGCTCTGTGAGACGGACATTGATGAATGCTTCAGTGATCCTTGCATCAATGGTGCTACATGTGTGGATGGATTGGATGGTTATGTCTGCCAGTGTGCACCTGGTTATGAAGGAGAGAGATGCCAGAGAGAAACGGATGAATGTGCAAGCAACCCTTGTGCAAATGGGGGCACCTGCAGAGATGAGTTCGACGGTTACATCTGTGAATGTGTGGAGGGATACACTGGGACCAACTGCCAGACAGATATAGATGATTGTGTCAATAATGAATGCCAGAATGGAGCAACTTGCATTGACCACGTCAATGGATATAGATGTGAATGTGCTCCAGGATTCCAAGGGGATCTATGTGAAGAGGACATTCAGGAATGTCTTAGCTTACCATGTAGGAACGGAGCAACCTGCAGAGATCAAGTCAACGCCTATGTCTGTGAATGTGTGTTTGGATACACTGGGAGCCATTGTGAGATTCAAATCAATGAGTGTGACAGCAATCCATGTGAGAATGGAGCCATCTGTAATGATCTGATTGGAACCTTCACTTGTACTTGTGCTGCTGGATTCATGGGGGATAGGTGTGAGACAGAAGTTTTGGAGTGTGCTAGTGGACCATGTAGGAATGGAGCTACATGCAATGAAGAAATCGCAAGATACACCTGCTTTTGTCCTGTGGGTTATACTGGTATTCATTGTGAGACTGAAATCAATGAATGTGCTAGCTCTCCTTGCCAGAATGGAGGACAATGCACAGACTTGATTGGTGGGTATAACTGCTCTTGCCTCCTTGGTTTCTCTGGTATCAACTGTGAGGTTAACGTTCAGGAATGTGACAGTGATCCTTGCCAAAATGGAGCCACGTGTGAAGATCAAATTGGCAGATACCGATGTCTTTGCCTTCCAGGATTCCAAGGAACTGAATGTGAAACAGATATTGATGAATGTAGCAGTGGACCATGTCAAAACCAAGCTACATGCGTCGATCTGATCAATTCTTACAGATGCGACTGTGTCCCAGGATACACAGGTGATCAGTGTGAGACAGAAATCAATGAATGTGAAAGTAATCCTTGTGAAAATGGAGCAACATGCTTGGACTTTGTCAATCTCTTTACATGCGTATGTCCGCCAGGATATACTGGTATTACATGTGCTATGGACATTGATGAATGTAACAGTGGCCCTTGTCAGAATGGTGCTTTATGCACAGACCTTACTGCTGGGTATTCATGCCAGTGTACGCCAGGTTTTCAGGGTACCAATTGTGAAAGTGATATTGAAGAGTGCGCCAGTAATCCATGTCGAAATGGTGCTACCTGTGAAGAAGGTATCGATGGGTATACATGTTCATGCATCGAGGGATTCAATGGGACATTCTGCGAGATGAATATAGATGAGTGCTCCAGTAATCCCTGTTCTAATGGTGCTACCTGCAGTGATCTCGTCAATGCTTATCGTTGCCTCTGTCCTCCAGGGTTTCAAGGCTCTGAGTGTAGCAGTGATATCAATGAATGCTCCAGTGATCCTTGTCAGAATGGAGCGACCTGTTTTGAACAGATAGCAAGCTACATCTGTGTATGTGCGCCTGGGTACACAGGTGTCCACTGTGAGTCAGAGATTGATGAATGTGCTTCAAATCCATGTGCTAATGGAGGACAGTGTACAGATCTTATTAATGACTTTGAATGTGAATGCCTGCCTGGCTTTCAGGGAGAGCGTTGTGAAATCAACATCAATGAATGTGCTAGTGCCCCTTGCGAAAATGGGGCTGAGTGCCAAGACATGATCAATCAATATCTCTGCATGTGTCTGGTCGGGTTTACTGGGACCCATTGTGAAGAAGAGATAGATGAATGTGAAAGTAATCCCTGCATAAATGGTGTTTGTGAGGATAGGATTGGACAGTTCATCTGCAACTGCTCTTTAGGTTATCAGGGTCTTAGGTGTGAAACAGAAATAGATGAATGTGCCTCCAGCCCATGCATCAGAGGTACTTGTGTGGACCTCATTGGCCACTATGAATGCCAGTGTGAAGCAGGATTCACAGGAAGGAATTGTGATTTAGAGATCAATGAATGCTCAAGCAGCCCCTGCTTGAACGATGCGACATGTCAAGATTTGGTGAACTCTTACAACTGTCTTTGTGCACCAGGTTTCTTTGGGACAACCTGTGCTAATGAGATCAATGAATGCGGAAGTTCACCCTGTCAAAATGGAGCCACATGCATAGATATGATAGCTGGATATGTCTGTAATTGCCCAACTGGTTATGAAGGTGCAAACTGTGAGCTTGACAGTGATGAGTGTTCATCAAACCCCTGTCTGAATGGTGCTACCTGTCAGGACTACCTGAATGGCTATCAGTGTCTATGTGCTGCAGGGTTTCAGGGGATCATATGTGAAGACAACATTGATGAGTGCTTCAGCCAACCTTGTAGGAATGGTGCTACGTGTGAGGATCAAGTGAATGGTTTTCTATGTATTTGTCCTGAGGGATATACTGGAGCAGCGTGTGATGTTGATCTAGATGAATGTGCCAGTGATCCTTGCCTCAATGGTGCAGCCTGTACAGATGTCCTTGCGGGATACACCTGTCAATGTACTTCAGGATTCAGTGGAACACTCTGTGCTGATAACATCGATGAGTGTGATTCCAACCCTTGTCAGAACGGAGCCAACTGTGTCGATGGCATAGCAGGGTATACATGCACTTGTTTACCTGGGTACACAGGATCATTCTGTGAGAGTGAGATCGATGAATGTGAAAGTGATCCTTGTCTTAATGGTGCATTCTGTCAGGAAGGCCTTGCTGGCTATGCCTGTCTCTGTACTGCAGGTTTTCTTGGGGATCATTGTGAAATCAACGTAGACGAATGCGTGTCTAATCCATGCCTGAACAATGCATCCTGCTTAGATGCTGCAAATGGGTATATCTGCTCATGTCTTCCTGGATATCAAGGTGCACGATGTGAACTAGACATCAATGAGTGCCAGAGTAATCCTTGTGAGAATGAGGCCACATGTGAAGATTTCATCAATGGTTACCAGTGCAGCTGTGCTGATGGTTTTGAAGGGCTCCACTGTGAGATTAACATTGATGAGTGCAGCAGCAATCCTTGTGTAAATGGTGCCCGTTGCGTGGATGGAATCAACATGTTCACATGTAGCTGCAGCCCTGGTTTCACAGGAGTTACTTGTGATGCAGAGGCAGATGAATGCGAGAGCTCACCCTGTGTGAATGGAGCCAGCTGCTTAGATCAATTCAATGGATATCGGTGTCTGTGTGTGGAAGGGTTTGAAGGAGCAGAATGTCAGACTGATATCCAAGAATGTGAAAGCAATCCTTGTCAAAATGGAGCTACCTGTCGTGATCTGATCAATGGCTTTACGTGTGAATGTGCGGCAGGATATGAAGGTGACAAAGGCCTAGAAATTTAATTTGTCTTCATCAGGCACTGCATGGCTACTAACAATCCTGACAACATCCATTCATGATATTAATGCCATCCTTGCACTCCATACATGTCTTGCATGCAATACCAAGTTACCATCCATCTGCATGTGTTCTTAACTCCTTAGTCTACATGTATAACATGTGTCTTGACTTTACTAATATTGCATATATTGTATACTATTGTTATGGCATCTCACAGCACACAAAGACATTTCTGACACATCATATAGTATATGGAGTTTAATATAACATATTCCCAATTAGTGGTAGTAGATTGATCAGGAAGATGTATCATTTCAAATTTCAAATTTTAAAAGAAAATGCCAACCCTCCACTTTGTCTGACATATCGTCAACATGGAATCTTAATTAAAGTCTATTATGCACTCAACTATACCAATCGTTGTTTGGCTCCCCTTGTAATGTTGATGTGCCTTGTTCATTTGATATGTTTGGAGTATGCAGTATCATTCACTTGCTGGTGATTCTGCGATTAATAATGTTTGTTTAATACCCTCACTTCTTTTATTTGGTAGTGGTTTTCTTTGCACTCTGCGTCACATCCTTTTAATGCAACCATGTCCACTGACCCTTTTGTCTTATGAATTGCTTTCTACATATAGGATAATTAGATGCATAGAGAAATATTTATTAAATGCATAACCTTCCCAACTCCTAGAATCCCTGTGCTTTATCTTAAATTCTAGAACCGTTTTTTCATATTAGCATTTGTGTCATTATATGATATATCTCATTAATAAAAATATCTGATGTTTATTTTTGGTGGATCAGAATTTGTATTCACACAACTGTTACACTTCTGTCTGCCTACTTCAGGGCATGTTTTGATGGTTTGATGTTTGGAGTAATAACTCATTTACTAATATTTCTTTTACAGTACCATACAGATACCGGGTATATCTTATTTACAATATTTCTTCATGCTATCTACGATCACACTGACTTTACTTTTCTTCTTGTAGGAGTTCACTGTGAGACTGAAATAGATGAATGTTATAGCAACCCTTGCATGAATGGTGGAGCTTGCCTGGATGAAATCGGTGGTTACTTTTGTCAGTGTTCTGATGGATACACTGGTCTGCGCTGTGAATCCGAGATCACAGAATGTTCTAGTAATCCATGCCAGAATGGAGGGAACTGTACTGATCTGGTCAATGGATACACATGCTCATGTCTTCTGGGCTTCCAAGGTAAGAATACACAATGTTAGGGTCCCACTTCATAAAACTTGTTATCAGTAACAAGTTGCAATAACTGTTATAAGCTACTGAAATCCTTGCATCTGATTGGTTGAGAGCAAATTTGTCATAGAAATGTGGCAGTTGTTACTGATAACAAGTTTTATAAAACGGGGGCCCAGGATTGAAAATTCAGAGTGGTGGGGGACGGTCAGCCCAGTCAATACCTTCTCTTTGACATGTGGATGTAAGAGTAGATCATTTAGCATTGTGAGTGTATTGGGGGTGTGTCTGCTCTCGGAGTGTACATTCTGCCTTGTCTTGGATTATGAAATTAACACGGGTTTTTCCCAATTGGGTCAGAATACGTTTTTTGACTAAGCTGAAATTCGACTTGGGAATTTAGACTAAGCCACATAATTTTCAATGGGAATCACACAAGGAAAATCAGGACCTTTTTGTTGATTTGCGTAAATACAAAATTGTGACCCTCCACCACAAAATGACCAGTAAGTCCATAATTTGACATTTTTACACTTTAACATAGTTTGAAAGCTTGGACTCTAAGCTTTTGAATGATATACAACTTGCCATGTCAAGACCGTGCAAACCCTTTGAAATTATAATGAAAATGAGAGCTTGTCAGACAGGCTAATCACCAGAATAATAAAGAAAACAGGATGTAAAGAGGAGTGACCGTTCAGGACTGCCATACTGGTGTCCTATTGATTGTCTAAAAGGTTGAATAAGAATTCCCTGGTATTGACTATGAAATGATTATCAGATTAGGCTCAAACTTGGAATAGTTTCAAAAGAGATATACTGCTCTCCTTGTATAGATTTTCAAAGCCACAGAGTGAATAACTTCTGAGATATGTTAATGTGAAGTTTTTACCCAGCATGCTGGCATCCTTTTGTTTCAAAATTCCCCCAAAATCGTAATTTTAAATCAAAGAAAAAACACATTTCTGCATTACAGATGACTTCCAAATTTGGCAAGATGGTAGATCAATAAATGAACTATCAGACAATATGAAAAAACTTAAATCAACTTTTCAACCCTAAGCTCTCTATTTTAGCTTTTATTCTACAACTCCCATCAATAATTTATTGGTCTTTTTGTAGTGGAGGGTAATGTTTAGACTTTTACGACATCAACTTACGAGAGGTTGACTGTATGTGTATGCTTTGTAGCCTATGAACTTCAAAGGTTCAACCATCAGTGATAATGCCCAATGCTCAGAATGTCTCTTGTAGAATATGGCTAATTAATTTTATGCATAGCATTACTGTGTTTAAGTATTTTTTCCTTGTGATTTCAATGGCCATTCGTACATGGCAACTGATTGATAAATGTTGCACTACACTTACTCGTATTTGTTTATTTTTGCCTTCAGGTGTACACTGTGAGATCAACATTGATGAATGTGCCTCTGACCCTTGTCTTAATGGAGGTACCTGTATGGATGGTATCAATGGCTACACCTGTAATTGTGTGCAAGGCTATGAAGGTACACACTGCCAGACTGAGATAGATGAATGTAGGAGTACACCCTGTCTTAATGGAGGCTCTTGTACCGACTTGATAGGTGGCTATAACTGCTCATGTACAGCTGGGTTCAGAGGAGTGAACTGTGAAGTCAACATTGATGAGTGCGCCAGCTTGCCTTGTCTCAATGGAGGTGAGTAGACTACAGTTCGTCACCTGGCTGGCTGAATGCCGTTAAAGGGATCCGGTAACTCTGTAGAGGCTTGATATAATAAATTGTTAGATTTTGATGTCTGTGTTTATAAAGATGTTCAGAAGGAAAAATAAACAGCCAGGAATATAAAGGTTTTGAAATATAAGATGTTGTTATCAAGATATCTTTCACTGAATTCCGCCATTTGCAAAACCAACCTGGGTATGCTTTCAAATAACTCTGAAGTCTATGGGTAAAAATGTCTGGCATTTCCAGTCACTTGTATATTTTCACTTTTGTGAAGCACATGATGATTTTGCTTTTGAAGTGCATTTTTCAGGGCTTCATATTTACACAATATTACATACTCTTATAGCATGTAGGGCCATGCAGCTCAGATTTTAAAAGTTACTCAGTGGCTTTAACTGTAGTCCAAGATGAATCGGCTGGCAGGCTGAAGAGTGTTAACTCAAGCCCTTGCTGCCCGAAAAGTACAATGTCCCGCTCGAGTTAGGCCTTTCTGCCAGCTAGGAGACGAGTTCTGTTGTATACTCAAATACTTTAATTCAGATGACTGTTACTGATACGTTTGCATGATACATGTACTTACCTCCTTTTCATGTTCTAATTTTCTTCATGTTATTTTTTTTCCACCCATTGAATGCTAAACCAGAGATAACTCAGGTTGGGATCTATGATAAAAGTGTTTTTATACTGAAATCAATTCATGCTCTCCGGGTTCTGCCTTTTGGAAATATATATTATCATTAAATGAGTGGAATATAACCCTTGGGGAAAGGAGTGGTGAGTGGCAAGGGTATGGGTACATGAATGGGTCATAGGAAGAGGGTAAAAAATACTTTTTTTCCCCACAAGAACTATTCTCTGAAAAAATAGCGCCCATGGACAAATTTACAGGAGCTATTACAAGGCTCAAGGGAACTATGTTGAATTTTAATTGTGATGTCCAAATTTTCTCCTTGAGAGTATGCGTAATTGAGCATCAGTATGATGCCTTTATGTGTGTATTGTTCCAAGAAATGTTAATTCTGCTGCTCCTAGATCATGATTTGCAGATTTATTGTTTATTTTCAGAGCTGAGGCAAGGGCAACTCTGCAGAAAATGGCGGCCCCAAAGAATTGGGTTTTAAGGATTTTAGGGAGCTATTTGAGCTCTGCCAAGGGCGAAATTGCCCGTCGCCGCGGGTATTTTTGTACCCTGACAGAAAGGTAGTACAATGACAAAAATCTGTTATTATTATTGCTATTATTATTACTTGTATTATTGTCTTTCCCCATGTACAGGTGACTGTATTGACTTAGTGAATGGGTATGAGTGTAATTGTACTGGAGGTTTCTATGGAACACACTGTGAGTTGGATGGTGACCAGTGTGAATCATCTCCATGTTTGAATAATGGAACCTGTCTAGACCTGGTCCTGGACTATCAGTGTACCTGTCCTGATGGACTATCTGGGACCAACTGTGAAGTAGATCTCATTGATGAGTGCCAGAGCCTGCCTTGTCAAAATGGAGGTATGTATTAGGCATCATATCAATGAATACATTTCTAGAATTTTTTCTAGAAAGGATGGATGCAATAATTTTCTGTACTGCATGAGTTACTTGTCATTGGATTGTATCACAATTTTTAAGACTATATAATATGCATTGGACACATGCCTGCACAGAACTTTTCCAGTAATTTTTCATTGATTTCAAGGAACATGTTTCAAGGGGAGAAAAAAGCTCACTCTCGTCCGTATAGATAAATACCGTACACATACATGTACATGTATTCTAATATGGAGTGTTCTTATGGAAGTGCTGTACATTTTATCACACTTATGGGGTGTTGCAAGAAAGTTGCAATCGATTGCAAATAATTGCTAATTTTGAAACAACCATTCTGATTGGCTCAGAGTCTGCCCTTTTAAGGAGACATGCACGCAACAATGATTTTGATTGGCCAGTGACAATCAGTTGCAACTTGCAATCGATTGCAACTTTCTTGCAACACCCCATTAATGTATTTGTAATGATATGATAGTTCCTTGTATGAACCTGGTAGGCCTTATTAGTCAACCATTGTAGGATTATACTTATAAAATATTATGAACAGTTTTGGTAGGCCCGCAAAATATGTTCATTAGATTTATTTGCTTTTAGCTGCTCAGTAGCTAGATACTAGCAAATCTACTCTCCTCAGGTTGAATATTAAGCAAATAACAGGTGAAAAATATTTTTGATCTTGAGTCAGCAACATTGTCAATGTGCATCATACGGTGACTGTACACATGCAAAACCAATGAGAGTTCTATTTACCTGACAAGCATAACCAAGTCCTTTGATTGTTTTGCAGGAAGTAGTTGGCGTGCAGGCATTCTAGCATGGGGAGAGCGTAACATGTAATTGTATTCCTTTCAGATGTTTACACTAAAATTCACCTGAAATCATGAATGGAATAATACACGATGTCACACATGTCTTTCTTTATGCAAGGCGGACATTGCGAGACTATATTTATTCAGTTTCTGGCCAGTTTTTGTTTTAGCTTCCCAAATTATACCTGGGGAGCTTTTCATGAAGGGTCTTGTCAGTGACTCTTACTGAAAACTGTTATAAGCTACTGAAATCCTTGCATCTGATTGGTTGAGAGCAAATTTGTCAGTAAAAATCACTGACAAGACACTTCATGAAATGCTCCTGAATTTTGATATTCATTTTCTTGATTTCGGTACCAATACTTTTTTTTAATGAACCTGGTAGGAGGATATAAGTCAATTTTATAGGATTATACCAATGATATCTATTCTAATGATATTACAGGTGCATGTATAAACCTGGTTGGAGGATATGAGTGTGACTGCCTAGGACCATGGTTTGGAGATCATTGTGAGCTTGATGGAGATCAATGCCAATCATCGCCATGTCAGAATGGAGCAACATGTTTGGATGGTATTCTTACATTCCTCTGCCGCTGTGTTGATGGATATGAAGGTATGCTAATGGGCAATTCCACATGGGAAGCACAATCAGCTAACTGCAGATTTATAGTAAAACAATCACTTTGAAAGTCCTGAATAGCCAAATCCTTGAATTCAAAGAAGCTAAAAACAAATAGGAATTCCACCATCTTAGCCAGTGTTGGTATAATGCATGTTTGATTTAACAAGACATTTTTGTTACTTGAAAGTACCACCATTCAGTTACCAAGGTACATATACCACATTATCATGAATGTATATAAGTAGAAAATCGCTGGAATGAAAAAGTTCAGGTGAAAAAAATGGGCAAATTTTCAGAGTATTAAATGAGAAGAAGGAAGGCAGGGTACAAAATAGGCACACAAACTCTAAAATTGTGAATAATGAATTACAAAATTGTAATTACGTTACTGTGGAATTGCCCTAATTTGATTGGTTTATATTAGATTAACAGTTGAGCACGATGTGATTTGGGTATACCGGTAACATGCACTTTCCATAGACCTCAGCCTGAGTTATGTTGGGCATAATGTTCAACGGGTTAATATGTATCAGTGGTTTATCTGTAGGTTTTTGGAAACCACAAAATTTGGTATTATGATGCTCAAGAATATACCTTCAAAATATTTTCATTTTCATGTACCATATTACTTTTTAAGACGTGTAGCAGAATATGTTGTTCCATAAAACATACATTTTTCGGATTATTCTTTACAAGGGCAATCCAGTGTTATTTCAGAGAAATAAAGAAAGTCTTGGGCCTTTGTTGAAAGTAGGAAAATGTATTCATTCTCCTATCAAAGATTATTTTGGATGAAATCATGGATTTGAAAAAAAAAATTATTTGCTTTGCATCGGTAATTATTGTTTTCATTGAGTCGGAGAGCTAAGAAAAAACTTTCATGTAAGTCCAAATACTTTTTTTTTTTCTTTATTTTCTGACCCAGGCTTTCTTTCTTCTCTTGAAATAAGCATTCTCCTTTCAAAATCCACTCTAAAATTCTGAAAGTTAGAAAGTTCTAAAAATCTAATCCAGCCATGAGACTAAGTTATCGTTTATTCATATGATCATGTTAATTCATATGATCGTGTTAATCTGTGTTTCTTTCCAGGTGTATTTTGTGAGACCGAGACCGATGAATGCGCCAGCCAACCTTGTCAGAATGGTGCAACATGCAATGATCTCATCGATAGATATACGTGTGACTGTGTACCAGGTTACACAGGAGTAACCTGTGATGTAGACATTGATGAATGTGCCAACATGCCATGCCGTAACGGTGCAACGTGTAACGATCTTGTCAATGCTTACTCGTGTGACTGTCCAGGAGGTTACACTGGGTTCAACTGCCAGGAAAATATTGACGACTGTGAAATCAATGACTGTATGAATGGTGCTATGTGTATGGATGGTATCCAGACGTACATGTGTCTCTGTCAGCCGGGATTCAGTGGAGATCTCTGCCAAACAGACTTGGATGAATGCCAGAGTGACCCATGCCTGAATGGTGCCCTCTGTGTAGACCTTGTCAACGAGTTCTTCTGTGACTGTCCTCCAGGATACAATGGTACTCTGTGTGAGATAGATATAGATGAATGTGCATCGTATCCTTGTCTGAATGGAGCGACTTGCACAGATGCAATCAGTGGGTTCTTCTGCACCTGTGCCTCGGGGTTTCAAGGCCTGACATGCAGTGTGGAAATCGATGAATGTAGCAGCAATCCTTGCTTGTTCAGTGGAATCTGTGTGGATCTGGTAGATGGTTATAACTGCACCTGTTCACCTGGGTACACTGGGGAACGATGTGAATCAGAGATCAGAGAATGTGCTAGTAACCCATGTCAGAATTCTGCACCTTGTGTTGATCTTATTAATGCATACTACTGTAACTGTACACCAGGCTATGAGGGTCCAAACTGTGCACAGGAGATAGATGAATGCGCAAGTAACCCATGTCAAAATGAAGGTATGTAAAAGTGTTTCTCTCATCCCAACTACATGTATATCTAAGAACAAGTCCAAGGTATTTGATCATATTTTATTCCATTCAAATCCAAGAATAAATACATGTATGTAAGTATTATCATCACAAGAGTCATTTACTTTGATATAATGATGTGATAAAGTTCTAGTACTGTATTACGATCAACTTGATATGCAGTACATGTAATTATCAGATATTACATACACTGTCTTGTTATTGGTACATGTAGTGTATTGAACAAAATATCTTTGACTTGCCCCTTATTAGCTGAGATGGTTTTAGAAGGTAGGAATGCATCTTGCCAATTATTTGTTTCTCCTCACTGCCAGGATATATCTAGTTGATTCAGCTTTGTTGAAGAAGTAGAAATTGAACAATGGTTCCTTGTCTAGCTGAATCGTGGAATGAGAAAATAAAAGATTGTTGATTAACCAAATGCATTTCTTTGTTGGAAACCACTCTTAGAGACGTGTCATCTCTTCATGTGTCATTGGGCCACCTAAAGAATCGTCCATAATAAATGTGCAATATAGATTAATTATCATTTTGTCCTGGGGGGGGGGGGGGGGGCCTTTCATCAACATTTGTCCACTGACAAGTTGTCAGTGCTGACAGCTTTATCAGCGGCTGACAAATGATACCGTATAGAAGACTAGTCAGAAATCGTCAGTTAAAACAGACTTTGTTGGTGAAAATCACTGACAAGACACTTGATGAAACGCTCCCCTGATGAATAACCAAGGTACATGCAGTACATGTACATGTACTGCATGTACCTTGGTTATTCATCAAAGTACATGCAGTACATGTACATGTACCACTAAACATCGTTCTGTGCTATGCAGGATATTGAATTAGTCACTTATTTCGATGATATTCGTTTCTTTCCAGCTACCTGCATTGATCTTTTGAATGCCTTCCAATGTGAGTGCAGCCAGCGTTTTGGTGGCGATACTTGTGAAGTCTTCATCGATGCATGTTCTTCCAACCCCTGCAAGAATAATGCCTTCTGTTCAAACACTGGGGATGGCCAGTTCTCTTGTACCTGTGTTCCTGGTTTTACTGGGACCCTTTGTGAAGAAGAAATCATTGAGTGTGCCAGCAATCCTTGTCAGAATGGTGCAACATGTATGGACTTAGTCAATGGATACACATGCAATTGCATAGCTGGCTTTACAGGTAACTACCTAGTGTAAATTTTGATTATTTAAAAGTAATATGGTATCAAGTGAGAATATTCTCAGCAGTTTGGAAGCAATCTGTCATTTTTTTTTTTTTACATTATTAATCATTTCACTCCTTTTTAGTTGTAAACAGTAAAATAAACTGGTGTGAATACATTGATTTTACTCCCTTTACTTATGTTGTGGAAGAGGGATTTCTCCTTCATTTCCCCCTAGATCAATTTGTTTAGGTGACACAGTGATTAGACTGTTTTTCTATAGTTTTTTGACCTACAGGTAGTCAGCCATTTTACCCATACCCTGTTTAGATACTTACTATTTTCAGGATTGTATCCAGTTAAAAAATGATGTAGAACTTGTGATTGAATTGGAGTACAGTCTTTATAGGCAGGTGGCCTTTGTAGAGGTTCTTAAACACGTAATATATCTCCGTGGGAACCAAGTTTAGTGGCTACTGTAGGGAAGTGACTGCTATAGAAAGGTGGCCGCTAAGACAGGTTAGTATATGAGTCAGGCATCTTATCTTTATGTTGTGCAAAAGAACCTGTCCGGAACGTAAAATGGAAAATTATTAAAAATCAAATTTTTCAAACAGTGATTGATAATTTCGTGAGTGGCATGTATAGACCTTGTAGATTGATATACGATCTTCTTATGGCATGATCTTTGCTAAAATTCTATTCCAACATGTTGAAATAGACATTTAATTTTTTGCATTTTTGTATTTTGTGAACCTGACTCGTTCTGTCGCACAATGACACAAAGATAAAACACCTTAGTAGCCAATTGGTTGAATTTATTCATTACATTTTAATTGTTTTCCCTGCAGGTGTTAATTGCCAGACTAACATTGATGAATGCAGTTCCAGTCCCTGTCTCTTTGAGGGAACCTGCCTAGACGCCATCAACGGTTACACGTGTACATGTCCTAGTGATAGAGCTGGTCTGCGTTGTGAGTTTGAATCAACATGTATCAACAATCCTTGTCTGAATGGGGCTCAGTGCAGTGATCCACCAGGGGGTGTAGGTGATCCCATCTGTGACTGTATCCTGGGTTTTGAAGGCGACCTGTGTGAGGTCAATGTCAATGAATGTGCTTCAAACCCATGTGGTCAGTTTGGTGAGTACCAGCAGATTCCTAAAAAGAACTTGTGGATATGTGGACAAATTGGGGTTGCCATATTTTCAAGCATATTGCTTATAATGGCAATCTTTCTCCCACAAAGGATTTTATGTTTAGTGAATTACAATAATATGACAATCTATCCTTTCTTTTTTTTTTTTTTAAGTGATTGTTGCGTATAGTTATTGTATTTATGATTTATTGCCAAAAAAGTAATTTCTTGTTTATATATTATGTTACCAAATGTTAATATGAATGCAGAAGAAAAATAAAGCGAAATCAAATCAACTCAAGTCAAATTTTCGGTGGAGGAATGTAAACGCTTGTAAATGTAATGTATTCTGCTGAAAATGGATATGAATCATTGCCTTAAGTGGGCAGAAAAGAAGCCATTTTCAGAAATTTGTATTGAAGAAGAACATGTAGCACAAATCATCTTCTTTACACCCCTACAGTGTTACCAAGTTTACAAACAGGTACTACATCTAAGATCTTGTGGGACAAGTTTTCGATCATGATCTGTTCTTTCAGACTGCATTGAACTGTGGTGAAAACATTTCTCTGTCCCAAAATACTACAAGAAATGTGGATATTGTGGTAGTTCATTCTGCTTATATTGATTTCATGAGGGATATACAGCCCTTGAGTAGGGGCAGATGAGTACCTTTCTACAAACCTGCCTGAACTCCAGTATTCATTGAAGCGCCATACCCTAGTTCTGTACTATTAATTCCTTGGACGCGAAGTTCACACCCCTACACTATTGGCACGGCGCGAAGTTTGCATTTCGCACACAATCATGGAGCATTTAACATCTACACAGAATATATTGATTTCCCCGGAGGTGGCGGCATTCACTTTAAATGGTTGACATTCTTTACTTGATTGGCTTTCATGTGCAATTGTTTACTCCATAGCTTTCTTTTTATTGGAAATTGAAGTTGAAATTGAAAATAGCTCAGCACATAGGGGTTCAAAGCCCAGTGCACAATAGTTAAACATTTTTTACTAAATTGATATCAGTAGTTATTGCACCTCCATCTTCTTTACTTTGCATTATTGTGAATATTGTTCAAAAACAATAAGTTGTATTAAATCCTTGTCATTGTAAAATTATTTGTTTACAGGTTCCTGCGTAGATGGTATTGATAGTTATACCTGCGATTGTAACTTTGGTTACACTGGACCTAGATGTACTCAGGTAGGATTTCTATTCTTAAAAAAATTGTTTTCACTGGTCATTGTCATGAATGGTATCGTAGCTGGTCCATTTATTAGATGTTAAACATTAAGATAAAGATTGAAACCACATACACATTCTTCTTGTCATTGAATTCTCACTTTAATGACATTCAGGCCAGTCCATTCCAGGTATATATAGAGTGCCAATATCTAGTTGCCTAATCAAAGGCGCTGATGAGACTGAAAAATACTGTATTCAGTTTATGATTCATCCAGGAAAGATTCAGGTAGAGGCTAGTTGTATGCATTGTGAAAAAGATATGTCTTAAGCTGAGTTTCAAGGCTAAGCAGCACATCACAAGAGCGAAGATACAGAGGGAGACTGTTCCACAACCTAGGCGTGGAAACAGCAAATGATTTATCACCCAGCAGGGTGTGTGCTTGAGGTCTCTCGAGCAGGTATTTACCTGCTGATCGCAAATTCACACGAGGATTATAGGTTGTAAAGCATGTCTGAGATGTACACAGGGGCAGATGCATGCATTGTTTGTTAAGTTAATGGAATAAAAATCAAACTGAAACTGTCATAGAGAGCTTTTTAATATACATCTTTTTTTGTTTTGTTTTGTTTTTATTCTCTAAAAGCTTCTTCAAGTCTGTGACTCCAACCCTTGTAAAAACAATGCCTACTGCTGTCAGAGGGGTAAGGCTGGATGTCCAACCAACATTGCTGCAGGAGACTTTCAATGCTACTGTGCTAATGGCTACACAGGTAACTTCTGCCAAACAGAAGTCGATCTGTGCGCTGGTTCACCATGTGATAACGATGGACGCTGTATCAACATGCCATCAGGGTTTGAATGTGAATGTCGTGTAGGGTTCACCGGGGATCTGTGCGAGACAGACCTACCCTGTACACCTGATCCATGTGTGTTTGGTAGCTGTCAGTCATTAGGAAGTGACTATCAGTGCCTCTGTGATGAAGGATATACAGGGAGGGATTGCGATGAGGAGATTCAGCCATGTGATAGCTCACCATGTCTGCAAGGTGGTCAGTGTTTACCACAAGGTGATGGCTTCATCTGTCAGTGTCCAGAATTCTATACTGGTCAGTTTTGTGAAACCCTTATCACTCCTTGCGATAGCAACCCTTGCATCAGTGGACTCTGTAATAATCTGAACAATACAGCATATGCATGCAGCTGTTATGACGGATTCACAGGACCACAATGTGAGAGACGTATATTGCCTTGTGACATCGAGCCATGTGTAAACGGAGTTTGTGTCAACCTTGTAAACGCCTATCGATGTGATTGTGAGGAAGGCTTCCGAGGCATGAATTGCTCAGAGAAGATACTACCTTGCGACAGTAATCCCTGCAACTTTGGAGATTGTATGAATATCAATGACACACACTACAGCTGTATGTGTGATGATGGCTATACTGGGTTCAGCTGTGAAACAACTATCCCTCCATTTCCTTGTGATAGCAACCCATGTGTGAACGGAGCCACCTGTCAGAACAATGGCTTTGAATCCTTCACCTGCAATTGTTCTGAAGGGTTTGAAGGAGATCTTTGTGAGGACGTCATTCCTTTGCCTTGTGAGAGTGATCCCTGTGCCAATGGAGCAACATGTCGTAACACTAATTATCTCTTTTATAGCTGTGAGTGTCCTTTTGGGTACAATGGTACTAACTGTGAGAACAGGATACCTTTCCCCTGTGAGAGCTTCCCATGTGCTAATGGTGCTACATGCTACAATGATGGGTTCATATCCTATCGTTGTGTCTGTAGTGTAGGCTTCACAGGGTCCGATTGTGAGATGAGGATCCCATTCCCATGTGAAAGCAATCCTTGTCTGAATGGGGCAACATGTACCAACGACTCCTATACATCATACACATGTCAGTGCCCTGAAGGTTGGGAAGGTACACGATGTGAGACAAGGATTCCGTTCCCATGCGAAAGCAACCCCTGTCAGAATGGGGCAACATGCAGGAATAATGGATATGACTCTTTCGTGTGTGATTGTTCTGAAGGCTTTACTGGAACCGTTTGTGAGAATACCATCCCCCGTCCATGCTCCAGCAATCCCTGTCTGAATGGTGCAACGTGTACAGAGACTGGATTTATCTCCTATAGCTGTGAGTGTCTTGCTGGTTTTGAAGGTCAGCGCTGTCAACTGGAGATTCCTAGACCCTGTGAGAGCAACCCTTGTCAAAATGGAGCAACCTGCATGGACAATGAATTCACCTCCTTCACTTGTCAGTGTCCTCCAGAATTCACAGATCCTCTCTGTACCACACCACTACCCTGCCTCAGTGATCCTTGTCAGAATGGAGCAACTTGTATCAACCAAGGCTTTCAGTCCTTCTCTTGTCAGTGCCCTGAGGATTTTGTTGGAGATCTTTGTGAAAGTCCAGCCCCTTGTCTCAGTAATCCTTGCAGAAATGGTGCAACCTGTTTGAATACAGGCATCAGTAACTTTACTTGCCAATGTCCGTCAGATTATTCTGGCTTATTCTGTGAGACTCCTGCACCATGTCTCAGTGATCCATGTCAGAACCAAGCAATCTGTCTCAACAATGATTTCCAGTCTTTCACATGTCAATGCCCTGCAGACTTCACTGGAACCACTTGTGAGACACCTGCGCCTTGTTTGAGTAACCCTTGCCTGAATTCTGCAACATGTACCAATAATGGCTTCATCTCATACACCTGTAACTGCCCTCAGGGATTTGAGGGAGATCGATGTGAGGGGGAAATCCCGCTGCCCTGCGACAGCAATCCTTGCTTGAATGGGGCTTCATGTACTAATGGCCCAGATTCATTTACTTGCGATTGCCCAGAAGGATTTGATGGCCCTACTTGTGGGAATGTCGTCCCTCTACCCTGTGATAGCAACCCCTGCATGAACTCCGCAACCTGCCAAGACATGGGTTTCGACTCCTTCATCTGCATCTGCCCTCCTGGTTTCAATGGCACACGATGTCAGGAAGAACTACCTCCACCATGTATCAGCAGTCCTTGTCTTAATGGAGCTACCTGTCAGGATGTAGGACCTGAAGCTTTTTCATGTGACTGTCCACAAGGGTTCTTTGGGGTCAGATGTGAGTTGGAGCTGAACGACCCATGTGACAGCAACCCTTGCCTGTTTGAAGGAAGCTGTACGAGTGATGAGGATAGTGTGAGATGTCAGTGCGCACCAGGACGAACAGGTGAACTGTGTCAGGATGAAGTGACATCATGTGATCCGAATCCATGTCTCAATGATGGAATATGCTTCAGTGACAGCTTTGGTAAGATTTGATTGCTTTGATAGGATTTTTTTATATGAGGGGTAAATCCACTGCTATTTAGTACTAACCATCATTTGCAAAAGTTTAAGACCACCTTTCCGAAATGCAATTACTCAAAGATAAAAAAAATTAAACATATTTATGTTGCAGACATGTATGCATTCATATGGGCTTATACCATTAGTTTTGTGCTACTGACCTCTGTAGTAGGCATGTTATATCATCATTAAGACAAAAGAATCTGTTCCAAATTATTGAAATACCCCAAAATTCCCAGGTGGTCTTAATCTTTTGCAAATGACGGTAATATAATTTTACATGTAAGTGTAGTGTCCTTGCAATTAATGTTATTTCTAATGTTCCACCAAAACCTTTACAACACGATGAGAACTTTATTCCATGAATTATATTTCATTATTGTACAAGTTGTAACAAACACTGTCTCTGAGATTGAAATTCAAGGTCTTTTATGATTTGTTAGATTTGTAAATAATAGATCATGTCAGTGAAGGAATTTCACCAACAAATTTGATTTTTAATGAAATAAGATTTGTTAGATTTGTAAATAATAGATGTCATCAGTGAAGGAATTTCACTAGCAAATTTGATTTTTAATGAAATATTGAACTGATGGTAATTGATGGTAATTTGTACAGTGAAGTAATATGTGATGTGCATTGCCATTAATGATCTATAGTGTCCTAGTTTAATTGAGTTTTTATTTTTGCTTGTAGGTCTGTTCTGCTTGTGTGGTGATGGGATCAGCGGTCTCTGGTGTGAGCTTGCCCCGAGTGTATGCTATCCCATCAATCCCTGCCAGAATGATGCCATCTGTTGGCCCAATGGCGACCAGGTAAGTCAGTTTAGTTTATTGAGTGGCCCTGTAGAATATCCATCACAAATTTCTGAATGACGTTTTACAGTGTTTAGATAAAATTTGATCTAAATGTTGATCAATCATTAATCTTTCCAAAGGCACTTGTCTTGGTTATAATGTGCCAAAGTTCTTTTATGTCCTATTTAAGATAAGGTAAGAAATAAGATATTAGGAATATTCTCATGATATACATGTAGTTGTTGTGTGATTAACCCATTCGTGACAGAGGTCCACATTTTGTGGTTTGGCCTAATATCTTTTGATGCAAAGCCCTAAAAATCATACCAAATACATGAGCAGAAAGAGCAAAAAATTCTACACAAACTGTGCCCATTTTGGTTGCGTCAATATTGGTTGTTTGATGCTGAAAATTTTTTAAAGGAAAATAAGCATTAAAATCCTTAAATTGCCAATGTGATAGAAAGTTTAAAATCACCGTTTTCCCCTGCAAATTGGCAACTTTTTGACTTCTCATCATAATTTCTGTCAATTTATATTCATTTCAGATACATGACGTTTCATAAGAAAAATGTAGCAATAAAATAAAAATGTTGGTGTTGCCAATTTGAAGAATAAAAGCTGATCAAATTAGGCTTTAAATAATTCCTGTCATGAATGGGTTAACTCCTTGGTCTATCTATTTTTGTTTCATTTGTCTGTTTTACTATACTATAACAAATGAAACCTCCAAGTTTAAACTGAATGACCTCCCCCCAGAATTAAAGGCATTGGCTAACTTTGTGAGCAGCTGATTTAAAAAATTCTCAAACTAAGATGAAACATGTGTATGAGTACTTGTATTTATACTCAAAAACCCTGAAACCAAGCATAATTTGGAAGGAAAAGCTGTAAATTAGACGCAAACCGCAATTTTATTAGCTTTTGTCTCGAGAGACACTGAACTAAGAGGACCGTTTGGACGAATTAAAAAATACCGTTACTTGCCTTCCGCCGCGTGATACGTCAATACACACAGTGCGGTCCGTTGAGTCATGTGCGCATGCGTACTCCTTACGTTGGGTCTATGCAACCGACCCTCGTATATTTTTCAAACATTGGTTCTCATTTCTAATATTTAAAAATACTTCCCGTGGATATTATGCTCTGAAACTTTCACACTGGTATTTTTACACTATAACCCTAATGTTTATCCCATTTTTAAGTAACAAAATGAGATTTTTTTAAAATCATGACAATGGTAGCCAATGCCTTTAACTAACAGCAGCTCTTTGTATATATAAAAAACAAAATTAAAACTATCCCTCCTAAATACCTATGCGATGGCTCCTTAGTCCCTTAGTTCCTTAGTTGCATGTTTTGTTTGTTGTTTACCTTGCCCTTTTCTTTTTTTGTTTTCTTTTCCTTTCTTGTACTTTTTTTTTTAATAGATCTTTCAAAATAACACGCAAATATCATAGACTTTTCTTTAAACCTTCTAAGGAATCCTTAATTACAAGCTCAGCTTTTTATTAGATTCCCTCATATTTCCACTTTTTAAATTAATTTGTCTTAAGCTTATGGTGAATATATTAAGGTCTACGTATTTGTATGTTCCAATTTCCCCCTTTGTATCATGAATCGTCTTATTTATGATGTTATTCATAACATTATGTATTATTTCTTACTTGCATGCATGCATGCATCATCATCATCTATGTGAAATATGAAAATAAACTGAAACTGAAACTGAAACTGAAATCATTTTAGAAATCACTTTTGTGATCAGTATATTGCAACTATATACTCCAACTTTTCAGTGGCATTGACTTTTCTAGTTTACCAAAACAAAACCAACGAGTTGTGTATACAGGGGAGCAGGAGTTGATCTAGCAGTAACATCAATGATCAGCTCTTTGTCTGCGCCTACACACTGTGTCTGATTGGACCCATTTTCGAACATGAGTCACATCTTTCAGATAGTGGCGTTAAAGATTGGTCCCAAATGTAGATAATCATATCTGATTGATCTGTGTCTGTAAAAATCCAATTAGGCACACACACTGTGCATACAGCAATCATTACCATCTAGAAAAAGGGGCTTTGCAAGATCAAACTGAAAAGCTTAAAATGTTGAAGATGTATTGATCCTTGAGCTATCTTTACTGTCTCTCCTAGGCATACTGTCAATGTCAGCAAGGCTTTACTGGAGATCTCTGTCAAGATAGAGAGGATGAATGTGGACCTTGTGTGAATGGGGACTGTCTTACTGGTATCAATGGAAACTTTGAATGCAGGTGAGAATTCAATTAGAAACAGATTTAAAATCACACCTTGATCTCTGTCAAGATTATAGAGAGAATGAATATGGACCTTGTGTGAATGGGGACTGTCTTATTGGTATCAATGGAAAGTATGAATGCAGGTGAGAATTCAGTTAGAAACAGATCCATTTGAAAATCACACCCTTTTTATCGAGCTACCGAGGTGGAGCAAGACTAAGGCAAAAGAATGCTAAATGTTAAATGGAAAATTATTGAAAATCAAATTTTTCAAACAATGGTTGATCATTTCACGGGTAGCATGTAGACCTTGTAATTTGATATACGATCTTCTTGTTGCATGATCTTTGCTAAAATTCTATTCTAATATGTCAAAATAGACATTATAATTTTTGTATTTTTGTATTTTGTGTTCGGATGCATTCTTTCTCACGACATAAAGTAAAACACCCAAGGGATCCTTAGCAGTGTCTCCATCCATCTGTAATGCTTATGAAACTTTAATAACTGTGCTACCATTTGCCTGTTTGTAACCAAACTTGGATGGTAGATGCCTTAAAGGGACCTCAGTTTTATTTGGGGGTCAAAGGTCATGTATGTACGTCAAATGTCAGTTGTTAGAATTTACTTACCAGTTTCTTTTGCAATCAAATGAGTATAAAACTTCAATAACTTTGTGACCATTTGCCATTTGTAACAAAACTTGGATTGTAAGTTCTCTGTAGTATAATTCAGACTGAAAAAAGACCGCTCAAATGATGTAAAGATTGGGGAAAGGGCAAATAGCCCCCTTGAAATTTCATGTAGAGTTTCTAATGTACTGGCACGGTTCTGTCAAGAATAAGACCACTTCATATGTTGTGTTGCAATTTCATATAACTTTTCAATGATCATCTTTCCTGTTTGGAAATGATTATGTTCCGTACGTGACCCTCCACCACCAAATGACCAATAAGTTGCAACAGGAGTTTAGAATAAACAGCTGAAATAGAAAACTTGGAGTTGAAAAGTTGATTTTAGGTTTTTTATATTGTCTAAAAGTTCATTTATGGATCTACCATCTGTCCAAATTTGGGAGCCATCTGTGATGTAGAAATGTTTTTTCCCTTTGATTTAAAATTACTGTTTCAATAAAAGGAGTTAAATTTGAACAGCATTTAAAAAAAGAAATGAGCAAAATCGGTCAAAGAATAAGAAAATTACACTCATTTACATTTTCTTGTGAATTACTCTTGGCTCAGCAAATTGGCAACACTGATGACATTATATGCGAGCAGCTCTCCATTCACATTCTACATGAAATTTCACATTTTCTCAATTTTCTTGGAAGTTTTCTAACCCCCATAGTCAGTGTATGTTTAGAAGAATTGCTTTTTACATAACATAGTTTGACTACGGGGTGAGAAAATGTATAACTTCCAAGAAAATTGAGAAAATGTGAAATTTCATGTACAAAGTGAATGGAGAACTGCTCGAATATGATGTCATCAGTGTTGCCAAGTTGCTGAGCTAAGAGTTATTTACTAGAAAATTTAAATGAGTGTAATTTTCTTATTCTTTGACCGATTTTGCTCATTTCTTTTTTGCTGTTCAGTGCTGTTCAAATTTAACAATGCTGTTCAAATTTAACTCCTTTTATTGAAACAGTAAAACTTCTGGGTTGGACATTCCCTTTATAAAGGAATTCCTTCCAACTATCACCCATTGATCACCTAGGTGGAGAGTGGCAAATGTACATTAATGCTTAGCCAAAGGACACTGGTGCCATGCTGGAGTTTGAACCCACAACCTTTGAATCTCCAGTCAAGTGTTTAAATCACTCAACCAGAACACCTCTACAAAATAATGTTCATAGAAAGCTATCTTGTTTATGTTTTGTTCTGTCTCATTTCAGATGTCCGTCCAACTTCATCGGTGAACTCTGTGAGTTTGAGAACCCTTGTCAGATCAACCCATGTCTGAACAGTGCATCATGTATAGCCAATGAGAATGATGGAAGCTTTGAGTGTCAGTGTTTAGAAGGGTTTTCAGGAGATCTTTGTGATGTCACTGATCTGTTAGCATGTGCTAGTGTTCCTTGTCAAAATGGAGGGACCTGTACTGACATTGGACAAAGTGGATACCAATGTGTGTGTGCTTCAGGTAGGTACATGTAGTATGCAAATACATCAGTCAGGATATTGGAAGGAATTCTCCCTAACTTGAGTCGCTCTCCACATCCCAACACTGGTAGAGGTCTAATCTGGTTGCATAAATCTGTAGACTGTGTGGGAAGAGTACTTCAGTATACACAGCTGTGATATCCATCGCTGTTGACAATATTTTGGCTGAGGTGTCTGTTTTAATAGTATAAAGTAATTTCCCCCCTAAATCTAGTGAATAATTGTGTTTCATAGATCATATGCATTAACCTAGACAGCGGAACACTCATTCTCTTATGCTAGATCCATCTGGAACACTCTACCACAACATCTCTGCCTATGTAACTCTGGAGACACTTTCAAAAAGAAACTCAAAACCCAACTCCTTCCATCTTAATGAATTTCATATCATATATTTTTGAGTGAGAGAAGAAATAAAATGTCTCTGACTCTCTGCATTATACTTTGATAAATATTTAAATTGCATTGTATATGCACTGAAAATATTCAAATTAGTGTTTGACATGTTATTGTTATGAATTGTATGTTCTTTTTCTGGTATACCAGCATTTTGATCAGTTTTTCTGTAAAAAGTGCTTAATATGGAGCATTTATTATCAAAATATTTTATTATTATGCTGTATATTGTTTCAATTCCGCAACAGGATTTACAGGGGCTGATTGTGAAACAGAGATCAATGAGTGCAATAGCAATCCTTGTCAGAATGGAGCTGTATGCACTGACTTAATCAACAGATACAGGTTAGTAACATTCTTCTCAAAAATCTTAGCAGAATACCATGAAAAGAAGTAATATACACCATCATTGATACACTGATTTGGTACATATAACATGTAATTTGACCTAAAGCAGTTCAGAGTTTCCTTCAGATCAAATATGAATCAGTTATCCCTCCTTAAATTGGCAACAATAGTTCTTATTTCCCACTCTTATTTAGTTTTAAAAAAAATGTATAAAGCATGAACCAATTTTATCAAAGATTTTAAAAATTTAGGAGAAAATTGCCAGTTTGCAAATGAAAATGGTGATTTCATATTTTACACTCTGTTGCCAATTTAGAGACTTTAAAGATTAGTTTTTCTTTAAATCAATCTTATTTGAGAGTACCACAACATGTATTGAAAATGGATTCAAAGTTTTCCAGTCTTCCAGGGAAGTTTGCTCTTCCTGTTCATATATAATATGTAATCCCTGGCATTTAGGATAAAAAATTACTGGAAAAGTGTCACAAAAATGAGACACTGTACACGCTGCTATGGGCTAACAAATCTCTGCTGTCATATATCTTGAATTTGTAAACAGTAAACAATGACTTTATTGATAAATACAGGTTGTTATCAACTTGTGTATCAAATTTCTGTTACCACGTATATTTGCCTTTCCTGAACATAGGATTGTACAATACTCTTTGATAGTAAGATCTTTCAGACATAAATATAAATGTACCTTGTCTGCAAGAAAGACACATGCAGCTAGTAATTCACCATTTGAATATATTTGGAATGGTAAATTAGATATACTTGTACAGTATGTTTGTTACAGTTTAACTGAATCAGCAAGATATTTCAAGGTACTTAGCAAAATGAAGTGGCACAAAAATAGCTTTCCTGGAGTGTGTTTCCCAAAGTTGTGCATAAAGTTATGCTTTACGTTAAGAATGACTTGAATATTGAAAGTCAAATAGGATTCTCAATTATAATGCATGAGCTAAAGTTGAATATCTATATAGATTAACAGCATTATTAGCATAACATTTTAATATGAAGTATAGTTTTTGCCAACAATTTAATTCAGATTATTGGAAATACAGTTGCACTTTGTTGAAACAAGAGGAAAAACTTTTGGCATTTCATTTGGCTGTTCATAGTTAAGTCCTTCTTTAATTTAACTTTACACTCAGCTTTGTGAAACACCCCCAGAACACCAACAATATAGACAACAGTATGCATTTTGTAATGCTCTTAAAGCATCTTTCCATGCTATGACATTGCACTATTAAAGCTCTTTAAAGGACAAACCATAAATTGTTATGCGTGTCTAGTCGTGTAATATGACGTTTGGGTCATAATGTTGTTATTAATATGAAGATATGCTGTCAGAATGGGAATACTAACGATCATATTCTTGTCCATTCAGTTGTACGTGCCCTGCAGTCTTCACTGGTACTCACTGCGAGTTTTTCATTCCATGTGGGAGTAATCCTTGTCTGAATGGAGCGACTTGCGAGAACAGCCCCAGTACTGCGTTTGGCACACCATATACATGCGTATGTCCGGAAAGCTTCAGCGGTGCTACGTGCGAGGTACAAGACTTCTGTAGTTTGAACCCATGCCCTGCGGGAGTGCCTTGTCTCAACCTACAGGACACGTTTGAGTGCAATCATTGTGCAAGTAAGTCTCACAGCACTACCGCTCTCTCTGTCTTATGATAATGAACCATTCTTGTAAAGCACATATTACAAAAATGAATTTAAGTCCTAGTGCATTCAGAACAAAGAATGACCAAGGAGTTTCCAGAGCTGGAGTCACATCTAAAATATTCCCTTTAAACCATGTTCGATGCTGCCAGGAGAAGATGTGTCAGGCATGTGCTTAACTGGATCTTCCTTGCAGATAGGTAGACAATTGTTTTCTGCCTGGCTGCAAACTTACAGGCCATTTTCGAAGGGGAATATGCTTTTGTTATGATAATTACTTTTCTCTACCACTCGTCTGATAATACGAGCAGTATATAGTGCCTACCTTTACAGGAGGCAATCGAATGGAAATGGTGAAAAATTCCTGAAATATAAATCAAAATTACTGGACTGGGCATGTGTGGGCACTAATCTGACATATGACATCATTAATAACATTACTGTACTTTTTTTCATTTTTGTTTGCCGCAAGTAATCAGAAAAGTGTCAAATTGCGGGTTTCAGGATTGTAAAATTTTACTATTTTTCACAAATTAAAGCTGCTATCATGCGACATGCGCAAATTTCTGGACACAGTAAGGCTTTGTATTCATATTTTATCATCTGTTCAATTTTCTTTCTGTTAATTCAAATAAAAAGAGAAATGTTATTGATATTTTATTTGTGACAAAATCCCTACTCAAGCTTTTCCATAATGTTCTCGGCATCGAACCTTGGACATTAAATTCAACAGCACACCTGCAGATTCTATTGTGAAACCTTAGAAAGGAACAGCTGCTTGAAATAAATTGTTGCCAGTTGGGACTCCAGCTCTTAAAACTCCTTGGAATGACGGAGAGACATAACAGAAGAGAAGAATAACTTGCTTTGACATAAATAACGTTCTTATGACGTGAAGATGCCATGATTATCCATATTAAGACAAAATCTGATGTAACTGGAAATTGCAATACATGTAAGTCCTGGCTATGATAACACCACTGTCTGATATGGGTTGAACCCTGATCTTGGTCAATAGTATTTCTATTTTCTTCTTTCAGCTCTTAGGAACTGTCATTTCATAATAAGGGAGTTATTTAAAACAAAATTTTAGGAATGTTTACTGGTTTCCTATGCGTTTTTTTTATTGCATGAATTCCACAAAGAAATGAAAGGCATTAAGGCAATTTACCAACACTCACTCCTCATGGAATATTACACAAGTTTGGGGATATTTCACTAGTTTGGGGATATTTCACAATTCAGGAATGGCTATTGTGGTACATAATGGAAATGACAATTCATTTGCTTTTTTATTGATTTAATCAAGCTGTATTGATCACAGTCCAAGATTTCAAATTACATGTAGGATGGAAGAGGTTCATAGTGTTTGTTTTCGTTCTTTTTTCTTTTAGCTGATGTTTGTTTGAATGGAGCAACTTGTCAACTCTCTGCTTCCTCTTCACTGGGCTATGAATGTCAGTGTTTAACTGGTTTCACTGGATCTGACTGTTCTATCAACATTGACGATTGTCTACCTACATCATGTGCTAATGGAGGAACATGCATTGATCAGGTGACTATATAAATTACAATCAGGTGCCTGAATAATGATCAGGTGACTGATCAGATGAATAGATTAATAGTTATCAGGTGACTATGTGAATAGTGTTTAAATAAAACCAACTCCAAGACATTCCTTTCTGTGACCTGTCAAGGTATTATGGGGTCAACGAAATTATTTCACATTTAGTTTTCACGTGACAATGTCCAAGACAACCTGTACTATCTATAATATTTGCAGAAATGTGGTATTTTTCTATCAGATGTAGCCTCAAAGAAGGTAATTGCAGTGCTATTCAAATTATGTCCAGCTAGGTTGCTATTTTGTTATGGATATAGAGTGATAATGTAGACTAATGTCTTTGAAAAGCTGAAGCACTGATTGCTTGGAGTTTAAATAAAGGCAAGACTACTGCATAGACCACTTTCTCTTGTTGTAATAATATATATTAATTTAGAAACCATGCTTTGTATCTCTGCTAGGTGAATGGATTTTCCTGTGTTTGCTTGGATGAGTTCTCAGGCCTGACCTGCGAGTCATCATCATGTGATGTTCAAGGTTGCCAGAATGGTGTTTGTAGGTTTAACAGAGAGGGAGATGCATACTGTAGCTGTGATCTAGGATTTGCTGGTACATCATGTGATGAAGGTAAGAACAAATTTTGTGACTACGTGCAATCATTCACCAAAGAAAAATGCATCACTCATTAATTCCTAGAAAAGTTGCCAACTCATTTCATGGCTGTGTCGTGGTGTAGTGGTTCTGCCACTCGACTCTCAAACAAAGGAATGAGGGTTCAAATCCCAGCCTGGTACTAATGTCCTTTGGCCTTTTGGCAAGACATTAATCCATGTTTGCCACTCTCTCCATGCAGGTGTAACAAATTCCTGCTTTAACACCTTATCATGGCAGTTGTGCTACAGCCGGGGGAGTAGCATGAATACTTTTTAAAGTGCAGTAGAGTATATTTGCATAGTAGCTGCATATTATCATATACATGTACTTTTCCAGGGTTACTATCCTTTAGTTATGTGTAATAGTTGCCATATATTTAGTTAAAGAAGTAAATGTAGAAATTTGCTCATATCTTGGTATAAAATATAATAAGAAGAAATTCCATTTGAACAAAGTTGAAAAAGTATTGTCAGTTATTTCGTTAATGATTTATGTCATTTTATTTTAGCGCATCATGTATATTATGTTACGAACACATGTATTTTATATTGTAAATAGTTGTCTTGCATGATATGATGAATAAAGTCCCACGAAAGAGGATAAATAGAAAAAAAAGTAGCTGCACTATGTGAACGGAACATATTATTATATACTTTTCCAGAGTTAATATCCTTTAGTTACTTAATATATTTCCATGATGTATTTATTCACAGAAACAATTATTCACTCATAAATGAGAATTATTCATGTAACATATTGCGGTGAAGGTATAGACATGTGATGTATCAAGAATAACGTACAGTTAGAAATGTTCTGCATACTAATACTGCTTTATGATGAAAATTTCTATATTCGTTGAAGTCAGTAGAATGATCTCATTTTGGGTGATTCCTTCTTTTTTATTTATTTATTTATTTATTGTATTCCTCTTCCCTTCACATTTGATCCCTTCTCTAACAAACTCCTATCTCTTTTTTTTTCTCTCTCTCTCTCATCAGTGGTTACAAGCAATGTACCATCCTTCCTAGGCTCATCTTATTTGAAATCTACTCTGCCAAGCTCCGTTCTCACTGATCTTAATATAAAGCTTGTATTCCGTACTGAAAGCACCCAGGGCCTTATACTGTATGCACAGCAGGACACTGGTCCTGGAGATTTCTTCTCGCTGAGTCTACAGAACAGTCAGCTTGTTTTCAACTTTAATCTAGGTAGGTATACATTTTGTTTTTATTTCACTTGAGAATTTAATTATAATTGCTCAGTGATGTTTATGTTTAGATGTTATGCAGGAAAATAAGTCAAGTAAAGGCTTACTGGAATACATTTGTTGCCACACATATTTGTTTTCAAGAGTGCTTAAAAAAGAAAAAAATCATTCTGTTTATTATTCATACTCTCATACATGTAATTCAACACCACTGTTATGCGTAATTCAGAAATGTGCAAATGGCACCCCTATTTTGTTACATTACACTTGGACTTAATTTTAAGAGTATGCAGATATTTCCCCTACATTAAATGTACTTTTGCACTTTTTAGGGGGGGGGGGGGATTGTATTTACATTTTAAGGTTCTAGGCTTCTCCTGGAGTCGGTGGGAAAGGCTCAAGGGCCATAGCAGTTGTATTGTTCTTTGATTTGTCCTTCATTTAGGCAATTGACTCATCCACTATATTCAGTGCTAAGAATACAGTTTGTGTAACCTGGTCTTAGTTAATTGTTGATGAATATTTATGGAGCTGTTCTGTTCAATTTTTTTTGTGGGTTTAACAGGTAGTGGTGTAGGATCTATTCTCAGTGATCCTATACCCCTTAACGAGTGGATAGAGGTCAGTGTGTCAAGGAGTGGAAGGTCAGGTCAGATGAATGTCACAGGTCAAAGGTGAGAGTCCTCTAGCCTTGTTCACACCGGGTTGCAGCATATTATTACGCATGTATGTAATTGAATGGCATACAGGCAGATTGAAAAAAAAATAGCATTGCATATCAGATGACCTATATTACCTGCTTTTTTAAAATTTCTATTTTAATATAGACAAACAATGAAATAACAAATCCAGTGGTGAAGAGCAATTTAAAATTGGACCATAGTTAATGAAGATATGCCTTTTAAAGAGATATTATAAACCAGATCTCTTCTGCTGCATATTTAATAAAGAGGTATAATTTTGTCCTTGTATAATTTCCATACCTCATATTCCTCACATACAGTCACCATGATTGCAATTATTGTAGATTGAATTTATCTTCTTGGTGTGAGCAACACATTAGTGAAAACAGTATTAAAATTGGTGCTTCCTAACAGAAGCTATGTCATGTGAAACACACCCAACTTACACAAATCAAAAGCTCTGTGAAGATGAAAACGTATATTTGCATTTAGAAGTTATGTATTTTCATACTGTTCTTACACTTTTCATACAGTTTCTCAACATAAAGATACCACAAGTGTAATGGACGGACAAAATGTTGCCCTGAACTAATCACACTCTAAAGTAGAAATAAAATTCAGTGAATTCATATCCAACAAGTCAACTTGTTTTCTTTTGTTTTTGAAAGCTCAAAGACTGGAGAATCTGGAGGATCATTGCAATCTCTAAACATTGGTTCTGATGTCTACATTGGTGGCTTTGGAGACTTCTCGGCTCTACCTTCTGTACTGGGACCTGGACCTGGTTTAACTGGTTGTATCTTGTCCCTACTCATCCAAGACCAAATGAACAGGTAGGAACTAGGACCTGGTCTAACATGCATAATCTAAGTATTTGATTTTGTTTTTTTGAAACACTAGTGCCTTGAGCAGTTTACCTGCAGAGTTCATCTCATTGGACCAAATGCCATTAACTCAAGGGCTTACAAGAACACTACTTTATCACCTTAAAACAGGTTTCTCATTCCCGATAGTTTGAATACTGTTTTCCTCCATGCCTATGTAAGCTCCTGGGCTGAATTGTCTATATTTCAACTGCATATATTCCAGCTGTATATCTTCATATATATATATATATATATATATATATATATAGTGTTTATTATTTACAAGGGAGTTGCCAAAGTTGTTTGCATTTGTCAAATTTCTTTCAATATATATATATTATATTGTCTCTCTTCATATAGCACTTTCTGCATACGGCACTGGTCAACCCACTTATAGTGGAGAAAAAAAAAATATCTTTAGTTGGCTTCAGAATACATCATTTTTACATTTATACATGTACAGGTACAAACAAATTGTTATCATGATGTATTTATTATTCCATCAAACTTTGTGTTTCAGTTTCAACCAGTCCGACATACTAGAGATGGAGAACATTGCCCAATGCAGCAGTGATGTTTGTCCAACCCGCCCCTGTCTCAACAATGGAACCTGCCAGTCACTCCCAGGCTCCGCCTACTCCTGTCAGTGTGATGCTGGTTTCTATGGCGATAGATGTGAGGAGACATCGGATGTTTGTCAGACCGCTGGATGCAGGGATGGATCAACATGTCTGATGAGCAGTGATGGTGGGTTCAGATGCGTCTGTCCACTTGGAATGATGGGAACATTCTGTGAACAGAATCAAGGTATGATTGTCATCTTTTATTAAGTATTCAGAAAAGAAGCTAAATCCGGGGTAATGGCAGTGAAGTCCCAAGGCCCCATTTCATAAAACTTATTATCAGTAACAACTGCCACTTTTTTCAACAAGTTTGCTCTCGGCCAATAAGATTCAAGGATTTCAGTAGCTTATAACAGTTATTGCAACTTGTCATTGATAACAATTTTTATGAAATGGGGCCCAGGAGTGTCGGGTGTGACAGACACAAACGCTAAACAAGAACCCACTATAATAATTATTACTACATGTCCATTTTGTTTTCCTTTCTTTCTTTTCTAGATCTAAGTGAAGTAATCCCAAGTTTCTCTGGTACCTCCTACTTGAGTTACCCATGGCCTGTTGGTCTATCATCCCAGGAGACCAGGATCAGTCTACGGATAAGACCAGGAACCCTCTCACAGGACGCCCTCATTCTCTATGTGGAAGATACTTCTTCATCTACTGGTGATTTCCTTGCATTGGGGATGATTGAGGGTGCTGTTCAGCTGCACTTTAATCTAGGTCAGTAAACTTCCAACACCAAAAAACAAGACTCTGATTGGAGACAGCTTAGTTCAAGTTCATGAAGCCTTAAATCATAGTCTACATTATTTATTTAACACTTTGATTGCTTCCTTAGCTGAACAGCATGTTTGAGGCTTTGCTGCATGTGCCGATCCGATCGGCACAAATTAATACACACAATTTAGTGGAAGGATTGCTCTATTCGGTACATACAAGATGCAAAGTCACCCGTTTCTGGGCTTAATGGTGCAGGACAAGACTTTAGATACCCTGTATAGATTCATTTTTGGCAGTAACTCTTGAATTATCATGAAGATTGCGGTAAATATATCTCATGAGAAATACAATGTGACTCACGGAAATCCTTTGCTTGGCTCATCATGAGTCAAAACATGGTCCAAACCATGGATAAAGCTCCATCATGGTATACAATAAAATTAAGACGTGCGTAAGTGTATATTTCTTGTTCGTTGGACTTAATGATTGCATCCTATGTCCTAGTCTACATTTCCAATTTTCACTACGCCCAGCATTTTTTGTAACTTCTTTTTTTTCTACTGGATTATTAGTATTCCCAACACAAACTCCACTTTTTAGATATTTGCCTCCTTCTTTGAAAAGGTTGCTGATATCTGATGTCAAAAAGACAGAATATCTCAGAAATAAAAGAAATGTTTATATCAATCATTTAATTACATTTGTTATGAGGAAGTAAATGAATATCAATTCAGTTCAATTTTTTTTCTCTTTTAGGAAGTGGTATCAATGTAGTTACCAGTGATGTCGTCACAGCTGAGGAATGGCATTCGGTCTCCATAGTACGCTCACAGAACTCTGCTCAGCTAACTGTCGATAGCAATGTAACAGAGTATATCGGTAGTGGATCAGTTGGTCTCACTGTCAATAGTCCAGTGTACATTGGAGGTGTTCCTGATCAGTCTGTACTTCATGATGATTCCACCTTTGCGACTGGTTTTGTTGGATGCATAGAAAACTTGGAGGTACATACAGTGATTTTAAATTTGACCAAAGAGCTTTTTTAAAGAAATCACTACTCATACATGTTGTAGTCTGACAAAAATTTGTTTCTTGTTGATATTATTGGTAATCACATTTGCACATGGAATGAACACGGTTTTCATGAGCAGAATAAGAAAAAAAACAAAAACCCAACATGATTTTAAATGTAAATCTAATTGAAATTCTTTCTCATTCACATTAATCATGTCTTATGTTTATGTATTTGAATTTATATGTAGCTCCATAACACCATCGTACATCCAAAAAGTATGTGCCTTTAATAGTTTTGATGTTCATAATTCGAAATTATCACAAATAAATATCTTTTCAGTATCTTTGGATTTTGCTCTATGAAGCTTGACCTTGTGTCAGTTCTTATGGCCTTAATCTGCATGATTTATCTATTACTCTCTGTGTGTACCTGCACAAGTTATATTTATTTTTGTGGCTAATGAATACAGTATTTATGATGATGATGGTGATATAAACAGATTGTTACACCACATATTTTCTATATCGTCTATGCAGTATGGTGCTTTCTTTAATGATAACATAAGATAAAATTAGATAAATATAAACATTTATTGATGTAGCTTTTTGATTGTAATAAAATTGTAATGCTTTGGCTTACAGGTTGGTGGTACATCATTGTACCCATCGCTGGCTACAGAGGGAGCTGATATAGTGCAGTGTGAACACAGCCTTTGTAATTCTTCTGTCTGTCTGAATGGAGGCACATGCCAATCTATTGATGCGTTCACACTGGAATGTTTATGTCCACCAGGTCTGAGTGGTGCTCGATGTGAACAAGGTAAGGGTCATCACTACTGAAGCATATAATAATTACATTAATAATCATAGTAGCAAAATTAGCAGTCGTGTTGATTAGAATAACGATTATAATAAAGATTTCAAAAGTAGCAACTATAATAACTACACTATGATTCTATTCAAAGTACCCATTTATGTAGCACTTGATAATATTCAATCAAAAAGAAATTTGCAGCACTCTGTCACTATAGGCATTGTATTTATGATTTTACACAAATTCATTTCCAGAATCCATGGATATATATACCAATCCTATTCTTATATGCATATACATATAGCTGAAACTTGTGGATAATTCATTTAAAGCAGTGTTTGGTATCTTACAGCATTTTCACTTTGTCACTTTGTTTGAAATGGCAAACCAAGGTTTGATTTTGCCAGATAGCATGTACAGTGAAACCTGTGTATAAAGACCACTCAAGGGAGACAAGAAAAGTGGTCTTTATAAGCAGGTGGTCGTTATGGACAGGTTCCCTTCAGTACATGCACCGATGAGAAACCGCATTGAAGGGAAACAAAATGTGGCCTTTATAGACAGGTGATTGTTATAGACAGGTGGTCGCTAAAGCAGGTTTGACTATACAGTCAACTGAAATTTAGATAATGGTGCTGATATGTACACTTGCCAATATTGTCTCCTCAAATTTTGTATGAAATTTTATATTTGTTATCATTACTTCTGTGTATTGATAATAATGATAACAGTAATGTTTTCCATCCATAAAGCCCAGCTATTATACAAATATGTTCTACTGTGTTTTATGTGATATCATATTATAACCAGGCTGTAGCTGAGCTGTCATGATAAGGCAATGAAGCAGTAATTTCTTCATAGCGGTTACTCACTTATCCTATTCGTGACAGAGGTCCACATTTTGTGGTGTGGCCTAATATCTTTTAATGCAAAGCCCTAAAAATGATACCAAATACATGAGCAGAAAGAGCAAAAAATTCTACACAAACTGTGCCCATTTTGGTTGCATCAATATTCATTGTTTGATGCTGAAAATTTTAGCATTAAAATCCTTAAATTGGCAATGTGATAGAAAGTTTAAAATCACCGTCTTCCCCTGCAAATTGTCAAGTTTTTGACTTATCATCATAATTTCTGTCAATTTATATTCATTTCAGATACATGACGTTTTATAAGCAAAATGTAGCAATAAAATAAGAATGTTGGTGTTGCCAATTTGAAGAATAAAAGCTGATCAAATTAGGCTTTAAATAATTCCTGTCACGAATGGGTTAACCTGTGTGGAGAGTGGCAAACATGGATTAGTGTCTTGCCAAAAGATGTTAGTGCCAGGCTAGTATTTGAACCCTCATCGCTCTGACTGAGAGTCAAGTGAATGAACCACTACACTATGACAACACGTCGAATTTTGAAATTGAATTATATGTGATATCTACGTAATTTGTCTTTGACTATTTGACTTTTCAATTTTTCCTTTTTTTTACAGCTGATTTAGTTACTGTTCCAAAGTTTGCTGGTTCATCCTACCTTGCAGTCAATACAACAAACAGTGAAGTGGAATATATATCATCCATCGCCATGGAAATTAGACCTGACGGAGGTGATGGTATCTTATATTGGAACTCTGATGGGGGTGACTTCATAGGAATAGGTCTAATTGATAGGAGGGTGCATTTCACCTTTGATCTTGGAACAGGTTTGTAATATAATTATCCTATTAAATGAATCAAAAGATATTTATAAATTCATACCAAAGCTTGCTTAAAGATATGAATTTATTTTCATATTCATGTCATACATTTATAATGATTTTCAAATACCTGTCTATACCATGTTCATATTTCATGTTTTTACCAATGTTGGAATTCTTTAGCAATTCATTATCAGTCACTGACTGCCATGAAATAGTGATAAAACTCTCAATTTACAAAACAGGTAGGTAATATGAATATAAAATAACAAATTAAGTTATAAACGTGACCAAATATCAAGAATTACACAGTCATTGAGACCTACATCCTAATAGTGTAGTATGCATCTTAGTGTGTGCACCAATGTCCTTGCCATATGCATATAAAAACTATGCTCATTTCATCTTGTATAAGGTTTGTGCATGCCACAGGTGTTATTTATGTGCGCTGTCAGGTTTAACCATGATTGGTTATCACTTTTCGATGGGAAATTTTTTGCAGGCTTTTGACGGTAGGGAAAATAAATACATGCCCACTCAATGCAAATTAACCATTCAGAATGCTTAGAACCCATTTTATGATAATCATTACATTTGTGTTTATGTTGACAGGTCCGGCCAACATTGTAAGCACTGAACAACTGACCATTGGTGAGTGGCACACAGTGAGAGTGACCAGAAGGAATGAAGCAGGCCAGCTATGGTTGAATGACCAGGAGAATCCAGTAACTGGTCAGTCATCCGGTTCTGGTGTCAGTCTCAATCTCGGTTTGACCACATACATTGGAGGGGTATCGACTTCAGTAGCTGTGCCTAGTAGAGCTGGCATTAGTGGAGGTATGCATGTACCTAAAGTGTACCCAAACATTAGATATTGCTTGCAGGAAAGATTATAATTATGAGTCATATTATTTTGATGGGAGGTCCACATTTTGTGGTTTGGCCTAATATCTTTTGATGCAAAGCCCTAAATATCATACCAAATACATGAGCAGAAAGAGCAAAAAATTCTACACAAACTGTGCCCATTTTGGTTGCGTCAATATTCGTTGTTTGATGCTGAAATTTTTTTAAAGCAAAATAAGCACTTAAATCCTTAAATTGGCAATGTGATAGAAGGTTTAAAATCACCATTTTCTCCTGCAAATTGGAAACTTTTTGACTTCTCATCATACATTCTGTCAATTTATATTCATTTCAGATACATGACATTTCATAAGAAATATGTAGCAATAAAATAAAAATGTTGGTGTTGCCAATTTGAAGAATAAAAGCTGATCAAATTAGGCTCTAAATAATTCCTGTCACGAATGGGTTAAAGTTTATGTTCAGTTTTGGTGTTGGTAGGCCCTCAAAGACTTTTCATCAAGTTCGTCTGTTTTAGCTGCTCAGCAGCAAGATGAAAGCATGAATAAGATTCTGTGAAGTGCTTTCCTTCTCAAGTGGAATGTTAACCCATTCATGACATGAATTATTTAAAGCCTAAGTTGATCAGCTTTTATTCTTCAAATTGGCAACACCAACATTCTTATTTTATTGCTACATTTTTCTTATAAAACGTCATGTATCTGAAATGAATATAAATTGACAGAAATTATGATGAGAAGTCAAAAAGTTGCCAATTGCAGGGGAAAATGGTGATTTTAAACCTTCTGTCACATTGCCAATTTAAGGATTTTAATGCTTATTTTCCTGTAAAAAATGTTCAGCATCAAACAACGAATATTGACGCAACCAAAGTGGGCACAGTTTGTGTAGATTTTTTTGCTCTTTCTGCTCATGTATTTGGTATGATTTTTAGGGCTTTGCATCAAAAGATATTAGGCCAAAAAACAAAATGTGGACCTCTGTCATGAATGGGTTGAAGAGATGAAAGGCAAAAAATACTTTTGATCCCAGCCCACGGGAGTCAGGGACGTATAGTCACACAGACCTACACATGTGTAAAACCAGTGAGAGTTCTGTTTTTGCGACAAGTGTACAAAGCCTTCTTTTACTAAGAAGGCTTGTCTCTCGTATTGAAATTCAAAGCAAAATCATGAATTAAAAAGTTTGTTACCATGGAATACTTTTTTTTCTTCCTACTTGATTACTATTGAAAGTGATACAAAAAAATTGTTGAAAATAGCGACATATTTGTAGTACCTTTATAAAGTTTTTTGTGGTACCATAAAAAAAAACATAAAGCTCTGAAAAAGTGTAGAATATTAGATGATACTCAGTTTAATGATATATGTTTGATTGTACAGGTTTCTCAGGGTGTATCCATAGTGTCATAGTGAACCAAGATGTAATAGATCTGACAGAGAATCTAGTCCAGTCTTCAGTTTCTCAATATGTTTGATTGTACAGGTTTCTCAGGGTGTATCCGTAGTGTCATAGTGAACCAAGAAGTAATAGATCTCACAGAGAATCTAGTCCAGTCTTCAGTCTCACAGTGTGATGATGAGATATGTAATCTAGACCATAACTGTATGAATAATGGTCTCTGTGTGATGTCATCATCTTCTCCCATCGGATACCAGTGTGAATGTACGCCTGGTTATTCAGGTAAGAATTAGCATTTTTATGTACATGTATTTATTTATTTTTATTCTGTAATTTTTTGTCAAATGTGCTATCTGAATAATTCAAATCATATCAGAAAAGTCAAATCATTTATTTTATGAGTAGTTTTTTTAACCCAGGGTGGCTTCATCAGCAGTTAAGACACTGTTTTTATTCAAAGACCCTGCAGATTAATAAATGATACAATATAAAACAAGGTACAAACATAAAAAACAGAAAAATATGAACAAAACAATAGATTGATCACAAACAAATTTCAAATAAACAAGACATAAATTTCCACTTGTAAATTCAGCAAGTTCAGATCAAAAGAAAATCATACATCTGTAAATGTTTAAACAAGACCCCGAAGTTCAGTCAGTATTTGTATCAAAGGAAAATCTTTGGATTATTTGTAAAATCTCTGCAAATCAGTCAGTTCTAGAAGATTTGATGCTGCAGTTGTGTCTCAAGTAGTTTTAATAGCAAAATGTAAGGGCACAAAAAAGTTGCATAAAGAACACAGACTGCCTTCTGTTATCTGTATTGTTTGCATTCCGAAAGTGACTTTATTGGATAACTTGTTTAGCACAAGACCAATCAGCCACAAGGTCCATCGAGGTCCGACAACTCCTATGAATTTCCTTTATGATGAAAGGCTTCTATTAATAGGTTTATCCTGACAGGAATCCAATATGACTTCTCATACAACTTAAATTGCAGTGGTTTTGCATCTGTGGTATCTTTTTTTATTGGTGGAAATTTCAAGTTGGTTGGTGTGTAAACACAGCCAGATTTAAATGTCTTAGAAATTATGGATTTCTAAGACAATTGGATTGGTATTTCCAACCGTATGCATGGCCTTGTTATTGATATTCATGGCTTTCAACCACTGTGAAATAATTTCTGTGTAAAATTGCTGAAATGATTGATTCACTGCAATCTCTTTTTAATGCAATACCAGAGCCCTGTTTCATAGAACTTGTTATTACTAACAAAACAACTGCCATATTTCTTTGACAAATTTGCTCTCAGCCAATCAGATGGAAGGATTTCAGTAGCTTATAACAGTTATTGCAACTTGTTATTGATAACAAGTTTCATGAAACCGGGCCTTTAAGTAGTGTAACAAAAGTACTTTTACCTCTTGTATCAGGTGATATGTGTGAGATCTCGTCATGTGACCTTGTATCAGCCAATGAGCAGTGCCAGAATGGAGGTACATGTTATGTAAGTGATAGTGGACAAGCATCATGTTTGTGTGCTCTAGGATTCATTGGATCTACATGTAGTCAGGGTAAGTAGTACATACGGTGAATTGCCACTTGGTCTAATCGCTCTTTGTCTAATTCCCGTTTTGTCTCATCCTGCATGGTCTTATCCCATTTTGCGTTCAACCAGTTCGTCTAATAACCATTTGGTCACTTAGCCCATCTATCATTTCGTCTAATTTCCAGTTCGGCTATGCTGATTTCGTCTATTACCCACTTGGTATAACTCCACTTGGTCTATATGATTGTACAAACTGGTAATAGACCAAACCAAATGGTCATTAGACGAAATGAGGGAAAACTGAGTAGACAAAGTGGCAATTAGATTATTTTATCATTAGACAAAATGACAATTAGCCCAAGTGGGTATTAGACCAAATAATGATTGAACCATAGGGCAATCAGACCAAGTTGAGGGTAGACCAAATGGGTTTAGCCATTGTGGTGTTAGAATCTGGGAATCAGACCAACTGGCTATAAACCATTCATACAGCATGATATTATTATGCCTGGTGGGTGTTTCACAAAGATATAAGTTTGACTTAAAAATCATGCCTAAGTGCCCAAAGCATGTGTAAGTGCCACATTATGCGTAACTTTTTTACCCAAAGAGTGACCTTGTGAAACAGACTTAGCTTACACTAAGCTGGACTTTAATAGCGAAATCCTACTAAAGTTTGACTAGATTTTAATAAGAGTGAATTTGTGAAACACCCCCCGAACCCCTTCTGTAACATATGATTTACGTGAAATCCATATCTACAAACTTTTAGGAATCAAATGTTTTATTTGTTTTCTTGTAATTTTGAATGTCAATTTTTTTTTCATGGGACCACCGTGCATGAAAGTATTTTACTCTGAGGAATAAATTTTAAATAAATTCAAAAACTTTAGATAGATTCACACTGCATCTCCCGTCATCCGTCACAATTCCCAACCTCTGCACTTGCCAAATGAGAGTTTGATGGTTAGCTCCAATTAAACTGCTCTTATTCATTAATGGTACGATGTTGTTTTGCATTAGAAATAGAATTAATTTGTGTGTGATTTTAGCTTTTTCTGCTTATGTGTAATGAATTATCCCTAGCATTCTGAATGAACATGCTAAAGTGTCTCTAAAAGGAAACACTGTACTGCTATGGATTTAAAGACATTGGTTAACATTGTTATGATTTTAAAAAATCTTGTTTTGTTACTTGAAAATGGGATAAACATAAGGGTTATAGTGTAAAAATACCAGTCCGAAAGTTTCAAAGTATAATATCCACAGGAAATATTTTTAAATATCAAAAATGTGAACCAATGTTTGAAAAATATATAAGGGTCGGTTGCACAGAATAGACATAAGGAGTGCGCATGCGCATATGACTCGCCTTACCGTACTATGTATATTGGCGTATCACGCGGCGGGAGGCACATAACGGCATTTTCAAATTCAAGCAAAGTGGTCCTCTTAGTGATTGTCTCGTGAGACGAAGGATAATAAAATCGCCGTTTGCATCTAACTTACACTTTTTCATTCCAAATTATGGTTGGTTTCAGGGTTTTTGAGTACACATACAAGTACTCATACACATGTTTCATCTCAGTTTGAGAATTTTTTAAATCAGCTACTCACAAAGTTAGCCAATGCCTTTAAGGTGTCAGTACTCATTTTTATCTTTTACATTTCAGTGTCTACATACAGTATTCCCATGTTTATTGGTTTTGGGTATCTCTCCTTTGATAGAGCAGTGCTTGCAAGGTAAGTCATCTCTTATATACATGCCCTTTATACAGTTGTTTCTTATCTGATTTAGTGTAGAAAATCTAAACAAGACAGCCGAGATACATGGCTGTGATTTGGCAAAACAACATATGTCTTTTTTTTTTTTTTTACCCTGTTCATGTTTTTAGAACTTTTTTATGTGTTCAAAATTTCAGCTTTCAAATTGATTTATATTTTTTAAAAATTGCATCTAAACTTCAGCAATATTCCCTTCTTGATCTAAATAATTTGGCATAACAATGTGTGTGGACTTACATGGTTTTGCCAAAATATTTACATCCTGGAATCCCGATTAGAGATACATTGTTTTTGCCAGATCACAGAGCATTATGCAAAAGTTTTAAAAACTTCAGAAAACTTCAAAATCAAGATTTTAATTCTCTTTATTTGTTTTGGTAGACGGTGACTATATGCTTCACACTCTCCAGAGAATTTCAGCACATGCATGTAGATGTGCACAATTACTTTCAATGTCCTTGTTTTGATACTTTGATTGTTTTTTTAATTTGTTTAAAGACAGCTGATTACTTGCTGCATGTTAGGCTTCTTATCATAAGTCAGAGTCCAGTTTGTCCGCGGCCTTTAGCAGCTTTCCTCCACAGTGTCTTTTGTTCACTAATCCCTTCTAATTCTCCCATTGCTTTGAAGACAAAATAACATGGGATCAGGAAAGCCAATGTGAATACCTGGACGTGGAGAAGACAATAAAAACCAATGGATGCGACTTGTGATAAGCTACCTTAATTGAATACTCGTCTTTTTTCCCTCTGATTCTTGTAGCGTGTTTTCATCCACCAAGTTCCGGCTGTTATTCCGTACCATGGACTCGTCCTCAGACAGCCTTCTACTCTGGCATGGTCAGTCAATTCAAGCAGATTTCATCACGTTGGGAATCAAGAATAGATCCATCACATTACTCTACAATCTGGGCAGCGGAACGGCTGAGATATCCGCTGAGCAGATTGAGATACAGAACAATGTCTGGTACAATGTGGAGGTGACAAGGTAGGTTCTTAAGTCTTTCAATCCTTCGGTAGAATAATCGAACAGAACATTTCTTTTTCCGACATAATGAGAGCAACAGTTGTTACAGTTTTTCCTTACAAAATATAAGATGTGAACTGTACCACTGAAGATGCTTAGATGTTGTATGTGGTCATAAAACTGAAAAAAAAAAGAAAAAAGAAAAAAGAGATTGATTGTTGTTTGGTTAATGAGAATGAAATCAAATTAATCCACGGGATATTGTAGAATGTTGTCTTCGTGTTCTTTTCATGTTTTGTAATGGTTCCCATGCATGAGATACAAGAGAAATTGCATAATTGATAACTATTATTAATTGAATAGTGAACCACAAGAAACCCACTTGGAGAAATATGTACATGTATTATATTTTGTAATGCATTATAATAATAATAATAGGATTAAAATACTACTCTTTAGTGTTTTTGAATAAATATGTATCATATATTGAAATGCATATTGGTAATAATGATAGGACTAAAATACTACTCTTCAGTGCTTTTGAATAAATATGTATCATATTTTGAAATGCATAATGGTAATGATAATAAGACTGAAATACTACTCTTTAGTGTTTTTGAATAATATATGTATTATATTTTGAAATGCATAATGGTAATAATAATAAGACTAAAATACTACTCTTCAGTGCTTTTGAATAAATATGTATTATATTTTGAAATAATAGTAATCTGTGGGAGTAATGTACTACTCTTCAGTGTCTTTGATGACAGTTTCAATTGATTCTTGACTTTCAGGAGTGGTACATCAGCGACATTGATGGCCCAGTCTCTCAATCCAAACCGGTCTCAAACAGTGACAGGATCTAGTCCAGGAACTCAATCTGGTCTTGCTACCTTTGGATTTCCTCTTTATCTAGGTAAGAATCTAAGAGGATTTTTATTCTTTTTCTTCTTTTTTATTGAGCCTTTATCATATTTCTGTGAGCATAAGATTAAAAGTCTGTTGCAAACCCTTTGCAAACTTGTTAGTTTTATATTGATGTAAGAGGGAATAGTATCTTGATTTGTCTCAGTGCTATAACAGTTTCTCTTGGTTTTCACTGAAGAAAATTCATTAGGCTGTGTAATGTCTTCAATTTATCATTTATTTAACCCATTCTTGACAGGAATTATGTAAAGCCTAATTTGATCAGGTTTTATTCTTCAAATTGGCAACACCAACATTTTAATTTTATTGTTACATTTTTCTCATAAAACGTCATGTATCTGAAATGAATATAAATTGACAGAAATTATGATGAGAAGTAAAAAAGTTGCTAATTTGCAGGGAAAAACGGTGATTTTAAACTTTCTATCACATTGCTAATTCAAGGATTTTAATGCTTATTTTCCTTTTAAAAATTTTCAGCATCAAACAACGAATATTGACGCAACCAAAATGGGCACAGTTTGTGTAGAATTTTTTGCTCTTTCTGCTCATGTATTTGGTATGACTTTTAGGGCTTTGCATCAAAAGATATTAGGCCAAACCACAAAATGTGGACCTATGTCACGAATGGGTTAATATATAGTCCAATGTTTAATAGTTGTGATATTCTAATTAATCTGCAAGATATACACTGTACATGTATTTAGGTAAACTGCACATTAGCCCTTAGCTATTCAAGGATTTACTTAATATGAACTTTTTCAACTTTGGTTTTGTTCATTCCTAAAGTAACATCTCATGTAATGTTTATCTTGTTTGTCTCCCTCTATAGGTGGTCATCCTACTGATATCCTCCAACTGACCAATGGCCATTTCTCATCTGGTCTGAATGGTTGCATAGCTCAACTACTGACCGCTCTGAATGCGGCCGGTAATCTTCAAATGGTCAATCTAGTCACTCAGCGGACCGGTGGTGCTGGAGTCCAAAATTGTAATTTATGATTGGTCAGTATTCATTCAAACACCTATCTTGCCTACTAGTAATTGACACTGCTGTAGAGTATATCAAGGGTTTAGTGCAACAAAGGGCTATCTGTGTTTTGGGCCATTTTGAGAAAACTTGCAATGAAGTTATGTTGTAAACACTGCTTTAATGCAGATGGCCATACCTATTTCGGGTGATACCCTGCTGGAGCAAAGTTTGCCGTAGAAACCAATGGGTTCCCGGTCTCTTATGGATCATTTTGATATCAAAACCTCATTCTGACCCCAAAATGCAGATAGCCCTTTGTTGCAATAAACCCTTGATATGTTTGATTTTGCCATGATGATAGTGATTGCTTTACACTGTTGTATATGTAATGATGAAATTATACGATTTATCGTGACAGTGAGCAGCAGATTAAAAGGGCCTTCTTGTATGCACTCTTATAACGAAGGATGAAGGGATAGTAATAGTAAGGGGCAAAAGAGTCTTACCATTATTCATCTTCCTGTAGATTTACAGTTCTGTCTGTCTTGAAGAAAACCCACTTATTTTGATACAGAGTTGCCCTGTATTTGTATTGTGCATGTATTTTACAATAGAAAAAAAAAAGCCTAACCTTTCAAAAAAAAGCATGTACTGGTATGTGGAATATGATGCAGAAAATTAATTATTTATGCTAAACATTTTAGGTATTATATTTCATGTTGGGTATAAATGTTCAGTTTTGATTATACTGACAAGTGTACATACATGTATAGTGCCGTTGATTTTGGGAAAAAAAATATAAAGAGAGAAAACAAAAATTATATTTAGTGGTATCATGAGCAAAATTATGGTGTATTTTTAGTATCACTGGGTAATGAATTTGGTATTTAGGACTAAGTTTGTGTATTTAATCGCTGCATGAAGCTTATATCTGAAGGATTTTCCTTTCTTACGAGTCCTCCATGCCTTGAACAATACCAGTAATCTTACATTTTCAGGAGTTCAGTATGACATTTGAACTTACATTTCCTCCATTGATTATGCTGCAAACTGCAAAATTATTCATGACATTTAATCTTTTGTATCGTTTGTTCTGACACTTGTAATCATGATACATATTATATATTTGTTGTGATATAATGATTAGAAAGTTACTGTACAAACTGCGGTGTTCGATGTAATAAAGGACGATAGCACTACGGGCACCAGGGCTGGTATTCAATTCAATACTTGGATTAAGTAAACTTTTACTAAGTATCTTACTTGGCTAAGAAATTTGCTTGAGTCATATTCAATTCAATACTTTGAATTTTATTGTAGTAAGCCAACTTTAAGCCGAAATTCTTACTGATAAGCATTGTGACATCATATTTTCAATGCGCAATTAACATGTCGTATCAAATACGCTCGAATATGCTGTGATATAATTCTATGCAGCTCATGATGACTCCATATAAAAACCTATGCCTGCCAATCAAGGCCTCCAAAATAATTGGCTTAAGTCTCCTAGGTAGGTGTCTTAGATTTAGAGTAAAATACTTAGCCAAAATACTGAATTGAATACCACATTTTGCTAAGTATTTTATCTAAGTAAAAAACTAAGAAAAGTACTCTTATTTCTGACTTGAGTATTTAATTGAATACTGACCCTGTTCCTTATGAAGACCTCACCTTGCTTTTCTTTTTTTTATTTTTTAGATAGTATTCAATATTTAGCAATATTGTTTCTATCATGTTTCATAATGCTATTATCTTTCATTTTGACACCTTGTAATCATGATACATATAGTATATTTGCTGTGATATATAATAATAATCAGAAAGTTACTGTACAAAATAAGGTGTTTAGTGTAAAAATGGACTATAGTACTACAGACACCAGATTCTTATCAAGATTTCACCTTGCTTTTTTACATGTATTTGATATTCATCAGTATTGTTTCTATCATGTTTCCATGACAATACAATTGCAAAGACTTGAGAAATCACTCTATGGGCAATTCCACAACATATGGGACACAGAGCTCGAAATTTGAAGTCGCTGTGTGCACTATTAATTCCAAATAAAAATCTAAAATTACTACAGGGTCTTCTTTTTGTTACAAATAAACATTTAAGATAAAAAAAATTGCAATTCGACCTTCTTACGGAGAATAACATAAACAAACAAAAAATTGCACATATGGGACTATGATCAGGGAAATGTGCTTTAAATGCCTCTTATTCTTATATTTAATCATTTTTCTCAGATTTTTTTTTTCATTTAATTGATTTTAATGGATTACTTTACCAGATTTTGGGTAGTTAATGAGAGAAACACTAATGGAAATGTGCAAAACTATGTTTAATTTAAGCATAATGTCAGTTACCAACATGTCTTCACTAAATTTTTCATGGCATAAAACAAATAATTCAAATTGCTCATTATTTTGCACATCTCTTCCCAGGAACCTAGGTGTAATGTCAAATGAATTACATAATCCTTACAAGTCTGAGACATGAGATATATAAATTTGATTCTACACCATCATTTTCCATGTCCTTTTTGCGTAACGTCAGTTACCGACATATTTTCGCTTGCTGTGTGATAAGAAATGCACTTTGAGATAAAAACTGTCCATGTATTTCTTCCCTATTATCAACTTATTTATCTATAGTAATTAAAAGCCAAAGCAAGTGTCATTCATAAAACTACAATATAAACAATACCACTAGTACTCTATCTTGGGTAATGTCAGTTACCGTGGAATTGCCCAAATGATGAATTTGATATGGGTACCTTATTGATTGCTTTTTGAAATCATGTTCAAATTATGAGATTCATCATTCTATCATACCTTCATAAAAAGTATTGCATGGGGCTGTGGACATTGAAATAGTTAAGGTTAATATTTGTAAAGTCTTGTGATCATGTTATAGTTTTTCATTCCATATTTGAAATATACAGTACTTAAAATATATATATAATTACCACTGTAGGCATATAAAAAATAGAACTGAATGAACTACAACAAAGTAATACTGATTAGAATTTGATTTTAAATTTTTTGATTCAAGATATTTATATCGTGGACAGAGATGATTGTATATATTACTGTTTGGTCCCATAATGTCCTTGAAATGATTGTTTATTGATTTTCGCTATGATTAATCCATTGTATACAAGCTTGTAGTGAGCAATCCTTTTCTGCTCCATTCATTTTTTTAATAAGCCCTTCATAATCAAGTTAAATATTTAGGTCTTTCAAATGAATTAATAATGCTTTCTTGTTCTTGTTAGATCAATTTAAAAGAATTTCATTATTAAATGATATGAAATATGTTTCCATAGATTTGAAAAAAAAGTTATTTGTCTTTCATCACTTAAACAAAATTTAAGGGCTGAAGTGATTCTTGTATTCAGGGAAAATTTGAATAACGGTATTCATTTTGTAATATCAAAAGCCTCGTAGCATAGCACAAAAGAAATATTGCGGTTACAACGGAAAGAACAAGTATATTTTAAGAAAGTAAGCAATGTTCTATGAAATTTACTGTATGGAAAATAGCACCTCTAGTTAAAGGGAAGTACATGTAATGTACTTGAGGCTCTAGCAGCAGTTCTTTTGATGTGGCTCTGTGTCATATTCCCTGTCTATGGTCTTCTATTTTCACATTTATTCCAATATATACATTACTAGCGTCTTAAATGGAATATAATCCATTCGTAAATTTAATCTCACTTCTGAATCTGTTTGTATGGCAGTATGATAAGAATGCAGATGTGTTCAAATTCCCTTCAGTCCATTCTGTATCACCTTGAATATTTACTATTCCTTCCAGGCTGAAAAAATAGGCTAGCAATAAGACTTTTTTGATGGATGCTATCACCTTGATCGTATGTATTCAGTGCTTTTTATAGCAGACTTTTAAGTAGTGTGTGTGAACATTTGTGTGTAGATTTTATATATGAAGCGCTATTCCTTTGTACGTGTATTTATCTTAAATTTGTATAGGCTGAAATTAACGAAACTAAATCATTTCAAGTCAATATGGAAAATATGTGTCTTACGTCTTTATCAAGTCTAATGTTGAAGTGATCATGAGAATCATAACCATGTGCTAATAAAGATCATATTTTATAAGCAGAAATGGGTTTGCAGTGGTTATCCCATTCTTGTACTGTGCTTTTTGTTCGTTTGAAAGAGATGGAAAGAGAGAGAAAGAGAGAGCAAGAAGAGAGAGGGAGAGAGAGAGTGAGAAAGAAAGAGAGAGAGCATGAGAGAGAGAGAGAGAGAGAGAGAGAGAGAGAGAGAGAGAGAGAGAGAGGGGGGGGGGTGAGAGATAAAATGATGACCCAAGAATAAGAACATGCAAGTAAATACTAAAGTTTTCTAATACTTTTCACGAGTACTGCTGTAAATATGAATGCCAAGGTAATGCCAAGAATATTGTACTGGTGCATTACTCTGTATGTTTTGTTAGTTTGAAAGAGAGAGATAGAGAAAGAGAGAGGGGGAGGGAGAGAGAGAGAGAGAGAGAGAGAGAGGGGGGGGGGGGGGGGGGGAGGAGAGATAAATGATGACCCGACACAAGAATATGCAAGTAAATAATAAAGTCGACAAATACTTCTCAAGAGTACTGCTATAAATACGAATGCCAATGTGATGCCAAGAATATGTACAACTATATTAGTGCATAAAGGCAAGAAAGCCTGCATATTTTTACCCAAGTCTGATCATCATTTATTGACTGTAAATACCTTTCATAATCATCTTCTTCTAAACATATAACTCTTGACTTCCATATTTCATCCTTTCTTGCCCCCCCTTCTCTCTCTCTTCTCTTTCCCTTTTCACTTCTGATATAATCATTTCAATATCTTCCATGTGTTATAGGTTTGTACTATGCAAAGTTGTGACGACGTCTAATAATCATTTTCTCTTTTAAAGATGTCACTTCTTTCTCTCTCAAATGAAGTCATTTCCTTAATAAAAATCTTTAAAACGGAATATATATTGACAAATTAAGGTGAAATAATAATGGATACATGTCGAAAAACACGACCAGTCTTTGCAAAAGTTTCTCTTTTTTCTGTTTGGTTGTTGTTGTTGATTAGAATGAAATAGCAAGTTTCATTTTTAAAACATAATTTAACCTGTAATTTAGAGGAAATGATAATTGCTTTCCATATACTGAACACGTCAGGTTCTTTTTATTTCTTTTTGTTGTCATTTTAGTCATTGCTGTCAGATTTAAATAATTAATGTCGATATATTTCACGAATTCAGTCTCTATGAACTTTGGACCTTGTGGCAGATTAGCCTTGTGCTGCCTTGTGCGAAACAAGTTATCCAATAAAGTCTTCTGCTGCTGCTACGGCTGCGCCTACTACTGCTACTGCTGCTACTGCTACTGCTACTGCTGCTGCTACTACTGCTGCTGCTGCTGCTGCTGCTGCTGCTACTGCTACTACTACTACTACTACTGCTACCACTACTACTACTACTACTACTACTACTACTACTACTACTACTACTACTACTACTACTGCTACCACTACTACCACTACTACCACTACTACTACTGCTACTACTACTACTACTACTACTACTACTACTACTACTACTACTACTACTACTACTACTACTACTTGATACTACTACTACTACTTGATACTAGATTTTAAAGCAAACAGTTCTTGACTATATCTTTTTCTACAAGAAATAATCCTCTAGGTTATATGTTTTCTGAAATATGTTATTTCTATCATCATAGAATAATCAAAATATTATTGCTTTGTTTATGTATATTCATGTGGAGAAATCGACTTTAAAACTTCTGGGAGACGATTTCCTTTTTACTCCAAAATTCTTTTAAAGAAATGAAAAAAAAAAAGAATTAGAAGAAATGTAGAAAATCCAAAAGGAGGGGAAAGGATCACATTTTTTGGAAGCCTTTCGAGACCCAAATTAGTTGTAGGAAACAATAAATGAATCATTGAATAAGTGAATAAATGAATTAATGAATGAATAAATGGAAAAATAGATAAATGAATAAATGAATAAATGGATAAATGAATAAAGGAATAAATTAATCAATGAATGAATAAATAAATAAATAAATGAAAAAAATATATGAATAAATAAACAAATGAATAAGATAAACGAATAAATAAAGATATAGATAAAATTAATGAATGAATAAATTATATCTAAAAACAAAAACAAGAGTCAGTAAAGTAAAAAAATCATCCGGCCGAAAACGTATCCTCAACGTTTTTAGGAAATGATTAATACTCTTGGCTTTAGACCACAAATATGTTGTTGCACTAAGTTTGCTAAGAATTAACCGAAGAATACGTGTCTTTACATCATGGATTTCCCTTCCTTCTTCCTCGTCACATTCTTGCGATAAACAGGGAGTCAATTAATTTTAGTCAATTCTTACTTTAAAAAGAAAAAGAAAGAAAAAAAGGGGGGGGGGGAGTAAGTTGATTTTTAAAAAGTATTTAAAAGTATATCCATCTTTGAGATACATTATGAAAATTAACAAATACGTGTCCTGAAACTGGTTGGTCGGTAGCGACTATTTCTTTCCATCTTTATTTTTGTCCTGAAGGGCTTAGAATTCGCTTTTCTGCCAGAAATTCACGGTATCAATCGAAGTACGATTAGAATAGATGAATAATCTGTGACTCTGTATGCTGACCTATCCACAACCGTTATTGTTTTCGACCAAAACGCGCCAAATGCATCTATCAGCGCATGATTATACATCACTGTATAAAAGCTGAAGAGGTTTATACATGATGTACATCTCTTTTGAAAACAATCTCATTATTGTCATCATCATTCTGAGGAATGTGGCGGGAAAAATCTACGCCTGAGAGGGGAAAAGCGAACATATACACCCCCTCTCCTCACAGAATAGTCTGCTACATGGTGAACCACTACAGGTCACCGGCGTAAATCCACTTTGAGGAGTGGGGGGGGGGGGGGGGGAAATGATCAACTTATGTGATGATTTTTTTTTTCCTGTCGATCTCACACTTAAGTATAAGCACCCACCCTCACCAACCCACACAGACCCCCTTACACACATTTTTATATTTATTTTGCGAGCGAGCGAAGCGAGCGAGCCAAAAATAACCACTTTTCTGGTTTTTAATCGCATTTTCAAATAGAAATTCTAAAATATGATGAGCGAGCGAGCCAAAAATAACCACTTTTCTGGTTTTCAAACGCATTTTCAAATAAAAATTCTAAAATATGAGTGAACGAAGTGAGCAAGCCAAAAATAACCACTTTTCTGGTTTTCAATCGCATTTTGCAAATAGAAATTTTCTAATATGATGGTTGTTTGTGACAGTTTTTCAAAAATTTTACTAACTGATTAATTAGAGTATATTTTGATCCTTCAAAAGTGTGGGGGGGGGGGAATATTTGTACACGCCATCCCCTCCCCCTCTCCAAAAAGTTGGAGGATATATCCCCCCATCCTCCTCGGGATTTACACCTATGCTACAGGTGAACCACTACCCCAAAGTTTCCCATTCTGTTCTTCGAATAGTGCAATGAGTTCTTCACGTACGGACTCTTCACCAGGCCTCCGCGGAACGTCCTTTCCGAAGGACAGAGTGCTTTTATTTTCTTCAAGTTTCCTTAAGCGGCCCTTTTCAAACTATGGTTATTAAAAAAAAAACAGTGGTGCTTCTATGATAGATGCATGGAACTAATTTAGAGGAGGTGCTGTGGCTCGGGGGGGGGGCATGGCCCCCTTATGCCCCCCTTAACTGGAAAAAATGGATCAGCTCTTGATATTTGTTATGATAATCGACTTGATAATGATAAGTTCATTCGGCTTCGTTAGTGGACTCTTTCCAACCCAAATTGCCGTAATCTTTGGTTTTACTTGATTTGGTTTTACTTGTGGTTTTATGTCTTTTTGGCAGATATATGGCGATTAAACTATATTCATGATAGCACCGGTTTATTATCATTCCGAAATGGTTTCCTTGAAATAACAGAAATGTATTTCCTCATTATTTGCCAACTAGAAACTTATTTCTGTAACTTTAAAGACATTGAATTCACAAGGGCATGGAAATTTAATTTCGCTTTATAACTTAAGAACTTAACAGTAACAGTTCTTATTTTTTTCTGAAATAATCATGATGGCATAGGTTTATTATCATTCCGAAACGGTTTCCTTACAATAATAGAAATGTGATCAGTTGGTACTGCAATTCCTCATATTTGCCGATTAGGTACTTATCCCTGTAGCTTTAAAGATATTGAATTCACAAGGACAGGGAAATAAATTTCGCTGTATAACTAAAGGAATTAAGTGACAGTTCGTAGTTTTCTGAAATAATGATTTTCAAAGATGATATTATTGTAATCATGTAAGCACTTAGCCGACGGGAAAGCACTGTATAGTAATAATGCATTTTATTTGCTTTTACTATAATGGTAAGCTCTTAACCCATTCGTGACAGAGGTCCACAATTTGTGGTTTGGCCTAATATCTTTTGATGCAAAGCCCTAAAAATCATACCATATACATGAGCAGAAAGAGCAAAAAATTCTCCACAAACTGTGCCCATTTTGGTTGCGTCAATATTCGTTGTTTGATGCTGAAATTTTTTTAAAGGAAAATAAATCTTTAAATTGGCAATGTGAAAGAAGGTTTAAAATCACCATTTTCCCCTGCAAATTGGCAACTTTTTGACTTCTCATCATAATTTCTGTCAATTTATATTCATTTCAGATACATGACGTTTTATAAGAAAAATGTAGCAATAAAATGAAAATGTTGGTGTTGCCAATTTGAAGAATAAAAGCTGATCAAATTAGGCTTTAAATAATTCCTGTCACGAATGGGTTAAAGCAAGGGTATGTAGGCTTCTATCTCATGTTTACATTTCAGGTAATTTTCATCATCTTTCTTTCCCGATTACTGTATCATGAGATTCATTCTTTGGTTGGATTTCGTAGAAAAGAAATAAAAAATGGTGACAATACATGCATATTTGCGACAAAATTGCATTAACCCGCAGACTATACTGAATTCTTTTATTTCAATGTATGCTTTATAGAGGGGGCCTCCAGCGGAGCGTTTCATGAAGTGTCTTGCAAGTGATTTGTTTACTGGTAAATATGCTCTCAGCCAATCAGATGCAAAGATTTCAGTAGCTTATAACAGTTGTCATTAAAAATCACTGACAAGACACGCCATGAAATGCTCTTCAGGTTTCAGTAACCAACGGGTTAATAGAAATTCGATATACTTCAGGTTGAGAACGAAACATTCAAAAGGCATCAAAGATTACAATATTCAAAACAAAATATGATTATGATGCCATAAACTTGACTATGTAATGTTTTGTCTTCAAGATACTAAGTTTCAGGGGCATGTGCCTTACAAGCTTTCTTCTACAATCTAAACCATGTTCCTCCGTTTGTGTCAACATTCTTTGTACATTTCAGTTGTGTTTTCTACAAACTCTGCATGTTATTTTAAAATTTCCTTTATACTTGCAAATGCCTGAATAATTATATTTATATTGATATGGAAAATAAATTAAATTAAATCAAAAAGATATACTTCACAATTTTTCGATTTCTTTTGATCAATCTACTTTAGCAGTGACAATAAACCCTTTCTTCATAATTTTATGGAAAAAGTAATATTTTCTGCACTTTGTGATTACCTTGTCCGCTTCTCAGGCATACTCCCAAAACCAACTCCAAACCGAACAATATTCTACAAACATTTTGGCCATGCCGCGTAGTCATGGTATAAGGTAATTAATTATCTGTCCTGTATATTTGTTCTCGGGTCGGTCTTGGGTCGGTTTTCAGTGGTTTGGGGTCGGTCTTTGGCCGACCTCGTTGGCTTGAATAGAGAACTATATGCCACATACGCGGAGTATGTTATGTAAATTATAGCACTCCTTACATTAATCACTGAACAGTTAAATATCTTGGGAACCTTGCCTCCTCCGCCAGGGTTTTGTCAATGAAAATTTCATTTTGTACTCGATCGTTTGATCGAAAAAAGGAAATCTTGTATCTTAGAATAAACCGCATATAGTCACAAGTTAGATATGTAAAGGCCGCCGCACACGACACGCTTTTCTTGCGATGCGTCTCTTGAGCCTGATGCGTCTGAGTTGAGGCGTGCGATCCAAGCGCAGAAATTCAACATGCTGAATTCCTGCGCTTGTCCTTGCGACTGGTTTCAGACTAGCTTGCGCTTGAATTTCTTGGTTGATGACGTCGTTTTCAAGCGTAAGCTGAGCGCAGCGCAAGAAAAGCGCGTCGTGTGCGGCGGCCTTAATGTGCTCGAAAGTCAAATGCCATGCGGGATGCCATGAAATGATTCCTGGCGATATTTGCCCGCTCCTTTCGATTATAATTCTCTGAAGAATTACGCATGTACTCACTTCAGTAACTGAGTAAAAATAAATGTTAAAATCTCAGTATTTTTTTTCTTCGATACAGTACTAAGCTTGTGGAACCAATAATTAAAAAAAAAAATTCATTAGCTGGCAGTGGTAACTATGAATCAGTCGGGTAATTATGGTCCTTAATTTTAAGAAATGTATAAGTATAACCAAAGCCTCCTTGACCATGTTGATTTTCTAAACGCATCTGCCAAACAGGTGCAGAAATGAAAAATAAATAATAATTAAATAAAACGAAGCAAATAGGCCTACCATGTCTACAGCAACTTGTGTCGGTATTATTCATAGCTTGAAATGCAAACTGCTTACTGAAGGAAATGCTACTATAAATTTCGTAAAGTCTTTGGAGTCGAAATGAGTCAAGCGAGAGCTATCAATGATCGCATTGATTAGCGAATAGAATTGTTCATCAGGCCTTTAAACATAGATGATTCCTGCTGTAACTATGATAACTGTTCTAGAACTAACTATAATAAATAAATGCCAAATATGGGACAGAATTAAAGCTAATGTTTTTAGTAACTTCACAAACGAATCCCCCGCACTTGCAAAGCAGACGTAGCCAGTTAACCTAACATCCTCGCTATGACATGAGCACTGTCATGTCCGGGCCTTCCAAGCGATCCCCCGCCATATCCGTTTTCCTGTTCTCTGATTGGTGGATGAGTTTTAGTCACTTTGGGCTTGTTCTTGGACGAACCCGCAATGTACCCACTTACTATCTAGTCACAACCTTCAAAGCAATGCCTACAGCATAGTATACACTTTTCTTTTCTCCCGGGATTTAAACAGGTGTTTTATACTTAATCAAATCATTTTCGAAATTAACTTGTCTGTCGTTATTGTATTTATTACGGATAAATTTCGAGTCGAAAAATTGAGAGAGGAGCCAGTCTTCAAAGTAGCCGCTTACAGCTATCGCTCTTTGGAAGTTTCAAGGGTTTTGTGCTAATAATTGTGAAGTGATAATTTTCGGCCGCCATGTTGGTTCGGACTTGGTCCTCGGTGTTTTCTGTGTTTATTCTATGTCATATCTGTCTACTGGATGCAACAGAAGATGGAGCCGAGGTGGAAAAACGAGGAGCAGGAACGGAAAGGATTGGAACGCTAAGAACGGGAACAGGACCTACTACCCCTGCTAACCCAACGTGTAAAGTCTATTCATTAACTCTGGTTGGAGATGATTCGCATTATTATGCTTGCTGTGAGGGAACAACTATTACAGGAGATCCGGTTGGTATTAGCGTACTTTTTTCAGTGGAGAGACAGAGAAAAGAAGAGAGGGAAGGGGGAGGGGGAAGGAGGGAGACAAGGATAGAAAGGGAGAAAGAGAGAGAGAGAGAGAGAGAGAGAGAGAGAGAGAGAGAGAGAGAGAGAAGATATGTAGTGGGTAAGGAAATGGAAACTTAGATCTCACCTATTAAGAAAATATTCAGGCCTAAAATATTGTTTTAATTCGATTTGACTTCATTCAGTGGAACATCCTATACTGAATTCGTTTTATACATGTATACTGAATCAAGTAAACTAGTGGAAACTATTCATAAATAATATAAGATCTATATCAGCATACCGTACATGTCTTATACTTGAGCCTACCTACTAATTCACATATGTTTCTATATCGAAAGGCAGGCCCATATCATTATTATCATCTCTCTCTCTCTCTCTGGAAAGGGGGGGGGGGAGAAAATGACGACAAACTTATTGACAATACCATCCCAAAACGAAACAAAACAAAACGCGTTATGACATTATCGGATCCGCTAAAATTTAGGGCCTTTTGACTATCAACAGGATCAATAAATTAAAAAGTAAACTAAAAGAAAAAATATTATTACTTCATTTATTCACGTAATGAGATAATCTTTCCTCCCGTTATAAATCTGTTTTTAATTTCTTTTCTATTTCAAAATTATATGTTTTTAGGAAGTAGTGAATTGGGATTGTGATCCACCACGTAAAACTTACGCGACATTGAACGAGAGCAGGCCTTTCTACTGCGGGGGTATCACCGGAGAGGCTAATGCTAGAAAACGGTAGGTACAAGACTCTATGGAAATATATATATATTTTTTTCTATTTTGATGAGCTTCTGTTTTTCATGCTATTATCATGTTCGTTGGACTTATCTGTATATAGGGAAGGAAAGATACTGAGAAAATTCCTTTTAGCTTGTTACCAAAAATCCGTTGTTCCTTATGATTAGCTGACAACGAAAAGGATTTTGATTCAGGGGTTCTCTTCGACCCTTCTATATACACAGAATACATGCAGAATCATTTCCATTGTGTATTGTTTAACAGCCCAAATTATTAAAAAAAAAAGATACATCAAAATTTCCCGGGCTTACCTAGATTTACCGTAAACAAGACCGAAAATTTAAAACGCAGAGAAAAGTAACTAAGTTGAAATTGGCATTGGAAGGAAGTTTCAACACATCTTAATGACCTGTGTTAATAGGAGTTCACACTTTATACTTCCTTTATAGAACTCTGTGAGATCAGCAAACAGTATATACCGTATCTAGGGGAAAAGGCTCCCGGGGGCAAGCGCTGAAATCCCAGCAAACACATAACGTTTTCAGAACGTTTCCTCAAAGTATTTTTGAGGTTCCGTACGTCTTCGTCTATATAAAACGGACGTTTTTAAAACGTACATATAACGTCAAAGTTTGGACTTAGTATTTACCACAAAGCATAGTTTTTTTTTGGAAAACGATTTTAAAACGTCAGTGGACGTTACAAAATGAAACGTCCTTTACAAAACGTTTGTAAAACGTTATCGGACGTTACAAAATTAAATGTCCGGTACCTAACGTGTACATAACGTTTTATCCTGACCTATTTTTGGTTGAACGTTTATTAAACGTGTTAAAAACGTCCAATTCCAACTCATTATGAATGAGCAAATAAAAACACTCTTCTTCAACAAATGTAGAATCGTTACCAAATTTCTTTTTTCCGATGTCCAAATGAACAAATAAACACATTCTTCTACAAAAAATCAGTCGGTTGATATCATAAATGAAATATATATTTCATTTAAATGAAATATATATTTCATTCCCAGCAAACACAAAACGTTTCCAAAAAGTTCACAAAACGTTTTGTACCCCTTCCAACTTTTGACGCCAATGAAAAAAACCCCCCCGAATTTAGAATCTTTCTTTGGTTGGTTGGGATATTTTTTTTGTTGTGCTATTGCTTTTTTTTGCGCCCCCTAAAAGTGGCACCCGAAACTCGTGCCCCCTTGCCCACCCCCCCCCCCCTATACGCCACAGTCAGCAATGATTTCACATGCGACGAAAATGCTCTGATCTGAAATGTCTTAAACTACTTGTGTTGTGTAAGACCAGTCATAATTCTAGTCATCTCTTATTTCGGCGAAACAAGCACAAACAAGAATTAAACAGACTAAGAACGAAATAAGCAAAAACAAAACAAACCTAAGCAAAAAAAAAAAAATAATTGAAATGATAATAAATAAATAAATGAAGAAATAGATGAATAAATAAATGAATAAATAAATAAATAAATAAATAGATAAACAAATAAATAAATACATAAATAAATAAATAAATAAATAAATGAAAATTAACGGCTTTGTCTGACAGGGTTTTGAACCTAATTTCATGTTGAATTCTTCCAAAATGAGACCAAAAAAAGTCATAAAATGGACAGTGTAAACTTCTTCTGATGATGTCATACACAAATAACTTATGAGCAGAAAACTTTTACAGTGTAAATAAATAAGAAATAAAACGCACGTAAAGATTTAGAGTGTTTCAGCCGAGCTTATACCTGTGGAAATATTTCTTCTGTGAACACCAAGTGGACACTTTTGTATCCATTAATAATCGGGAGATCTTCTCAAAGAATGAAATCTCTCGCTTTTGAACTGGTGTCGAGAAATGATAGGAGTTTTCCTGTTCGTTTTCATCTATCATGGCTGTTGTCATTTCCAGGTAATCTTTCTCAGTAGGCACTACTCACTTCTCTTCATCTCTCTCCCTCTTTTCTTCTCTCGCTTCTCTTCTCTATCTCCCTATCTCTCTCCCTC
>CM057157.1:30115573-30161972 GCA_029962745.1 Echinometra lucunter
CACACACACTCTCTCTCTCTCTCTCACACTCTATATCTCTCTCACTCGCCTAGTAGCCATTGTTTGTTGTTGATGTCCGGTAGTGACTGTCGAGCGTGGAAAGGTTAAACTGACCAGCCCTCGCTTCCGTGTGAAAAGTGATTCAGATCCACGCATCCTAACAATACCAATTGTTTTATGATGTGTTTTTATGAGTGGTCATATGGTATTATTTATGGAAAATAAATTTTCCACACATTATGATCAAATCCTTGAAACAATGGAAGACATCCTTTGTCATCTCTAATAACATGACTCTGTTAGTGTACATAAAGCTGGTAAACTGATTACTGCCTGGAAGAAAAGACTCACATTTGTATTACTTTTGCGACCCCCCCTTCTTATTAAAACAAAATGCAGTGCTATAGCTAAAGGTGCGTTATTATACGTGTAAGTGTTTGTCAAAGGCATTTATATGTCAAGTAATCAGTTTACCTGCTTTACAACCATGATAACAGAGTCATATGCGTCTATATGCGGCTTGAGCACTCCACAGTGTATTTGGCGCTATCTGTTTTATTTATTTATTTATTCATTTCCTGACATAGGGTGGATAGCCCTTTCAGCAAAAGCTGATTTTCAAAGGGGTCCACACATGAAAATATACAACAGAAACGAGTGTAACAAAAGAATGGGATAAAACAAAAATATACAGAAACAGGTAAAACACAAAGTAAACAGATGAATATGATAAACACAATGCAAAAGCATAATACAAAAATTATATCTACGAATTAAACTAAAACATATAAGCTATATAAGTTACATTTATTATTATTATTATTATTATTATTTTTATTATTATTATTATCATTATTATTATTATTATTATTATTATTATTATTATTATTATTATTATTATTATTATGATCAATATTTCTAGACGATTTGTATGATTTCGCAAAAGTTCAGCAAAAGCTTTTCAACCCATGTTTTTCCCTCCATAACTACTTTAAAAGAATTAACGCAGTGGCGATTGGTCTCCATTACCACAAATTCATTTGTTTGCCTAAAGGGTCCTAGAAATGGCTTTCAAATACGACGATTTTCCGTATCTTTTATAAGCTCACATCTTGCAGAGTCTGAGAGGTAATTTGGCAAGCAGCACACGATATTTCGTGAGTGTATGTGTTATTAGGTTATAGACGAGATCCTACTGTTCAGAGAGTGAGTTGGAAATCAGTAGTTATTAAGCATTTCCCGTCTCAACCGATCTGACAAACAAGTATGCTGGGAGAATGTCAACCCAAGCTGTTTTTCCACAATCTCTCTCGTCTGTATATGAGACACAAATTACTTACCAAAAAAAAAAAAAAAACAACAAACAAACAAACAAAAAATCAACCTTTTGAAAGGTTACTCTATCTTTGCAACTTCAAAAACTTTGATTTTTATTCAGTCGACTTTCTGCCTCCAGCTGCACGCTCTTTCATTAACTAAACCGCAAAGTAAATAGCCTTCAAAAATGAAGACCAAAGCGTCAGATTTTGTAACCACTAATAATATTCATTAATTATTTTGCAATCAGGCAAAAGTACAATTCATGTAAAAATTTGCCGAGGTATGCGTTGCATGACATCTACCAGGAAATAGACATCATAAACATGCAGTTATATCGAACATAATATCATGAAAACAAAACAAAACAAAACAAAAACACACTAGATTCTTAGCAAAGTACAATAAAGTTGATTCTCATCAGCTGAAATAAAATTAACTTCGATTAATTTGATTCAAAGTTCGTGTAATTAGCAGTGATTCAAATCATACACCTAACTACATTAGTTTTGTTGCAGATGTCCCCTTTAAATGGCAAAGTTCTAATATGACTCAGCTTCAATGATTTAGGACTAAGCCTTCGCCGCGATCTTATGATCAGAGAGTAAAAACATGCATGTCATCAAAAACAGCGGCCAATTTGTGATGTAATTTTCAACAGGCAAGCATCTTAAAATTCTGAAATAAAACCCGGAGAGTTATCCCCCCCCCGTTTGTTTGCTTGATTTAATTAATACTTTGCCTGCTGAATGAATTTTTAAGGAAAAATAACTGATCTTTTGATACCAGTGTTTTCTTTGAATGCTGATAATCTTTGATGCTGATAATTATTCTACAGACATGATAGATATCGCTCATGTATCCTAGCCGTTTTCGAGTTCCCCGGTCCACTTGTAAAGGAAAATAACTAATAATTACGATTACAATTTAATTCAGTTCTACGACCAGGGGCGGCGCCAGGGTATATTGATAGGGGAAGGGGCAAGATGACCCATAGGTAAGATTTACGTTCTAAATGAAAAATAAGGGTATCATATATCGTTGCATGACCCAGCCCTGTCTTTTCCCATGCTCTTCGTTCAACCTCCTCTTTTTCTTCTTTTTCTCCTCTTTTTCCCCCCTTTCTTATCACTTGAAAAACCATGGGGACGGTCACCCCTTCTCCCCTGTAGCGCCGCCCCTGTGTACGACTATGACGATAGTCGATAGTAGTTGGTAAAGGGATAATTATTCTTGTTCACCGCTGACATAGCACCATGACTGTATATCCAGAAATGATCTACATGTCAATACATATCCTCCGTGGCTTTAGCCATTTCCGTTTAAAACATCTAAATTTTCACTTCACGTTGGGTCAAATGTGTGTTTGATTTGTCTATAAAAAGAAAGAACACAGTAATGCTATATACTACAGAAATGTATGGGATATGTCAGGGGAGAGCTTAGTCGTGTTAGCTACAAGTTTATATGACTGAAAGACATTTTTTCCGTTCTACGGTGGATGCGAAGACGTTCATCATGTTTGTTGCTTCAGAATAAACAGAAATGCGACGCAGTGGGAATTTCTTCATCAATCCTAGATCATAATAGACTAAAAGTGTATCCATCTCTATGATAATTTTCAACAAAAACCCTCCATTTGAAGCGTTTACCATAGTACGTTAATTTGAAAATAAAGGAGTTAATTTTGCCAGTTTGCTATACACTTACATAATTCTGTGAAGGAGCTGCACTTGACTATATACAGACTTAATTGGCAGACGACATTCAATACGCGTAGGAACGGACAGGAAGAAAGTTATCAAAGTGATTAGGTGCGTTAGGTCATAGGGCATGATCCAAAGGTATATTGATTTGGTTAGGTTGGCAAATTTTCGTCGTTTAACTTGCACTGAGAACAAATAGAAAAGGATTTGACAATCCAATCATATAACATAGTGATCTGTGCCCGTTTTGTTGTTGTTGTTTATTTCTATCATGCATTTTTGTCTCTCAGTAGAGAAAGTGTTGTACCCTTTTCTAAGAACAAATGATTTCTCCTACTCCTTCTTCTTCTTCTTCTTCTTCTTCTTCTTCTTCTTCTTCTTCTTCTTCTTCTTCTTTTCCTTTCTTTTCTTTTATCTCCTTGTTTGATGTTTCTCTTCATCTACAGTATTTATCTATAATCACATGTGCTTTTTTAACATGATGCATAATGAATTGCATAAAATATACGGGTATACAAAAATGACGACTACTCAACCGTGACGAAAAATGAAATCGCAAACACCTTAAAGGTAATTTGGTCTCTTCAAAATTATCGTTCAGCATGAAATTTACACGATCATCACTTATTACGTCATAATGCGTTGTAATATCCGTCGACATATTGCTGTTGATATTATCTCAACCTTTATCATGTATTTTGGGAAAAGGAAGTTTACAAACACAGATACCTCCGTGAGATTAAGCGAAATTACACGGATATTGGCACAAAGTCAATTTGCAAGTTGATATGATTGTGTAACACGTGGGACCTATTGCAAAACAGATATTTATTTACTTTCATAATCTATTGTTTGTTGTTCTTGTTGTGTTAATTGTTTTTATGTTGTTTTGACATTTCTGTCACAAAGCCGCTCGTTATATCATTTTGCTTCACTTCTATTTATAGTTGTTATATTTGTAAATATCGTAAACCGATTTCATTATTTGGACACAAGAAAGGATCCCGAAGTAGACTGATAACAGGAGAGGAAAAGTGCTTTCTAAATTCCCATTTTTTGTAACTTATCAAAAAACCTTTGCTATTTTAAAGAGAATTAAAAAAAAATGATGACTCGAAGCCATGTCAATTTAAAAAAAAATGTAGTTTCTGATTCATAAACAAAGTCAGAAGTACATAAATTTCCATACTCTTGCAACGATATTCGATATTAAAGATGACAAGTACCTTTCACGGTTTATTTACAACCGATATACTTGTGTGCATGCAGGCCGAATGAAAATAAATAATAGTTTCTCGTCCTCTTCCCTTCCCCTATTCAGCCTGTCTCATAACACTATGAACATGACGGACAAAGAAAGCGGACAAAATAAACAACCCCTCATTCTACCCTTCACAATGGTTCTGGTAGTCAAACGAACATCCCTTCACTGCTATTGTCTAAAACATGTGGAACAAGTGTCACATGCATATTCACCTGGAACTACATGATTAAACATAATAACTGTGATGGGATATTCTATTGACTACCAGAACCATTGTGAAGGGTATAGTGAAAGGTTGTTTATTTTGTCCGCTTTCTTTGTCCGCCAAGTTCATAGTGTAAGTTATGGCACTTTTTTAATCATTGTTATTTGTTCTAAAATGAAATGACAATTATTCTGAGTTCATCTGGACAGTGTGGTAACCAAAAATGAATGTAATGGAGTGTTACATTGTTTTAACTTCTTAGTTTGCTTAGCAGGTAAGAGAAATAGAAAAAATATGAGCTGAAATTTAACAAACAGCATTTTTATTTACAGAAAATATCAAATATCAAATATCAAATAACAAGGTACCCCTTCCTCCTCAAACTGGAAATACCCGGACGAGAAAAAATGATTCAGTTTCACCCGGCCTAACATTTATCTTCTCCATTTCATCAAACACCATCACGCCAGTCATTATCCCGATCAGGGCAGGAATTATTTGAAGACTCATCAGTCTTTCTTTTTCAAATTGGCAACGCCAGTATTTTTCTTTTAATCATACATTTCTTCTGACATAAGGCCACGTATCTGAAATAAATATGAGTTGACAATAACTTATATATTTCTAGAAGTTAAAAGTTGTCATTTTTTATGGAAAACAACGTTGCCGATGTAGGGATTTCAGTGCTTTTTATATCAACTCTTTCCTAAAATGCAACAGTGCGTAGGCTTGGCACACCTTCTTTCAATTAAACACTAATATCATTATCATGGTTATCTATCCGCGTACACAGCATAGGGCCCTGAACCATACCACCTACTCTTGATACGTGTAACACACCTGGGGAGCGTTTCATGAAGAGTTTTGTCGGTGAAAATCACCGACAAATGTTATAAGCTACTGAAAATCCTCGCATCTGATTGGCTGAAAGCAAATTAGTCAGTGAAAATCACCGACAAAACTCTTCATGAAACGCTCCCCTGAACATTCATCAGCCAATACCACGGTGCTAAAACAACACCAACAGCCCATTATATCAACTTTGTGATGACGTCACAGTGTAATATGTTGTTGTTATTGTTGCTATTTCTTTGAATGTGTTTTTTTTTGGGTCTTATTTTTCATTCTGGTTTGAATTTAAAAACTCTCTTATTGCAATGTTACATTCTAAGTTAAAATCAAGGAGAGGAATAACTGTGACCACTTTAATTCGATTCATTTCATTTTATTTTATTGTCGGTATTGTCCATGATTATCAATGAGAATCCGATATATTAATTATGCATTAATAAAAAATAAAAACCCCCCAGTTAATTACCAACAAGGATTGACGCAGGATCCCTTAACACATGCGTCATTCTTTGGTCGGTTTTTTTTCTTCTTCTCAGTATTCTCCAAGAACCAAATGCGAATGGTCCAAGTATTTTCACATTATAACACGTATATATTTGTAGAAGAGTAGATACAAGCCGAGTATGTAAGTTTGTAAACAAAACAATGTCTTAAAGCTAAATGAAGTATTGAAGGAATATCTGAGTAATAGGAAATACGAAAAACTCGAACATGGAAATACGTATAAGCAGAAAACATTTGTTACGACAAGGTTATACACGGGGGTGCCGGGAAGCGAAATTTTTTTCCTACGACATTTTCGCTCCTTGCGCGTGCGCACATGGTCATTCTCCACGACTTCATAAATATTCATATGTACGTCATTGTGCCATTGATCAACGCATGCGCACATGGTCATTCTCTGAGACGACCTCACAAAATATTCGTAGGTAGGCTACGTCATAGGGGTGTCCGTAAACAGGTGTGCCTGTCCGCCGGAACACAAGGTGTCGAAACATAGGCATGCCGGAAGACAGAGGTGTCGAAATAAAGGGATGCCGGAATATACTTTGATGGCACATAGGTGATTCGACAACACAAACACACCACAAAATTACAAAAGTGAAAGCCTTGCAAATGGGTGGAAAATGTGGTTTCCTAAAAAGATGTAAATGTTTGCAATGAAGTATAGAATATCTCATTTGAGAATATAATAATTATACAGATAACTTTTCTGACTTATCGTTGGTTATCATGGTTATCAGAACAGATCATGTCGGAACATTGAGGTTTTGGAACATTTGGGTGTCGTAAAAATAAAAAGGCGGTAACCTTTAAACCTGATAATGTTGGATTACCATATATGGTCACGACGTGATGGATGTGAGCGCTTAACAAGAAGCCATTATTAATCTAACCTATCAGGATGAGATTATTTTGTTCACATACTTTACTTTTTAGATTTTTGTTTGAGAAAGTATTGAACATCGACTTTATTTCATATACGGGAATTACACATCTAATCTGGACTGTCATTTTTAATATGGAGCGCTGCTCAGGCTGTTTTGGGTTAAAAGTTACGGATGGCGCTTTTTGTTCCCATGGAAACGGTCGCCGTGAATCCGATAAAACTGAACATGCCAAAGGAAATATTATTGGCATGTATGTCTCAACACTTTGCATTATCTCTGTCATTACATCCTAATTTGTAAAGGCATTTCTTAATTAGATTACTCCTCATGCCAACTGCAACGTTTTGATAAAGTATATTCATAAACTTTATAAAAATGCTTAATCAAGTTAATTGGACATTGAGCCAGCTAGTATGAGTTAACGTGATTAAGATAAAAAACATTTGGAAGAATGATAACAACTATAACCATGTTTAAAAATTTCAAGCATTTCAAAGTCAATGTACATTTAAATTCAATTTCATTTCATTTGATTTCATCTACTATTTCTTCGCTTATTAAAAAATCACATATAAAAACAGACAAAATATACGGATAAATAATCAACACTCAGAAAACATCTTCAACATCAACCTCAAACAAAAAAAGAAAATTCACAATAAACTGATATATGCAAATATATAATTATACTTAAATCACAAAAAATCACCAAAGGAGAACAAAAAATCATATAGTAAGAAATGAGGGAGGGGGGAACTTTGGGTAAAAATATCAAGTACCAGTGCATGAATATGAAATAATATCATTACACTCTTCATCATTGATAATGCGAACTGTTATCAACGGATCTTCATTATTCTACAATGTTCCAGTGTAATGAAATGATGAGAATACTTACAACACAGCAACAACATCAGTGAAATAAGAATCAGTAAAAAAAAAAAAAAAATACAGATTAAATGGAGATTTAGCAGGTCTTGAAAAATTGTTTATACTCTTAATACTGTAATGGTAGCCGGTTACAATTAATTTCATAAATTTCAGACCACGTACCCGGCTGCATTGCTGCTTTAAACAACATATTCAAATGTTTACCAAAATATAACATTCAGTGACAATGAATCAGGAATTTACTTGTAATGCATGTAAACCAAAATGCATGCTTTTCCTTCCTTCTTATAACCGTGAAAAACGTGAACTAATTTCATTTTAAAAAGTTTCAATAGACTGTTTATAACCTATGATAACATTTCAATTCAATTTATTCATTTATTCAGGTCCATTACAAAATACATATGAATACATTTAGCATATGAAATATACAACAAACCAACAAAAACAAGCAAGCAAAAAGTAGAGAGAGAGAGAAGATAAGATACAAAGAGTAAAAGTGTACAATTGATTTTACAGCACATGTATAGTAATGAACATGAAATGGGGAAACTGAAAAAAAAAAAAACAAGCAAAGGTTCTGTCGAGGCAGTCCCTATGTAATGTAAAATTACAAATTCATTTCATAAGGTATTTGAGCGCAAAACAACCATTCTCGACGATTACAATAATTACTTCAAGAAAGACAACTTGTTCATATGCATGTAAGTCTACATTGCATACATTGTGAAAATCCTGAGTGATTTAAGATGACCTAACTTTGGCAGACTTATTATACTCAACATCGTCGTTCACATTCTGCCTTGTTTATTATGTAATACAAAAGTCGAATGAATGTTATCCCACAGAAAATCGAAATGTCATAACTGGAAAACAAGGTGAAAATTGATATGACCCAACAGGAGCAAATATCACACCTGATGAATTCATTCGAAAAGGGGATTAACTCACACTTTCTCCTACTACCCCTATACCTATACTTCAAGAGGGGAAATAGTACTTTCTTGAAGGGTTGGAGATACCGGTATAGGGTAAGCTAGATACCTCTTATCCAGCCTCGTAAGCTTGTCTGTAACCATGGTAACGATAAATGTCAAATCTCCCCCTTACTATGAGCAAGCAAGAGAGCAGGAAAAGGGTGTAGCCTCGTCATATCTCAATTCAGTCAATTACGGCCTCTTTTTCATGTTAACACGCTTCCTCACGTTCAGTCTTATTCATCCATTTTATCAAAGGCAAGGGCGGTTGCAATGATTTTTTAGGGGAGAGGGGTACAATTCTGATATAAGTGAGAAAAACAAACATCTCATCCTTTCAGATAATTAGTTAAACATGGGCATCAAGCGGGGGGGGGGGGGGCACGTCCCCCCAAATATTAGGGGATGGGAACAATATATTGGGTATGTCCGCCCCCCAATATTTTGCTTGTCAGCAAATTTTTTGTCTATGCCCCCAATTATTTAAGCCTAGGTCCTTTTTTTGCGTTGGCCTTTGTGTGTATGTACCCACACAAAAAAATAACAAGTAAATAAAATAAACAAAAATGAGAGTGTCCCCCCCAAAAAAATCCGTATTTAAAGTATTTTTCTCGAGTTTATGTAAAAATACATTTATAGTCCGGCAGCCAAACCCGGATTTTAGGCCTAAGGTTGCATTTGAATGTTATAGTTTTTTTTTTAATTGATATCGACTGTTCAGACCTTCTATTTTAACAATCCACATGCTGGAGCTCTGTCAGCATTGAGCAATTTGAGATATACGCGAAAATCCAAAATGGCCGCTGGCGGCCATCTTGGATTTTGAGTTTACCTGCTTTTAACATCCCTAGAATGTTCAAAATTGGGAATTAAGGGCTTTTCGGGATGGAGAATCCAAATCTGAGGTTATTTGGAGGATATGACTATGTTTCGATGTCTTGATTTAAAATGGCAGCTAATTTTCAAGATGGCGCCCCCAGCAGTCTATTTGTACATGTACATATATGCAATGTTGCATTGAAAATCAAGTAGAAGATAGATTGAATATGATTGATTTTCTTTCTACAAGGATGATATTCAGAAACAAAAAACAACAAGCATAATTGTGACGGGGGAGAGGAGGGGGATAGACTCCTTCCCAAGCACACACACCCACACCCCACACACACACTTTACACTATGGAGGAAAAGCATATGATGTTCACCTTTTTGTAGCTGACAAAAACTATATGTGTACTCAAATCACTTTATCAGGAATTTGAGGCTCAGAAATTAGTTATAAATTCATTTATTAAGCATTCACTTACTGCAATACTAATTACAGAAGAAACATACTTTCAAAAATGATATTTCTTGATGTTTTCAAGGCCAAAACATCATTTTCCTGACTAATTTGAGTATCTCTTATTATATCTACTGTATATATCATTGCCTATCGTGGACTGAAAATTCTGCAAATCTCGGCTGAGCCGAATAACTAGTACTTTTCAAGAGACTAATTCCTGAAATCGTGTGTTTAGCACCACTTTATTGTTGGCTAAAATTAATTGATCCATATTTCAGCCATCATAAGAGACAGGTCAATGTTCAAATGATTGTTTGCATATTAGATAATAACATGGAATTTTAAGTGCATGCCTGTTTACCAGTTACGGAAAAAGTACACTTTTTATATTTTATGATACTTTCAAAGTCAAATGATAATTTTCCTTACAAATACAGATATTGATGCTCATTGGTTTTGATTTGGGTTCGGGGGGGGGGGGGGCTGATGCCAAATATCCTTAGGCGGGGAGGAAAGCGACTGGGAAAGGGTAAGGGATTAAAAAGTGAAGGATTGATTAAGGAAAGGAGCACGTACAGAGATCAGAGCGTCACTAAATTTTGTGAATGGAGGGTATAATACCTATATTTGCTCACAGGTCTACTGCATTCTTAGTCTATTCTACCATTCATCCCATTAGCAAAACAGAAATAGCCTTCAAATGATATCGAAGGGGTACATCCCCATTACTTGAATGGAATGTTTAGGGACCTGTAAGCTTTCTGGTTTAGTTGACACTTTTTAAAAGTATGAACCACCGCATTTTTATTTTGTGGATGAGCGAGTAATAAATAAATGGGGTTTTTTTGTCATCAAAACACACTCTACAATGCACTAGGAATAAGAGATTCGAATGATTTATAACCTTTTCAGTACCTCTTATGCTTATGGTCTTATGTTTACAGTCCAAACCACCCTGTTTTTGTGTATTACGAGTGAGCAAGGAAAATACACTCTTTTGATGATACAGTATTATTTCATGGTCAAAATGTTTTGATGGTATAGTCGTCTCACTGCATACTATGACTCTATTCTGGCACGTCGTTGGTCTAAACTTTTGCTATTCTAAACCACCTTTCAAAATAATACGAGCGAGCGAAGGGAGATAAGGTTGGCGAAAAAGTATTCCCCAACTGTTCTGTATTTAAATGCTATACGAGTGAGTGCAGCGAGTGAGGAAAACTTTACACTCCTTGATAACCTCAAACTGTTGTATATTCGATCACCTAACTGCCAAATATAACGCTATTTGGCTCATCGCTTGCCATCCAAAACAATTCTGTTGCTATATGAGCAAGCAAAACAAGCTACGGACTCATTTTCTTTCAGATGTAGATTTGCCTCCAAAATAATTATTTTGATGATGTACATCTTCCCACAGAAGTTGAGGACAGTTGGACACTTTGCTGTAAAAGCATTATTGTATTCAAACTTGTTGCTGAGCGAATAAGAGTGTATGATTCCTTTGAAATATTTTTTTTTTTTAGATTTGATAGGTGAGTGTAGCAAGAAAGAGAAAGATGAGTATTTAAAAATATACTGTGCTAAGAACAGGGTTTTGTATTGTCACTTCAATCTCATCATTCTAGTAATACATTTCATCGGCTTCCTCCATTCTCATAATTGGTGAGACAGGAATAGGCCATTGGTCATAGCCCTTTATCTCATGAAAAATCCTTCTGTTTTAGCTCTTCTCGATGTTTGACGCGACTCCTTGCACCTTTATTACTATCATTTTATGACAAGAAGAATAGTATAACATTAGATAGACAATTAGATGCAAATCAGTTTCATTTCATAAGGATATTAACATAACCGGCTTTGGTTAAGATACTTAAAATGCAAGGCAGTGAGTAGAAGAATAGTATACCATAAAAGAGAGAGAGAGAGAGAGAGAGAGAGAGAGAGAGAGAGAGAGAAACAAGTTGCAAGCCGATCTATCCACAACTAGAGATACTTTAAAATGTGAGCTAGCGAAGCGAGCCAGTGCTGGAAAGTTTTTCGTTATCCTTTGAAATTCTTTTTTTCCCCCATTTGCCCTTCCCTTTTTATTTAAAAAAAAATACTTTTAGGGAATTGCATGGGCTATGTCATTTCTGATTGTGAATTATTGGGGCAGTGTTAATGCAGACCATCTTCCTACCAACAATATTGGGGGATATATCCCCATCCCCCTTCCCCAAATCGACACCCATATTGTTGCTTAAACTATTTTTTGCTTGCTACAGTATATTCTGCAATCTAATCCTCATAAAAGCAGTAGTTTTAAAGAGAGACATTCCTGAAATAGTGTTTAGCAATGCTTTCTGTTGGCTATATAGTAGCTCACTTTATTTTTGCTGGGGTTTATTTTGGCATGGCTTTCTTTGATGACAGGTAAAGGTAAATTGTTTGCTTTTTAATGAGTTATCATTTGAATTCGTGTATATATATATATATATATGTATATATATATATATATATATATATATATCACTTTTATACCCGTAGATTAGAAACATGAGATCAATAGCACATTTTTAAATGGAAAATGTTGATAGCCTAATGCTAACCACATTACGCATTTATGGGAATGTTATACCAATTATGGAAGAGAACCACGCAATTTTTGTGTATATTATATAAATATTGTATATTATTTGTATCTTCAAGGTCAAGATATCACTTTACTTAAATGCATTAACCTTGAAAAATCTATTGTGAACTATGTAGAACTATTAAAGCTTCATGTCATCGCCAGTTTTCAAGATAGTTGCCCATAATGTAGGGTGTGAGTCACTGTGTTCCTAAATGGTTGCAAAATGATGTTTATCTTCATTTTCACCATCATATTTTGACCAGATAACCTTCTGGAAGTGAAATTTCACTGAGGCTGCCCTGAAATATTGGAAAATGTCTACAATATCACTAATTTTAATCATCCTACCAGTTGGGACTAATGGTGTAATTTGAAGGGAAAATTTGCCAATTTAGAAAAAAAAATCAAACTTTGAGGGCGCCCTACGCCCAAACAGCAATGACTTTTGTCGTGATTTTTCCAGAAGTTAAAGAAAACATGTAATAGATATAGTACAAATGAAAAAATTGCATTTTGCTTGCTTTGTTTTTATGTTAAATGATAAATAAGGACTTTTCACCTTTTGACATTGCCTAGCCTATAGTGCATATGGCGGCCATCTTGAAAAATAGCCGCCATTTTATATCTAGACATCAAGAAATAGTCATATTCTCAAAATAACCTCAGATCTGGATTCTCCATCCCGAAAAACCCTTATTTCCAATTTTTGAACATTCTTGGGATGTTTAAAGTAGGTAAACAGAAAATCCAAGATGGCCGCCGGCGGCCATTTTGGATTTTCGCGTATATCTCAAATTGCTCAATGCTGACAGAGCTCCAGCATATGGATTGTTGAAATAGAAGGTCTGAACAGTCGATATCAATTTAAAAAAAAACTATAACATTCCAATGCAACCTTACCCCCCTTGGCTACCGGACTATTAACAGTAGTCTTTTTTAAAATAAAGCAATCAAAATTTATATTTTGTTACACTGGGTTTACATGTATGTATCATAAAATTGTGATATTTGGAAGTTCGCGCTTCAGTTAGATCACAAAGAGGATACTGCGCATTGGCAAAAAAAAAAAGAAAAAGAAAAAAGAACATAAATTCCATCTTCAAGTTTAGACACGTTTGAATATTATTTCCTCTAAGCCTTTTACTTTTGAAGAATTGAGGTGAGAATATTTGCCTGGATAGAGAAATCTAACCTTCCGACAAGCCAGAAAGACCTCAACGGAAATAGATACCGGAAGTACTAACTCTAGCGATGACACATAGCTAAGTGATTGCATCCAAGCATGCGCATATCCATACGAAATGACAAGAGGAAAAAATATCATGAAAAAAAATCGAAGTAAGCATGTTTTCTTAAACGTATTCAATAAAATCTGACCATTCATTGGAAATAATCATTTCCCTGCCTTTTCTCACAAGCATAATGGCCTGGGCTGACGTTCCTTGCCTGAATATCAACTCTCCAGTTATCTAACCTTTGCAAGCCAGAAGCAAGAGTTTGAAAAAGCTACCCCCCCCCCCTCGCAGATAGAAGTAAAACATAAAACATCAACGAAAACAAACAATGCTGAATACAATACGAAATGTAGAAACAACAGACAATTTTTGAAGTTGAAAAGACACTGAAGATTGTTATCAATATATACAAATTAAGACATTTAACATATTCGTATAGACCATATAGCTACTACTACTCCAGTTCGAGGTGTTGGTTGCCAAAATAGTGGTGACTTCCAAATTTATTTCAAAATTACTACTACTACTACTACTACTACTACTACTACTACTACTACTACTACTACTACTCCGCTACTACTACTGCTGCTACTGCTGCTACTGCTGCTACTGCTGCTACTGCTGCTACTGCTGCTACTGCTGCTACTGCTACTGCTACTGCTGCTACTGCTACTGCTACTGCTACTGCTACTGCTACTGCTACTGCTACTGCTGCTACTGCTACTACTGCTGCTACTGCTACTACTACTGCTACTGCTACTACTACTACTACTACTACTACTACTACTACTACTACTACTACTACTACTACTACTACTACTGCTACTACTGCTACTGCTGCTGCTGCTACTGCTACTGCTCTACTCCTACGGCTACTACTGCTACTACAACTGCTACTGATACTACTGCTACTGCTACTACTGCTATTGCTACTGCTACTACTGCTACTGCTACTGCTACTGCTGCTGCTACTACTACTGCTACTGCTGCTGCTGCTGCTGCTGCTGCTACTACTACTACTACTACTACTACTACTACTACTACTGCTGCTGCTGCTGCTACTACTGCTACTGCTACTACTACTACTACTAATGATGAGATAAAGGGCGGCGCCGGAATATTTTGATGGGGGGGGGGGGGGGCAAGTTGACCCATGGGTGAGCTTATTTACGTTTTAAATGAACAAATAAGGACATTATGTAGTTGCATGATCCAGCCCTCTCTTTCCCCTTACTCTTCTTTCTTCTTTTTACTTTTCTTTTTCTCCTCTTTTTTTTTTCAATCACTTGAAAAATCATAGGGCATGGCCATCCCTGTCCCCCTGTAGCGCCGCCACTGAATAATAATGAATAAGTTGGTTCTATCTACTCCGAATAGCTACATCAACATTACAACTTCTGCTCTTGCTGCTATTACCCAAGTATCGCTAGGTACCCATTGCATACACCAGGGGAGCATTTCATGAGAGGACTTGTCGGATGTTTTATCCGACAGTTGCCATAGTAACGATGCTTCTCAGCCAATCGAAATCAAGGAAAGATGTCAAATCTGACAACTTGTCAGACAACAAATGTTGATGAAACGCTCCCCTGTACCCCGTTGCATAAAACTTACCATTAATGGTATACTCTGGCCATCACTGGTAACTACCGTGGTAACATTGATCAACAGCCAATCAAATTCAAGGTTTCCATGGAAATTACCATATAATGAAGAGTTGCCATCAATGGTAAGTTTTATGCAACGGAACCAGGGTCAAGAGGGACATATGTGCGCAAAATACCTTGTCCAAGGATGTAAGCACCAAGCGAGGATCGAACCCAGGATCTCCCGTATGAGAGGCCAGAGCAGCTGTAACCAACATACTGAATAATGGTTTCCAGAAAAAAAAAACAACAACACAAGAAGGGAACGTTTTTGAAATGATTCTATTCTTTTCAGGGAAAATCCCAGTTTACCTTGTTAGAGGATCACCTTTGAAAGCAGTATAGGAATTATCATTCTGTCCAGAGGCGTCGGGTTGGCCGAGTCAAAGTCAGTGGGGTTGGGCTGTGGCGCTTTTATCATGGGGCGCAGTGGGGGCGATATCAGTCTCACTTGATCGATGAATTTACAAGGCCATCAATTAGAAAGTGGGTGCTTAATTGTGACCTAACATTTTTTGTTTTTACTCTTCTTTCCCCTTTCCTCCCCACCTACCCCTAGCGGCTGTTCATATGGGGTGGTGATTCGTGTCCCCCCCCCCACGCTCCCTTCGTAGCTACGCCCCTGGCTCTGGTGCTACATCAACCAACTGACCTTTACATTGTTCTTCACCTGTTTAATAATCTGGTCTAAATTGCGTGTTTTCACTCACACCATGTTACTTTACCAGGGACATGGTGTTTTGACAACTGATCAATAAACGATAGAGTACAGGGTCACCGGAAGTAACTATCTTGTCAAAGTTTGACAGATATCCGCAATAACTTTCACTTTCACGAGATTAACCACTGACAAAATCATTTAACCAGATAAAAGGAAAGCATTAGCCGAAGAGTTTGACTTTATCTTGTTTAAATATTTTTTTGATTTTGTATAAAAAAGAGGCGTGTTTGTGGTCCTGTAAGCTATTGTCCTAACAAGATCAAAGCATACATTAGTCCGACAAACCCATCTTGCTTGGAGCAGGGAGGCGGCTCTTCCACCTCCCTGCTCTAAGTATAAAGATTCTCGAGCATACTCTATCATACAGTTTGCAATCATCAGTTGGGTGGTAGCTCTTTGGTCTCACATCCATGACTTAGGGATGTAGGAATTTGGAGAGATTCCTCTGTGGCACATGCCACTCATCGTCACGCTGAAGTAAGATCGGGAGCTCTCAAAGAGTTGAGTCTTTTAGCTTACACCGAAGTTTGACAGCACCTGACATTGAACTGTGTCCTCAATATCTCCAATTTTTAAAGAATATGTCTTACAATTCAATGGGCCTTCCAAGATTCTGTATCATCAAAACGCCCGGTCATCAGATCATAATGAATAGATTGGCTTGGTGGGCCCTTAGCTTGCCACTGTTTCCAACGCAGTACTGTCCCTCGAACATGAGAAAAACTGCATGGCTGTCTCTTTCGTAAATTGTTTTCATCATATTTTTTTTCTTTTGTTGTTGCAGATGTGACGAACGATGGAAGTGGTTGGCCGCTGAAGGATGTTTCAAGTGGACAGAATGTTTCCTTGGAGTCTGTCCTTTTGAAGCAGAGAAAAGAGGGTAAGATTTATGTATCTCCATTTCTATCTGCTCCCCATCTCTCTGTATGTCTGTCTGTCTCTCCCTCCCCCTCTTTCTTTTTCTCTCTCCCCATATATATATATATATATTTCTATCAGTCTATCTATATATATGTCTATCTATCATGATCTGTCTGTCTATCTCTCTCTCTGCCTCTCTGCCTGCCTGCCCTCTCTCCATTTCCCTTTAACAATCCATTGTACCCATTAAAAAGTAGAATGATTATTTTATTATGTATAGGTTATACGAAGTTCGACAGACAATGAGTTCAACGAATGCCTTATCTTAGAAGGCTGAGGTCCATGATTTATTTATTCATTTATTTATCTATTTTTCTATTTATTGATTTATTCGTTTATTCACTTATTTATTAATTAATTTATCTATTTATTTATTCATTTATTTATTTTTATTCAAACATGTTTTCACCAGGATAAAAGATCAGTAACATGACTGCTTTACATACAGGTCCTGGCGTTAAACACATGAACATCAAAAGCAAGTAAAGAAAAAAAGATACGATACAATAGAAATAACGATATGAAACAAGCTATTATACATGATGAGTGAAAAAAATACCGACCGATAATCATTCTCAGGTAGTTTTACAGTAACCTTGTAGGTTTTTGCGTAATTATCATGCTCAGCTCATAAACCGTCATAATTTTGGTGATACGATACTCTTGCGTATCATGCTAGTATAAATGATGTTTGAAATTCATGAAAATGCAAGGAAAATTATAAAATGATGCTGGCTCTTGACTGACATAAAATCTCAGGGTCTATCCTTGCTTGTTTCTTACCATATTGGACGTTTCAGACAGTGTTTTAGTAGCACTATTTTGTCTCCCTCGACCCAGGCGTATCAATGTGTACCTGGCATAAAGCAGAATTGATATTGGCGAGCATAATCTTCCTCCCTCAGAAACAGTTGGTTAGAAATCATTAGGTTGGTTGAAATATCAACCTACTATAACAGCTGGTTTTAAAAAACCCTCCAAATTTGTTAACCAACAGCTGGTAGGTTCACCCAACCAACCTTTTGATTTTCAACCACCTTTTCCGAGAGTGTGTATAAATTTCCATTATTTTCTTTCTTTGATATTGTCTGTCTAGGTCTTCTGCCGATGCATCATTTTGTGGTGACGGTCGCTGTGATGATGCTACCGAATCTCACCATGATTGTCCGGCTGATTGCTGTGGAATGATAAATGATAACTGTTTAGCCATCAACAACACCTGCCCTGAGCCTTGTTGCTCCACGCCCTCCTGTTGCAAAGCCTCGTTCGGCGCTCTCAACACATCTCAAGTTTGGCTTGTCATCATCGTCAGTGTTGTAGGCGCCATCCTGCTCATCAACTTCATCTGTTGCTGCTGCTGCTTCTGTTGCTTCAGGAAATGCTGTAGCAATAAAAACAGTGGTAGCAGCGCGGTGGTGTGATCAAACAGAAAGGAACATTAGTACGTACAGGGGCGATTTTGGTGCACTTTTAGAACGATTCAGTTGAAAAAAAAATGACTAGACGAAAGGGTCAGCTGGGTGCAACTATTATCTTAGTCATTTCTGACTATTTTTAGTCATTTTTTACTATTTGCTATAGTCGTATTTTGACTAATATACAGTCAGTTTGGACTAGACTATAGTCAGATATTTGACTAGACATATTAGTTGCACCCACCTGACCCTTAATCTAGTCATTTTGACTGAATAGTTTTTAAAGTGTGATAAATTTAACAAAAAATAGTTGAATGTATTCGTCTTAAAGCCTATTGCAAAGTATGTGAGATCCTACTATGAGGATGACTGAATTCTACGGAGAGTGTAAATTTGAATTAATAACAGTGTGTCATAAAGAGCTATATTTTTTAAAAAATAGTTTAAGAAATCGTGAATTCTGTACCTGTCGTCTATACCTGAAGCAAAGAAATGAATCCAGTTGATGTTTTTTAAAATATATCTCTTTCTGATGATCAGATCATGTAAAGTATATTTTGCCGTTTGCCTCATTTGCAATGGAGACGGTGATTTGTCTCTGTATGACCTCATCAACAGGGTCTATATAGTTTAGACTATCTTTCAATTCAATAACACTGCGTTTGCACTTTCGAACCTTTAATCATCTGTTTACATATGACTATTTCTTTCTTTGTTTTGGGGTAGATATTCTTAAATAACCCTTCTTGATTTTTTTGAAAAAAAATCTAATACTATACTAATAGCAGTTTTGAATACAATAGTAGCGTGGGAATCATCTCCTATTTGGTATCGGAAGCTCGGAGTGCTGTTCTCAGCTAGTCAGTTCCTTCCGTCAAATATCCGCCTGAATTATCTGATCCCGAGAGCTTGAACCTCTGAAATGACAAGCTCTAAACTCAAATTTATGACCTGAAATTTATAGACACATTCAACTTTTATTGAGCTATATGCATGAAATAAGAAGAAAGAGCAGTAGTTTATATGTACCTCAAAATGTCAAATTCTCTGAATTTCTTAGACCTGAAACAGGGACAAGTCCAACATTCGCCTAAAACTCGTAATGTAATTAGGTTTACAAATCAATCTAAAATTTCTTAATCCTAATTTTGAAGTAGTCCCTAATAACAACCGGCTTAGATTGATTTTTAATCTAAGAAATTTAGAGTGTTTGCAAGTATGCAAATTAGGTAAAGTCAAGGACGGACAGGAACTGAACTTCAGCCAGGGAGTTTTGGTGCGAATGACCCACACAACTTATAAGATATCAACCTACTCTCTGAACACAATTTGACCAGCCCTTTGGGCAAAATAAACGAGCTGCCCGTGGGGAAACTCCCAGATATTCCCACGGCCTAGCCCCTGCTTGGATAATAATCAAAACTGTATAATATCACATGGATTCGCACCCTAAGCAGGATGATATTATACAGATCCTCTTCACATTCGTGCGAATCTGAATTTAAGAATTGGAATTATCTGATTATACCGTAGAAGACCAATTTTCATATTATACCTGATATACGTAGTACAATAAGGTGCAATTTTGTACCATTATGTTGAAGGCCAATCTAAGGGGGATAAAAATCGAATTACAGTGGTGCAGACTTTGAGGTCTGACAGGTGCAATATTTCTTTATTTATGATTTGGTTGAAGCGTTCATTTTGTGGCCCCCAATGTAGTAGCCTTTAGCCAAGGCACTTGGTGCTGTTATTTCCCTAAACGCGCCTGAATACATAGACTAATCACACAACTGTGATCCGTGGCCGGAGGTTCACTGATCACTGCCAAAAATGCACGCTGTTTAGTCTATTTTTCAAACCCTGGTTGGCAGACAAGCAGCGTGCGAGGCCTTGCCCAAAGGCTACAAATGTAACGGATAAGGCGTAATTAGTAAGTAGGATGGATTGTAAACCAGTTTTATATGGATTTACATATATTTTAAATTCCACTAAGAAAAGGAGAAAAATGAGAAATGGAGGTAGGAGGAAAAGAAAAGAATCATCGCATTTAAGAAGTCAGGGGGGGGGGGGGGGGATAGATCCGGGTCACAAATGGCGAGACGTTCTTTTCTATTTTCTATTTTCACACCTGATATATCAACGAAATTAAGTTTTTTGTGGTGCATTGTGGTGCATTGTTTAGAATGTCTTGCATTTCTCGTCATTTTTAATCTTGTCTTTGTTCCCTAAAAAAATTGATATTATAATGCTTAGTGTCATACCGCAAATAAAAATGATTATGTAAGCGTTTTTATCCAATAATATTGTATAAATTCATAGTCTACCTTTAGCTGTATATAATTATTAGTATGATCTATGATCTAGTTTTATAATTATGTTCCGTCTCTAAGACTTTTGACCAAGCTAACACGACACTGCCATGATCGTGAAGATGTCGCTAAAACTGCCGACTTGGCAGCGATGCGATGATGTAGAGGTATTTAATTTTTAAATTACAATTCTGATTATCTATGAATCTTTCTACAATGATATATTGCAGGAAATGTAAATAGTTTTAGGAATCATTATCAATAAACTGCAAACATTGTGAGGATCACATGCTTTTGAATGAAATAAAAATTATTTTCAGAAGGAGGAGGGAGGGGGAGCCAGAAAGACTCTGATCTAGGTAATATGCTATCATTTGTTGTCTTCATGGAGGGGAAGGGGGGGGGGGGGGGGCTCGGGGCTCGGAATTGCGTTAGGAAATGAAAAAAAGTGAAAAAAATATAACGCTTACACCAAGACAAGAGAAAACGATTTTATGAACACTGCGATCTATGTGAGACAAGTTTTTACAAACGTATGTAGGCGCCAAATTATTTCTGCGGGCACTTAATACATTTGATCTAGTTCGTCCACTAGTTTAAAGAAAAATTTATTCCTCTGATATTAACACAACTGAAATATTCTCGTCCCACCAGCGTTTGAAATATAAACAAAAATGACGCTTTTACGTTGTTTTTAATTGGTTTCTTACATTCTTTGGCAGACTTCAAATTCAAAGTGATCGTTATTGAGAGAGAGAGAGAAAAAAAAATACTGTAACGTTTTCGGAGTGTTTCAGTCAATGTTTGCAGTTTCTCATGAACGAGATTTGTAGCCATAGTGATCATCATATTGATAGTACATGGTTTGCCATAGACTTACGGTTGATATCAATAATATACGATTAATTGTATTTTTTATGTTACAGGGCCCTGGTAACATAAATTATGTAGCAAACTCGCAGCAAATGATTGAATACCCCGTACATAATTTATATCTAAATGATATGATTTGATGATTTTAATTGTACATATACATGTAATATGCAATGTACTCCAATTTTTGACATTAGCAAAAATGTATATGGTCTCTTTAAGATTTCTGTGCCTTGGTAAAATTTAATTGTTCACAATTATTGCAATTAATGTGTGTTTGCTATGCAGCATTTATGTAAATGATATCGAAATGAAACACTTTGGACTTCCGCCATTTACTGAATGACATTAGCAAAATCAAATCACTGAATCATATCTAGCATTTTAGCCTATTCATGACAAAAAGTCCACATTTTGTGGTTTGGCCAAATTACTTTTTATGCAGAGCCCTAAAAAACAAAAACCAGACAAGCAAACAAACAAACAAACTAACATACAAACAAATGCAAAAGCAGGAAGAGCGCATTATGCACAAACTGTGCCCATTTTGGTTGTGTCAGTATATGTCATTTGATGCTTTTTTTTACGTACAATTTTAATCTTGTCTTTGTTCCCTAAAAAAATTGATATTACAATGCTTAGTGTCATACCGCAAATAAAAATTATTATGTTAGCGTTTTTATAATAATATAATAATATTGTATGAATCCATAGTCTACCTTTAGCTGTATATAATTATCAGTATGATCTGTGAGCTAGTTTTATAATTATGTTCCGTCTCTAAGACTTTTGACCAAGCTAACACGACACTGCCATGATCGTGAAGATGTCGCTAAAACTGCCGATTTGGCAGCGATGCGATGATGTAGAGGTATTTAATTTTTAAATTACAATTCTGATTATCTGTGAAACAATGGTATATTGTGAGAAATGTAAATAGTTTTAGGAACCATTATCAAGAAACTGCAAACATTGTGAGGATCACATGCTTTGACTCAAATAAATGTCTAATAGATCGTCCTTATCATGTAAAGGTTATATGCTATCATTTGTTGTCTCCATGGAGGGGGGGGGGGGGGGGGCAGGGGCTCGGAATTTCGTTAGGAAACAAAAAAAGTGAAGAAATATAACGCTTACACCAAGACAAGAGCAAACGATTTTATGAACACTGCGATCTATGTGAGACAAGTTTTTACAAACGTATGTAGGCGCCATATTATTTCTGCGGGCACTTCATACATTAATTTGATCTAGTTCGTCTGGTAGTTTAAAGAAAAATTTATTCCTCTGATATTAACACAATTGAAATAATCTCGTCCCACCAGCGTTTGAAATATAAACAAAAATGACGCTTTTACGTTGTTTTTCATTGTTTTCTACATTCTCTGGCAGACTTCAAATTCAAAGTGATCGTTATTGAGAGAGAGAGAGAGAGAGAGAAAGAAAAAAAACCCGTAACGTTTTCGGAGTGTTTCAGTCAATGTTTGCAGTTTCTCATGAAAGAGATTTGTAGCCATAGTGATCATCATATTGAATTATTATTGTTGTTGTTTTTGTCATCATTATGATTATCATGATTGTTGTTGATATTTATGTTTGTATATGCCAAGCTAACGCGACACTGCCAAAAGTTCCTGAAGATATCGGTACCTAAACTGCCGTTTAGCTACCGGTATCTAATATCTATGCAATTTGTAAATACGTACATAGTTAATCTGTATAGAGAAGCAATATGGTAGAAAATTTATAGAGATTATAAATATTTTCCATTTATCTGTTTATTTTAGTGCTATATTATATCCGAGTAAAGAATAATATGAATGTTTTGTATATACTGTATGATCAATAAGTTGCAATGATTTTGTATAATGAGCCTTAGATCATGGAATATTAAAACGGCTATAAACACGACATGTATTGAACTTATTTCGATTGATTCGCATGTGCAATCATACAATAGATAATGAAAAACAATTGCACATGAATGTTTGGTTTGAGGTTTTTAAGGGCCTTCTTGCATGAAAAACATGCGTTTAAACACCAATATTTGAACCCCAAAATTAAACGCAACTTGAATTTCAGTCAATAAGAATCGCTTATTTGAGACTTGATTTTGATTGCATCTTTTCATTCGAGAAGATATGAAAACAGAATGAAGGTAAAAACGCACAGGAGAGCACTGATGATAGAGTAATCATAGGTGAAAATAAGGAAGTATAGATACAGAGCATGATGGGATAGCAGATGAACAAGAGAAAGAGAGAGAGAGAGAGAGAGAGAGAGAGAGACAGAGATACATGTAGGTATAGGGACAGTTAGGGCGAGTGAAAGTGGGTGAGAGGAAGAGAGAGATGAGATAGTGAAAGCATTGATTGATGAGAGTGTAGGAGTAAGGGAGGATAGAGAGAGAGAAAAAAGGGGAAAATTATAAAATGGCGGATAAGAGAGAGAGAGAGAGAGAGAGAGAGAGAGGAAGAGTGTGTGTGGGTGTGTGTGTGTGTGTGTGAGCGAAAGAGAAATAGAGAGATAGATGGAGGGGGTGATAAAATATAAGGTTTCTTGATATACAGACTATTAGATTAATACCTTCCATAATATGACAAGAAAAGGAAAAAATATTGGTGTTGGTTGAAATGAGAAAGATATCTTTTTATTATTCTCATCTATTTCATCTCTTAAGAAATACAATTGTCAAAAAATGACAGAATAAGGCCGCTTTCACTGAGGATAACAAATATTCACTTTAACTCAACCACAAAGACAGCAACAATCACCTATTCAATGGGGTAGTATAAACACAGTTTCACTTTTGATGATGATGGTGACTTCAGAGTATACAAGTGCAGTATCATGTGGAACTTAGGGTTGTAAAAAAAGTTCTCTGAATTTTACTGAAGCTTGACATTTGAAACTTTTGAGGAATTATCCAACACAACCATCAAAATGTTGTTTTAATATCAGTTTGTAAAATAAAGGCAGCTTCGTTCTTTCATTTTTAGCTGTAGATATAGAATCAAGCATTCCTTCAGCGGCAAGAAATAAACACCGGCCAAATATCTAAATGTACACAAGAGAACAGCATATAATACAGTAATGCAGTAACTTACTACTGACAGTTAACAGAATAATTACAGTGATATCAATTATTGCTGATCAGAATTGAATTGCATAAACTGTTACATAATTCCAACCAGAGCTGAGGACAACTCGGACTCGCTAAGTTCAACAAATTATAGGTTCATGACTTACATACAATGGTATATTGTCGAAATCTAACATTTTTTGATAGTTGATATGATTTGGGCAAGTCCAATGTATGTTGCCCAGTGCATTATAGCCATCATCATCAGCTTCAGTATACCTGCATTCTAACAACTAAAATATCAAATCACCGTTTAAAAGGGCCGATGAGTGACTACGTTTTAAAAATGGTACATCACCACTTTAAACATGCTAGATTCTAAATTATAAATGGTGATTTAACATTTCCGTGTTGACTCCAGCATGTTTAAAGTGTTAATCTACCATTTTGAAAATGTAGCCACTCCTCAGCCCTTTTAAATGGTGATTTAACATTTTAGATTTTAGAGAATAGGGATTCTATCAATTCACTGCGCTACCAGAGCCCCGATAAGACTAAAAATGAAGGAAAATCACATTTCTGATAACCATTTTTTGTTTGGGTTGTTTGTTTTTTGCTGTTCCTGGGGCCTGTAACATAAAGAGATACCATCAATCTTACGATCAATTGTAACTCTTTAATACATGGTTTGCCATAGACTTACGATTGATATCAATAATATACGATTGATTGTATTTTATGTTACAGGGCCCTGGTAACATAAATTATGTAGCAGACTCGTAGCAAATGATTGAATACCACCTACACAATTTATATCTAAATGATATGATTTGATGATTTTATCAAATTGTACATATACATGTAATATGCAATGTACTCCAATTTTGTTCCATGTATATGGTCTCTTTGAGATTTCTGTGCCTTGGTAAAATTCTATTCAATTGTTCACAATTCATCCTTTTTGCTTATTGCAATTAATGTGTGTTTGCTATGCAACATTTATGTAAATGATATTGAAATGAAACACTTTGGACTTCCGCCATTTACTGAATGACATAAGCAAAATCAAATCACTGAATCATATCTAGCATTTTAGCCTATTCATGACAAAAAGTCCACATTTTTTGGTTTGGCCAAATTACTTTTTATGCAGAGCCCTAAAAAACAAAAACAAGAAAAGCAAACAAACAAACAAACTAACATACAAACAAACGCAAAAGCAGAAAGAGCGCATTATGCATATACTGTGCCCATTTTTGTTGTGTCAGTAGATGTCATTTGATGCTTTTTTTTTTTTTACATACATGTACTTTAAAAAAAAAAAAAAAAAGTGCTCAAATCATTAAATTGGCAATGTGATGGAAAGTCAAAATCACTGTTTAAACATGCAAATTGGCAACTTTTTAACTTTTCAACATAATTATCAATTTATATTCATTTCAGATACATAACTTCTGACAAGCAAAAAGTAATAATTAAACAAAAATACTGGTGATGCCAATCTGAAGAAGAAAAGCTGATCAAATTAGACTTATATCTGTCGTGAATGGGTTAATAAGTAGATGTATCAAAAAACAAAACATGACCCGAACAATTAGTGAATCATACAGGACTCCACTGAAAATTAAATGATTAAAATGAATAAGTGAAGTACAGACCATTATAGTACAAACTACATGTGAAAGTAGAGTGATGCCTATTACTAATTAGAAACAATCATATATTATGCCATTCTTTCCTAAAACTGTGACTCATAAGAACACTATGACTAAAATCCACCATCATGTAAGCACAGTACATGTAGTTATATGTATACATATATGTGTAAACCAGACATAAGGAGTGCCAGACATTTTGGATTCACTACAGATACCACTGTGGGAGTATGTTGCTATGTCTGGCAAGTCCCACAACTAAAGAATGTGACCACTGTCATTAAGTTGGCTGACTTCAGCCTATAGATGGCTCTTCTCCATAATCAGAGCCCTGTCCATAATGTGTAACAAGCCCCCTCTGGAGGTGAAAATATTCCAGCCAATATCTTTTTTCCCTGTCTACCTGTCATGCTAATACCAGCTGACGAGTCGTCAAAACAGGAAATGGAATGTTTTCTAAATAGATTTCAGCCAATATGAATCAAACACTATAAATGAAATAAATCTACATATGTGTAAATAAAGTTATTTATCAATATATCTCATATATCTCCATAATCCATTACAATAATATATATATATGATCAAACACAAAGTGATAAATTCTACTGAATTTTATATATTACATTTTGCATGAAATGTATTTCATAAAGACATCATATTCAGCCTTTTCTGATCTGAAAAACTATTTTTGGAATAATTTGAATGAAATTGACACAAGCATTTTATCCCTCTCTACTTAAATTTCTGTCTACCAAAGCTGCACTATTTAACCTATTAACGAGTTAAAACGGATGACAGCAATGTATTTCAAACAAGAATTGTTGACTATTACGGAACGATTCTGGTTGGTTACACCCTTTATTCTTAGTTTAATGAAACCACTAATTTCTAAAATTCAAACCACGCTTCCCCTTTTCTGCTCTATTACATTATAATAAGGATATAAAGTAACCTCATGACCTTACCTAAGGGTTAACCTAACATCATATGATAATAAACATATCCTTTCTCATTGCTTTTCCTTATCGACTACATAAACAATGGATTTAACATGAAATTAGTAGTTTCATTCAAGACTGTTTTCTCCCCTGGTTTAACCATCCTAAATTTTTAAAAAGGACACAGTGATTTAAATAAAAGAGAATACCATTTGCTAAATGCTCAGAGGAACATAGTCTATCCAAAACTCAGTTTTAGAAGTACTTGCACAGGTAACACCTTCCAATTTGTTAATTTTCTTGGTGTCTTATTTTGTTACAAGCAGCACAGATTCAGTGTTATATCTTTTGAGAACATTAATTTAAATTACATTTAATAGAATCTACATCACTGTGTTACAAAGTAATAAGAAATTAAAACAATAAAGACCACTATGTGGTTTTGTTCTTATATTTCCTCTAATAATGTCAGGTAATATAAGGTGATAGAAAATTTAAGGACGCATACTTGCATTTATCAAAGTGTATTAAAGCGCATTGAAATGTTTAATGTAATGCTCTATATAAATGTACTTCATTGTTATCATTATTATTACAATATATTCAATAATAAAGAAAATATTCATCTTCTTTCTGTATCACAGCCTTTGTAAATTGACTACACATATATATTTATACAATATGCAGCAAGAAGAATAGAAAATCTTGAATCACATAGAGATCCCAACAACTTGAGTTATGATATAATAGTGTCCAAATCTATACATTATTATCATTATTAAAATTATTATCAAATTATCATTATTATCATTATTTTCATTATTTAATGTGACCCTTCTGTATAAAGAGTCACTGCGAAATGAACGAAAGAAAAGAAGAATGGTCACAACTGCAAGTTTGCCCAGAAATGAAGAAGATAAACGAACAGTTTACCAATAATTATCACATGACCTACTCCCTTCACTCTAGGCAGAAAATATAGGCACCAACTTCAATCTGCACCCCACATTAGCCCAAACCCACTGAAGCTTAAGGATGAAAATAATTAACATTTCTTGAGAAAAAACAAAAAGACTTTTTTTTTCAGTTTCCTGTCTCCACTAGCCCAAGTTGAACTATTGCTGCTCACCCTAGAAATTAGCTTCAACTTCAGAGGAAATCATAGTCCTTCAAATTAGCATGCTACATGGTCAAAGAGCAGACAATTCTTCGTATTTATGAACCGGCGAATCCACACATGTGCGCAGAAATGTAAACTGAAGAAAACCTTTTCTACCAACTGTCAAATTGTGTTTGAATGAACATTGCTTCCTTATTCTGTATTAATATACATGGTAACATACACCATTTCAAAATCAAAGTTACAAGCTTCCTTTTCATATATATATATATATCAAGACGTGACATTATGCAAAGGAAGCAATTTCCATTATTTAAGAACATCTAAATCTTTAAATGTGTTTTTGCCCAATTCACGCATCTGCGCAACATGCACAGATTTGCTGGTTCTTGAAAATGACAACAAATTTACAAACAAGCCCCTTGTTTGCCTGGGGCAATACATGTACCTTAAGCTTTACTTTATAAATAGTAGAGGCTGTGACTGGAATTAATGGGCTATTTTGAAAGCCTGAGTCAAGGAAGGAAACCAATACAGAATCAAGAAAGACAAGATAAACCTGCAACCTTTGGCATTTGGAAGATGTTTTGACCACACACCGATTTTCAAAGAATATATGAGAGTATGAGAGTAATGCCCGGCGCACACTGCACGATCCGACTGCGACCCGATTTTCAAACCAACCGCATTTTGCATTTGATATGAAAGTTTAAGCAAGTAAAATGATCTTACATGAAGTTCGGAATAATGACAGGAATTTTAGTAGACTGCAAGCCTTGTGGTCGGAGTAAAGGCCAAATTGGCTTCAAATAGTAGACAATCGCAGGGCTCCTATGACGTCAGAACGATTCAGAATTGACTCCGTTTTTATTCCTACAAGGAGACTCGCAGTAGCCCGGGATTTCGATTTTAGTATTCATACGACTATTTGGAACTTTGATCATTAAGATTACACATGTTTGAATGGTCATATCAAATGCTATGACAAATTTATCAAAAATCGATCGCAGACAGATCGTACAGTGTGTGCCGGGCTTAAAATAAAAAGGTGACATCATGAACATATGGGGATATCCCTATCAAAGAGCTAGATTTGTGTAATACATGTAGTATACAAGTATTAACTGCTCCGAGGGGCATGGTGAAAACTATATCCCAAGGTGATTTCCAAACTCTACTGGACCCTGTGACAAAGTCGAGAGGCATAGTACATGACTGTACAGTCTCTAGATTTCTGATGAGCTATAGTTTTAACCGTGATCCGAAAAAATAAGCAGTTAATATTTGTTTTATGTACTGAATCATGAGTGTGGATTCCTCCAAAGTGGATATCGCGACAAAATATCCTTGTCAAAATGTATTCATATGAATGGACACCAGTGATGGAGTCGAGGTTGGCTGTTCCAAGTCATGAGGCCGCTGGATAAAAATTTCTCCCACAAGACTTTGTACATGTGACTCGGACCAAGGCCAAGGCCAAGGCCAAGGCCAGCAAAATTTGGCCTCGAGGCCGGCCTCGACTCCATCCCTGATGGACACAAATCTAGTGCTTGTGTCTAAAACTCTGCGTATCCATGGTTAACGTTACACGCATATGATGCATTATTGCCTTTTACGAGCAAGAAGAAATTTGCCCTGTCGATACTTTTTTTTGCCCATAGATCTGACCAATCAGAGCCCTAGAATCGAGATAAGCAGTATATAAAATCCACTTTACAATGTATAGGTACTAATTCCTATTACTTCCTACATTGTGTCTATTCACTTTCATATTCAATGTTCATTTGCTTGTTGGGATACAATTTAATGTTCATTTCTAAAGTAAAAAATTAATTGACACGTGCAAACATTCGTTAACAGGTGAATAAGCTCACATATCAGCACTAATCATATCCAAAAATTGTTGATGAATGCAACTAGTTAGTGCCTAATTCAGGCGATTCATAGATACTTTAAGTATGCAATGTATTCAATTCAATTATTTGTACTACTGCTGAGCACTTCTGTAAACTAACACACACATTATTACTGTAAAATGTACATTTAAGATATTGCATAGTTTAGACAGGCAAATGTCCTTAGATAATAAGCACAAGTATTTACATAGTATAAACTCTTCTAAAAAATCTATAATCTACATCAACATTATTGGAATATACTTTGTACAGATGATGCTTGCCAAATAAAATCTGCATATTATTTATGTACATAGCTCTCTAAACCAACCATTACAATCAAAATATACATCTGATTGTAATTTATACCTATTTACTTTATGACCTCTCTGTAACAGATAGTATACTACACAGAAAAATCAAATGAAAAGTAATTATTACATGTCCAAAATATCCAATAGTGAAACCTATACAGTCAAAACCTTTACAAAGACTAAGCTTCCATCGTCCCAATATGGCCTCACCCATCCAATAGGTCTTAGTGATAGCAACAGATTCTTTGTCTAAACATATATTTTGTGTATTTACTCATCAGGTATGAATTAACCTTTCCAACAAAATATATTTTTTGCAGATTCCAGCTAAAGTTATCCTGCACTTAACCCTTTGCGCACCCTCTTCGCATTAGTGCACAATCATACAATTAAATTGAACAATCGTAATAATTAATTTTCTCCTCCACCTTTGTTCCAGAGAAACTAACAATTAGTGGTTTAAGTGTTTAAGTGATATCTATTGAATAATCATCAGTATCAATACTGCACTAAGGAAAGCAGAATTTAAAGAAAATATCAAAAGAACAATTGTCATTATTTTCCCCTCAAAAATTCAAACTTAATTCAGCACACAAAGAGTTGATAGTGTTCAATGGATTAAGACCAGGACCGGTATTCAATTCAATACTTGGATTAAGTAAAACTTTTACTAAGTATTTTACTTGGCTTAGCAATTTGCTTAAGTCATATTCAATTCAGTACTTTGAATTCTTACTTTAGTAAGTCAACTTTAAGCCAAAATTCTTACTGATAAGCACTGTGACATCATATTTTCAAGGCGCAATTAACACAACGCATAATACGCTCGAATACGCTATGATATAATTGTGCGCAGCTCATGATGACTGCGTATAAAAACCTATGCCTGCCAATCAAGACTTCCAAAACCATTGGCTTAAGTCTCCTAGGTAGATGTCTTAGATTTAGGATAAAATACTTAGCCAAAATATTGAAGTGAATACCAAATTTTGCTAAGTATTTTATCTGAGCAAAAAACTAAGCAAAATGCTCATATTTCTGACTTAAGTATTGAATTGAATACCGGCCCAGGTGCCAATAATATTCTGGATTTTTACAGTATCTAATACATCTCCGATGTCTCTAAATGCTTTACAAAAATATTATTACCCCGATCATCGAATTCAGGCTTGCCTGCACACAATGTATGCAACTTCAGTGTTCATAAAAGTTTGACTAGCCATTTTTTTTCTGCCACAAAACTACACCGAAATAAGATGCATATACCATTCAGCCTACACACATCAAGTATTGCAATCTACATATAAATCAAATATGTACAATCCATCATAAAGTATAGGAGTGATAACGATTATTTCAAAATGATAAATAATAACTTTGGACCTTCATCTACATGTATTCATTGAACTGAAAGTACACAGTATTTTGGTGGCATTGGTTTGTGTTAAAGGAAAGAATCTAAGATGTACGCTGCCTAATAATTATTTGGCAACTAGTTCTAAGTCCAACCAACTCAATAATCCTTCTAAACTCTATCCCTTTTACAAAGTTATGATTTTGTTAGTCTGTTATTTAGTAACATTAAAGATGTAAATGTCACCCTTTCTTTTTCTTCACAATCTATCACCTAACTCTGATTTCCTTTAGCTGTTAACGTTGATATGGCCTGTTCTTATATTTAAAATTCTTTACATACTGTCATCCTGTCGTTGGCGTCCCCAACGCAAGCTCCGCTTTTCGGGTGTTCGCCATTTCCCTTATATGATATATACTGTAAAAATGGAAATTTTCACGCAATTAATTTTTCCACTCAGCCAAGTTGAACACAATCGCACAGTGTTGATTTTTGCAGACTGTTAAGATAACTATATTCACATGCGTAATAAACAAAATATTTTGTGTGGTTTTATTTTCGCGCAAGTGTAGTGCTGTGCGAAATGCGCGAAAATTTCAACTCCGTAAAATATTCCATGTTTACAATATTGTATTTATGTACAATACAAACAAATGTTACCATCTCAAAAGAAAATAAATTTGATTTTTAAACTGTGCCAGTATTGTGCAGTATACATGTAAATGTACTATTCTTTGTATGAAGAGTGCCTGATTGCCTTAAGAATATCTGGTACATCACATTGTTTTCGAAAAGTACAATGATGACTAAGCAATATTATATCAATATGTGATAGTGTGCATGCTAAATGCGTATATGTGCCATGGTTTGGATATCAGAAATAGGTCCTGCTTGCCTTGTAAAATGCTTTAATAACAAATCAATCTGTTGGTGATCTGTTCCACGTATCGGGCTTGTTGCACGGATAATTTTACACCAGTACTACGATGAGATGATAAATACACAAGTACATCTATGTATTATACCACTGGGACAATCTTTCTATACATGCTTGATGGTGGTACCCGTAGATCATAAAGTTGCATGAGTAATATCTGTGTAAGAGGTAGAATCTCGTAAAAGGAATTATTCACGGTGCTGTAAACCCTTAGGAATTACTGAAAGAAAATGATGAAACTACGAAAGAGAATTGATTTCTGCCAAGAAAAAGAGATTAGATTCTACCGATGAGGCAAATCAAATAAATGTCCTTCTGAAACCTGTCTCCCAGTCTTGAATCCTTAATGAGAAGGTGAAGGACCAGATACATAGACCTTGATATACCAAACACCAGCTGATGTCTTCATCATCACCATGCATCAAATTGCACAGATCAACTGGTAGCCCTGCACATGACTTCATGTATAAGTACTTGACAATTACCAGTTTCTCCAGTGAGTTTGCTGGGTACAGATGTGACATACATGTATGTTGGCTAATGGGTACCACAGCTGTAGGACTAGCACTATTCCAGGATATTATTTTGGTTCTAGTGTTTCAAGTTTCTCCAGTGAGTTTCATGTCTAGAGACGTAACACACACATTGGATCACAGCTGTAGGACAAGCAGTGTTCCAGGATCCTTGCTTGGTTCCAGTGTTTCTCTAAAGAGTTTCATTTCTAGAGACAAGACACACACTGGAATATAGCTGTAGGACCTAGCACTGTTCCAGGATCCTATCTTGGTTCTAGTGTTTCAAAGTTTCTCAAGTGAGTTTCACGTCTAGAGATGTGACACACGTTGGATCACAGCTGTAGGACTAGACTGTTCGAGGATCCTATCTTGGTTCTAGTGTTTCAAAGTTTCTCAAGTAAGTTACACGTCTAGAGATGTGACACACGTTGGATCACAGCTGTAGAACTAGCACTGTTCCAGGATCCTATCTTGGTTACAGTGTTTCAAAGTGATGGCTAGAGATGTGATGCACATTGGATTACAGATGTAGAACTAACACCGTTCCAGAATCCTTTCTTGGTTCTAATGTTTCAAAGGTCCTCTAGTAAGATTTGAAGGCCAGAGACGCGACACACATAGGACCACAGCTGTAGGACTAGCACTGTTCCAGGATTCTATCCTGGTAGATGGTCCTACTCTTTCAAAGTTTCTCTAGTGTGTTTGTTGGGTATAAACGAGACATACGCTGACTAATAGGTACCATAGCAGTCGGACTAGCACTGTTCCAGGTTCCTATCTTAGTCGGTGGTCCGAGTGACGACTGGGTTCTGTATGAGAAAATAAAGGACACAAAACATTCACCTATTAACAAAAGTTTCAACGTAAAATGGAGTATGCGTTTGTGAACTAATGATAATTTCATACAGTGAAAAGGATTCTAACAGAAGAATATGTCATCAATTACTGAGATAGTCAGCATTGCAGCCAAGCCCTAAAAGCTTAAAAGCCTTGGCCCCGACCTAGGTCCAAGTCACCTTTATAAGCCATATGGAAAGAAGTGAGGAGTTTTTTTCTCAACATTGGCCTTGAAAAGTGTCCATCTGAAAATATCAGTACTCCGGCATGTTTTCAACATACAGAACAACAGCCAAATTTGAAATAAAATAATGATAACAATGATAATGATATTAAAAAATACTGACGCAGAAAAAGGAAATGACATTCTAAAGTGCACCAAACATTTCTTAAGTTTAAACATAAACAGAAAAGATACCATTGTTGCATGAAGTTACTGTGTGGGAATGTTATAGTTAGGAATAAACTTGTCAAGTACACTGTATTTTTACAAAGTACAAGTAGATGTATGGAATGCTGGGTGTTGTTGAGCTTCTGATGTTTTCTGCACTGATCAGATCAACTTAGGAGTATGAAATGCTGCCTGAGCTTACCTATGATGCTGTACTCCTGCTGATGAGTAGCCACTTTTGTTATTATTGACCTTGGTATCAGCAGCAAACTGATAGACAATGAGTAGGCAGTCCTGACATAGCTCAACGACTCGTCTACAGCATGCCATCTCCGACCCTGTAACCACCTCACTACTCTTGCTGAAGATCGTTTCCCAAGAACTCCTACATCAAAACAAATAAAATAAATTTGCATGTGAATTACTCTTAAAGGGAAACATAACTGGAAGATTCATACATACGTACACACAGTATTAATTTGGAAGTGCTTATTCACCATACATGTACACACTTCAAGTAAATTTATTTCAAGATTTCGAAATATAGCACTAATTTCAAGAAAAATATTCAGATTTAAATGTGAATTATTTCTAGAATTGGTATCTACATGACAGTGAAAATCTACATAAACAGACACAAATGATTTTAATAAGTGTGATATAAGTTGTAGTTTCTTCCCCCCTCCCCAGTAGTTAATTTTATTAAATTATAACTTTATATTATTTGTCTTGTATTTCTATGTATGTTTCGTTCTTTTTCCATGACTGTATCAATTTAATTGTTATGTTAAAGCACTTGGAAACAAAATGTATTAAGCGCTATACAAATGTTATCTATTATTATTATCTCATTAAGAATAGTGCTTGTCACATATTCATGCAGTCTGTAATTTCCAATTAGACCATTTGATCATTAGACAAAATGACAATTATCCAAATGGGTATTAGACCAAGTGATGATTGGACCAAATGGCAATCAGACCGAATTGATAGTAGACCGAATGGGGTTTAGGCATAGTGGTATTAGACTATCTGGGAATGAGACCAACTGGTATCAGACCAAGACCGAATACTCACCCTGAAGATGAAAAGCAATTCCACAGTCCTTGTCCATGACTCCATAGTAATCTATTAAAGACTTTACTTAGGATACGATACAGACGAATATTCTCCACATCCGGACAACGGTAGATGCGTTGGATCAGAGCCTTTACGTTAGATCGCACGATATCGATCACTTTACGACGCTTGATGGAATCGAGTTTGACCAGCCAATAAGATGCTATCCTCGGCTTGTGATACTTCCAACTGTCATGGATCTGAAAGATATTGGGGGAGGGGGGGGGGAATGATGAATCAGAGAAATAATCCAACAAGTGATTGATATGATTTATTATAATCAGGGTAAAAAATACCCAGGGGCAACAGCCAATTTCACCCTCCGTACAGCTCAAATAGCTCCCTAAAATCCTTAAAAAAAACAAATCCTTCGGGGCGACCATTTTTTTCAGAGTCACCTTCGCCTCAGCTATGAACATAAGCATAAAATTTGCGGATTGTGATCTAGGAGCAGCAGAACTAACATTTTTTTAAACAACACACACATTAACCTATCATACTGATACTTAATACAGTTATGGCATTTCATTTTTACTTCTCAATAGTATTAAAAAATGTACAAATATTATTGCACTGTGAAAGAAAACTGCAAGATTTAACACGGAAATTGCCAATTTTGCACATGAAAATAGTGATCACATATTTCAAAATGTGTTGGCAATATATAGAGAATGTAATATACATACATGTATATAGTAGAGTGGCACTGCTAACAAATTGTGCACTTTTGTCTACACACGTGTGAATATACACTGAATATTATAAGAAATGGAAGCACTTTCAAAATTAAAAAATTGGGGGAATTTTAGCCAAAACTGATATAAAGCTCAACCAGAAATAAAATTGCTTACAAAAAAAAAATCAGACCTACCGGAAGCTACTCAATACCAAGCTTCTGCGATGTTCACTGAGAAACTCTGTTCTTCCCGGAAGTGACATGGTACTTCACGCTCTTGTCTAATTTGGACAAGTTTTTTCCTGAGATATAGACGGAGTACGCTGTTTGCCTTGCTACTACGTAAATTAAAGCTAGCAAGTCTTTCCATCAGATTATGTCCACAGATTTATGTAAAAACCTTATACTATCAAGCAAGGAAGGCAACTGAAGATGAAGGAGAAGATAAAGATGGAATTGAGAGTGCCATTTCTGCTTCTGTCTTTGCTGAACTAGTGATGTACATTGAGGAGAAGAGGATGGATGAAAGCACATTATCAGTTTTCAAATTGAATAATTTGGTACATCTCTTTCAGAATTGCGTAGAGCAGCCAGGCGTTAAAATCAGTAAATGTCTCCATTCCATGCATCTCAAGAAAAGACTACAAGCTCACTTTCCAGATCTGAGGGCTCACAGACAAGGACAGGACGTTCTACTGACATCTGAAGATGACACAGATACAATCTTAGCAAAGTCTAGTGAGCTCGACAAGGATTATGATGATGATGTCCTTGCACGAACAGCAGATATAGTTTATCAAAACATCTTCCACAAACACGAGTTCAGAGGAACATTCAGAAAAGACTCGGCTGCACAAATGTGTGCCTCATCAGTTACTGTCCCTCACGAGAATGAATTTAGAAGGACTGAGCATTGCAAATCAAAGACAATAGCAGGTTAAGTCAGAGCCAGTATGACTCTCCATAGCACAACTACTGAAAATTAGTAGTGTAAAGCACCAGAGGCACCAGGTCAATGAGATTACAAGCACCAGGTGTAATATTGATCAAGAAACACCTTTGCCGATCTACATGTATCTGGGACTTATGGTTCATCTTTTCATTTCGACTTGATCGAGGAATATCTGTCAAACTTGAATTTTTTGTCCATGGAATGAACACTATTGTTGTCAATTTCATTGCAGCAAAAATAGAAGTGAAACAAAGGATTGGGACCTTATACCTCATCGCTCAGAAATCTATCAAACGTCTTATACACCGCGTTACGAGTAGCTGACACTGGAAAACATACTCTAAAAAATAAATACCTAGCATTCATTGCTAGTCTTAATTCTCAGACACGTTTTCAAAATTTCGCCCTGTCTCCAACCTCTATTCATGCAGTATTGGTGCAACTGGCTTGCCAAAAGATGTTAGTGCCAGGCCAGGATTTGAACCCTTATCCCTTTAAGTGAGAGACAAGTGATAAAATCCACTATAACATGACACCTACATAGTGATGAGGTATGACAGGAAAAAGTTGAGTTTCCTTCTTGATTTAAAGACACTGAAGATGTCCTACCTGATCAAGTATCATAGTTGCTTCATCGTCTGTTTTTCCTGGAAATTTAATTCTCATCTCTTTCAAAGATGCTATCATCTTTTTCATCATCTCATCTTCTTTTTCCCTGAGAGCAGCAGATAGGTCATCCTATGAAAATAAGAAAATGCAAACTTTATGTTAAACTCATAATTCAAATAAAAGAAATTTTCATGTCTCCATTTCTTTTGCAAGAAGGAAGGGGTGGGAACACAATTCAGTCATATATGTAAGAGGATTCGTCTAAACATACATTGTCTACATTAATCAAGGGTAGTATTTTCAAAATTATGTCACCTTTAATGGAATGGCCAACGGTTTAATGGAAGACTCTATTTTCCATGACACTCTAGGTTTAGCCACGAGAGTGAGAACATTGCATATATGCAAACAGCAATGACAAATGCAATCTAAACTTGTTATGAAAAATCATGAAAAATCAAACTAAAGTATATACTTTATCCCAAAACCTTAAGTAGAGCAAAGTATGAGTAAAAGGCATCTTACCACAGAGCCTGTTCCTATTCTGTTGGTTGAAGACTTGGGCCGAGTTAATGATCGTGACCTCTGTTGTGAGGACAGGCTCCTCATGTTGGTAGAAGCAGAGAGGGGTCGAGCAGAGCCAGGTCTCTGCGCAGACTGAGGTCTCACCCTACCCCCTACCCCAGGGCTGACGAGGCCTGGGGAAGGGCGTGTTGGGGGGCGGGAGAATCTCGGTGGATGGGGCTTGGTGCGGTCTTCCGTTGGTATCACATCGTTAGATGATGGAGGAGTGATGGATGGTGAGAATTCAGTATCATCATCATCGTCATCATCATCATCATCTTCATCATCATCCTCGTCATCTTCCTCATTTTCTGGTTGGCTGACAACCGTTGGCATGGATGATAAAGGCTGAGAGGAGACAAGAAAGTCAGTGCTAAAATTGTTCAAACAGCTGTACACTGTAGAAGTGACAATTAGTTTGCAGCAAAATCAATTTACAACTTAAATAAACACAATATAATTAAACAGCACATTATCATGATTCATTAACTTTCCTGCGCAAATTATACAAATCCTTACTTACTTTAATTCCAGCAATTAACATTTCTAAATCAAACTGCCAATTGTAAATAAAGCTTACAGGCAGATAGCTATTCATAGTCACATAGAAATCGGAAATCGAGGGGACACTGATGGTAAGGGTTGGGGGATTTGAAGAACCAGCCGGTATTCTTGATTGTGGTAAGAGGAAGTGCTCATCATAGTGTTGCTGGTCACACTTAGGTTCACAGGACAAATCTCTGTTTAAGTCTACCCCTGAGTCCAATTTCAGAAAATTTGTTATCAATAACAAGTTGCAATAACTGTTACAGGCTACTGAAATCCTTGCATCTGATTGGCTGAGAGCAAATTTATCAAAGAAATGTGGCAGTTGTTACTGATAAGTTTTATGAAACAGGGCCCTGGAGAGATATCTGTTTCAAAGGAATTATTACAATGTTTCATCCACACATGATCCAACCCCCCCCCCCCCCCCCCACAAAAAACCCCCACACAAATAAACAAAACAATACAAAAACAAAACAAAAAACAAGAACAAAAACAAAAAATAAAACACACAAATAAAACAAAACAAAACTTTAAAAAAAATCATTTGTTGTGATAAAATATGGTAACAAGGCGTTTGCGATGTTGTGTCTCGCCCACTTGTGAAAATAACTAGAAATATCGCGATCTGTGATGGCACACAACAGAACTGTATCGAAAGCTCATTGTGAAATAACTGGGATGGAATAAAATTTGATAAAATATGAGAAGGGTTTTTTATGAAATGGTACTGCATTTTCACGTGCATGTACTTTCCCTGCTTCTACTCTCATCCCTCTGATATGAGTAACATCCAACAGAATGATAACATGCACTTCCCCTTAGTGATCTGCAACCCAAGTTTGACTGAAAAGTGTGACACGGTTGCAAAGTTTTGTGTCATAAGAGAGTCTTGCACGTAAACTTTAACCGTTCAACGTTTGACCTGTAATGACCTTTGACCTGACCATGTGACCTCTGACTGGACCATAACATGCAGGTCCCCTTAGTGCATCTACAACCCAAGTTTGATAGATAAGTGTCACATGGTTGCAGAGTTTTGTGTCATAAGAGAGTCTTGCACGTAAACTTTAATGTTTGACCTGAAATGACCTTTGACCTTACCATGTGACCTATGACTGGACCATAACATGCAGGTCCCCTTAGTGCATCGACAACCCAAGTTTGATAGATAAGTGTCACACGGTTGCAGAGTTTTGAGTCATAAGAGAGTCTTGCACGTAAACTTCAACGTTTGACCTGAAATGACCTTTGACCTTACCATGTGACCTCTGACTGGACCATAACATGCAGGTCCCCTCAGTGCATCTACAACCCAAGTTTGGTTGAAAAGTGAGTCACGGTTGCAAAGTTATGTGTGATAAGAGAGTCTTGCACGTCAACTTTAACATTTGACCTGAAATGACCTTTGACCTTACCATGTGACCTCTGACTGGACAATAAGATGCAGGTCCCCTTAGTGCATCTACAACCCAAGTTTGATTGAACAGTGTCACACAGTTGCAGAGTTTTGTGTCATAAGAGAGTCTTGCACGTAAATTTTAACATTTGACCTAAAATGACCTTTGACCTTACCATGTGACCTCTGACTAGAGCATAACATGCAGGTCCGCTTAGGGCATCTACAACCCAAGTTTGGTTGAAAAGTGAGTCACGGTTGCAGAGTTTTGTGTCATAAGAGAGTCTTGCACGTAAACTTTAACGTTTGACCTGAAATGACCTTTGACCTTACCATGTGACCTCTGACTGGACCATAACATGCAGGTCCCCTTAGTGCATCTACAACCCAAGTTTGGTTGAAAAGTGAGTCACGGTTGCCAAGTTATCTTTCATAACGTTTGTGACGGACGGACGGACGGACGGACGACGGACGGACGACGGACGGACGACGGACGGACGACGGACGGACGACGGACGGACGACGGACGGACGACATTTGGATCCCTTAGTCTCGCCTTCACCTCCGGTGGGCGAGACAAAAACCATATTATATGCACATTAAATGAATGGCAAGAGGGAGTGGGAAAAAAAGAAGCTCTATGTGTCATTAATAAGCAAGGATTTACACCTACCTTAGGTCCTCTGAAACCTTTGGCACTCCCTTCTCTCTCACCATCTGATAAATCACATTGCTGTAACATATCCAGTAACTCATCCTCCTGGGATAAAAAAATGGAAAGAAAGAAAAAAAAAAATCAAAATATTGACTGCTTTGAAGGGGCATGGTTGAAACAATAAGCCTACTGTAAACGCTCTTATTTTTGCGTGATTACATTTTTGTGCTGAGTGACCCGAGAACATATTCACGGTTTCTTAACTGCACAATTACTCACTCGCAAAAGTGCAAGATTTGATTTGATATTTCATTGCATATGAAATCGTGCTAATATTTTCACGAGTTCTAAAATTTGAGATCGACACTGTACCGTGCCCTGATATGCTTCTATCGTGTCACTGCTTTGTACATGGAAGTATAACTATGCCCAATCAATATTTTTCTCTATACTGCCCGGTTCTCACTGGAAAAAAATCCACACATGGTTCCCCCTCTGCGCAAAGGGCGTAATTTTCGGAAGTTTTACGGAATAACACCTAAAGTTAGGTGTGGCAGCAATATATGCTATAGCAAAAGGATGAAAAATACTTCTTGGTAAGCAGGAGTTGTCTACTAATGGCATTTTAGTAAAAATACATTGCCAAAAAGCAAAAAAATCTGTGGCATTTATCATTATTGTTAAGAATATATGCTCCAATATTTTGTTTAACCCTTGTTGCCACGCATGGTGCAGCAATTTCACACATGGTTCTTCCTTGTCTGAAATCCTTTACGCATGGTATTGGAACCATGGGTGTTATGTACTGGCGAGAACCATTCTGCCCAGCAGTTCGTAGTGAATTTCATGTCCAAAGACTTGACCAATCAGAGGCCTAGAATCTTGACACACAGGTATAAAATCACTACTTCACATCTAGATGCAATATGATATTAACTCATTACAATATATCATCTGATCATTCACTATAATCATGTACATGAATTTTCAGACAGGAATCTCTTTAAGGACCCTTTCTATTCTTTCAAATGTTAATGATATACCTTTCTGAGAGTTGAAAATTTCCATGCAAATTCATTTATCTCAGTTTTGTCTTATTCCAGATTTTTGAGGATGGAAACATATTTCTTTTTAAATAATGCAAGAAACAAATAGATGGGGAAAAAGGCAGATACTAAACACTAAAAGTATATCCTTCAATTCTGGGTATAGAATATTTCTTATAGTTAAACATAACCCACCAGCTATCTAAAACAGATCATTTTAAACAACAGCAACAACAACAATAAGAACAAGGAAACAAGAAATAAAGACATGGGGGGGGGAATAGTTACAAAATACAGCCACAAACAGAAAAGAGGGAGATTTCATGGAACTTACCTGTACTTGTCCTGAGAGTAGTTGATAAGCATCTCTCTGTATTGAAGCTGCTCTACCAGACAGAAAGATCTCGAAAGCATCATCAATCAATCGGTCATACTTCTCTTTCAACATCTTATCATGTGGTGGGTAGATGCGACGAAACTTTCCCATGTTACGATTCTCGTAATCTTCTCGTGCATTCTCTCTTCGAACCTGGGCTAATTTGACTCTAATCTCGGCCTTGCGCTTCTCAATGTCTAGTCTTCTCCTCTCAGACTCCTGCCATAAAAGAAAAAGGGTGAATATGCCATGTGTATCATACACAAATATTTTTCATTAATATTAAAAAAAACTTTCATTAAAAGGCAGAAAAATGAAAAAACAAAACGAAAATACAGCTTACAAAAGTATGTATCCATAAAATAGAATAATCAAAACTCCTGACCCATTGTTTTTTCTCAAGAAAAAAAGGTTAATATTCTGGAGAAATATATCAATAACAGAACACAATATTTTTTGTATAACTCATCTAACACCTCTTAAAACTTAACAAAAGTGCATGGAAAATTATTACCCTAATCATCTTGCTCATTGCTGACATATTCTCTGAAATAATGGTGATGTAAGCAAAACAAAAATAAGTGGTGTACATGATTTGGTAGGTCATCTTGATGTAAAATTAGATTTGCAGGTGTATGAGAATAAAGGAAAGGGGATAAGCCACTTACATTCTGACCTGTTGAAAGACGTTTGGTAGGTCGAAGCAGTCTCTTCTGTGATTCAGCTTTTTGTGCAGCCATACCTTTCCTCTTATCGGATGTTCTCATGTTGATGAGACGGAAGGAATCAGTGAGAAGACCACTCTTTATGTCAAGATCTATCTTCTCATCTGTACCAAAGCTAGGCGCTCGGTTCACCTGACATCAAAAAGATCATCATATCACAGTGAGCATCAATAAAAATAACATATATGTACAACAAAGAAACATGATAAACTCTCCCTATTTGAAAGAAAAAAAAAAAAATCTCACTTAGCTCTGTAAACAAAGAAAAGAAAAGAAAGAAAGAAAGAAAGAAAGAAAGAAAGAGAGAAAGATGGAACTACTTTACAATTCTATGATTTATCTTACCAGCATGACCCCACTTGGCCAATAAAGCTCCCTATTTCTAATTCATTTGAAGGCTAAACATCCTCTTACCTACATGTATTACTCTTGTTTGAGGTCTTCCTAATTTGGAATTTTAGTATTCATCATATTCCTCAATCAGTACACTGTCTTAGAATGAGTTATGTATAGCAACAAATTGTACTTTATCATGTCATGCATAAATGAAAGTTAAGGTGGTTGACAATGGAGCTTGTTACTGAGAAAGATTTTGGACAATATCAATCTACAAAGTAATAGTATAAGTATTGGTATTAAGAACTGACCTCTAACACCCAAGGCTTCAGCTTCCTGTCCAGTAGTACATCAAACCCTAGAACTTCAAAGCACACACTGTCATTGCTTGAACTGCCACCAGGACGACAGTTACGGTAGGCATGTAATACGTGAGGTTCCGCTACAATGATGGTCTTCACTAGAACATCCTGCATGTAAACAAACAAGTATAGAACTAATTTTACTACAGGTAGCCAAGTGTAAGACTGAGGATCTGTGTCAGTGATTATGTAAGGATACAAATTTTACCAATTGATTTTGCCAGTGAAATAAGCCTTAGAGCTAAATTCATTTGCTAAAGTAATACTGTTCAGATTGAATTCATAGCAAGACTATACTAATTTCAAATAGTATGGATACTGTCAATATCAGGTTGGAATGATAATAATAAGAAGAATAGTGGGTTCTTGTCTGTCAGACTCAACACACCTGGGGCTCCACTGTTATCCTGGCTTTAGCATGGCTACTATTACAGTGTTTACCTGATTATATCTCCACATCTCTATGTCCCCACTTTTAGACCAGAGAGTTCTAATAAGGATATACGACGTTTTGATATAGGGTATTTTTATGTGTCTGAATGCCTGTATATTGATATGTCGCAAGAATACTTGTACACTGTAGTATATCAAAATGATGGTTTGAACATTGTTTCATTTGATTATCATATATTTATACAACATACATTCATGTCTGAATGCTCTCATATCCATATGTCTTATAAGCAGTCTGGGCTTATTCGCAGAGCGCGCTAATAGTTCATCCAACCTCTACTTCCGGATTCTTTGCCAGAATATATGAATGCGTTGAATGCTACCATTATTGTATAACGGGATGTTGTCTCTGAACGGTCTCATATCAATGTCATATATCTATACCTTGTACGAACAAAAAATAACTCAGTCTGTCTGAAAGCACCCTCAGTAAGCAAAAGATGCTCAAGGGCCAAAGTAATTTCTCTCTTTTTTCTCTGTCCGAGACATCCATACACTACTCCCTCACTCACCGCAATGTTCTTCCACATGGTAGTAACATCATAATCCTTGCGTCTGAGATAGTCTGTCAGGTATGATATAGAACGTTTACTTCCTGTGCTCACGTCGGCACTACGCTGAAAGTTAGAATTCTTCTTGTTGATGGAATAGTTGGTGAGATGCATGAACAGTTGATCCTGAATCAAGCAAACAAACAAATATGAGGAGAATATGAAGTTATAGGTCTTTGCTGAAGCCTCAAACTATATTCAGTTCTTAATAATAATATTTCAACACTACCTATGACACAGTGCCTTTAATGAAAACAAACTGATCCGCAAGTAGTTAAAGAGATGCAAGAAAAGTTGATCCTAAATTGAACAAACAAACTTGAGGAGAATTTAAAAAAGCAGGTCCAAAATGAAGCCTCACACTGTCAAATTGATATATTTATAATAACAGTTCAATACCACTAACGGCACCATGCCTTTAATAAAAACAAATTGATCTATAAGGAGTTAAAAAGAAATACTGAAATAGATAAACGTCTTGGCATGTGATGTCCTTTCTAAAAAAATAATCAAAATGGGAATATTCCAGAAGTGACCTCAGAAATGAAACCATGCTTTAAATATGAACTTATTTGTGTGGATTCGGGCCTATAGATTCCATGCCATGTTCCTCTGTCATATATATCACCTTCTTATCAGTATTAATTCTTTCACATATGAACAAGAGCTATCAGAATGTACTCACCACACTGTTATCAGTAAGCTGAATCAATACTCCTTTCACATATGAACAAGAGCTATCAGAATGTACTCACCACATTGTTATCAGTAAGCTGAATTAATACTCCTTTCACATATGAACAAGAGCTATCAGAATGTACTCACCACATTGTTAACAGTAAGCTGAATTAATACTCCTTTCACATATGAACAAGAGCTATCAGAATGTACTCACCACATTGCTATCAGTAAGCTGAATTAATACTCCTTTCACATATGAACAAGAGCTATCAACGAATACTCACCACATTGCTGTCAGTGGGTTGTAAGTATTGCTCCGTTCCCATACGGACCAAGCCATCCGGGTACAGGAATATCCTCAAAGGATCGCACGACGTCACCAGGACATAGACGCGCAAGTCAAACTTGAAGCCTTCCAGAAGGAAAGGTTTGTCTACGTACTCCTGGACTATCACGTGATCCTGAGGGGGTATCTGTTCGCCATTCCTATACAGTGTGATCCTATGAGAAACAAAGAAAAAAGAGAGAAACAAAAAAAGAAGTATAATTGATACCAGTAACCATTACCTTTCATGTCCTTATCTCTCCTATTTCATTTCTGTATATATAACATATGTGATTTCATCTTTTGCAGAAGTTGCCCCTTGAGCGTTTGATTATCAAGTGGATATGGCGCCTTA
>CM057157.1:30172718-30230607 GCA_029962745.1 Echinometra lucunter
TTAAGCGAAGGGCCAAAGTCAAATATCTAGCTTATTTTTTGAGTTCGTTTCCACCCATCTGTACAAACTAAGTAGAACCATGCTCATTTTCAAGCTTAAAGCATAACACACAATATTCAAGGAGGTCTCCTCAAAAATTAGTAGCGAACAGCTTCCAAATCCAAGATGGCGTCCAAATGGGCCGCCATTTTGACGGGAATTTGAATTTTTCAAGATAAAATTTGATAGAAACATCCAATGCAACAAATTGGTCTCATCTGAAAGAGAATTAAATTCTCTACAGTTTGATGCCATTTGTGAGGTAATGTCAAAGTAATTCGGTCCAGATATTAGATCAAAAAATGTGTTTTTTGACATTTTTTCCCAAAAACTGAAAATTTGCAAAATGCATGATTTAGCATAAATCAAGAAAAAAATTAAGAATTGTCTTGAAACATTCCAGAAAACTTTCTTGATATTCAATAATCATCTTTGGAAAATGAGAAGCAATACCATTCTCCGTTCTAAAGTTATAATGTCTCAAACTCGAAAACTCATATTTCATAAATTTCTCTTCTTGCATATGCATGTGTGATATTCCCATAGACTATAATGCATTAACATGCATGTGCCCTGTACAAAAGTGCAGACGTGGATTTTCGCTCTACAAACCAAGAAGGCCATGCTTATAATTATTTGTGCTTATTGACATGTTTGTAACTAAACTTGGATGATAGATACCTTACACAAACTCCAGTGTTATTGAGGAGTCAAAGGTCACATATGTAGGTCAAAGGTCAAATGAGGTCATATGTTAACATTTTCCGTGCATATTTCTACTGGGGTTGGTAACTTTAGAACTATAGTCCATTTGTAACCAAACTTGGATAGTAGATGCCTTTCAGGGACATAACTGGTATTTGAGGGTCAAAGGTCATGTATGTAGGTCAAAGGTCAATGGTAAAAAATTCATGCATATTTCTACTGGGGGTGGTAAGTTTAGAACCATAAGTCCTTCATAACAAAACTTGAATGGTAATTACCCTTTAAGGACCTCATTGTTATTTGGGGGTCAAAGGTCATGGGTGCAGGTCAAAGGTCAAAGGAAGTCAAATGTTAAAACTTTCCTGCAATTTTCTATTGGGGTTGATAGCTTTAGAACGATGACTCAAACTTGGATGGTCGATGCCCTATACAGTGTGTCCCAAAAAAAACTTTACACTTTTGAAATGGCTGCCCAATGGAAAAATACATGATTCTGGAAGAAAGATTTATATATACGGATAGCTCATGGACTCAACTTTCATATGAGCCAAAAAAGGCCGAAAATAATTCATGCTTGGGTGAGCACTGCTCACTTTTGTAAAGGACATGAAAATTAGGTTGCGCAGGAATTGCACCTTTCAATTTGTGAGAGGTGAGTCCTTTGGAGGTTACAGAATTGAGGGTGATATGATGAATTCATGACCAGTTGCAACCAGTTTAGGTTTGCTGAGTGAATTTTATGGTTTATTCAATCAAAATTTTATGCATGAGTGAACGGGCATTGCATTCATTATTGTATCATTGTATCTTTCCCTGGTAGACTCAGTGGTGTGTTCATGGGAGTCAGGATTGGGCGGAGGTACATGTTGCAGGGGAGGTGAGATAGGTTAAGATTTTGTTGGCTAGATGGGATAAGGGTCAAGAGGACAGTACGCCCCTCCCCCCCCCCCTCTCTCTCTCTCTCTCTCTCTCTCTCTTGCTTCCTGTGTGTTGGTGCATATCTTGACAATTCACATTCTTTGGTCTCCACTCCAAAATATCCAAACCACCTTCCTTTATCCCTCATGAAGAGAGCAAGATTGTGCATCGAGGGACGAGGTGGACATGGGGACCATTGAACTAGCAGACTTTGATTTTTAGTTTCCATTATCATTTATTTCCCCTTTTTTCTCTTACAAGATGGATGAAACAGTTGTAAAATTGAAATGAATGAAAATCAACTGAAAACAAAGACTGACATGATCATTTTACCAATTTGTGTTACACTGTACCGTTTTTCTTGTCTGAAACTCAACTGCTAACATGACTGGTTGGTTGGATAAACTTTGATTGAGTGATTAACTGAGTTATTGTTTAATTATGATTGAATTATTGAATAATTCATTGATTGAAACAGCTGAATGGTGATTGAATGCTTGATTGAGTGATTAACAGAGTTATTGATTAATTATGATTGAATTATTGAATAATTCATTGATTGAAACAGCTGAATGGTGATTGAATGCTTGATTGATTAATTGATTGACTGATACATTGATTAGTTGATTGATACCTAACTGTTGACTGTCTAACTTACGGTATTGATTGACTGACCGATAGAATGCAATTGACTTCAGGTGTCAATGGGTGATACCAGTCCCAGTCCAATTTTGGAAATGCAGGTAGAATTCGGGATAAGGGAATGTGGTCGGGATATTTTGGAGAGGAGAACAACTGATGTTAATTGTCAAGATATGCACAAGCACACCCAGGAAGAGAGAAAGAGAGAGAGAGAGAGGGGGGGGGGGGTGGGGAGCATGCATGTCCTCTTAACCCTTATCTCATCTACCCAACAAAGTCCTACCTTACATCTCACCTCCCCTGCACCATGTACTATCACCCAATCCTGACTCCCATGAACACACCACTGAGTCTACCAGGAAAAAAAGGTACAATGCTACAATAATGCATGCAATGCCCATTCACTCATGCATAAAATTTTGATTTAATAAACCATAAAATTCACTCAGCAAACCTAAACTGATTGCAACTGATCATGAATTCATCATATCACCCTCAATTCTGTAACCTCAAAAGGATTCACCTCTCACTAATTGAAAGGTGCAATTCCTGCGCAACCTAATTTTCATACCCTTTACAAAAGTGAGCAGTGCTCACCCGAGCATGAATTATTTTCGGCTTTTTTGGTCTGATATGAAAGTTGAGTCCATGAGCTATCCGTATATATAAACCTTTTCTTCCAGAATCATGTATTTTTCCATTGGGCAGCCATTTCAAAAGTGTAAAGTTTTTTTTGGGACGCACTGTATAGGGACCTCAATTTTACATGTTATGGCGCTTGGTTGTAGGTTTATATCATTTGATATTGAATATATGGGTGCAAACTTTGCATGAGATACATGTACATAATTATGTTCTTCACAACTTTTCATTTTGTTGTTGACATAATCATTGTGACTCTTCCACGTATAAGCAGGGAGCCATAAGCAGAAAATATATTTAGATCATAAAAATTGTTAGAAACTTCAAATTGGAATTAAATAGGTCTCAGATGAATTTTTATTATTATTTATTTTTTTTACAACTGAATGCCCTTCATGAGGGGTGTTGAGGTACCATGCAATTTATTCTATATTTAGTGGGAAAATATTGTTTTTCTACATACCCCCCCCCCCCCCATGAAATTAGTGAAAGTGAGAGTAGGGTCAGAAAGCGCCGGGATGGAAAGGTTTCAATATCATTATGTAAATAGATATATGATAGATAGATGAAATGGTCCTTATCATCTTGCTTCTCAGCCAATATAATGGCTATACAATTTTGAATGTGTTATATTCTTTGAAATTACAAATTACACATGTCATATTTAATGGAAAGAAAATAATAGCTATAGAAATATGGTAAAATGGCAGCGAGAGCACTCTTTCAAAGAACACTTCAACTCATTGGAAGTTGTTCTTTGATTTATCTGGTGCAGTTGTGGTTATTGTATTATATAAATTGAATATAAATTAGTACAAAATGACTTCACAAGATAATAAGCTATCATAAGCATGATTAGTAAAAAAAAAAATAATAATAATAATTTCTCATTAGTTAAAAAATCATTATTTGTATATTACAGTTTATTATTCAGCATAATTATATACATCTAAATTTTAATTAGACAGCTAATTTTAAGCTGATTTAACAGCGGCACAAAAAAAGTCAATCCATAAAATCAATAAAAAATACATAAAATTAACAGTGTGCATGCATACAAATATCAACAGAAGAAATTGGACCAGTTAATACAAAATAGAATTAAAATACAAGTACATACAACATTGTACCTTTGCACTGTCTCTTATTCGTGTAGCAATTGGAAACGGCAAAAAGGACTGTTTTGTAACCTTTCTGTTTTTGAAATTTTGGTGCTTTTAATAAATTGTACAAAATATTAATGGCAACAGGCAATTAAAAAGTGTAGACGCAGCATTCTACATCTCATACTTCCAATGAGCTAATTTTAAGGACTTTATCATATGTTTTGTAATCTTATTCTAATTTTTTTTCAGGGAGCTGAAAATTTCACTAGGTGAATACTTAATTTGTACACAAATTTGTTTACAAATCATGAATTTCTCCCATTAACCTTCTTTATTTGTTAAGTACTCAAGTTGCCAATGAAGATAAAAGCTTAATCCTCAAGGAAAGGATGAATATATCAATAATACGATGTATTTGTATGGTTCAGAGGTACCTTATACTATTTCCAGACATCTCAGCATGTAGATATTTGTCTTACAGTGATTCAGTATATGCAGACACGTGGGGAATCCCAAATTAGTTCCTACTGTATTGATACCTACCATTTTTGCTTTATCATTTTATCAATTAAGTTCAGGATACAATTATCCATAACTCAAAGTGGGATTGAGGCTAATGCATTCTTTGACACAATCCCAATGTTTCTAGTTTTTATTCTAATAAGTATTAAAAACAAGGGACTCAAACACGGTGATGGGACACCATGCAGGTGAACTGAACCAGTAAATGGTACGATCAAGTAGAAACGGGAGAAAACTCTTGAAAATGCCGTTTTCCTAGTGGTTGTCTAAAATAAGTCCTGGGAATATTAAATGTGATATCACTGTCGTTTTAAAGGAAATTGTCTTCCAAACCAAATGAAAAATTATCACATTATATTATTAATCTCGCTGAAATTAAGGATCACAGGTTTTCCGTTCTTTCTGGGCCACCCTGTATAGGGTATCTACCATCCAAGTTTGGAGTCATCGTTCTAAAGCTATCAACCCCAATAGAAAATTGCAGGAAAGTTTTAACATTTGACTTCCTTTGACCTTTGACCTGCACCCATGACCTTTGACCCCCAAATAACAATGAGGTCCTTAAAGGGTAATTACCATTCAAGTTTTGTTATAAATGGACTTATGGTTCTAAACTTACCACCCCCAGTAGAAATATGCATGAATTTTTTACCATTTGACCTTTGACCTACATACATGACCTTTGACCCTCAAATACCAGTTATGTCCCTGAAAGGCATCTACTATCCAAGTTTGGTTACAAATGGACTTATAGTTCTAAAGTTACCAACCCCAGTAGAAATATGCACGGAAAATGTTAACATATGACCTCATTTGACCTTTGACCTACATATGTGACCTTTGACTCCTCAATAACACTGGAGTTTGTGTAAGGCATCTATCATCCAAGTTTAGTTACAAACATGTCAATAAGCACAAATAATTATAAGCATGGCCTTCTTGGTTTGTAGAGCGAAAATCCACGTCTGCACTTTGTACAGGGCACATGCATGTTAATGCATTATAGTCTATGGGAATATAACACATGCATATGCAAGAAGAGAAATTTATGAAATATGAGTTTTCGAGTTTGAGACATTATAACTTTAGAACGGAGAATGGTATTGCTTTCTAATTTTCCACAGATGATTATTGAATATCAAAAAGTTTTCTGGAATGTTTCAAGACAATTCTTAAATTTTTTCTTGATTTATGCTAAATCATGCATTTTGCAAATTTTCAGTTTTGGGAAAAAATGTCAAAAAACACATTTTTTGACTAAATATCTGGACCGAATTACTTTGACATTACTCACAAATGGCATCAAACTGTAGGGAATTTAATTCTCTTTCAGATGAGACCAATTTTGTTGCAATTGGATGTTTCTATCAAATTTTATCTTGAAAAATTCAAATTCCGTCAAAATGGCGGCCATTTTGGACGCCATCTTGGATTTGGAAGCTTTCGCTACTAATTTTTTGAGGTAGACCTCTTGAATATTGTGTGTTATGCTTTAAGCTTGAAAATAAGCATGGTCTACTTAGTTTGTACAGATGGTGGAACGAAACCCCCCTTTTCTGCTTTTGGCCCTCCGCTTATCTAGCAAAATGCGTGAAAAGTATCATACATATTGTACAGTCTAGCGCGCAGCACAACACTGCAATGTGCGAAGCTGGGTACCCACTTTTACGTCATACCTCATACTCATATTTTTTGGTCAGCTCTTCACTTTTTATGAAAAAAATTAGCCAAAATACATTGATTTCGATTGAAAATCATCATATTTTAAATGTATTTTTTCTCAGAATTCTATTCTCGATCATAAATATAAAAAAAAATTTTACCATTGTGTAATCACAAAGTGAGAGATCAGAAAGGAGAAAGAGAGTGAAAGAAAGGGAGAGAAAGAGAAAGAGAGAAAGCGTGGGAGGGAAAGAGAGAGAGAGAGAGAGAGAGAGAGAAGATCGGTGGTTCTCGGTCATTTGGATATATTTTCATATTTTGCTAATCTTTATGCAGGTTCCAAGGAACTTAAAAAAATTATACAAAGAAAAGGTCCCAATGCCATTAACTTTTTTCTCGAAGATTTTGGACAGAGATAACTTGATATTATATAGATAAAGGTGTTGAACGATGCGGAGCGTCTTTCAAGGGGGGGGGGGGGGGGCACCAGCGAAAAAGGCACCCTTTTTTGAAGGGGGGGGGGCACTTACGAAGAGTAACCCCAAAAAGGAAAAATAGCGATTTGAGATGTTGGTATACCTTTAAATTTTTATGGATCATTTTCGATATACTTTTTCTAATCTTTATAATTTTGTATGGACCTACTAGAAAGAAATACAGGTATTTATTAAAAAATAAATTGGAGAATGTATTAGATTTCGAATGCGGGACTTGCCCAAGTTTAAAAGGGGAGCTTATTAGAGTTGAAAGTGGACATGCATCAGTAAGGGAATTGCATTGTAATTAGAACCGAAAATGGGCAGTCAAAAAGGGCGCTTATCACATTTTCATATAGAGACATTTCTTAGAAGTGCATTCGGGCACACTTCTCCGAATGGAAAAGAGCGATATGAAAAGAGAAAATGGGTAGCTATTTTAATGTAGGGGGGGGGGGGGGGGGGGCTTTTGCAGGATTTAAGAAGGGCGACTTATAAGAGCAAAATGGGATTCTTACTGGAAAGTGAAAGGGCATTAATTAAAAAAAAAAAAAGAAAATAGTCCCTTGTAAGAAGATAAAAGGGCACTAAACAGGTTTGGAAAAAAGTATTTTTCATTGATAAAGAGTGCACACTTTGGATACTTAGGAAAGTGGGAGGGGAACTGTGCCCCTGCCCCTTTATCTGCCGCCCAGGAACGATGGTGAACGGAAAACCACTTCTGAAATCAATCATCTGTCTTTCGAATGTACGTTCTCTCTCTCTCTCTCTGTTATGATGACGTCACGATGATGTTTGGAGGGGTTTTTTTTGGGTTTTTTTTGAAGATGATAAAGCTGCAGTCGTGTATGTTAACTACTGCATGAAATAATAATTTCATTTTAACAGAGAAATATGGCTCGTCGAAAAATTCTTCTATAGAGTAAAAGAATGAAAATTATGGGTGTCGATCCGGGGGGGGGGGGATATATCCCCTCAATATTTTAGGTGGGGGTGGCCTGTATTATCATCCCCCAATAAAATTCACTGTAAAAAAATGACATGCTCCCTGTTTATCCCTTTTAAAAAAAAAAAGGAAAGAAAAGGGTGAGAAGTGTAAAAAATAAAAATAAAAATAAGAAGCAAAAGGAAAACCTGGAAGTGCTCACTTCTTTCACTCGTATTTTAAGTATCTTAACGAGTGCCAGTTCTTTCGTCGCTCAGTGCTGCGCTCACTCGTATAACATTAAGATGCAAGATAGTATGGGATGGAAAACGATTTGGGCGTGCAAGCGAATTGACCAAATATGTAATTTTGATACCTTATAGGCCTAGTGTATTTTGACGACGAGATCTTCAAAGAGCGTGCTTTCCTCTCTTTCACTTCGCTCGTAATACTTCAAAATAGGGTGTTTTTTAACAGCAAAAGATTGGACCAGCGAATAGAGTCATATTTGGCAGCGAGGTGACCAAATAAATCATTCAAATATCTTTAGGCCTATTGTGTATTTTGATGATAAAATGATCCTTCATCTTCAAAAAAGTGTGTATAGAGTCATATTTGGCAGCGAGGTGACCAAATATACCATTCAAATATCTTTAGGTCTATAATGTATTTTGATGACGGAATAATATTTAATCGTCAAATCGAGTGTGCTTTTTCCTCTCTCGTCTCGCTCGCACTTATTACACAGAAAGAGCAAATTTGACAACCTTGCTGCCAAATATGATTATTTTAGCTAGGTGCTAAAATAGTCATATTTGGCAGCAAGGTTGTCAAATTTACCATTAAAACAATCTTATAGGCCTAGTGTATTTTGATGACGAAATAATACTTAATCGTCAACAGATCGCTCGTATTATACAGAAACAGCTATGTGGTTTGGACAGTAAACAACTGGACCAACTAGGTGCTAAAATATTCATATTCTGCAGCAAGGTTGTCAGATATACCATTCAAATAATCTCAAAGGCCTAGAGTGTATTTTGATGACAGAATAACATTTCTTTAACAAGAAATTGGAATTTACATGTTAAAATTACATGTTAAAATCACATGTTAGAATAGCATTTTTGATACGTATTTAGAGTATTTATTGAAGCTTCAAATGAGTCCTAGAACTGTAATGGGTCTCAGATGAATTTTATAGAGCCTTTAGTTACTGGCTCAAAATCAGACACTGAGGGCGGCAAGTCTCATTGCAGACCCATTTAAAAGAAATCGAGCGGAAAATGTGCCTTCATATTTTCAGGAGTCTAGAGAAACGTGTCAGCTTCTCTTAACAAAAGCATGCAATGTCTCATTCCAAGCACTGATTTTTCATAACTTTTTTTTCGATCTAAATTTAAACAATAGCTATATGGGGGAAATCAAAACTGGCCTTAAACTTTGAAGTCCAAACTTGACTAGTCTATTCACCAGTCGTTTTTTTTTCGTCAAATGCACGATCGTTAAAAAATGATCATTTCATTTGTAGTTTTTTTGTTAAACGATTTATCGATATTGGTAGTAGAATTATAACCTCATTGCCATGCAAAAAAAAGTCCCCCCCCCAAAAAAAAAAAACTACAGGCACTAGTACTGGTACTATACTAGTACTATAATTACTGGGGGGTGTAACATAAAGAGAAACAATCAATCTTACAATCAATTGTATCTCTTTAGTACATAGTTTGCCATAGACTTACGATTGATATCAATCGTAAGATTGATTGTATGTTATATGTTACACCCCCTAGTCTGTTATGTGACGTGAAATCAAAAATAGTTGACTAGTCTGTTGGCCAGTCGTTTTGTTTCGTAAAATGCACGATCGTTAAAAAGAATAATCATTTCAACTTTATTCTTCTCTGAAAAGACTTATCGATATTGGTAGCAGAATTATAATCTCATTGCCATGCAAAAAAAAAAAAAAAGAAGAAAGTTCCCCCCTAACAAAAAATCATCACAGGCACTAGTACTGCGTCTTATTACTGGTCTGTGACCTGAAAACAAAAATAGTTGACTAGTCTGCTCGCCGGTTGTTTTGTTTCGTCAAATGCACGATCGTTGAAAAAAAAAGATCATTTCACTTGAATATTTCTGTTAGACGATTTATTGATATTTGTAGTGGAATTATCACCTCATTTCCATACAAAAAAAGAAAAAATGAAAGTTCCCCCCCCCCAAAAAAAAATAAAATTACAGGCACTATACTACTGAATATAATTACTGGTCTGAGGAGCGAGGAGCTTGCGTGCTTGCCTATAATACCGCTTGTCATTTCGGATCAAATTTTGAATTATATCTTGCATATTTCGGATTTCGGATTTTGTTTGAAGTTTTTGATATATTTCATATACTGGAATCCATTTCGGACTTGTTTGATGGAAAACTTTCGGGTAAGCAAACATTCTGGGCCTTTCTTTTAAATTGCACAACTAACACCCACATATCAACAGGTACATAGAGCAGGTCCGATTTCCGGCCAATTCTGGCGCACGGTCATAATGACCGACACCTCACCCCTCATAATGGAATCTGACCAATTAGCCAACGATGAATCCTGGTCTGCAACCTCTGGAAGAACGGTTAGACGCCAAAAGAGAAAAAATCGTGAAGGAAATTCTATAAGCATAGAAAATCTTTTGCCGAAGGGCGACTCTTCATCAGATATGGAGCAGCAAGACATTGCCTTCCGAACCCCAACAGCCCAGACCCAGCCCCAGGACTTAAAACTACTCATAACGCCAATAAATAAGGAAAAAAAACCCCCTAAGAAATACAAGCTTGATCATAGTTATTGCCAAAAAATACAAAGTTGCTGTGGATAAGCCCCCGAGTATATCAAGTCAACTCGAACAGGCATTTTAGTTAAATGCGTAAATACCAAACAACATAAACCACCGAGTGAGATCCAAAATATTGGGAACATTCCCGTTAAAGTACATGAGAAATTGAATGTTCCGAAGGGAGGTCATCTCAGGAGTCCCTATAAATATGACTGAGCAAGAGATACTCATGGAACTGAAAAAAAAAACACCAAAAAGTAATCAATGTAAAGAGAATCATAAAGAAGGGTCAAAAGAAAAGTGAAGCCACTAATGAACAGGCAAACTATGCAACACGTAGCTTAATTATATCATTTGATAATGTTAATCCCCTTCCCTCTGCTACAGAGGCGTCGATCCTGGGGGGGGGGGGGGGCAGTTGCCCCCCAAAGAAAATTTCGGGGGCAAAGATATCATTTTGCCCCCCCCCAATAATTTCCAAACCAAAAAAAAAAGAAAAAAGGAAAAGAAAAAAGAAAGAGAAAAGAAAGGAAAAGGAAGAAAGGAAGTGAAATGAAAGCGTAAAACAAGATAATAGAAAGAAAATGGGAAACTGGGAAGCGCTCGCTCGCTTCGCTCGCTCGCATTTAAGTATCTTAACCAATGCCGATGATAATTACTATTCTTATGAAAGGAAATCGGTTTGCATCTTGTGTTTCTATCTAATGTTATACTATTCTTCTACTCATAGGAAGTAATATAACCAAACAAGATATCACTCCTAGAAATCGAGCGGCCAGTTGACCTAAAATTAGATAAACTTTCAGGAGACAACGGCCTGGATAAAAAGAAAAAAAAAACCCGCAAAACAAAAACATATTTTTCGTTAACTCGCTCGCTACTCTCGCTGGTAAAAGCTAGATACAAGATGATTTCGGGCAGCAAGTAGCTTATTATAGCAGCGAGATTCCAAAATATCATTATATTTGGGCAGCAAGGTGGTTGACAAAGATTTTGGGACGAATCCATATAATTTTGCCGGGATCGGTCGTTGACTTTGCTCGCTATGGTAGAAAAAGAATGGATTCGGACTACAAGCGAGGTAGCTAAAACAGTGTCATATTCGGCACACAGGTGATCGGATGTATTATTTAGATATCATACAGGCATGACAGGTTTATAGTGTATTCTGATGATAATGATGATAATAATATTCCGTTCTTGTATAGCGCATATCACATTTTTATCACATTATTATGATGACGAAATAACACTTCTATCATTATGGAAAAGGGTATATTTTTCCTCGCTCGCTGCGCTCGCTCGTTTCATATTAATGGTTTTGAAAAGCAAACGAATTCGGTGAGATGAAACCGAATAGATAATGTAGATGTATTGGCTCACAGCGTAATTTGCCGAAGGGTTTACTACATCTACCATGAAAAACAGTGTGTGCTTCCTCGATCGCTTTGCTCGCTCGTAATATTAAAAAACAGAGTGGTTTTGGGGGCAGCAACAATGGACCAACGATGTGACAAAGTAGAGTTCATATTTGGCAGCGAGGTAACCATATACATATATATTAGGTATCATTTATGCCTATATGATAACTAAACCCTTCTCTCATAACAAGAAATTTGTTATTTTTTGAATTGAAAAAAAAAAAAGCAGGATGGTTCACATAGCAAGTTGCCTAATTTCCCAAATTTGAAAATGCTTCACGTTGATATAGGCCTATGTATGCCTATGTATATATATATATATATATATATATATATATACATAGGCATATATATGTATATGTATACATGTATATGTATATATGCATATATACATATATAAATATACATGTGAGGGTGTGTGTGTGTGTACAAATAGTAGCGGTGGGTTCATCTCCGCTTGGTCGTCTTGCCCCCCAATGCGAAAAATGGATCGACGCCTCTGCTCTGCTATCAGAAAAAAAGAGGTCAAGCAAGACATCCCACCAGTTCCAAGATGTTTCCAGTGTCAGAAATTCGGACATACAATATCAAATTGTCATGATAGACTCAGATGCGTAAGATGCGGAAGATGCGGTGGCGAACATAAATTTGAGGAATGCACACAAAAGAAAACTCCAAAATGCGTCAAATGCGGCGGGAACCACTCAGCCGCCTTCAAAGGCTGTGGAGATAGCAAGAAAAGCTAAAGAAATTTAAAGGATAAAAGTAGTAAACAAACTGAACTATGCACAAGCACTCCCAAAGTACAATGGATCCCAAAATGATCATACGAACGCCACCGCCTCCTACGCACAGGTCATCAATCCTGTCCCTCAATCATCTAAAATACCAAACACCACGAACACAATAGAACAAGAAAGTCATAAGATAACGGTTAAGGCTCAAGTCCATGAAGACCCAACTCACAAATTTGTTCGAGAATTCCCATCCCAACCATACCTTCCCTTACAACCAACCCCAGCAACCACCTCCTATGCCAGTCACTCCAACTCTAAACCCTCTTACGGAGGACAAAGGCAACCCCCTGAAAGGGTCGAGAGGCATTCCCCCACACAAAAGGAGAACTTTTTAACAACAGCTACCAATGAAGATCTTATTTCCTTCTTTGTTAAATTGTTCTTGACGTTTTTGAAAGATCGCACTGAGGCGGAGGTAAAATCCCTCATTACAGCCGCCGCAGAACGACTCTCGGTTGTAACAGATACGCAAGCGAGCTAACAAGTCTTTTCATGACCGCGTTCTAATCCTTCAGTGAAACGCGCAATGCATGATGGGACACGGCGAAGAGTTGATAAAATATTTAGACAGCAACAGAACTTTTCACTTGCTCTGTATTCAAGAAACGTGGTTCTCAGAAGATTCCGTAATGCAAATCCCAAATTTTACTTGCCTTTCAAGAAGCAGAGGTGCACAACGGGGAGGAGGGTGTGCAATATACGTACATAACTGTGCATTATGATTATGTGTATCCAATAATAAGTGTAGAAATAGAGATGCAGTTAATAAATATATGTATTCACGATCTAATTTTCACAGTAGTTAACTACTACAACCCCTGTACAAAAATTGATGATAACATCTTGAACACATTATTGCACTATGTAAAAGACCCGACAAAAGTGATAATTGTTGGAGACTTCAACTCCCACCATATTCTATGGACATAGGCGTCGATCTTGGGGGGGGGGGGGGGGGGGGGGGGGACATGTCCCCCCCCCCCCCCGATTTTTTTCTGGGGGAATCGTCCCCCCTCGATTTTTGAAACTTAATATTTTTATTTTTCTATTTTGAGTCAGGTGACCAAATTTAGGTCAATCACTTGAATATTCATACGTATAGACTGTATTTTGATGGCAAAATAAGGCTTCTTTCATTATTTTGGGGGGTTATTTTTCGCTCGCTCGCTTCACTCGCTTGCATAGTGATCAACCCCCTTCCACTTCTCGAAACAGATTTTCGGTGGTGACCTTCGGTGTTTACGTCCCCCCCCCCCACACACACACACGTTACATGAAATCGTCGCTCCTGTCTATGGGGAAGTAACAAAACAGACAGTAATGGTCGAATGATAGAAGATTCCCCTATGCAACATGATATGGTAGTATAGGATTTCAAATTCGCAAGTTTGTGATTCGAATTCATTTCCTTTGCATTAAAATTCGCCCAAATTGATTTTGCCATGTAAATTATCATTCAATTCCCCTGTTTTATTTTTGGATTTAACTTTTTTTAATCGAAGGATTTAGTAGATTTGTCATTCAATTTAAAAACTGCTTAACTGGCATTCAAATTCGCCGACACCTGTCGAGGCGTCATTTCCAGCATTCAAATTCAACACCGAGCATTCATATTCGCAATATCAAGTTAAGTTAAGGGAAAGTAATACATCACCTGTGTTCTAGTTTGTTAGTTTTGTATATTTGTTTGTTTATTAGCCATATAAATATTTGACATTTACAATCATAAATAATGAGAATATGAATACGATTTTTGTCAGTATGGTCCGTTCTGCTATTTCTTTTAATGAGACAACGGTATTTTCAGGACAGTACATTTTGGGCGCTGTCAAAAATTCAGTTAAGAGGGGCGAAAACCGGAGCTAGGGGCCGGCACTTTATGGGGACGTGCCTGGGACAAGGGGGAAGGCAGCCCTAATTGCCCCTCTGACTACAAGTTATGCTCAGAATTTTAGACATGAGCTCCCACACCAATCACAATTGCATGCACATTTATCCTTCTTCGTTTTCAATAACTTTTCCTTTGTTACGAGGAAACAAGAGACAAGTTTTGAATTCACCGACCTCTTGAGACCATCAATCATATCATGAGATGATTTTTTTTTTCTTTGTTTATTTACAATTAGATCTGAATGTCTATGCTTATGAAATGAAAAAGAGCAAATGACTAATGACAAAGGGTGGTATTCTGAACACCGTTTAAACTGTGTTTTAACTTCTTTTGTAACTTCTGTTTTAACTCACCGACTTACAACCGCTCAAACAGTCTTTAAACGGTATTCTGGGAACTGCTTTAACGGTGTTGTAAGTCATCAAAGCCACACCCACCAAAAATATATCATCCAATAGGGAAAGTCGTAAGAGATGGTTCTAAGATGATTCAGCCAATAAGATAGCCCCCTGGGGAAAGGATGTGTGAACTTATATTCGCGTTGTAAATGAGCGCATGAATTTGCGCTTAGTTTCTTGTTTAAATTAACTGATGCGATGATGTGAAAGAATTAGTAGAATAATAATAATAATAATACCGGAAGGGAATGGGATAATGATAATAATGTGAATAGAAATAGGATAATGAATGAATGAGAGAGAAAGGAAAGACGAGAACGAGAGGGACAACGAGAGGGAAAACGAAGAGGACGACGACGACGAGGGAACGACGATAACGACCACGAGAGGAGGGCACGAGGAAGACAACCACGGGAGCGACGACGACGACGACGACGAGAGGGAACGACGACGACGAGAGGATGAATAAGATGAATGAGATGGATAAGTTGAATGAGAGGAGAAAGACGTGACTGAGACTCGAACGTGGGTCCGGATCAGAGTCAGTTTGTAGTAGAAGGACGTCACTGCTAGACCAACGCCTGCTCCTTTTTTTCTTGGAAAAAAAAGAAAGAAACAGAAAAAAACATGAATTACTCAGTAGTTTTAAATCTTATGTTTTTGTTGCAAAATATTTCCCCATAGGCTCAAGTGCTGAAAATGAGAATTCAAAAAATCATGAAAAATAAGTGCTCATATTGGCACCATTTAAACTTTTGTCTTAAAAAGTTCATACAATATTCTTTACTTGCTGAATATATGAAGGGGGTGTTTTTCAGCATTTTTTTTCTCGGTAGAGGAGCTGAAACTCAGACTAACCAAAAACTTGGTCAAAGTTCAGTGGTTATAATACTAATATAGTCCCCATAAAATCCAACTGCTCTCTCATGGGACTGATCTGAACCAGTAATTAGCCCTCTTTACGCACGTATGACAAAAACGTGTTAAATTGTCTGTATCATTGATTTTATACATATGAATATTTTTTTTATTTCAAAAAATAAATGACATCATCTTTGGTACGGGTTGGAAGGATATCTGAAAATGACGGATGTATTTACATGCGTGCGGCCCTTAGTTATTGGCTCAAAATCCGACGCTGAGGGCGGCAAATTAAAAAAATTCCACGATAGTCTCATTGCAGACCTATTTAAAAGAAATCGGGCAGAAAATGTGCCTTCATTATTTTCAGAGGTCTAGAGAAACGTGTCAGCTACTCTTAACAAAAGCATAAAAGCATGCAATGTCTCATTCCAAGAACTGATTGTTCATGATTATTTATTTTTTTTTCGGTCTAAATTTCAACACATAGCTATATGGGGGAAATGAATACTGGCCTTTAATTTTGAAGGCCAAAGTTGACTAGTCTGTTCGCCAGTCGTTTGTTTCGTCAAATGCACGATCGTTAAAAAGAATAATCATTTCAACTGTATTTTTCTCTTAAACGACTTATCGATATTGGTAGTAGAATTATAACCTCATTGCCATGAAAAAAAAAAATCTTAAAAAAAAAAATTCTAGGCACTAGCACTGAGTATAGCTCACATGCTGTCTAGTACCCTCAGCGCAAATCGGCAACGTACAAAATTCATAATGATCCAATATCATAAATCTGAAATGGTCAGTTTAGTTGATATAGCGTAAATTCTGTACTGTTATTTAGACATATAAATTTAGTCGTATAATAAAAATTTGAAAAAAAAAAATGAATTCATGATACCATTTTTTTCACAGTTATATTTCTCATTAAAGTTATATATACTGGATCGAGCCAGATTTAAGGTATAAAAGGGTTAACGTTCTCACATATATTCGGGAGCAGGAGTTGGTCTAGCGGTAACGTCCGTGTGCAGCTCTTCTCCTACAAATTGACTCTGAGCCGGCCCCGTGCAGGTTCGACTCCCAGTCACGTCTTTCGGATGGTGACGTTAAAAGGTCGGTCCCAGATGTATATTGTCCCAGATATACATCTGAAAAAAAAAAAAAATACATAAATAAATATGATAATCATACAGGAAAGGAATGGGTGAATAGGATAGGAAGGGAATGGGTGAATAAAATATACCGGAAGTGAATAGGATAATGAAAGAATGAGAGAGGAGGGATAATGAATGAATGAGAGAGGAGGGAATTGAGAGGTAATGAAAGGAGGAATTAGGTGGATGGATAGGATAGGATAGGAAAGGGAATGGGATAATGATAGGAATAGGATAATGAAGGAATGAGAGAGGAGGGAACGACGAGAACGAGAGGGACAATGAGAGGGACAACGAGGAGGAAGACGACGACGACGACGAGGGCACGACGACGACGACGACCACGGGAGCGATGACGAACACGACGAGAGGGAACGACGACGACGAGAGAGGATGAATGAGATGAATGAGAGGAGAAAGACGTGACTCAGACTCGAACCTGGTTCCGGATCAGAGTCAGTTTGTAGGAGACCAACTCCTGCTCCCTTTTTTTTTTTTTTTTTTTTTTTTTTTTTTTTTTTTTTTTTAAGAAAGAAATATTTAGAAATATTTATGATTTACTCAGTAGTTTTAAATCTTATGTTCTTGTTGCAAAATAATTATGACGATTTCTTGTCAAAAGCCATCTGCATGCCTAAGAAGATCCGAAAGAATTAATAATAATACGACAACGACCAAAAAAAAATCTACCATTAAGACGACAAATCTTCGATTTTCAAAGTAACCACTTGGCATCAAAGGTAAAGTTACTATGGTTCCAAATGGTTCCGTCTAATAGTATACCCACTTGGTCTAACACCACTTACTTAGTCTATCTGATTAAACGAACGAGTAATACACCCAATTTCCCTACTGTGACAAAGAGGAAGCGCAAGTCAACCAAATTTGCGTTATTAATATTTACGAATTTTACCTAGTGTACTCTTCTTCCGGCACTAATTTGCATGATCACTCATCCTGCTAAGAGATATGTTAGGCAATACATCGTGGTGTTGCACTGACGTTGAGTGTAAATGGCAGATACACTTTACCAGGTTTACACGAAATGTCTCTTTTGTCACTTGTTTCCTTTTGCCAAAGAAGGGCAGAACACATCAACGTTATGCATAAGAAAATAATCATATCAAATCAATGTTACATGTTAGAATAGCATTTTTGATATGTACTTAGGGTATTTACTGGAGCTTCAGATGAGTCCAGTCCCAGGAGAGAACTCTAACTAGTGGGTCTCAGATGAATTTTATAGAGCCTGTAGGTCGCACGCCTGTAAATATTTCCCCATAGGCTCAAGTGTTGAAAATGAGAATTCAAAAAATCATGAAAAATAAGTGCTTATATTGGCACCATTCAAATTTTTGTCTTAAAAAGTTCATACAATATTCTTTACTTGCTGAATAATTATGAAGGGGGTGTTTTTCAGCATTTTTTTTTTCTCGGTAGAGGAGCTGAAACTCAGACTAACCAAAAACTTGGTCAAAGTTCAGTGGTTATAATACTAATATAGTCCCCATAAAATCCAACTGCTCTCTCATGGGACTGATCTGAACCAGTAATTAGCCCTCTTTACGCACGTATGACAAAAACGTGTTAAATTGTCTGTATCATTGATTTTATACATATGAATATTTTTTTTATTTCAAAAAATAAATGACATCATCTTTGGTACGGGTTGGAAGGATATCTGAAAATGACGGATGTATTTACATGCGTGCGGCCCTTAGTTATTGGCTCAAATCCGACGCTGAGGGCGGCAAATTAAAAAAATTCCACGATAGTCTCATTGCAGACCTATTTAAAAGAAATCGGGCAGAAAATGTGCCTTCATTATTTTCAGAGGTCTAGAGAAACGTGTCAGCTACTCTTAACAAAAGCATAAAAGCATGCAATGTCTCATTCCAAGAACTGATTGTTCATGATTATTTATTTTTTTTTCGGTCTAAATTTCAACACATAGCTATATGGGGGAAATGAATACTGGCCTTTAATTTTGAAGGCCAAAGTTGACTAGTCTGTTCGCCAGTCGTTTGTTTCGTCAAATGCACGATCGTTAAAAAGAATAATCATTTCAACTGTATTTTTCTCTTAAACGACCTTATCGATATTGGTAGTAGAATTATAACCTCATTGCCATGAAAAAAAAAAATCTTAAAAAAAAAAAATTCTAGGCACTAGCACTGAGTATAGCTCACATGCTGTCTAGTACCCTCAGCGCAAATCGGCAACGTACAAAATTTCATAATGATCCAATATCATAAAATCTGAAATGGTCAGTTTAGTTGATATAGCGTAAATTCTGTACTGTTATTTAGACATATAAATTTAGTCGTATAATAAAAATTTGAAAAAAAAATGAATTCATGATACCATTTTTTTCACAGTTATATTTCTCATTAAAGTTATATATACTGGATCGAGCCAGATTTAAGGTATAAAAGGGTTAACGTTCTCACATATATTCGGGAGCAGGAGTTGGTCTAGCGGTAACGTCCGTGTGCAGCTCTTCTCCTACAAATTGACTCTGAGCCGGCCCCGTGCAGGTTCGACTCCCAGTCACGTCTTTCGGATGGTGACGTTAAAAGGTCGGTCCCAGATGTATATTGTCCCAGATATACATCTGAAAAAAAAAAAAAATACATAAATAAATATGATAATCATACAGGAAAGGAATGGGTGAATAGGATAGGACGGGAATGGTGTGAATAAAATAATACCGGAAGTGAATAGGATAATGAAAGAATGAGAGAGGAGGGATAATGAATGAATGAGAGAGGAGGGAATTGAGAGGTAATGAAAGGAGGAATTAGGTGGATGGATAGGATAGGATAGGAAAGGGAATGGGATAATGATAGGAATAGGATAATGAAGGAATGAGAGAGGAGGGAACGACGAGAACGAGAGGGACAATGAGAGGGACAACGAGGAGGAAGACGACGACGACGACGACGAGGGCACGACGACGACGACGACGACCACGGGAGCGATGACGAACACGACGAGAGGGAACGACGACGACGAGAGAGGATGAATGAGATGAATGAGAGGAGAAAGACGTGACTCAGACTCGAACCTGGTTCCGGATCAGAGTCAGTTTGTAGGAGACCAACTCCTGCTCCCTTTTTTTTTTTTTTTTTTTTTTTTTTTTTTTTTTTTTTTTTTTTTTTTTTTAAGAAAGAAATATTTAGAAATATTTATGATTTACTCAGTAGTTTTAAATCTTATGTTCTTGTTGCAAAATAATTATGACGATTTCTTGTCAAAGCCATCTGCATGCCTAAGAAGATCCGAAAGAATTAATAATAATACGACAACGACCAAAAAAAAAATCTACCATTAAGACGACAAATCTTCGATTTTCAAAGTAACCACTTGGCATCAAAGGTAAAGTTACTATGGTTCCAAATGGTTCCGTCTAATAGTATACCCACTTGGTCTAACACCACTTACTTAGTCTATCTGATTAAACGAACGAGTAATACACCCCAATTTCCCTACTGTGACAAAGAGGGAAGCGCAAGTCAACCAAATTTGCGTTATTAATATTTACGAATTTTACCTAGTGTACTCTTCTTCCGGCACTAATTTGCATGATCACTCATCCTGCTAAGAGATATGTTAGGCAATACATCGTGGTGTTGCACTGACGTTGAGTGTAAATGGCAGATACACTTTACCAGGTTTACACGAAATGTCTCTTTGTCACTTGTTTCCTTTTGCCAAAGAAGGGCAGAACACATCAACGTTATGCATAAGAAAATAATCATATCAAATCAATGTTACATGTTAGAATAGCATTTTTGATATGTACTTAGGGTATTACTGGAGCTTCAGATGAGTCCAGTCCCAGGAGGAGAACTCTAACTAGTGGGTCTCAGATGAATTTTATAGAGCCTGTAGGTCGCACGCCTGTAAATATTTCCCCATAGGCTCAAGTGTTGAAAATGAGGAATTCAAAAAATCATGAAAAATAAGTGCTTATATTGCACCATTCAAATTTTTGTCTTAAAAAGTTCATACAATATTCTTTACTTGCTGAATAATTATGAAGGGGGTGTTTTTCAGCATTTTTTTTTCTCGGTAGAGGAGCTGAAACTCAGACTAACCAAAACTTGGTCAAAGTTCAGTGGTTATAATACTAATATAGTCCCCATAAAAATCCAACTGCTCTCTCATGGGACTGATCTGAACCAGTAATTAGCCCTCTTTACGCACGTATGACAAAAACGTGTTAAATTGTCTGTATCATTGATTTTATACATATGAATATTTTTTTTATTCAAAAAATAAATGACATCATCTTGGTACGGGTTGGAAGGATATCTGAAAATGACGGATGTATTTACATGCGTGCGGCCCTTAGTTATTGGCTCAAATCCGACGCTGAGGGCGGCAAATTAAAAAATTCCACGATAGTCTCATTGCAGACCTATTTAAAAGAAATCGGGCAGAAAATGTGCCTTCATTATTTCAGAGGGTCTAGAGAAACGTGTCAGCTACTCTTAACAAAGCATAAAAGCATGCAATGTCTCATTCCAAGAACTGATTGTTCATGATTATTTATTTTTTTTTCGGTCTAAATTTCAACACATAGCTATATGGGGGAAATGAATACTGGCCTTTAATTTTGAAGGCCAAAGTTGACTAGTCTGTTCGCCAGTCGTTTGTTTCGTCAAATGCACGATCGTTAAAAAGAATAATCATTTCAACTGTATTTTTCTCTTAACGACTTATCGATATTGGTAGTAGAATTATAACCTCATGCCATGAAAAAAAAAAATCTAAAAAAAAAAAATTCTAGGCACTAGCACTGAGTATAGCTCACATGCTGTCTAGTACCCTCAGCGCAAATCGGCAACGTACAAAATTTCATAATGATCCAATATCATAAATCTGAATGGTCAGTTTAGTTGATATAGCCGTAAATTCTGTACTGTTATTTAGACATATAAATTTAGTCGTATAATAAAATTTGAAAAAAAAAATGAATTCATGATACCATTTTTTTCACAGTTATATTTCTCATTAAGTTATATATACTGGATCGAGCCAGATTTAAGGTATAAAAGGGTTAACGTTCTCACATATATTCGGGAGCAGGAGTTGGTCTAGCGGTAACGTCCGTGTGCAGCTCTTCTCCTACAAATTGACTCTGAGCCGGCCCCGTGCAGGTTCGACTCCCAGTCACGTCTTTCGGATGGTGACGTTAAAAGGTCGGTCCCAGATGTATATTGTCCCAGATATACATCTGAAAAAAAAAAAAATACATAAATAAATATGATAATCATACAGGAAAGGAATGGGTGAATAGGATAGGAAGGGAATGGGTGAATAAAATAATACCGGAAGTGAATAGGATAATGAAAGAATGAGAGAGGAGGGATAATGAATGAATGAGAGAGGAGGGAATTGAGAGGTAATGAAAGGAGGAATTAGGTGGATGGATAGGATAGGATAGGAAAGGGAATGGGATAATGATAGGAATAGGATAATGAAGGAATGAGAGAGGAGGGAACGACGAGAACGAGAGGGACAATGAGAGGGACAACGAGGAGGAAGACGACGACGACGACGGACGAGGGGCCGAAGGCGACGACGACGACGACCACGGGAGCGATGACGAACACGACGAGAGGGAACGACGACGACGAGAGAGGATGAATGAGATGAATGAGAGGAGAAGACGTGACTCAGACTCGAACCTGGTTCCGGATCAGAGTCAGTTTGTAGGAGACCAACTCCTGCTCCCTTTTTTTTTTTTTTTTTTTTTTTTTTTTTTTTTTTTTTTTTTTAAGAAAGAAATATTTAGAAAGATTTATGATTTACTCAGTAGTTTTAAATCTTATGTCTTGTTGCAAAATAATTATGACGATTTCTTGTCAAAAGCCATCTGCATGCTACGAAAAGATCCGAAAAGAATTAATAATAATAGACAACGACCAAAAAAAAATCTACCATTAAGACGACAAATCTTCGATTTTCAAAGTAACCACTTGGCATCAAAGGTAAAGTTACTATGGTTCCAAATGGTTCCGTCTAATAGTATACCCACTTGGTCTACACCACTTACTTAGTCTATCTGATTAAACGAACGAGTAATACACCCAATTTCCCTACTGTGACAAGAGGAAGCGCAAGTCAAACCAAATTTGCGTTATTAATATTTACGAATTTTACCTAGTGTACTCTTCTTCCGGCACTAATTTGCATGATCATCATCCTGCTAAGAGATAGTTAGGCAATACATCGTGGTGTTGCACTGACGTTGAGTGTAAATGGCAGATTACACTTTACCAGGTTTACACGAAATGTCTCTTTTGTCACTTGTTTCCTTTTGCCAAAGAAGGGCCAGAAACACATCAACGTTATGCATAAGAAAATAATCATATCAAATCAATGTTACATGTTAGAATAGCATTTTGATATGTACTTAGGGTATTTACTGGAGCTTCAGATGAGTCCTAGTCCAGGAGAGAACTCTAACTAGTGGGTCTCAGATGAATTTTATAGAGCCTGTAGGTCGCACGCCTGTAAATATTTCCCCATAGGCTCAAGTGTGTGAAAATGAGAATTCAAAAAATCATGAAAATAAGTGCTTATATTGGCACCATTCAAATTTTTGTCTTAAAAAGTTCATACAATATTCTTTACTGCTGAATAATTATGAAGGGGGTGTTTTTCAGCATTTTTTTTTTTCTCGGTAGAGGAGCTGAAACTCAGACTAACCAAAAACTTGGTCAAAGTTCAGTGGTTATAATACTAATATAGTCCCCATAAAATCCAACTGCTCTCTCATGGGACTGATCTGAACCAGTAATTAGCCCTCTTACGCACGTATGACAAAAACGTGTTAAATTGTCTGTATCATTGATTTTATACATATGAATATTTTTTTTTATTTCAAAAAATAAATGACATCATCTTTGGTACGGGTTGGAGGATATCTGAAAATGACGGATGTATTTACATGCGTGCGGCCCTTAGTTATTGGCTCAAAATCCGGACGCTGAGGGCGGCAAATTAAAAAAATTCCACGATAGTCTCATTGCAGACCTATTTAAAAGAAATCGGGCAGAAAAATGTGCCTTCATTATTTTCAGAGGTCTAGAGAAAACGTGTCAGCTACTATTAACAAAAGCATAAAAGCATGCAATGTCTCATTCCAAGAACTGATTGTTCATGATTATTTATTTTTTTTTCGGTCTAAATTTCAACACATAGCTATATGGGGGAAATGAATACTGGCCGTTAATTTTGAAGGCCAAAGTTTGACTAGTCTGTTCGCCAGTCGTTTGTTTCGTCAAATGCACGATCGTTAAAAAGAATAATCATTTCAACTGTATTTTTCTCTTAAACGACTTATCGATATTGGTAGTAGAATTATAACCTCATTGCCATGAAAAAAAAAATCTTAAAAAAAAAAAAATTCTAGGCACTAGCACTGAGTATAGCTCACATGCTGTCTAGTACCCTCAGCGCAAATCGGGCAACGTACAAAATTCATAATGATCCAATATCATAAATCTGAAATGGTCAGTTTAGTTGAATAGCGTAAATTCTGTACTGTTATTTAGAATATAAATTTAGTCGTTAATAAAATTTGAAAAAAAAAATGAATTCATGATACCATTTTTTTCACAGTTATATTTCTCATTAAAGTTATATATACTGGATCGAGCAGATTTAAGGTATAAAAGGGTTTAACGTTCTCACATATATTCGGGAGCAGGAGTTGGTCTAGCGGTAACGTCGTGTGCAGATCTTTCTCCTACAAATTGAACTGAGCGGCCCGTGCAGGTTCGACTCCCAAGTCACGTCTTTCGGATGGTGACGTTTAAAGGTCGGTCCCAGATGCTATATTGTCCCAGATATACTCTGAAAAAAAAAAAACATAAATAAATATGATAATCCTACAGGAAAGGAATGGGTGAATAGGATAGGAAGGGAATGGGTGAATAAAATACTACCGGAAGTGAATAGGATAATGAAAGAATGAGAGAGGAGGGATAATGAATGAATGAGAGAGGAGGGAATTGAGATGTAATGAAGGAGGAATTAGGTGGATGGATAGGATAGGATAGGAAAGGGAATGGGATAATGATAGGAATAGGCTAATGAAGGAATGAGAGAGGGAGGGGAACGACGAGAACGAGAGGGACCATGAGAGGGACAACGAGGAGGAAGACGACGACGACGACGACGAGGGCACGACGACGACGACGACGACCACGGGAGCGATGACGAACACGGACGAGAGGGAACGACGACGACGAGAGAGGGATGAATGAGATGAATGAGAGGAGAAAGACGTTGACTCAGACTCGAACCTGGTTCCGGATCAGAGTCAGTTTGTAGGGAGACCAATCCTGCTCCCCTTTTTTTTTTTTTTTTTTTTTTTTTTTTTTTTTTTTTTTTTTTTTTAAGAAAGAAATATTAGAAATATTTCTGATTTACTCAGTAGTTTTAAATCTTATGTTCTTGTTGCAAATAATTATGACGATTCTTGTCAAAAGCCATCTGCATGCCTAAGAGATCCGAAAGAGAATTAATAATTAATACGACAACGACCAAAAAAATTCTACCATTAAGACGACAAATCTTCGATTTTCAAAGTAACCATTGGCATCAAAGGTAAATTACTATGGTTCCAAATGGTTCCGTCTAATAGTATACCCACTTGGTCTAACACCACTTACTTAGTCTATCTGATTAAACGAACGAGTAATACACCCAAATTTCCCTACTGTGACAAAGAGGAAGCGCAAGTCAACCAAAATTTGCGTTATTAATATTTACGAATTTTACCTATGGTACTCTTCTTCCGGCACTAATTTGCATGATCACTCATCCTGCTAAGAGATATGTTAGGCAATACATCGTGGTGTTGCACTGACGTTGAGTGTAAATGGCAGATACACTTTACCAGGTTTACACGAAAGTCTCTTTTGTCACTTGTTTCCTTTTGCCAAAGAAGGGCAGAACACATCAACCGTGATGCATAAGAAAATAATCATATCAATCAATGTTACATGTTAGAATAGCATTTTTGATATGTACTTAGGGTATTTCCTGGAGCTTCAGATGAGTCCAGTCCCAGGAGGAGAACTCTAACTAGTGGGTCTCAGATGAATTTTATAGAGCCTGTCTAGGGTCGCAACGCCTGTAAATATTTCCCCATAGGCTCAAGTGTTGAAATGAGAATTCAAAAATCATGAAAAATAAGTGCTTATATTGGCCACCATTCAAATTTTTGTCTTAAAAAAGTTCATACAATATTCTTTACTTGCTGAATAATTATGAAGGGGGTGTTTTTCAGCATTTTTTTTTTCTCGGTAGAGGAGCTGAAACTCAGACTAACCAAAAACTTGGTCAAAGTTCAGTGGTTATAATACTAATATAGTCCCCATTAAAATCCAACTGCTCTCTCATGGGACTGATCTGAACCAGTAATTAGCCCTCTTTACGCACGTATGACAAAAAAGTGTTAAAATTGTCTGTATCATTGATTTTATACTATGAATATTTTTTTTTATTTCAAAAAATAAATGACCTCATCTTTGGTACGGGTTGGAAGGAATATCTGAAATGACGGATGTATTTACATGCGTGCGGCCCTTAGTTATTTGGCTCAAAATCCGACGCTGAGGGCGGCAAATTAAAAAAATTCCACGATAGTCTCATTGCAGACCTATTTACAAGAAATCGGGCAGAAAATGTGCCTTCATTATTTTCAGAGGTCTAGAGAAACGTGTCAGCTACTCTTAACAAAAGCATAAAAGCATGGCAATGTCTCATTCCAAGAACTGATTGTTCATGATTATTTATTTTTTTTTCGGTCTAAATTTCAACACATAGCTATATGGGGGAAATGAATACTGGCCTTTAATTTTGAAGGCCAAAGTTGACTAGTCTGTTCGCCAGTCGTTGTTTCGTCAAATGCCCGATCGTTTAAAAGAATAATCATTTTCAACTGTATTTTTCTCTTAAACGACTTATCGATATTGGTAGTAGAATATAACCTCATTGCCATGAAAAAAAAAAATCTTTAAAAAAAAAACAATTCTAGGCACTAGCACTGAGTATAGCTCACATGCTGTCTATTACCCTCAGCGCAATCGGCCAACGTACCAAAATTTCATAATGATCCAATATCAATAAAATCTGAAATGGCAGTTTAGTTGATTATGCGTAAATTCTGTACTGTTATTTAGACATATACATTTAGTCGTATAATAAAAATTTGAAAAAAAAAATGAAATTCATGATACACTTTTTTTCACAGTTATATTTCTCATTTAAAGTTATATATACTGGATCGAGCCAGATTTAAGGTATAAACGGGTTAACCGGTCTTCACATATATTCGGAGCAGGAGTTGGTCTAGCGGTAACGTCCGTGTGCAGCTCTTCTCCTACAAATTGACTCTGAGCCGCCCCCGTCAGGTTCGAACTCCCAGTCACCGTCTTTCGGATGGTGACGTTAAAAGGTCGGTTCCCAGATGTATATTGTCCCAGATATACATCTGAAAAAAAAAAAAATACATAAATAAATATGATAATCATACAGGAAAGGAATGGGTGAATAGGATAGGAAGGGAATGGGTGAATAAAATAATACCGGAAGTGAATAGGATAATGAAAGAATGAGAGAGGAGGGATAATGAATGAATGAGAGAGGAGGGAATTGAGAGGTAATGAAAGGAGGAATTAGGTGGATGGATAGGATAGGATAGGAAAGGGAATGGGATAATGATAGGAATAGGATAATGAAGGAATGAGAGAGGAGGGAACGACGAGAACGAGAGGGACAATGAGAGGGACAACGAGGAGGAAGACGACGACGACGACGAGGGCACGACGACGACGACGACGACCACGGGAGCGATGACGAACACGACGAGAGGGAACGACGACGACGAGAGAGGATGAATGAGATGAATGAGAGGAGAAAGACGTGACTCAGACTCGAACCTGGTTCCGGATCAGAGTCAGTTTGTAGGAGACCAACTCCTGCTCCCTTTTTTTTTTTTTTTTTTTTTTTTTTTTTTTTTTAAGAAAGAAATATTTAGAAATATTTATGATTTACTCAGTAGTTTTAAATCTTATGTTCTTGTTGCAAAATAATTATGACGATTTCTTGTCAAAAGCCATCTGCATGCCTAAGAAGATCCGAAAGAATTAATAATAATACGACAACGACCAAAAAAAAATCTACCATTAAGACGACAAATCTTCGATTTTCAAAGTAACCACTTGGCATCAAAGGTAAAGTTACTATGGTTCCAAATGGTTCCGTCTAATAGTATACCCACTTGGTCTAACACCACTTACTTAGTCTATCTGATTAAACGAACGAGTAATACACCCAATTTCCCTACTGTGACAAAGAGGAAGCGCAAGTCAACCAAATTTGCGTTATTAATATTTACGAATTTTACCTAGTGTACTCTTCTTCCGGCACTAATTTGCATGATCACTCATCCTGCTAAGAGATATGTTAGGCAATACATCGTGGTGTTGCACTGACGTTGAGTGTAAATGGCAGATACACTTTACCAGGTTTACACGAAATGTCTCTTTTGTCACTTGTTTCCTTTTGCCAAAGAAGGGCAGAACACATCAACGTTATGCATAAGAAAATAATCATATCAAATCAATGTTACATGTTAGAATAGCATTTTTGATATGTACTTAGGGTATTTACTGGAGCTTCAGATGAGTCCAGTCCCAGGAGAGAACTCTAACTAGTGGGTCTCAGATGAATTTTATAGAGCCTGTAGGTCGCACGCCTGTAAATATTTCCCCATAGGCTCAAGTGTTGAAAATGAGAATTCAAAAAATCATGAAAAATAAGTGCTTATATTGGCACCATTCAAATTTTTGTCTTAAAAAGTTCATACAATATTCTTTACTTGCTGAATAATTATGAAGGGGGTGTTTTTCAGCATTTTTTTTTTCTCGGTAGAGGAGCTGAAACTCAGACTAACCAAAAACTTGGTCAAAGTTCAGTGGTTATAATACTAATATAGTCCCCATAAAATCCAACTGCTCTCTCATGGGACTGATCTGAACCAGTAATTAGCCCTCTTTACGCACGTATGACAAAAACGTGTTAAATTGTCTGTATCATTGATTTTATACATATGAATATTTTTTTTATTTCAAAAAATAAATGACATCATCTTTGGTACGGGTTGGAAGGATATCTGAAAATGACGGATGTATTTACATGCGTGCGGCCCTTAGTTATTGGCTCAAAATCCGACGCTGAGGGCGGCAAATTAAAAAAATTCCACGATAGTCTCATTGCAGACCTATTTAAAAGAAATCGGGCAGAAAATGTGCCTTCATTATTTTCAGAGGTCTAGAGAAACGTGTCAGCTACTCTTAACAAAAGCATAAAAGCATGCAATGTCTCATTCCAAGAACTGATTGTTCATGATTATTTATTTTTTTTTCGGTCTAAATTTCAACACATAGCTATATGGGGGAAATGAATACTGGCCTTTAATTTTGAAGGCCAAAGTTGACTAGTCTGTTCGCCAGTCGTTTGTTTCGTCAAATGCACGATCGTTAAAAAGAATAATCATTTCAACTGTATTTTTCTCTTAAACGACTTATCGATATTGGTAGTAGAATTATAACCTCATTGCCATGAAAAAAAAAAATCTTAAAAAAAAAAAATTCTAGGCACTAGCACTGAGTATAGCTCACATGCTGTCTAGTACCCTCAGCGCAAATCGGCAACGTACAAAATTTCATAATGATCCAATATCATAAAATCTGAAATGGTCAGTTTAGTTGATATAGCGTAAATTCTGTACTGTTATTTAGACATATAAATTTAGTCGTATAATAAAAATTTGAAAAAAAAAATGAATTCATGATACCATTTTTTTCACAGTTATATTTCTCATTAAAGTTATATATACTGGATCGAGCCAGATTTAAGGTATAAAAGGGTTAACGTTCTCACATATATTCGGGAGCAGGAGTTGGTCTAGCGGTAACGTCCGTGTGCAGCTCTTCTCCTACAAATTGACTCTGAGCCGGCCCCGTGCAGGTTCGACTCCCAGTCACGTCTTTCGGATGGTGACGTTAAAAGGTCGGTCCCAGATGTATATTGTCCCAGATATACATCTGAAAAAAAAAAAAAATACATAAATAAATATGATAATCATACAGGAAAGGAATGGGTGAATAGGATAGGAAGGGAATGGGTGAATAAAATAATACCGGAAGTGAATAGGATAATGAAAGAATGAGAGAGGAGGGATAATGAATGAATGAGAGAGGAGGGAATTGAGAGGTAATGAAAGGAGGAATTAGGTGGATGGATAGGATAGGATAGGAAAGGGAATGGGATAATGATAGGAATAGGATAATGAAGGAATGAGAGAGGAGGGAACGACGAGAACGAGAGGGACAATGAGAGGGACAACGAGGAGGAAGACGACGACGACGACGAGGGCACGACGACGACGACGACGACCACGGGAGCGATGACGAACACGACGAGAGGGAACGACGACGACGAGAGAGGATGAATGAGATGAATGAGAGGAGAAAGACGTGACTCAGACTCGACTCGAACCTGGTTCCGGATCAGAGTCAGTTTGTAGGAGACCAACTCCTGCTCCCTTTTTTTTTTTTTTTTTTTTTTTTTTTTTAAGAAAGAAATATTTAGAAATATTTATGATTTACTCAGTAGTTTTAAATCTTATGTTCTTGTTGCAAAATAATTATGACGATTTCTTGTCAAAAGCCATCTGCATGCCTAAGAAGATCCGAAAGAATTAATAATAATACGACAACGACCAAAAAAAAATCTACCATTAAGACGACAAATCTTCGATTTTCAAAGTAACCACTTGGCATCAAAGGTAAAGTTACTATGGTTCCAAATGGTTCCGTCTAATAGTATACCCACTTGGTCTAACACCACTTACTTAGTCTATCTGATTAAACGAACGAGTAATACACCCAATTTCCCTACTGTGACAAAGAGGAAGCGCAAGTCAACCAAATTTGCGTTATTAATATTTACGAATTTTACCTAGTGTACTCTTCTTCCGGCACTAATTTGCATGATCACTCATCCTGCTAAGAGATATGTTAGGCAATACATCGTGGTGTTGCACTGACGTTGAGTGTAAATGGCAGATACACTTTACCAGGTTTACACGAAATGTCTCTTTTGTCACTTGTTTCCTTTTGCCAAAGAAGGGCAGAACACATCAACGTTATGCATAAGAAAATAATCATATCAAATCAATGTTACATGTTAGAATAGCATTTTTGATATGTACTTAGGGTATTTACTGGAGCTTCAGATGAGTCCAGTCCCAGGAGAGAACTCTAACTAGTGGGTCTCAGATGAATTTTATAGAGCCTGTAGGTCGCACGCCTGTAAATATTTCCCCATAGGCTCAAGTGTTGAAAATGAGAATTCAAAAAATCATGAAAAATAAGTGCTTATATTGGCACCATTCAAATTTTTGTCTTAAAAAGTTCATACAATATTCTTTACTTGCTGAATAATTATGAAGGGGGTGTTTTTCAGCATTTTTTTTTTCTCGGTAGAGGAGCTGAAACTCAGACTAACCAAAAACTTGGTCAAAGTTCAGTGGTTATAATACTAATATAGTCCCCATAAAATCCAACTGCTCTCTCATGGGACTGATCTGAACCAGTAATTAGCCCTCTTTACGCACGTATGACAAAAACGTGTTAAATTGTCTGTATCATTGATTTTATACATATGAATATTTTTTTTATTTCAAAAAATAAATGACATCATCTTTGGTACGGGTTGGAAGGATATCTGAAAATGACGGATGTATTTACATGCGTGCGGCCCTTAGTTATTGGCTCAAAATCCGACGCTGAGGGCGGCAAATTAAAAAAATTCCACGATAGTCTCATTGCAGACCTATTTAAAAGAAATCGGGCAGAAAATGTGCCTTCATTATTTTCAGAGGTCTAGAGAAACGTGTCAGCTACTCTTAACAAAAGCATAAAAGCATGCAATGTCTCATTCCAAGAACTGATTGTTCATGATTATTTATTTTTTTTTCGGTCTAAATTTCAACACATAGCTATATGGGGGAAATGAATACTGGCCTTTAATTTTGAAGGCCAAAGTTGACTAGTCTGTTCGCCAGTCGTTTGTTTTCGTCAAATGCACGATCGTTAAAAAGAATAATTCATTTCAAACTGTATTTTACTCTTAAAACGACTTATCGATATTGGTAGTAGAATATAACCTACTATTGCCATGAAAAAAAAAAATCTTAAAAAAAAAAAATTCTTAGGCCTAGCACTGAGTATAGCTCACATGCTGTCTAGTACCTCTCACGCAGAATCGGCAACGTACAAAATTTCATAATGATCCAATATCATAAAATCTGAAATGGTCAGTTTAGTTGATATAGCGTAAATTCTGTACTGTTATTTAGACATATAAATTTAGTCGTATAATAAAATTTGAAAAAAAAAATGAATTCATGATAACCATTTTTTCACAGTTATATTTCTCATTAAAGTTATATATACTGGATCGAGCCAGATTTAAGGTATAAAAAGGGTTACGTTCTCACATATATTCGGGAGCAGGAGTTGGTCTAGCGGTAACGTCCGTGTGCAGCTCTTCTCCTACAAATTGACTCTGAGCCGGCCCCGTGCAGGTTCGACTCCCAGTCACGTCTTTCGGATGGTGACGTTAAAAGGTCGGTCCCAGATGTATATTGTCCCAGATATACATCTGAAAAAAAAAAAAAATACATAAATAAATATGATAATCATACAGGAAAGGAATGGGTGAATAGGATAGGAAGGGAATGGGTGAATAAAATAATACCGGAAGTGAATAGGATAATGAAAGAATGAGAGAGGAGGGATAATGAATGAATGAGAGAGGAGGGAATTGAGAGGTAATGAAAGGAGGAATTAGGTGGATGGATAGGATAGGATAGGAAAGGGAATGGGATAATGATAGGAATAGGATAATGAAGGAATGAGAGAGGAGGGAACGACGAGAACGAGAGGGACAATGAGAGGGACAACGAGGAGGAAGACGACGACGACGACGAGGGCACGACGACGACGACGACGACCACGGGAGCGATGACGAACACGACGAGAGGGAACGACGACGACGAGAGAGGATGAATGAGATGAATGAGAGGAGAAAGACGTGACTCAGACTCGAACCTGGTTCCGGATCAGAGTCAGTTTGTAGGAGACCAACTCCTGCTCCCTTTTTTTTTTTTTTTTTTTTTTTTTTTTTTTTTTTTTTAAGAAAGAAATATTTAGAAATATTTATGATTTACTCAGTAGTTTTAAATCTTATGTTCTTGTTGCAAAATAATTATGACGATTTCTTGTCAAAAGCCATCTGCATGCCTAAGAAGATCCGAAAGAATTAATAATAATACGACAACGACCAAAAAAAAATCTACCATTAAGACGACAAATCTTCGATTTTCAAAGTAACCACTTGGCATCAAAGGTAAAGTTACTATGGTTCCAAATGGTTCCGTCTAATAGTATACCCACTTGGTCTAACACCACTTACTTAGTCTATCTGATTAAACGAACGAGTAATACACCCAATTTCCCTACTGTGACAAAGAGGAAGCGCAAGTCAACCAAATTTGCGTTATTAATATTTACGAATTTTACCTAGTGTACTCTTCTTCCGGCACTAATTTGCATGATCACTCATCCTGCTAAGAGATATGTTAGGCAATACATCGTGGTGTTGCACTGACGTTGAGTGTAAATGGCAGATACACTTTACCAGGTTTACACGAAATGTCTCTTTTGTCACTTGTTTCCTTTTGCCAAAGAAGGGCAGAACACATCAACGTTATGCATAAGAAAATAATCATATCAAATCAATGTTACATGTTAGAATAGCATTTTTGATATGTACTTAGGGTATTTACTGGAGCTTCAGATGAGTCCAGTCCCAGGAGAGAACTCTAACTAGTGGGTCTCAGATGAATTTTATAGAGCCTGTAGGTCGCACGCCTGTAAATATTTCCCCATAGGCTCAAGTGTTGAAAATGAGAATTCAAAAAATCATGAAAAATAAGTGCTTATATTGGCACCATTCAAATTTTTGTCTTAAAAAGTTCATACAATATTCTTTACTTGCTGAATAATTATGAAGGGGGTGTTTTTCAGCATTTTTTTTTTCTCGGTAGAGGAGCTGAAACTCAGACTAACCAAAAACTTGGTCAAAGTTCAGTGGTTATAATACTAATATAGTCCCCATAAAATCCAACTGCTCTCTCATGGGACTGATCTGAACCAGTAATTAGCCCTCTTTACGCACGTATGACAAAAACGTGTTAAATTGTCTGTATCATTGATTTTATACATATGAATATTTTTTTTATTTCAAAAAATAAATGACATCATCTTTGGTACGGGTTGGAAGGATATCTGAAAATGACGGATGTATTTACATGCGTGCGGCCCTTAGTTATTGGCTCAAAATCCGACGCTGAGGGCGGCAAATTAAAAAAATTCCACGATAGTCTCATTGCAGACCTATTTAAAAGAAATCGGGCAGAAAATGTGCCTTCATTATTTTCAGAGGTCTAGAGAAACGTGTCAGCTACTCTTAACAAAAGCATAAAAGCATGCAATGTCTCATTCCAAGAACTGATTGTTCATGATTATTTATTTTTTTTTCGGTCTAAATTTCAACACATAGCTATATGGGGGAAATGAATACTGGCCTTTAATTTTGAAGGCCAAAGTTGACTAGTCTGTTCGCCAGTCGTTTGTTTCGTCAAATGCACGATCGTTAAAAAGAATAATCATTTCAACTGTATTTTTCTCTTAAACGACTTATCGATATTGGTAGTAGAATTATAACCTCATTGCCATGAAAAAAAAAAATCTTAAAAAAAAAAAATTCTAGGCACTAGCACTGAGTATAGCTCACATGCTGTCTAGTACCCTCAGCGCAAATCGGCAACGTACAAAATTTCATAATGATCCAATATCATAAAATCTGAAATGGTCAGTTTAGTTGATATAGCGTAAATTCTGTACTGTTATTTAGACATATAAATTTAGTCGTATAATAAAAATTTGAAAAAAAAAATGAATTCATGATACCATTTTTTTCACAGTTATATTTCTCATTAAAGTTATATATACTGGATCGAGCCAGATTTAAGGTATAAAAGGGTTAACGTTCTCACATATATTCGGGAGCAGGAGTTGGTCTAGCGGTAACGTCCGTGTGCAGCTCTTCTCCTACAAATTGACTCTGAGCCGGCCCCGTGCAGGTTCGACTCCCAGTCACGTCTTTCGGATGGTGACGTTAAAAGGTCGGTCCCAGATGTATATTGTCCCAGATATACATCTGAAAAAAAAAAAAAATACATAAATAAATATGATAATCATACAGGAAAGGAATGGGTGAATAGGATAGGAAGGGAATGGGTGAATAAAATAATACCGGAAGTGAATAGGATAATGAAAGAATGAGAGAGGAGGGATAATGAATGAATGAGAGAGGAGGGAATTGAGAGGTAATGAAAGGAGGAATTAGGTGGATGGATAGGATAGGATAGGAAAGGGAATGGGATAATGATAGGAATAGGATAATGAAGGAATGAGAGAGGAGGGAACGACGAGAACGAGAGGGACAATGAGAGGGACAACGAGGAGGAAGACGACGACGACGACGAGGGCACGACGACGACGACGACGACCACGGGAGCGATGACGAACACGACGAGAGGGAACGACGACGACGAGAGAGGATGAATGAGATGAATGAGAGGAGAAAGACGTGACTCAGACTCGAACCTGGTTCCGGATCAGAGTCAGTTTGTAGGAGACCAACTCCTGCTCCCTTTTTTTTTTTTTTTTTTTTTTTTTTTTTTTTTTTTTTTAAGAAAGAAATATTTAGAAATATTTATGATTTACTCAGTAGTTTTAAATCTTATGTTCTTGTTGCAAAATAATTATGACGATTTCTTGTCAAAAGCCATCTGCATGCCTAAGAAGATCCGAAAGAATTAATAATAATACGACAACGACCAAAAAAAAATCTACCATTAAGACGACAAATCTTCGATTTTCAAAGTAACCACTTGGCATCAAAGGTAAAGTTACTATGGTTCCAAATGGTTCCGTCTAATAGTATACCCACTTGGTCTAACACCACTTACTTAGTCTATCTGATTAAACGAACGAGTAATACACCCAATTTCCCTACTGTGACAAAGAGGAAGCGCAAGTCAACCAAATTTGCGTTATTAATATTTACGAATTTTACCTAGTGTACTCTTCTTCCGGCACTAATTTGCATGATCACTCATCCTGCTAAGAGATATGTTAGGCAATACATCGTGGTGTTGCACTGACGTTGAGTGTAAATGGCAGATACACTTTACCAGGTTTACACGAAATGTCTCTTTTGTCACTTGTTTCCTTTTGCCAAAGAAGGGCAGAACACATCAACGTTATGCATAAGAAAATAATCATATCAAATCAATGTTACATGTTAGAATAGCATTTTTGATATGTACTTAGGGTATTTACTGGAGCTTCAGATGAGTCCAGTCCCAGGAGAGAACTCTAACTAGTGGGTCTCAGATGAATTTTATAGAGCCTGTAGGTCGCACGCCTGTAAATATTTCCCCATAGGCTCAAGTGTTGAAAATGAGAATTCAAAAAATCATGAAAAATAAGTGCTTATATTGGCACCATTCAAATTTTTGTCTTAAAAAGTTCATACAATATTCTTTACTTGCTGAATAATTATGAAGGGGGTGTTTTTCAGCATTTTTTTTTTCTCGGTAGAGGAGCTGAAACTCAGACTAACCAAAAACTTGGTCAAAGTTCAGTGGTTATAATACTAATATAGTCCCCATAAAATCCAACTGCTCTCTCATGGGACTGATCTGAACCAGTAATTAGCCCTCTTTACGCACGTATGACAAAAACGTGTTAAATTGTCTGTATCATTGATTTTATACATATGAATATTTTTTTTATTTCAAAAAATAAATGACATCATCTTTGGTACGGGTTGGAAGGATATCTGAAAATGACGGATGTATTTACATGCGTGCGGCCCTTAGTTATTGGCTCAAAATCCGACGCTGAGGGCGGCAAATTAAAAAAATTCCACGATAGTCTCATTGCAGACCTATTTAAAAGAAATCGGGCAGAAAATGTGCCTTCATTATTTTCAGAGGTCTAGAGAAACGTGTCAGCTACTCTTAACAAAAGCATAAAAGCATGCAATGTCTCATTCCAAGAACTGATTGTTCATGATTATTTATTTTTTTTTCGGTCTAAATTTCAACACATAGCTATATGGGGGAAATGAATACTGGCCTTTAATTTTGAAGGCCAAAGTTGACTAGTCTGTTCGCCAGTCGTTTGTTTCGTCAAATGCACGATCGTTAAAAAGAATAATCATTTCAACTGTATTTTTCTCTTAAACGACTTATCGATATTGGTAGTAGAATTATAACCTCATTGCCATGAAAAAAAAAAATCTTAAAAAAAAAAAATTCTAGGCACTAGCACTGAGTATAGCTCACATGCTGTCTAGTACCCTCAGCGCAAATCGGCAACGTACAAAATTTCATAATGATCCAATATCATAAAATCTGAAATGGTCAGTTTAGTTGATATAGCGTAAATTCTGTACTGTTATTTAGACATATAAATTTAGTCGTATAATAAAAATTTGAAAAAAAAAATGAATTCATGATACCATTTTTTTCACAGTTATATTTCTCATTAAAGTTATATATACTGGATCGAGCCAGATTTAAGGTATAAAAGGGTTAACGTTCTCACATATATTCGGGAGCAGGAGTTGGTCTAGCGGTAACGTCCGTGTGCAGCTCTTCTCCTACAAATTGACTCTGAGCCGGCCCCGTGCAGGTTCGACTCCCAGTCACGTCTTTCGGATGGTGACGTTAAAAGGTCGGTCCCAGATGTATATTGTCCCAGATATACATCTGAAAAAAAAAAAAATACATAAATAAATATGATAATCATACAGGAAAGGAATGGGTGAATAGGATAGGAAGGGAATGGGTGAATAAAATAATACCGGAAGTGAATAGGATAATGAAAGAATGAGAGAGGAGGGATAATGAATGAATGAGAGAGGAGGGAATTGAGAGGTAATGAAAGGAGGAATTAGGTGGATGGATAGGATAGGATAGGAAAGGGAATGGGATAATGATAGGAATAGGATAATGAAGGAATGAGAGAGGAGGGAACGACGAGAACGAGAGGGACAATGAGAGGGACAACGAGGAGGAAGACGACGACGACGACGAGGGCACGACGACGACGACGACGACCACGGGAGCGATGACGAACACGACGAGAGGGAACGACGACGACGAGAGAGGATGAATGAGATGAATGAGAGGAGAAAGACGTGACTCAGACTCGAACCTGGTTCCGGATCAGAGTCAGTTTGTAGGAGACCAACTCCTGCTCCCTTTTTTTTTTTTTTTTTTTTTTTTTTTTTTTTTTTTAAGAAAGAAATATTTAGAAATATTTATGATTTACTCAGTAGTTTTAAATCTTATGTTCTTGTTGCAAAATAATTATGACGATTTCTTGTCAAAAGCCATCTGCATGCCTAAGAAGATCCGAAAGAATTAATAATAATACGACAACGACCAAAAAAAAATCTACCATTAAGACGACAAATCTTCGATTTTCAAAGTAACCACTTGGCATCAAAGGTAAAGTTACTATGGTTCCAAATGGTTCCGTCTAATAGTATACCCACTTGGTCTAACACCACTTACTTAGTCTATCTGATTAAACGAACGAGTAATACACCCAATTTCCCTACTGTGACAAAGAGGAAGCGCAAGTCAACCAAATTTGCGTTATTAATATTTACGAATTTTACCTAGTGTACTCTTCTTCCGGCACTAATTTGCATGATCACTCATCCTGCTAAGAGATATGTTAGGCAATACATCGTGGTGTTGCACTGACGTTGAGTGTAAATGGCAGATACACTTTACCAGGTTTACACGAAATGTCTCTTTTGTCACTTGTTTCCTTTTGCCAAAGAAGGGCAGAACACATCAACGTTATGCATAAGAAAATAATCATATCAAATCAATGTTACATGTTAGAATAGCATTTTTGATATGTACTTAGGGTATTTACTGGAGCTTCAGATGAGTCCAGTCCCAGGAGAGAACTCTAACTAGTGGGTCTCAGATGAATTTTATAGAGCCTGTAGGTCGCACGCCTGTAAATATTTCCCCATAGGCTCAAGTGTTGAAAATGAGAATTCAAAAAATCATGAAAAATAAGTGCTTATATTGGCACCATTCAAATTTTTGTCTTAAAAAGTTCATACAATATTCTTTACTTGCTGAATAATTATGAAGGGGGTGTTTTTCAGCATTTTTTTTTTCTCGGTAGAGGAGCTGAAACTCAGACTAACCAAAAACTTGGTCAAAGTTCAGTGGTTATAATACTAATATAGTCCCCATAAAATCCAACTGCTCTCTCATGGGACTGATCTGAACCAGTAATTAGCCCTCTTTACGCACGTATGACAAAAACGTGTTAAATTGTCTGTATCATTGATTTTATACATATGAATATTTTTTTTATTTCAAAAAATAAATGACATCATCTTTGGTACGGGTTGGAAGGATATCTGAAAATGACGGATGTATTTACATGCGTGCGGCCCTTAGTTATTGGCTCAAAATCCGACGCTGAGGGCGGCAAATTAAAAAAATTCCACGATAGTCTCATTGCAGACCTATTTAAAAGAAATCGGGCAGAAAATGTGCCTTCATTATTTTCAGAGGTCTAGAGAAACGTGTCAGCTACTCTTAACAAAAGCATAAAAGCATGCAATGTCTCATTCCAAGAACTGATTGTTCATGATTATTTATTTTTTTTTCGGTCTAAATTTCAACACATAGCTATATGGGGGAAATGAATACTGGCCTTTAATTTTGAAGGCCAAAGTTGACTAGTCTGTTCGCCAGTCGTTTGTTTCGTCAAATGCACGATCGTTAAAAAGAATAATCATTTCAACTGTATTTTTCTCTTAAACGACTTATCGATATTGGTAGTAGAATTATAACCTCATTGCCATGAAAAAAAAAAATCTTAAAAAAAAAAAATTCTAGGCACTAGCACTGAGTATAGCTCACATGCTGTCTAGTACCCTCAGCGCAAATCGGCAACGTACAAAATTTCATAATGATCCAATATCATAAAATCTGAAATGGTCAGTTTAGTTGATATAGCGTAAATTCTGTACTGTTATTTAGACATATAAATTTAGTCGTATAATAAAAATTTGAAAAAAAAAATGAATTCATGATACCATTTTTTTCACAGTTATATTTCTCATTAAAGTTATATATACTGGATCGAGCCAGATTTAAGGTATAAAAGGGTTAACGTTCTCACATATATTCGGGAGCAGGAGTTGGTCTAGCGGTAACGTCCGTGTGCAGCTCTTCTCCTACAAATTGACTCTGAGCCGGCCCCGTGCAGGTTCGACTCCCAGTCACGTCTTTCGGATGGTGACGTTAAAAGGTCGGTCCCAGATGTATATTGTCCCAGATATACATCTGAAAAAAAAAAAAATACATAAATAAATATGATAATCATACAGGAAAGGAATGGGTGAATAGGATAGGAAGGGAATGGGTGAATAAAATAATACCGGAAGTGAATAGGATAATGAAAGAATGAGAGAGGAGGGATAATGAATGAATGAGAGAGGAGGGAATTGAGAGGTAATGAAAGGAGGAATTAGGTGGATGGATAGGATAGGATAGGAAAGGGAATGGGATAATGATAGGAATAGGATAATGAAGGAATGAGAGAGGAGGGAACGACGAGAACGAGAGGGACAATGAGAGGGACAACGAGGAGGAAGACGACGACGACGACGAGGGCACGACGACGACGACGACGACCACGGGAGCGATGACGAACACGACGAGAGGGAACGACGACGACGAGAGAGGATGAATGAGATGAATGAGAGGAGAAAGACGTGACTCAGACTCGAACCTGGTTCCGGATCAGAGTCAGTTTGTAGGAGACCAACTCCTGCTCCCTTTTTTTTTTTTTTTTTTTTTTTTTTTTTTTTTTTTTTAAGAAAGAAATATTTAGAAATATTTATGATTTACTCAGTAGTTTTAAATCTTATGTTCTTGTTGCAAAATAATTATGACGATTTCTTGTCAAAAGCCATCTGCATGCCTAAGAAGATCCGAAAGAATTAATAATAATACGACAACGACCAAAAAAAAATCTACCATTAAGACGACAAATCTTCGATTTTCAAAGTAACCACTTGGCATCAAAGGTAAAGTTACTATGGTTCCAAATGGTTCCGTCTAATAGTATACCCACTTGGTCTAACACCACTTACTTAGTCTATCTGATTAAACGAACGAGTAATACACCCAATTTCCCTACTGTGACAAAGAGGAAGCGCAAGTCAACCAAATTTGCGTTATTAATATTTACGAATTTTACCTAGTGTACTCTTCTTCCGGCACTAATTTGCATGATCACTCATCCTGCTAAGAGATATGTTAGGCAATACATCGTGGTGTTGCACTGACGTTGAGTGTAAATGGCAGATACACTTTACCAGGTTTACACGAAATGTCTCTTTTGTCACTTGTTTCCTTTTGCCAAAGAAGGGCAGAACACATCAACGTTATGCATAAGAAAATAATCATATCAAATCAATGTTACATGTTAGAATAGCATTTTTGATATGTACTTAGGGTATTTACTGGAGCTTCAGATGAGTCCAGTCCCAGGAGAGAACTCTAACTAGTGGGTCTCAGATGAATTTTATAGAGCCTGTAGGTCGCACGCCTGTAAATATTTCCCCATAGGCTCAAGTGTTGAAAATGAGAATTCAAAAAATCATGAAAAATAAGTGCTTATATTGGCACCATTCAAATTTTTGTCTTAAAAAGTTCATACAATATTCTTTACTTGCTGAATAATTATGAAGGGGGTGTTTTTCAGCATTTTTTTTTTCTCGGTAGAGGAGCTGAAACTCAGACTAACCAAAAACTTGGTCAAAGTTCAGTGGTTATAATACTAATATAGTCCCCATAAAATCCAACTGCTCTCTCATGGGACTGATCTGAACCAGTAATTAGCCCTCTTTACGCACGTATGACAAAAACGTGTTAAATTGTCTGTATCATTGATTTTATACATATGAATATTTTTTTTATTTCAAAAAATAAATGACATCATCTTTGGTACGGGTTGGAAGGATATCTGAAAATGACGGATGTATTTACATGCGTGCGGCCCTTAGTTATTGGCTCAAAATCCGACGCTGAGGGCGGCAAATTAAAAAAATTCCACGATAGTCTCATTGCAGACCTATTTAAAAGAAATCGGGCAGAAAATGTGCCTTCATTATTTTCAGAGGTCTAGAGAAACGTGTCAGCTACTCTTAACAAAAGCATAAAAGCATGCAATGTCTCATTCCAAGAACTGATTGTTCATGATTATTTATTTTTTTTTCGGTCTAAATTTCAACACATAGCTATATGGGGGAAATGAATACTGGCCTTTAATTTTGAAGGCCAAAGTTGACTAGTCTGTTCGCCAGTCGTTTGTTTCGTCAAATGCACGATCGTTAAAAAGAATAATCATTTCAACTGTATTTTTCTCTTAAACGACTTATCGATATTGGTAGTAGAATTATAACCTCATTGCCATGAAAAAAAAAAATCTTAAAAAAAAAAAATTCTAGGCACTAGCACTGAGTATAGCTCACATGCTGTCTAGTACCCTCAGCGCAAATCGGCAACGTACAAAATTTCATAATGATCCAATATCATAAAATCTGAAATGGTCAGTTTAGTTGATATAGCGTAAATTCTGTACTGTTATTTAGACATATAAATTTAGTCGTATAATAAAAATTTGAAAAAAAAAATGAATTCATGATACCATTTTTTTCACAGTTATATTTCTCATTAAAGTTATATATACTGGATCGAGCCAGATTTAAGGTATAAAAGGGTTAACGTTCTCACATATATTCGGGAGCAGGAGTTGGTCTAGCGGTAACGTCCGTGTGCAGCTCTTCTCCTACAAATTGACTCTGAGCCGGCCCCGTGCAGGTTCGACTCCCAGTCACGTCTTTCGGATGGTGACGTTAAAAGGTCGGTCCCAGATGTATATTGTCCCAGATATACATCTGAAAAAAAAAAAAAAACATAAATAAATATGATAATCATACAGGAAAGGAATGGGTGAATAGGATAGGAAGGGAATGGGTGAATAAAATAATACCGGAAGTGAATAGGATAATGAAAGAATGAGAGAGGAGGGATAATGAATGAATGAGAGAGGAGGGAATTGAGAGGTAATGAAAGGAGGAATTAGGTGGATGGATAGGATAGGATAGGAAAGGGAATGGGATAATGATAGGAATAGGATAATGAAGGAATGAGAGAGGAGGGAACGACGAGAACGAGAGGGACAATGAGAGGGACAACGAGGAGGAAGACGACGACGACGACGAGGGCACGACGACGACGACGACGACCACGGGAGCGATGACGAACACGACGAGAGGGAACGACGACGACGAGAGAGGATGAATGAGATGAATGAGAGGAGAAAGACGTGACTCAGACTCGAACCTGGTTCCGGATCAGAGTCAGTTTGTAGGAGACCAACTCCTGCTCCCTTTTTTTTTTTTTTTTTTTTTTTTTTTTTTTTTTTTTTTTTAAGAAAGAAATATTTAGAAATATTTATGATTTACTCAGTAGTTTTAAATCTTATGTTCTTGTTGCAAAATAATTATGACGATTTCTTGTCAAAAGCCATCTGCATGCCTAAGAAGATCCGAAAGAATTAATAATAATACGACAACGACCAAAAAAAAATCTACCATTAAGACGACAAATCTTCGATTTTCAAAGTAACCACTTGGCATCAAAGGTAAAGTTACTATGGTTCCAAATGGTTCCGTCTAATAGTATACCCACTTGGTCTAACACCACTTACTTAGTCTATCTGATTAAACGAACGAGTAATACACCCAATTTCCCTACTGTGACAAAGAGGAAGCGCAAGTCAACCAAATTTGCGTTATTAATATTTACGAATTTTACCTAGTGTACTCTTCTTCCGGCACTAATTTGCATGATCACTCATCCTGCTAAGAGATATGTTAGGCAATACATCGTGGTGTTGCACTGACGTTGAGTGTAAATGGCAGATACACTTTACCAGGTTTACACGAAATGTCTCTTTTGTCACTTGTTTCCTTTTGCCAAAGAAGGGCAGAACACATCAACGTTATGCATAAGAAAATAATCATATCAAATCAATGTTACATGTTAGAATAGCATTTTTGATATGTACTTAGGGTATTTACTGGAGCTTCAGATGAGTCCAGTCCCAGGAGAGAACTCTAACTAGTGGGTCTCAGATGAATTTTATAGAGCCTGTAGGTCGCACGCCTGTAAATATTTCCCCATAGGCTCAAGTGTTGAAAATGAGAATTCAAAAAATCATGAAAAATAAGTGCTTATATTGGCACCATTCAAATTTTTGTCTTAAAAAGTTCATACAATATTCTTTACTTGCTGAATAATTATGAAGGGGGTGTTTTTCAGCATTTTTTTTTTCTCGGTAGAGGAGCTGAAACTCAGACTAACCAAAAACTTGGTCAAAGTTCAGTGGTTATAATACTAATATAGTCCCCATAAAATCCAACTGCTCTCTCATGGGACTGATCTGAACCAGTAATTAGCCCTCTTTACGCACGTATGACAAAAACGTGTTAAATTGTCTGTATCATTGATTTTATACATATGAATATTTTTTTATTTCAAAAAATAAATGACATCATCTTTGGTACGGGTTGGAAGGATATCTGAAAATGACGGATGTATTTACATGCGTGCGGCCCTTAGTTATTGGCTCAAAATCCGACGCTGAGGGCGGCAAATTAAAAAAATTCCACGATAGTCTCATTGCAGACCTATTTAAAAGAAATCGGGCAGAAAATGTGCCTTCATTATTTTCAGAGGTCTAGAGAAACGTGTCAGCTACTCTTAACAAAAGCATAAAAGCATGCAATGTCTCATTCCAAGAACTGATTGTTCATGATTATTTATTTTTTTTCGGTCTAAATTTCAACACATAGCTATATGGGGGAAATGAATACTGGCCTTTAATTTTGAAGGCCAAAGTTGACTAGTCTGTTCGCCAGTCGTTTGTTTCGTCAAATGCACGATCGTTAAAAAGAATAATCATTTCAACTGTATTTTTCTCTTAAACGACTTATCGATATTGGTAGTAGAATTATAACCTCATTGCCATGAAAAAAAAAATCTTAAAAAAAAAAAATTCTAGGCACTAGCACTGAGTATAGCTCACATGCTGTCTAGTACCCTCAGCGCAAATCGGCAACGTACAAAATTTCATAATGATCCAATATCATAAAATCTGAAATGGTCAGTTTAGTTGATATAGCGTAAATTCTGTACTGTTATTTAGACATATAAATTTAGTCGTAATAAAAAAATTTGAAAAAAAAATGAATTCATGATACCATTTTTTTCACAGTTATATTTCTCATTAAAGTTATATATACTGGATCGAGCCAGATTTAAGGTATAAAAGGGTTAACGTTCTCACATATATTCGGGAGCAGGAGTTGGTCTAGCGGTAACGTCCGTGTGCAGCTCTTCTCCTACAAATTGACTCTGAGCCGGCCCCGTGCAGGTTCGACTCCCAGTCACGTCTTTCGGATGGTGACGTTAAAAGGTCGGTCCCAGATGTATATTGTCCCAGATATACATCTGAAAAAAAAAAAAATACATAAATAAATATGATAATCATACAGGAAAGGAATGGGTGAATAGGATAGGAAGGGAATGGGTGAATAAAATAATACCGGAAGTGAATAGGATAATGAAAGAATGAGAGAGGAGGGATAATGAATGAATGAGAGAGGAGGGAATTGAGAGGTAATGAAAGGAGGAATTAGGTGGATGGATAGGATAGGATAGGAAAGGGAATGGGATAATGATAGGAATAGGATAATGAAGGAATGAGAGAGGAGGGAACGACGAGAACGAGAGGGACAATGAGAGGGACAACGAGGAGGAAGACGACGACGACGACGAGGGCACGACGACGACGACGACGACGACCACGGGAGCGATGACGAACACGACGAGAGGGAACGACGACGACGAGAGAGGATGAATGAGATGAATGAGAGGAGAAAGACGTGACTCAGACTCGAACCTGGTTCCGGATCAGAGTCAGTTTGTAGGAGACCAACTCCTGCTCCCTTTTTTTTTTTTTTTTTTTTTTTTTTTTTTTTAAGAAAGAAATATTTAGAAATATTTATGATTTACTCAGTAGTTTTAAATCTTATGTTCTTGTTGCAAAATAATTATGACGATTTCTTGTCAAAAGCCATCTGCATGCCTAAGAAGATCCGAAAGAATTAATAATAATACGACAACGACCAAAAAAAATCTACCATTAAGACGACAAATCTTCGATTTTCAAAGTAACCACTTGGCATCAAAGGTAAAGTTACTATGGTTCCAAATGGTTCCGTCTAATAGTATACCCACTTGGTCTAACACCACTTACTTAGTCTATCTGATTAAACGAACGAGTAATACACCCAATTTCCCTACTGTGACAAAGAGGAAGCGCAAGTCAACCAAATTTGCGTTATTAATATTTACGAATTTTACCTAGTGTACTCTTCTTCCGGCACTAATTTGCATGATCACTCATCCTGCTAAGAGATATGTTAGGCAATACATCGTGGTGTTGCACTGACGTTGAGTGTAAATGGCAGATACACTTTACCAGGTTTACACGAAATGTCTCTTTTGTCACTTGTTTCCTTTTGCCAAAGAAGGGCAGAACACATCAACGTTATGCATAAGAAAATAATCATATCAAATCAATGTTACATGTTAGAATAGCATTTTTGATATGTACTTAGGGTATTTACTGGAGCTTCAGATGAGTCCAGTCCCAGGAGAGAACTCTAACTAGTGGGTCTCAGATGAATTTTATAGAGCCTGTAGGTCGCACGCCTGTAAATATTTCCCCATAGGCTCAAGTGTTGAAAATGAGAATTCAAAAAATCATGAAAAATAAGTGCTTATATTGGCACCATTCAAATTTTTGTCTTAAAAAGTTCATACAATATTCTTTACTTGCTGAATAATTATGAAGGGGGTGTTTTTCAGCATTTTTTTTTTTCTCGGTAGAGGAGCTGAAACTCAGACTAACCAAAAACTTGGTCAAAGTTCAGTGGTTATAATACTAATATAGTCCCCATAAAATCCAACTGCTCTCTCATGGGACTGATCTGAACCAGTAATTAGCCCTCTTTACGCACGTATGACAAAAACGTGTTAAATTGTCTGTATCATTGATTTTATACATATGAATATTTTTTTTATTTCAAAAAATAAATGACATCATCTTTGGTACGGGTTGGAAGGATATCTGAAAATGACGGATGTATTTACATGCGTGCGGCCCTTAGTTATTGGCTCAAAATCCGACGCTGAGGGCGGCAAATTAAAAAAATTCCACGATAGTCTCATTGCAGACCTATTTAAAAGAAATCGGGCAGAAAATGTGCCTTCATTATTTTCAGAGGTCTAGAGAAACGTGTCAGCTACTCTTAACAAAAGCATAAAAGCATGCAATGTCTCATTCCAAGAACTGATTGTTCATGATTATTTATTTTTTTTCGGTCTAAATTTCAACACATAGCTATATGGGGGAAATGAATACTGGCCTTTAATTTTGAAGGCCAAAGTTGACTAGTCTGTTCGCCAGTCGTTTGTTTCGTCAAATGCACGATCGTTAAAAAGAATAATCATTTCAACTGTATTTTTCTCTTAAACGACTTATCGATATTGGTAGTAGAATTATAACCTCATTGCCATGAAAAAAAAAATCTTAAAAAAAAAAAATTCTAGGCACTAGCACTGAGTATAGCTCACATGCTGTCTAGTACCCTCAGCGCAAATCGGCAACGTACAAAATTTCATAATGATCCAATATCATAAAATCTGAAATGGTCAGTTTAGTTGATATAGCGTAAATTCTGTACTGTTATTTAGACATATAAATTTAGTCGTATAATAAAAATTTGAAAAAAAAAATGAATTCATGATACCATTTTTTTCACAGTTATATTTCTCATTAAAGTTATATATACTGGATCGAGCCAGATTTAAGGTATAAAAGGGTTAACGTTCTCACATATATTCGGGAGCAGGAGTTGGTCTAGCGGTAACGTCCGTGTGCAGCTCTTCTCCTACAAATTGACTCTGAGCCGGCCCCGTGCAGGTTCGACTCCCAGTCACGTCTTTCGGATGGTGACGTTAAAAGGTCGGTCCCAGATGTATATTGTCCCAGATATACATCTGAAAAAAAAAAAAAAAAAAAAATACATAAATAAATATGATAATCATACAGGAAAGGAATGGGTGAATAGGATAGGAAGGGAATGGGTGAATAAAATAATACCGGAAGTGAATAGGATAATGAAAGAATGAGAGAGGAGGGATAATGAATGAATGAGAGAGGAGGGAATTGAGAGGTAATGAAAGGAGGAATTAGGTGGATGGATAGGATAGGATAGGAAAGGGAATGGGATAATGATAGGAATAGGATAATGAAGGAATGAGAGAGGAGGGAACGACGAGAACGAGAGGGACAATGAGAGGGACAACGAGGAGGAAGACGACGACGACGACGAGGGCACGACGACGACGACGACGACCACGGGAGCGATGACGAACACGACGAGAGGGAACGACGACGACGAGAGAGGATGAATGAGATGAATGAGAGGAGAAAGACGTGACTCAGACTCGAACCTGGTTCCGGATCAGAGTCAGTTTGTAGGAGACCAACTCCTGCTCCTTTTTTTTTTTTTTTTTTTTTTTTTTTTTTTTTTTTAAGAAGAAGAAATATTTAGAAATATTTATGATTTACTCAGTAGTTTTAAATCTTATGTTCTTGTTGCAAAATAATTATGACGATTTCTTGTCAAAAGCCATCTGCATGCCTAAGAAGATCCGAAAGAATTAATAATAATACGACAACGACCAAAAAAAAATCTACCATTAAGACGACAAATCTTCGATTTTCAAAGTAACCACTTGGCATCAAAGGTAAAGTTACTATGGTTCCAAATGGTTCCGTCTAATAGTATACCCACTTGGTCTAACACCACTTACTTAGTCTATCTGATTAAACGAACGAGTAATACACCAATTTCCCTACTGTGACAAAGAGGAAGCGCAAGTCAACCAAATTTGCGTTATTATATTTACGAATTTTACCTAGTGTACTCTTCTTCCGGCACTAATTTGCATGATCACTCATCCTGCTAAGAGATATGTTAGGCAATACATCGTGGTGTTGCACTGACGTTGAGTGTAAATGGCAGATACACTTTACCAGGTTTACACGAAATGTCTCTTTTGTCACTTGTTTCCTTTTGCCAAAGAAGGGCAGAAACACATCAACGTTATGCATAAGAAAATAATCATATCAAATCAATGTTACATGTTAGAATAGCATTTTTGATATGTACTTAGGGTATTTACTGGAGCTTCAGATGAGTCCAGTCCCAGGAGAGAACTCTAACTAGTGGGTCTCAGATGAATTTTATAGAGCCTGTAGGTCGCACGCCTGTAAATATTTCCCCATAGGCTCAAGTGTTGAAAATGAGAATTCAAAAAATCATGAAAAATAAGTGCTTATATTGGCACCATTCAAATTTTTGTCTTAAAAAGTTCATACAATATTCTTTACTTGCTGAATAATTATGAAGGGGGTGTTTTCAGCATTTTTTTTTTCTCGGTAGAGGAGCTGAAACTCAGACTAACCAAAAACTTGGTCAAAGTTCAGTGGTTATAATACTAATATAGTCCCCATAAAATCCAACTGCTCTCTCATGGGACTGATCTGAACCAGTAATTAGCCCTCTTTACGCACGTATGACAAAAACGTGTTAAATTGTCTGTATCATTGATTTTATACATATGAATATATTTTTTTTATTTCAAAAAATAAATGACATCATCTTTGGTACGGGTTGGAAGGATATCTGAAATGACGGATGTATTTACATGCGTGCGGCCCTTAGTTATTGGCTCAAAATCCGACGCTGAGGGCGGCAAAAAAAAAATTCCACGATAGTCTCATTGCAGACCTATTTAAAAGAAATCGGGCAGAAAATGTGCCTTCATTATTTTCAGAGGTCTAGAGAAACGTGTCAGCTACTCTTAACAAAAGCATAAAAGCATGCAATGTCTCATTCCAAGAACTGATTGTTCATGATTATTTATTTTTTTTCGGTCTAAATTTCAACACATAGCTATATGGGGAAATGAATACTGGCCTTTAATTTTGAAGGCCAAAGTTGACTAGTCTGTTCGCCAGTCGTTTGTTTCGTCAAATGCACGATCGTTAAAAAGAATAATCATTTCAACTGTATTTTTCTCTTAAACGACTTATCGATATTGGTAGTAGAATTATAACCTCATTGCCATGAAAAAAAAAAATCTTAAAAAAAAAAAATTCTAGGCACTAGCACTGAGTATAGCTCACATGCTGTCTAGTACCCTCAGCGCAAATCGGCAACGTACAAAATTTCATAATGATCCAATATCATAAAATCTGAAATGGTCAGTTTAGTTGATATAGCGTAAATTCTGTACTGTTATTTAGACATATAAATTTAGTCGTATAATAAAAATTTGAAAAAAAAATGAATTCATGATACCATTTTTTTCACAGTTATATTTCTCATTAAAGTTATATATACTGGATCGAGCCAGATTTAAGGTATAAAAGGGTTAACGTTCTCACATATATTCGGGAGCAGGAGTTGGTCTAGCGGTAACGTCCGTGTGCAGCTCTTCTCCTACAAATTGACTCTGAGCCGGCCCCGTGCAGGTTCGACTCCCAGTCACGTCTTTCGGATGGTGACGTTAAAAGGTCGGTCCCAGATGTATATTGTCCCAGATATACATCTGAAAAAAAAAAAAAATACAAAAAAATATGATAATCATACAGGAAAGGAATGGGTGAATAGGATAGGAAGGGAATGGGTGAATAAAATAATACCGGAAGTGAATAGGATAATGAAAGAATGAGAGAGGAGGGATAATGAATGAATGAGAGAGGAGGGAATTGAGAGGTAATGAAAGGAGGAATTAGGTGGATGGATAGGATAGGATAGGAAAGGGAATGGGATAATGATAGGAATAGGATAATGAAGAATGAGAGAGAGAGGAGGGAACGACGAGAACGAGAGGGACAATGAGAGGGACAACGAGGAGGAAGACGACGACGACGACGAGGGGCACGACGACGACGACGACGACCACGGGAGCGATGACGAACACGACGAGAGGGAACGACGACGACGAGAGAGGATGAATGAGAGATGAGAGGAGAAAGAAAGACGTGACTCAGACTCGAACCTGGTTCCGGATCAGAGTCAGTTTGTAGGAGACCAACTCCTGCTCCCTTTTTTTTTTTTTTTTTTTTTTTTTTTTTTTTTTTTTTTTAAGAAAGAAATATTTAGAAATATTTATGATTTACTCAGTAGTTTTAAATCTTATGTTCTTGTTGCAAAATAATTATGACGATTTCTTGTCAAAAGCCATCTGCATGCCTAAGAAGATCCGAAAGAATTAATAATAATACGACAACGACCAAAAAAAATCTACCATTAAGACGACAAATCTTCGATTTTCAAAGTAACCACTTGGCATCAAAGGTAAAGTTACTATGGTTCCAAATGGTTCCGTCTAATAGTATACCCACTTGGTCTAACACCACTTACTTAGTCTATCTGATTAAACGAACGAGTAATAACCCCAATTTCCCTACTGTGACAAAGAGGAGAAGCGCAAGTCAACCAAATTTGCGTTATTAATATTTACGAATTTTACCTAGTGTACTCTTCTTCCGGCACTAATTTGCATGATCACTCATCCTGCTAAGAGATATGTTAGGCAATACATCGTGGTGTTGCACTGACGTTGAGTGTAAATGGCAGATACACTTTACCAGGTTTACACGAAATGTCTCTTTTGTCACTTGTTTCCTTTTGCCAAAGAGGGCAGAACACATCAACGTTATGCATAAGAAAATAATCATATCAAATCAATGTTACATGTTAGAATAGCATTTTGATATGTACTTAGGGTATTTACTGGGGCTTCAGATGAGTCCAGTCCCAGGAGAGAACTCTAACTAGTGGGTCTCAGATGAATTTTATAGAGCCTGTAGGTCGCACGCCTGTAAATATTTCCCCATAGGCTCAAGTGTTGAAAATGAGAATTCAAAAAATCATGAAAAATAAGTGCTTATATTGGCACCATTCAAATTTTTTGTTAAAAAGTTCATACAATATTCTTTACTTGCTGAATAATTATGAGGGGGGTGTTTTTCAGCATTTTTTTTTTCTCGGTAGAGGAGCTGAAACTCAGACTAACCAAAAACTTGGTCAAAGTTCAGTGGTTATAATACTATATAGTCCCCATAAAATCCAACTGCTCTCTCATGGGACTGATCTGAACCAGTAATTAGCCCTCTTTACGCACGTATGACAAAAACGTGTTAAATTGTCTGTATCATTGATTTTATACATATGAATATTTTTTTATTTCAAAAAATAAATGACATCATCTTTGGTACGGGTTGGAAGGATATCTGAAAATGACGGATGTATTTACATGCGTGCGGCCCTTAGTTATTGGCTCAAAATCCGACGCTGAGGGCGGCAAATTAAAAAAATTCCACGATAGTCTCATTGCAGACCTATTTAAAAGAAATCGGGCAGAAAATGTGCCTTCATTATTTTCAGAGGTCTAGAGTCTAGAGAAACGTGTCAGCTACTCTTAACAAAAGCATAAAAGCATGCAATGTCTCATTCCAAGAACTGATTGTTCATGATTATTATTTTTTTTTTCGGTCTAAATTTCAACACATAGCTATATGGGGGAAATGAATACTGGCCTTTAATTTTGAAGGCCAAAGTTGACTAGTCTGTTCGCCAGTCGTTTGTTTCGTCAAATGCACGATCGTTAAAAAGAATAATCATTTCAACTGTATTTTTCTCTTAAACGACTTATCGATATTGGTAGTAGAATTATAACCTCATTGCCATGAAAAAAAAAAATCTTAAAAAAAAAAAAATTCTAGGCACTAGCACTGAGTATAGCTCACATGCTGTCTAGTACCCTCAGCGCAAATCGGCAACGTACAAAATTTCATAATGATCCAATATCATAAAATCTGAAATGGTCAGTTTAGTTGATATAGCGTAAATTCTGTACTGTTATTTAGACATATAATTTAGTCGTATAATAAAATTTGAAAAAAAAAAATGAATTCATGATACCATTTTTTTCACAGTTATATTTCTCATTAAGTTTATATACTGGATCGAGCCAGATTTAAGGTATAAAAGGGTTAACGTTCTCACATATTCGGGAGCAGGAGTTGGTCTAGCGGTAACGTCCGTGTGCAGCTCTTCTCCTACAAATTGACTCTGAGCCGGCCCGTGCAGGTTCGACTCCCAGTCACGTCTTTCGGATGGTGACGTTAAAAGGTCGGTCCCAGATGTATATTGTCCCAGATATACATCTGAAAAAAAAAAAAAATACATAAATAAATATGATAATCATACAGGAAAGGAAGGGGTGAATAGGATAGGAAGGGAATGGGTGAAAAAATAATACCGGAAGTGAAGAATAGGATAATGAAAGAATGAGAGAGGAGGGATAATGAATGAATGAGAGAGGAGGGAATTGAGAGGTAATGAAAGGAGGAATTAGGTGGATGGATAGGATAGGATAGGAAAGGGAATGGTATAATGTAGGAATAGGATAATGAAGGAATGAGAGAGGAGGGAACGACGAGAACGAGAGGGACAATGAGAGGGACAACGAGGAGGAAGACGACGACGACGACGAGGGCACGACGACGACGACGACGACCACGGGAGCGATGACGAACACGACGAGAGGGAACGACGACGACGAGAGAGGATGAATGAGATGAATGAGAGGAGAAAGACGTGACTCAGACTCGAACCTGGTTCCGGATCAGAGTCAGTTTGTAGGAGACCAACTCCTGCTCCCTTTTTTTTTTTTTTTTTTTTTTTTTTTTTTTAAGAAAGAAATATTTAGAAATATTTATGATTTACTCAGTAGTTTTAAATCTTATGTTCTTGTTGCAAAATAAATGACGATTTCTTGTCAAAAGCCATCTGCATGCCTAAGAAGATCCGAAAGAATTAATAATAATACGACAACGACCAAAAAAAAATCTACCATTAAGACGACAAATCTTCGATTTTCAAAGTAACCACTTGGCATCAAGGTAAAGTTACTATGGTTCCAAATGGTTCCGTCTAATAGTATACCCACTTGGTCTAACACCACTTACTTAGTCTATCTGATTAAACGAACGAGTAATACACCCAATTTCCCTACTGTGACAAAGAGGAAGCGCAAGTCAACCAAATTTGCGTTATTAATATTTACGAATTTTACCTAGTGTACTCTCTTCCGGCACTAATTTGCATGATCACTCATCCTGCTAAGAGTATGTTAGGCAATACATCGTGGTGTTGCACTGACGTTGAGTGTAAAATGGCAGATACACTTTACCAGGTTTACACGAAATGTCTCTTTTGTCACTTGTTTCCTTTGCCAAAGAAGGGCAGAACACATCAACGTTATGCATAAGAAAATAATCATATCAAATCAATGTTACATGTTAGAATAGCATTTTTGATATGTACTTAGGGTATTTACTGGAGCTTCAGATGAGTCCAGTCCCAGGAGAGAACTCTAACTAGTGGGTCTCAGATGAATTTTATAGAGCCTGTAGGTCGCACGCCTGTAAATATTTCCCCATAGGCTCAAGTGTTGAAAATGAGAATTCAAAAAATCATGAAAAATAAGTGCTTATATTGGCACCATTCAAAATTTTTGTCTTAAAAAGTTCATACAATATTCTTTACTTGCTGAATAATTATGAAGGGGGTTTTTCAGCATTTTTTTTTTCTCGGTAGAGGAGCTGAAACTCAGACTAACCAAAAACTTGGTCAAAGTTCAGTGGTTATAATACTAATATAGTCCCCATAAATCCAAACTGCTCTCTCATGGGACTGATCTGAACCAGTAATTAGCCCTCTTTACGCACGTATGACAAAAACGTGTTAAATTGTCTGTATCATTGATTTTATACATATGAATATTTTTTTTATTTCAAAAATAAATGACATCATCTTTGGTACGGGTTGGAAGGATATCTGAAATGACGGATGTATTTACATGCGTGCGGCCCTTAGTTATTGGCCTCAAATCCGACGCTGAGGGCGGCAAATTAAAAAAATTCCACGATAGTCTCATTGCAGACCTATTTAAAAGAAATCGGGCAGAAAATGTGCCTTCATTATTTTCAGAGGTCTAGAGAAACGTGTCAGCTACTCTTAACAAAAGCATAAAAGCATGCAATGTCTCATTCCAAGAACTGATTGTTCATGATTATTTATTTTTTTTTCGGTCTAAATTTCAACACATAGCTATATGGGGGAAATGAATACTGGCCTTTAATTTTGAAGGCCAAAGTTGACTAGTCTGTTCGCCAGTCGTTTGTTTCGTCAAATGCACGATCGTTAAAAAGAATAATCATTTCAACTGTATTTTTCTCTTAAACGACTTATCGATATTGGTAGTAGAATTATAACCTCATTGCCATGAAAAAAAAAATCTTAAAAAAAAAAAATTCTAGGCACTAGCACTGAGTATAGCTCACATGCTGTCTAGTACCCTCAGCGCAAATCGGCAACGTACAAAATTTCATAATGATCCAATATCATAAAATCTGAAATGGTCAGTTTAGTTGATATAGCGTAAATTCTGTACTGTTATTTAGACATATAAATTAGTCGTATAATAAATTTGAAAAAAAAAATGAATTCATGATACCATTTTTTTCACAGTTATATTTCTCATTAAAGTTATATATACTGGATCGAGCCAGATTTAAGGTATAAAAGGGTTAACGTTCTCACATATATTCGGGAGCAGGAGTTGGTCTAGCGGTAACGTCCGTGTGCAGCTCTTCTCCTACAAATTGACTCTGAGCCGGCCGTGCAGGTTCGACTCCCAGTCACGTCTTTCGGATGGTGACGTTAAAAGGTCGGTCCCCAGATGTATATTGTCCCAGATATACATCTGAAAAAAAAAAAAAAATACATAAAAAATATGATAATCATACGGAAAGGAATGGGTGAATAGGATAGGAAGGGAATGGGTGAATAAAATAATACCGGAAGTTGAATAGGATAATGAAAGAAATGAGAGAGGAGGGATAATGAATGAATGAGAGAGGAGGGAATTGAGAGGTAATGAAAGGAGGAATTAGGTGGATGGATAGGATAGGATAGGAAAGGGAATGGGATAATGATAGGAATAGGATAATGAAGAATGAGAGAGGGAACGACGAGAACGAGAGGGACAATGAGAGGGACAACGAGGAGGAAGACGACGACGACGACGAGGGCACGACGACGACGACGACGACCACGGGAGCGATGACGAACACGACGAGAGGGAACGACGACGACGAGGAGAGGATTGAATGAGATGAAAGAGAGAGAAAGACGTGACTCAGACTCGAACCTGGTTCCGGATCAGAGTCAGTTTGTAGGAGACCACTCCTGCTCCCTTTTTTTTTTTTTTTTTTTTTTTTTTTTTTTTTTTTTTTTTTAAGAAAGAAATATTTAGAAATATTTATGATTTACTCGTAGTTGTTTTAAATCTTATGTTCTTGTTGCAAAATAATTATGACGATTTCTTGTCAAAGCCATCTGCATGCCTAAGAGATCCGAAAGAATTAATAATAATACGACAACGACCAAAAAAAAATCTACCATTAAGACGACAAATCTTCGATTTCAAAGTAACCACTTGGCATCAAAGGTAAAGTTACTATGGTTCCAAAGGTTCCGTCTAATAGATACCACTGGTCTAACACCACTTACTTAGTCTATCTGATTAACGACGAGTAATACACCCAATTTCCCTACTGTGACAAAGAGGAAGCGCAAGTCAACCAAATTTGCGTTATTAATATTTACGAATTTACCTAGTGTACTCTTCTCCGGCACTAATTGGCATGATCATCATCCTGCTAAGAGATATGTTAGGCAATACATCGTGGTGTTGCACTGACGTTGAGTGTAAATGGCAGATACACTTTACCAGGGTTTACACGAAATGTCTCTTTTGTCACTTGTTTCCTTTTGCCAAAGAAGGGCAGAACACAATCAACGTTATGCATAAGAAAATAATCATATCAAACCAATTTACATGTTAGAATAGCATTTTTGATATGTTACTTAGGGTATTTACTGGAGCTTCAGATGAGTCCAGTCCCAGGAGAGAACTCTAACTAGTGGGTCTCAGATGAATTTTATAGAGCCTGTAGGTCGACGCCTGTAAATATTTCCCCATAGGCTCAAGTGTGAAATGAGAATTCAAAAAACATGAAAAAATAAGTGCTTATATTGGCACCATTCAAATTTTTGTCTTAAAAAGTTCATACAATATTCTTTACTTGCTGAATAATTATGAAGGGGGTGTTTTTCAGCATTTTTTTTTTCTCGGTAGAGGAGCTGAAACTCAGACTAACCAAAAACTTGGTCAAAGTTCAGTGGTTATAATACTATATAGTCCCCATAAAATCCAACTGCTCTCTCATGGACTGATCTAACCAGTAATTAGCCCTCTTTACGCACGTATGACAAAAA
>CM057157.1:30231107-30288825 GCA_029962745.1 Echinometra lucunter
AAAGAAAGGGTGATAGGGCAGTGGTCAGACATAGTGGGAAAAAATCTTCTACTACGAAACTCAAGACGCTCGGTAGCAAATTTGCACTACAAATGCAATAGTCATCGATGGCCATGCCTTGTGAATTGAAAAATGTCATTTTACCACTCGTGTCACCAAGAGTACGGCCATTCAAAATTCTCAATTGGGCATTCAAACATATATCCAGTATATTTCTTCCGTACGTATTTGTCACTTGGGGGATACAGGTATTACGTCTGCGGTATACAGAATCAGCTACATAATCGTCGGGTAGAAAACTGTCAAACTTATCATTAGTATCATGCAGTATAAAGTCCAGTTCACTTTCATTTATATGTGCATTCAGATCACCCATGATTATTACATCTCCCTTTTTACTAAATCTACTAATACTTTCCTCCATATTATCAAATATATCCTTGTTTAGCCCTGTTCTGATAGTGTAGGAAGAGTTGGCAGGTGGAATATAAGCGAAACATAGATATATATCACTATTAAGGCCAAAAAAACGATTTTGATAGTTTCAGCCAAATGTATTCACAGTAAGAGTTATCCATCACATGAACACCCTTTGATAATGAGTGTTTAATAAATACACCGAGCCCCCCACGAGCTCGTGAGGGCTCTTGGGAGCGGCATACCCCTATATACTTATAACCGTTACAGTGAAGAGTGTCTTTATCTGAAGCATGCGTTTCACACATAAAAACTATATCAGAGACAATTTTTCTCTGAAATTCTTTTTCATCTAGTTTACAGAAACGTTCTCCATTGATTCTCGTGAATAAGCCATTAACATTCCATGAAGATATGGAGAGCAATTTTGATATTTTAGGTGCCATAGTTTGATCCGGGTGCCAGTGAACTACCATATTATTCATCGAGGTACAGTTTTAGGTTAACCAATCTCAGATATCATTGATGTGTACACTGATATATTAAACTCCTTGGTAAGAAATAATGTATATGCTTAGTAGGTACAGGATTCATGACAATATAGTATTATAATATGATTTCAGTCGGTGGCAAGTAAAGACATTGTCATATCCATGTAACTAACATGGTGATCATATTGTCAGTGTGCACATATGATATACAGGTTACATTTTATCATAAATACAAGCAAAGAGAAAAGAGAAAAAAAAACATACATACATATATATATAAACATTTACATGAGTACATGTGTACCCCAAGTAAGAACAGAAAACATCGTTTGTGTAATCACCATCTCTATAATGATGTAGCTTCGATCAATATAAACTCACAATCATGGTGATTCTCTTGCTACTGTGTAGGCTGTATACAAACATATTCAAACAAGCAAAAATGCAATACAAGCAATAATAACATTTTTAAAATGCATTGGCCATTTCCATGCCCTCTTACAGGTCATACAAACGCACATGGGTATATGATCAAAAATACAAAAATACAAATCCTTGAAGGTACTTCTCATAGGCAAATATGAAATTAAGGCAGCTATTAGATTCTGAGAAGAAGAGAAAGAAGAAGAAGAAGAAGAAGAAAAAAAGCAATACAAGCGATAATAACATATTTAAATACATTGGTCATATCGATGCCCTCTTACAGGTGGCTTCATACGAACGCACATGGGTATATAAGCAAAAATACAAACCTAAATCATGGTTAATGGAGATTTAAGGAAGAAAAAATGATATAGAGTTGTGAGTACCAAAATACCATCAGTAAAATATTAGTCAAACATTGGTTGATATCACACCATGCATACTGTTTAAAATTCATCCAAGTCGGATACACTGCATCTTTGTGGGGATATAATATAAGCATGCTATTAGGTATACTCGACTGAGATAAACTAACATGCTTTGTTCACATTCTTATTTGGCATGTTATGAATATTATATACATATGCTCATTTTTCAAATTTACACTGTACTGATACCTGTTTTCAAGGGCATGATTTTCTGAGACATTATGAGCTAAACGAAAGAAAGAAAGAAAAGGTATTATCGTGTAAAACAAGATAATTGAGTGCAGAGAGAGAATATTTATTACTGAGTTTGCTGCTCTGACGCTAGGTTCAGCGATCTCTCAACAGTTAAACTTTCATTATCGACAGTTCTCGTGCCACAGCTGAAACAAGGAACAAATCATAGATCTATAATAGGGACGATAACCACGCTTAAACAGCCACCAGACTTAGGGATTCCCGGATGATAGGAATAGGGGCTGTAGTTTCATATGATCTCGATTGTCACTGTAGCTATTTAATATATTACGGTATATTACCGTATAAACCTTGGAATACATCGAATGGTTGTAACCATTTTTATTCATTTCTTTCTCCTTCATTTTCCTTACTCTATTTCCTTTCTTCCTTCCTTCCTTCCTTCCTTCCTTTCTTTTCTTTCTTTCTTTTTCTTATGGCATGTGAGTACGTCAGGCAATCGTCTCTCTACGAAAGACACCAATGATTGCATTGGCCAACTTCGATGCTAGGGCCTGGTCTGATCTAGATACTTCAGTATCTACCTGATTGTGTGAGCTAGGCTCTGATGATGGGGTCTGCTCTAATCTTGATATGCCGGTATCGACTGGATTATGAGAGGTATGATACATTTGTGGAGCATGTCTCCGACTACCTCTTAGGTCAGTAGTGCGGGGGCCAAAGATTGTTCGTATGAGATTACCAGAGAGCACTCTAGTACCAACCTCGTTCAGATGGATATTATCTGCGTAGAATTTGTCGATTGGAAGGCCACCATTGCCTAGGTTGTGATTGAAACACAGGGATATGTTTCTGTAACCTCGTAGCTGAGATGCTACAATTTCTTTAAAGGCATTCACCTTGTCATTAAGAGGTTTAGTGCCACAAGGCGTTGGCAGCGAGACAACGACCCTTTCACATTTCTTTGTTGCCTTACGTAGTAGATTATCGAACTCTACACAGACCCTATCTACACTTTGGGATTTGAGGTTATTAGTACCGACGTGCAGTGCGATTACCTCACAGGGATTGATCCTGTCTATTGTTTCACTTGCTTGTTCTAGAGTGGGGGAGTATATTTTGTGACCCCTTTGGCCTGCTCTAGCTGTAAGTTTGCCAATGTCGACTAGTTTGCACACTGAATCATGGATAAGTGTTATCTTTGTACCATCTTTCGTTACTCTTTTGTTACTGGCTTGTTGCCATGTTTCACCATTCTTTTCGTATAGTGTATTGCTCAATCTATCCTGTATGTTTTCAATCATTGCATCTTTCTCTCTAAGCCTTTCTTCGTACACTTTACACTGTTGCTCTTTATTCTCTTCATACATATCAATTTTATTACTTAGTTTATCATTCAGAACATCACACATTATTTCAGCCTTTCTTACATCTTCTAGTTCTCTTTTCACGTTTGCAAGTTCCTTTGCATGCTTTTCCTTTAGAATACGGTTTTCTGTTAGATGTTTCTGTTCCAGTTCATTCATTCTCTTCTTCAGCATTTCACATTCTCTTTCACTTTCTTTCAGCTGTTTCTTAAAGGGGGTACCCAATGCTGAAACAATGTTAGCTCATTTGAAAGAGCATGATTTTATTAGCAGAAAATCATCTGCCTAAAGTTTTTTAAAAAGTCGTGTTGCCAAGGAAACCCCCAAATGTGGTAAGATTTCAGGATATTTTTGACCCCTCAGCTGTGACCCAGTTTCAACTGGGTACCCACTTTGACGTCAAAATGACGTCAAAGTGGGTACCTTGTCGCGCACTTCTAGCAAAATGCGCGCAAGGTATAATACATGTTGTACAGTCTAGCGCGTAGCACAACTGCAATGCGCGAAGCTGGGTACCCACTTTTACGTCATACCTCATACTCAATTTTTGGGGGTCAGCTCATAACTTTTCATCAGAAAATTAGCCAAAATGCATTGATTTCGATTGAAAATCATCATATTTTAAATATCATTCTTCTTAGAATTCTATTCTCGATCATATATCAAAATTTTGTTTACCATTGTGTAATCACTTTAAGCTGTTCTTCTTGAAGGTCATTGTCGTCGCCATTTACAGTTTTAGCTTGCAGTTTTTCTAGTATCACTGTATATTTGTCTTCGGACTGATCTTGCATTGTAATGACTCCCGACAGCATTTTGGTGAATTTTACAATAGCAACTTCCATAGTGTCAAGCCGCGATTCCATTCGTTGAAGAGAGCCCTCTATAGTTGAGTGATGCTGGTTCGAGGCCGCCGTCCCATCGTCGTCGTGTGACTCAGTGGTTCCTTCATCGACACAGTTGACCGGGTTTTGGGTGGTATGGGCACTGACGTCACCTCTCAATTCATTGATGCCTTCTCCTCCGGTGCTTGCCTCAAGGTTTGATGTTGGGAGTGTCTGAGGAGATGGGTGTAGTGAGTGGGCATCATTGGATTCTTCCTCCTCAAAATGGGTGTCTTTGTCCATCAGGTCATCTGAAGAAAAATCTGATTTTGAAGTCATTTCATCTCCGTCCGGCTTTTGGGGGGTTGGGAGTTCTACGTCAGCTTCTCCAGTCAGCTGGTTAACCTTCATCTTACACGGCTGGAAATGGTCCTGGCACCATTTCTCAAATGTTTTCCCCTGGATTAGGATTTTTCCTGTAGTTACATACACTACTACTCTATAATCTGTCTCATTAGAGTGATCTCCTTTTACAACGAACTCTGCCTTTGTGTTGTCATTATCCTTCCACTCTGTATGGGTATTATCCTCACTATCCAGACTCTCCTTAATTGCTATAATCCAGGCATGGATTCTATCATGTGAGGTGGTGAAGCATGTACAACTGGCTTTATCCTTATACAGTGTGGGTATTATCTCTTCAAAGGGTATCACTTTGCCAGAGGTTGTCTTTTGTTTGTCTTTGTAGGGTCCATGTACAGGGTATCGCTGAGCTATATATATATATATATACGTATATTCGCTGAGCTATACTATCACAGGATATAGCGTTCATGCTTCTTTATGTAATACACAATATGCAGTATGTAATCATATATGGTTTTATGTTATAAGGTTATGTTCGTTGCTAATTTCAGTTCTGCTTTACTATCAGCGTCCAGTATATACTTCTATCGCACTATAATATGAGTGATGTGATATAGAACATAGTTCAATACACGTATATTCGGAGAGTTATTGTAGAATCGTCACGATCGACGTACGTATATCGGACTAACGAATTTGAAGAATATTCAAAAGCAGTAGTTACCATAATGATTCACCTTCAAAAATATGGGTTTCCTAAAAGCAGAGCTCACCATGTATGCATGATGCAGTCCTTGGTCCGGGCCTTGGTCGTTCTTTCTGGCACCCAAAATATAGTTCACTCAGTATCGTGAAAAAATCATGGTCAAATTCCCAAAAAATAACATGCTCGCACACCCAATGATGTGCCGCAGAAAGTATAAGAATTCATTTCATACTCATCTATGGCCGTACGCAGCAGGGGGAAGGGGAGATTTTGAAAACAGAAATTTTGAAAACTGACATATTTTTACTTAAATTTTTCTCAAAATCTACCAAATCCTTCAATTCCAATTTATACTAAAGTATCCTCGTGACCAGCTCGGTTGCTTCGATCTCTCGCTGTCAAGTTTTTTCTAAACTTTTTACATGTCTTGCCCCTCCCCCCTGAAAAATTTCTGCATACGGCCATCTCATTTTTTGCCCTCAGCCAAGTGAAAAATTTCTTGCTTTGATGACATGTACAGAAATATCAAGTGTTTTCAGTGTGATTGAAATCCAAGTAGTATACTTGAAAATGAATAATGACTTTCTTGCTATGATAGGGTGTTGGTCAAGCTTTCACTGATATGTTACTCACATTCATCTTTTATATGTTAATCACATTCATCTTTTATTTCAAGGTGGAAGCCGATATGTTGTATTAAAGTGCTATGAACACTAATACAATTAGATCGTTTATCCTCAGTAATTGACTTAGAAAGCAGCAGTTTGTCATTAGTTGCTACTGGTCAGTATGTGACCAGTATCCAAGCTGATTTTCATAAACATTGCCAAAACTAGGTACTGCACTCATGGATGGAAATCTGTCTTGAAAGGTGAGGGGGAAGCATAAGAAATTCCAGCAGGTGTCTCCTTGTATCTGAAACTTTCACTGGAAAGCAGAAAAAATATTAAAGATCAGCCCCCCCCCAAAAAAAAAAAATGGTCGGGGGAGGGAGCTACATTTGATAAAATGCCTCCACCTTCCAAATTGTGGGAACACGATTGTAAGGACATGCCCCCCCCCCCCTTTGGACTTCTGCCTTAATGCAAAGGCTGAAGATTCTCCATTCCCCCTTTATTATTATCTCTTTTTTTGGGGGGGGGGGTGGTTAATAGAACATGCATTTGATTAGAGACATTGAATTAGATTTAGCATTTTAAGAATTTCACTAGAATAAATGATTCTCTCATACGTGAAAAAAAAAAAAAACCCTCCTAGTTTGAAAGTTTGTTATACTTCAAGAATGCTTTGTGGAGAGGGGTGTGTCTTTCAACACATATTTAGGATTGGGGAGGGGGACATTTAACGCAAGTGTTAGGTCCAGAAAATTGGAAATTGGCAGAATGAGAGAGAGAGAGAGAAACAGAGAGAGAAAGAGAAAAATGTAATTACCACTTTCTTTTTTTTCTCGTCATCGTGGATAACTCTCCATTCATTTTGTGCATAAATTTTCAACAACAAAAAAATTGATTCATATGAAATTCAAGTCAGAAATCCAATTAAATCTTTCCAAAATGCTTGCAGAATTGATGTAGCCATGTCATACTCAAACAATAAATCAAACGAATTAACTTTCACTGTTTATTCTACTTGTTCTTCTTCATTCACTGGAAGCACACTGATGTCTGGGTTGCATTCTCCTTTAAGTATGAAGTGGCTGAGAGGAAGAGCTTCCAAGGCAGCATCGATTCAAGAGTAGGACACACCCACTTGGAGAGAAATCTTAGATAGAAAAGTAAAGGCAAACCCTTGGTTTAAATAAACCTCAATAACAGAGGTGGAAAGGTTTTTGAAAGGTCCAAAATGTATTCATGGTATTCACCCTAACTGTACCAAACACTCGTTATCATAGGATCGTGTTCGTGTACCATGTCATGATGCCTTACCCTCATAGATCAAAACAGTACAACATCATTCTCTGGATGAAACGGTGGAGATGATTCGAGAGAAACTGGGGGGAAAAAGATGGAAAGTACGCCCTATGTCTGTCAGCTTTTTTGTGGTAAACAGGGAATGCACATGACAAAGTTGTCTTTCTTTGCTTTCAAAGAGGCTCAAAGTCACATAAACATCATCGATCTACGGCAAGGGGTTCTGGGTCTGATTCGTGGTATGAATCCACCACCCATGGGAGAGCGGGAGTTAACCGATAGACAAACCAATAATCAGTTACGCCAACTGATCAGCTAATACCCTGCACACCTGGCCCGTTTCATAAAACTTCTTATCAGTAACAACTGCCACATTTCTATGACAAATTTGCCCTCAACTAATCAGATGCAAGGATTTCAGTAGCTTATAACAGTTATTGCAACTTGGTATTGCTAACAAGTTTTATGAAACGGGGTCCTGGTTGGTTTCTGAATACATGTAAATCACCGGGAAACACTGTCCTACTTTGACAAAAATGAAGCAAGTGACATATCAACCAAATAAGTCCGAAAAAAAAAAAACGAACCCTATTTCATCTTCGGATTAATGAACCTTCGGAACAACGAACCTTTTATCGTTTTCGGATTGACGAACCTTATTTCGCGGTGTTTCAAGTACATTTTCAGCCATTTTTAAAAATCCTATTTGGCACAAAACGGGTACAAATTGGCCTTTACAAAACACCCCTAATTTTCGCATTTAAAGTACACTTTTTGCAAACAAGGACCAGAAAAATTAAAAACACCTTTTTTTCAATTTCGAGTAGAGGTCTACAAGCTCAAAAACATCTTTTTTTCCAATTTCGAATACAAGCTCATGAAAACAACCCTTTTTTCATGCTCAAAAAAGACGCCCTTTTACGCGAAATTTCGAAACAATCATGCGTACACAAAGTCAATACAGAGTGACAACACCGGGCGACCACCCCACCCCCCCCCCCCTTCAATTCAAAATATTCTATCGATCTCTATATTACGCGCCTTCCTTAGTCGATCCTTCATGTTTGAACCCGCATCTTTTCCCTTCTCGGGCGCTTTGCTCTCTCTCCGAGGATCATGCATGCCACACACAAATCCAAATCGTCACCCATGGTGAAAACACTCATATGGTACAAGCATGTACCTTTTTTATGGTAATTTGATGGTAATTTGATGGTGTACAAATTACCCTGTTATACCGACAAATTACCATCAAATTACTATGGGTATACATGTACCTTTATAAAAAATTATTTTTACAAGGGGCTAGCTCTGCTTTTCATCTCTGTATAAAATAAAATAGTTATGAAGACTTCATAACTATTTGATTTTATATTTATATCAAATTCCATATTGGACAGTTTTCAGTCAGTCAATCAATACAATGAAATGTCTTTTCTTTCGTTCATATCTGTAGGGGTGGGCATGGGGGTGGGAGGAACCCCATATCCAAATACGACACGGCATGCAGAAGGATTTCCCTTTTTGGGGTTCACCTTATCTATTTCATCTATGTTCCGGATCTATGTCCGCCGGACCGGGCGTTCTTTATGTCGGACCAGAGAAAATACTCCTTGATCGGACTAAGAAAAATTGAATATCTAGAAAAAAAAAAGGGAATTTTCGAACAAATTAAAGAATAATAGAAAGGAGATGTCAGACAAACTGGAGTTCATAGAACGGCATGTACAGGGAAGAAAGGCACGCCCACAGAATAGCCAACAACATAATAGATATTGATTTTATTCGCGATCCAGCCGTTTGCTTGGTGTTTTGAATGAGTCACTGAGTGTGTGCTGTGTGGATCCTCCGAAAACGAGAAACTTTGAAAAGAATATCAAACACCTGTTCCGCATGCACGCAGTGCTAAACTTTGTGTTCGTTCTCGGTATACACACATTTACAGTATGCGTACACACATTTACAGTATGCGTACACACATTTACAGTATGCGTTGACACATTTGTATCTGTCTTGTTTACGGTATTGAACCTACTGCGGATTCTGTTAGGGATTAATGGAATAAATATGATATGTTTATGACTCTGATGCGACCAGATGATGGCAGTTTTAGGAAGAGGACGGCGGATATTTGGACTGCTTTGGATGGTTTGGATTCCATCGCTCATCCATTCTCAGAACTCAACAACACAAGTTATAACAGGTAAATTGTGGTGCAATTAATTCTGCAGAGTATGTTAGACCATGTAGACATGTTTTGGAGGACGTGAAGAAACAAGTTGTTGATGATCGGTAGTGGTGTGGCGCGAGGTACGACATAAAGGGGAGGGGAGGGTTGATAAAACCCCCTAAAACTGAATAATTTCACAAAGTAAGCCTATGATCAAAAACCATTGCATGTATAACATTCAACTGTTCAAGCATGTCAAGCACTTTGTTGTGGGGGTACGTACATACATGTATTGGTATTCAAAATACACGTATTTGACGTCCTGTAGGCCTACCATACTAAAGACTCGCTACATATTCACTATGAATCGGTGAACTACGAAAGTTTAGTAACTTTTTAAACTGAATGTGCAGCCCTTATTGCGCGCAGGGAGAAATTTTTACATTGTATTTTTGGGGTAGCTGTTATTTAATTTTGACTTGAGCATGAAAGGGTAAGTTTAGCAGCGACAGGATAAAACGAAGAAGAAGAAGAAGAAAGAAGGAGAAGAAGAAGAAAGAAGAAGAAGAAGAAGAAGAAAAAGAAGAAGAAGAAGAAGAGGAAAGAAGGAGAAAGAAGGAGAGATGGAGGAGATGGAGAAGGAAGAGAAGAAGAAGGAGTAGGCCGGGGGGGGGGGGGGGTCACTGTCATTACAAAGTGGACACCATGCTCGTACTCAAAAGTGCGTGAAAAGCGTTGTTTTTCACAGACGGACGATGTACGCGCGTGAAAAGGGTATCAAAATTGCAAAAATCAGGAAGAAAGGGTATACTTTTACAACAGCTTGGTTTGAAAAGACTTGTTTAGGGTTGGGAAAACATGACAAAATACTTGTTTAGGGTATTCTGAGATGGAAGGATTATTACTTGTTTAGGGTCCATTTTGGATGTCCATGTATGAGCATGGTGTCCACCTTATAATGACAGTCCATCCCCCCCCCCCCCCCCCCCCCCCCCCCCCCCGGGGGGAGGAGGAGGAAGAAGAAGAGGAATGGAAAGGCTACAATTAGTGAGGGCTCAGAGTCAGCATGGGGAGGGGGGTATTAACATACAGTGTGTATTTGCAAAGAAAAATAGATTGACATTTATTTACCAATGCATGTAGCTTTATACTCTATCAGAATATTACAGTATATCAAATGTAAATGCACTAAAAATCAATTTTAAAAGAGCTAAGAATATAGATGAACTAGAATGAAGTTATTTTAAAATGCAGGATTTATAGGTGCTGGCCTATTGTGATATTGCATTGCCTGTAATCAGTGGCTTTTCTTTCTTATATGTATCAGTATGATGTACATGTATATGTATACAGTGTATGGTTCTGTTAGCAAAATGGCAAAATATCCCTAGCCTCTGTCATTGCAAGGGTATAATGTAAAATAGCTTTATTTTTAATAAACTTTCCATCCTGAATCTCCCATCAGGAACCAAAACATTCAACAGGCACCCCAGAATTTCCAATATAAAACTCACCCCTTCCCAGTATCATCAGTAATTGTACTGACCTACATTGTATCGCACAAGAGCGTTTTTGGAAATGGGGGGGGGGGGGGGGCTGACCATGTGAACATGCATAATCATTGCCACGTTATTGTATTAAGGCCAATGTGTCTACCAAAGAAAGTGGGGGGGGGGGGACTGAAGCCCCCCAGCCCCCTAGCTCCGTGGCCCCTGTCATATACTGTCTACTTACATGTAGGTGTGTTAACATGAATATTAGTTGGTATTGATGTATTATGTTTTATTTCTTTATGTACAGTGCATGGAGAATTGTATACTTATTATGCATATTGTATTATTGTTATCATTATCATTATCATTATTATTACTATCGTTCTTCTTTGCCTTCTTCTTCTCATTATCATCATTTGTATTATCATCATTATCAAGCAATACATGAGGAATTACATGTACCTTAATTGATTTCAGTTTCTTATGATTTTAAGGTAATTACACAGTAACATGCCAAATGTTTACAATCTACAATGTAAGCTCTTATTAAAGCCATTTTGAAGATCTTATTTGCTCTTACCCACTTTCCAAATATTTATGGAGTAAACAATACATGTATTCCAGTCCTGTAGCCAGGCAGCAGCAAAGCATTGAGCTGCATACTATGCCATTAGGAATATTATCTTCCCGAATTCCTGTGACAAAAGATCCTTCCTTTACTTGTAGTAATGTTCCATTCTTTGTAATATGTTTAACAATGATTCTGTGTGAAAAGAGCATAGGGATTTTAGGTTAATTATTATGGTCTACATAAATGGCATGATTGTTATTACCATACTCAACAGTTTGCATGACTGTTAATTCATGCAAACCCTAACATTGATTGACAGATTGAAAAATGAAAATTGGCATAGAGTCCTGAATTATAATACAGTCAAACCTGCTTTAGCGACCACCTGTCTATAACAATTACCTGTCTGCAAAGGCCATATTTTCTGTTTCCCTTGATTGCGGGTTCTCATTGGAGTATGCACTGAAGGGAACCTGTCCATAAAGACCACCTGCTTATAAAGACCACTTTTCTTGTCTCCTGTGGGTGGTCTTTATAGACAGGTTTCACTGTACTAGATTCTTATTATTTCTATAGGTTTGTTATGGTATACCATTAAAAATTTGTAAGATATGCCAAACATACACCCTGTACTTCATAATTACTAGAGAATGAAGTCTGTTGATGTAGACTATTTACTGGTCTGACACTTTCTATGCCATCTGTTACAAGATCAATATTTCACTAATTGATCACAAAGTATATCCAGAGTTGCTTTAACATTCCAAATATCCATCAAGTTGTGTACTGTGTGTGTGTGTGGCCCGAGTGAAATGTCACTTAAAGGGAAAGTCCACCCCAGAAGTTTCACTGTTTCAATGAAAGGAGATGAATTTGAACAGAATTTTTTAAAAGAAATGGGCAAAATCGGTCAAAGAATAAGAAAATCACACTCATTTACATCCTCTAGTAAAGTACTCGCGGCTCTGCAAATTGGCAGCACTGATGACATCGTATGTAAGCAGCTCTCCATTCTCTTTGTACATGAAATTTCACATTTTCTCAATTTTCTTGGAAGTAACAGATTTTCTCACCCCATAGTCAAAGTATGTTATGTAAAAAGCAATTCTTCTGAATATACATTGACTATGGGGGTTAGAAAATGTGTAACTTTCAAGAAAATTGAGAAAATGTGAAATTTCATGTACAAAGTGAATGGAGAGCTGCTCGCATATGATGTCATTAGTGTTGCCAATTTGCAGAACCATGAGTAATTTACTAGAGGATGTAAATGAGTGTGATTTTCTTATTCTTTGACCAATTTTGCTCATTTCTTTTTAAAAATGTTGTTCAAATTTATCTCCTTTTATTTAAGCAGTTAAACTTCTGGGGTGGATGTTGCCTTTAACCTGTTGGGTAAAGTTTGATTTGTGTAATTTCAAGTCTCCATAGATTTCGACGATTTCGTCCAGTGTTATCTTGGGCTTAGCATTCATGTGGTTCTTGTATGCATTTGCAAAATACTGATCATGGTGTTTTTTAGGTACATTCTTTGAAAAAAAATTGCATGAAGTAGCTTTTGAAACAGCTACTTCATGTACTCTTTTTTTTTTAAATCAAACCATTTAAATGAACAGTTGTCTTTGACCTAACTTAAAAATGGGAAATATCCATAAAGAGAACTTTGAAAAACTATCTTATCTTTTAAGAGATTTGCTGGTAAACAAAAAACAACAGACACACAAAACATTTACTGGCAAACAAATCACTTTTACCATTGTAAATCCCAAAGATTTCCTATGAATTAGTAAACATTATGGGTTTTCAAGTATTATTGATATTAGATGATAAAATAGCAATAAACTTGAACCAGTGAAATTCTTGACCCACCTTCAGAACATGCAAAGCATTCATTGCTTTCATTTTTCATCTTTATTGAAGTGCTGATGGAAATGTTAAGGGTTATTGGTATTGACTTTGTTTTCAAGAATGGCCTATCTGAAGTAGGTTCATAAACAATCTTATCTTGAGTAGGAAGCTAGATTTGGGCTACAATTATATGCTGGTACTGTTCTCACAATTGCTGGTATGAAATTGTACCAGGTTGGACCAACTGATCTTTATTAGTTGGTAAGACATTATTCAAGATTTTCTGTCATACCAGTAACTAATACTACCAGCAAGCTACAGCAAACAGGTATTAAGGAGAAGGATTTTGGATCATTTTCTGTTATTGTTATTATTGTTATCATTACATGTATTATTGTCATTATTAATGTTATTGTTGTTGTTATTATTATTAATATTATCATTATTATCATTATTATTATTATCATTATTATTATTATTATTATTATTATCATTATTATTATTATTATTATTATCATTATTATTGTTATTATTATTATTATTATTATTATTATTATTATCATTATTATTGTTATTATTATTATTATTATTATTATGCCTCCGCCCACTGTAGGTGGTTGCCGGAGGCATTATGTTTTCGGGTCGTCCGTCCGTCCGTCCGTCCCGTTTTCGTTCTCGCGATAACTTAAGAACCGTTTGACGGATCAACTTCAAACTTGGCTCGTGTACATTTATGCATATGGGAGGGACAATGATCTGATTAGATTTTGGAGTCTCAAGGTCAAAGGTCAAGGTCATAGAGCTAATAAAACACATAAAAATGGCTCATTCTCGCGATAACTTAAAAACCGTTTGACAGATCAACCTCAAACTTGGCATAGGTATGCATATGGGAGGGACAATGATCTGATTAGATTTTGGGGTCACAAGGTCAAAGGTCAAGGTCATAGAGCTAATAAAACACATAAAAATGGCTCATTCTCGCGATAACTTAAGAACCATTTGACCTATCAACCCCAAACTTGGCACAGGTATGCATATGGGAGGGACAATGATCTGATTAGATTTTGGGGTCAAAGGTCAAAGGTCATAGAGGTCATTATGTACATAGAAATGGTTCGTTCTTGTGATAACTCAGTAACCATTTGACGGGTCAACAAACTTGGCTCATCTATGCATATGGAAATGGCAATGCTTTCATTAGATTTGGGGGTCACAAGGTCAAAGGTCAAGGTCAAAGATGTCATTGTATAAATGAAAATAAATCAACATGAAGTGCCATTTATTTCTGATTTGGTAATGGCGGAGGCATAAAGTTCGACCACGCGTGGTCGAAGATTCATCTAGTTATTATTATTATTATTGTTATTACTATTATTATTAATAATTAGTAGTAGTAGTAGTAGTAGTAGTAGTAGTATATTACTATCATTATTATTGAAATCATTGATATTACAATAAAGTTTATCATCTTTATTATTGTAATTCCCAGTTTCCCATTATTAATGTTATCCGATATCATCATTATTATTTTAATATCATCCATTCTTTATTGCTCTTTCTATGTCATCACCATCACTGTTAGTATTTCATATCTTTGAGATTAATCAGTATTCCTTGACTTCTGATATACAAATAAAGGAATTTTATGTTTTCTTCCATTCGCAGCATCCAACACCACAGCCAGTGATGCTCTTCAGAATACATCTCACTCTACAACCAATATCTCACTCGTCACAGACCTAGTTACAGAGGTGTTTACAATCTTTGATGATACCACGTTTGCAACTCTACACACCGCTACGGAGAGAGGAACTCGTACTCCCAGAGATGTGGATGATAGAGCCTGTCGTTATGAACCTTGTCTAGGGAATGGTGATTGTATTCTCGATGATAGTGCTAGAGGTTTTACATGTGATTGCAGGCCTGGCTACTCAGGTACAGTTTTTTTTCTTTCCTCTTAATTTTATTTTGATTTTTTCATCATTCTACAATATTATAGAATTCTTTTAAACTGACTTTGTTATAATTATCATTTTTATTATTATTATTATTATTATTATTGTTGTTATTGTTATCATTATATACCTAAAATCGACTATAGGGCGAAGACAAACAATGGGGTTTATTGCGTCACGATAGGGAAGGAGACGTTAGGGCGAAAAAAGTGTACGTTAGGGGGAAGCGAAGCAATAGGCCAAGAACAAAAGAATTCGCCCTATAGTAGGAATTAGGATTATTATTATTATCATTATCATTATTATTATTGTTATTATTATTATTATCATTATTATCATTATTATTATTGTTATTATTATTATTATTATCATTATTATCATTATTATTATTATTCTTATTATTATTAAATATATATTGTCATGTTCATAATTTGTAAATCTACAATCAGTTATGTATTAAATGTTATGAAACCTTTGTCAAGTTGCAAATGAAACTTATTATGATGCATTATACCAAAACTATATTATTATTATTATCATCATCATTATACTTCTTATTATCAGTATTATGGTTATCATTATTTTTTTCTTCAGCATTATTATTCTCTTATTCATAGCCAGCAGGCTCTGAAATAGGTCTAGGAGATACAAGAATAGCTGTGTTAAATAAACAAAAAATTCTATATATATTGTAGCAGATTTCTGTATTAAATCCCCATAGCATCTGTGAATGAAATATAATATTGCTACACTGTTATCCACCTCCAATTAAGGCATGTAAAAGGTTTATTTTCTATTGTGATGCTTAATTTGATAACTATTTGATAGGAAACTTATACCTTGATATCTGGTCAATTTAAACTACATGTATTGTGCAGGCTGTTATACTTTTGAATTGTATCACGGCGATTGGTTTCTGATAAATTGTATTCCATTTTGATTTTTTTCAGGACGGCGGTGTGAGGTGTATACCGATCCATGTTCTTTAAATCCATGTTTAGAGGATGAGTTGTGCGAGACTATAGTTGATGCAGACTATAACTGTACTCCATACAACATGACAACACCAGCACCTCCACCACCGGTAAGTACATGTATGTTAACAACAGTACAACTTCCCTACTGTATACTGGTACTACCAGTATGGTGAATTGTCACTAGGCCTAATCCCACTTTGTCTAATGCCCATTGGGTCTCATTCTACATGGTCTAATTGCCACTTAGCCCATTTACCATTTTGCCTAATTTCCTGTTAGGCTATGCCCATTTCGTCTAATACCCATTTGGTCTAATACCACTTAGTCTATGTAATTAGACGATCTGGTAATAGACCAAAAGATCATTAGACAAAATGAGGAAAACTAAGTAGATGAAGTGGCAGTTAAATCATTTGATCATTAGACAAAATGACAGTTAGCCCAAGTGGGTATTAGACCAAGTCATGATTGGACCAAACGGCAATTATACCAAACAGATAGTAGACCAAATGGGTTTAGTCATAGTGGTGTTAGACAATCTTGGAAATAGATGAACTGGTATTAGACCAAGTGGCTATAAACCTGTAGTACTGGGTGATCCCTGTATAGTCTATGAGCATATTCAGCAGTCAACAGGTTAAAAATAATTTTGAGCTTTGGTAACAATAAAAGATATGTTTAATCTGAAACCAAAAATACTATTACTTTCTGCTGAATCATTTTTGTAAGGAAAAAAATAGAAGTGATCAGAAAGCAGATAAAACAAGACATTTCTTGAAAAGTCTGGACTTAAACTTTATTTCCAAACTTTGGTTCCAAGCAGAGATTTTTCAGAACACAAATTGTTACTATTTTGGTTGTACAGTAGATTATAAAATATGGGTAGAATTCTTATGCAAAGTCTTTAAAATGTGGGAAAATAGTTGTTCATTAGTTGCTATAGTTCACTGGCTGATTGGTTTTGTCATACTGTTATATATGCATTGTTTTTGAAATATGCACTAAAACGTGTACAATCATGTATCTTGATACTGTTTGACTAGCAAACCTCTGTACCAGGTACATGTTAAATTGCAATGATCACTGTAGAATGGTGACCATCTATCCATACAAACCTGTATTTAATGAAACTTTCCATGCATGCCATTAACAATAGTGATCTATTTAGAGTTTTAATCTCAGTGCACTGCTTTCGTAACCAATGCAGTGTGTCTGCCTTTGCTATCATGGTTTTATGCTCTTTTTCCCTGTATCTAAAACATGTAATAAGTTTGGTAAGGTTTGTGCAGTGCAGTAGGTATAATGTTTGCTGTTCTGCTACATGGTTTGTGATGACACCAGGGGCGGTGCTACAAGGATTGGGGGAGGGGGGGGGGGGGGGTGATGGCCAACCCTATGATTTTTCAAGTGATCAAAAAAGAAGAAGAAGATGATGATGAAATTATGGGGAAGAGAGGGCAGGATCATGCAGCCATAGTACCCCTATTTGTGCATTTAAGATGTAAATATACACACTGTAAGCTCACCTGTGGGTCATCCCCCCCCCACCCCACATAATGCACATTGAAGAAAATACACCATATAAAACCTTGTCAGAAGGATGAGAAAATGGACAAGAGATACAGAGAGAGAAAGAAGGATAGAGAGAGAGAGAGAGAGAGAGAGATAGAGAGCAAGAGCAAGTAAAATAGATAGGAGGAATAAGGTAGAAATGAAATATGTGAGAGAATTATTAGAAAACAGAGAGAGAGAGAGAGATAGATACAACACTATGTACATCTTTAGAAGCAGCTCTAGAGAGAGAGAGAGAGATGGAACTAAACTTTGCAGGTTATAGTATGAAAGCCAGCATCAGAACTGCTTCATCAATATTGCTGCATCTGTGAAAAATGTAAACAAAGAAAATGTAAACATTGACGACATCATCATCATACTCACATTACTCTACTAGCTTGGTAACTATTATGTCAATCTCACGTCAGTCACAGAGCTCAGTGTTTGTATCCCAGATTATAAAGACAATTTACTTTTATCCGATACAACTCACTTTCACCATGTTCCTTCCAGTGTTACTATGAAGACATTTTCCTGTAACTATGGCTCATCAAAAAAAAATTCCTCTGACCTATAAAGTTTTTTTAAATGCTTCCACTTTCGAAGTTAATATCCCGCTTGTACATCTGTGATAGGCTCGTAACTGATGCAGAAGTGAATGTGATGATGTGTGCTGGAACATTGTACTCTGTTCATTAATACTCACAGATTGAATACTAGATGAGATGATGGCGTATAGTGTCATTGTAATCCTTGATTAATATTGATCAAGTTAATGAAGCGTGCATAGTAATGAGACTGTAAGCTATCAGAGAGAAGCAATTGTTGTAGTATATATATTCAGATACCACCCGTGTTTAGATCATAAATGTGTCATCTCTCATCATAATGCAGGTTATTATGATTGAGGCAAACCTGGTAAGTTTGAACATTATTTGGTTGTCAACAATCCCAGCAAAACTGAGGTGGATTCTTATCATAATAAGACTAGTTTTTCTATTATCATGAAGGTGTTACAGGAATCATACTGTAAGAATGTTTTATGATATGTTGGTGGGGTACAATGTATATTGCTTATTTTTGTCAAATTTTATGGGACTACCATTTTTTTAAAAAGAGATGTAATATTCAACAATTTAATCTTGGGTATGAACGATTGTTAATGATATAATATGCCGTTCTTGTATAGCGCATATCACATTATGATACAATGTCTCTATGCGCTTGCAAAGGACTTTGTTAATAACCACTAATACATGTTTAATATCAGCACTGTGATTTACAGTGTCCGTGCATTGTACCCATCATCAAAGGTTTGATGACATTTGTAGCTCTCGCTTCTGTAATATGACATCTGGAGGCTATTGTTAGATTAATGATCCATTTGTGTTTAATGGGTCTAGTACAGGTTAAAGAGGCTCTGGTGTGGGTTTTCATGGGGAGTGAATCATAATTTGCTGACACCAGACTTTGTCAAAAGCACTGGTAATACCTGTAATAGAGCTACATTTCTGGAGCACAGCAAAACAAGTTGTCCCACCATAAACATTCTTCGGCCTGCTTCGGGCCAGGGAAAGTGAGATAATGACTTTGCCATGTGGGGCAAAGGGTAGAATATACAGAACATTACATAAGGTGTGTTGGTCATAAAACTCATAGTGATGGACAACACCTGTTATTGGGTAAGCACCCATGGTGTCAAACTCCCCATGAAAGCCCACGACAGAGCCTCTTTAAAGGGATATCATGGTGATATTATATTCGTACCAAATGGGCTGACAACTATACTCAAAATGGGTGTGATATGTTCAGATTTTTGTATCAGGTTAAAGGAACCATGGACATTTGTGAGACTACTGGTATTTGGTGCTTCCTAAATTGTACATCCTCAGTACTGAATAATAGTTCATGGCTGTACCCTCCCCCCCCCCAAAAAAAAATTTTGAAAACTTACACCCTCCCCCCAAAAAAATTTTTTTGAAAACTTACATTTTTTTATTGAAAATTTTCACAAAATCCACAAAAAATGTGCATCAAATCCCTCAGTTTCATTTCTAAAAATGCAAAAGCGGCCTCATGATCAGCTTGGTCACTTTACTCCCTCGCTTTCAAACTTCTTTGAAAATTTTTACACGTCTTGCCCCCCCCCCCTCCCCCCGGAAAAAAATTTTGCGTACGGCCCTGCTTTGGTTTTTAATATGTAGTGGATTACATGTAGTTACATCTTTTCTATTAATTAACTGGTACTTGGTGCTTTTTGATGAGTTTTTTCTGTAATTCCTTTGGAGTATACTTTACAAAGTGTAGATGATTTATCTTATAAAACACTCTCTAAATTTATCACACTTTAACCAGGAACAAATCCAAAATTTCATCAAAAGTCTTGATCTAATAGATTAGAAATCCATCTTTAATATTGATTATAATTTCTTCATCAAATTTTTTATTTATCCTTAATAACAATCAACTTGATTAGTTTCTAATCTAACAAATTTAGGGTGCAATGCTATATACATGTATGTACAATCTTTTTTATTACATAAAATAAACATGCATGTCATAGTTTATTGCCTCTTAATTTGTACTGATATTGGATGAAGCGGGGAGATCATATTGCTGCATCAGTGCAGAAACGCTCTTAAGCAGTGTGAAAGGCATTCTCTTGTAAATCAAAGAAAGAAGAAAATTCGCTGTAAAACAGTAATTATGCTACGATATCTGCGAATATCATCGTCAATTACCTTACAAAATGCATGGCTACCACCTAACAACTACCTGTCTGCTAGCTGTTGTTTATTGTGTACCCTATCTTCTAATTATAAGGCCACTAACATGACATGGTGGCAGCAGTGGGATGTCACATTAATGGCATTTTAACCCTTTGGATACTGGAACTGGGTGTCCCTATATGTATTACAATAAAATTCAGTGGTCAGTGGGTTAATTAGAGGTAGGGTACGCCAGAAATAACAACTAGCACACAGTTAATTTCTACTTTGTAGTTCATGTAAGCTAGGTAATCGATAGTCACGCTTGCAGATATTGTAACAAACTCCAGAACAATAGAGTGTCACAACTACATGTAGATTTCCATTAGAAGAGCTTTAAAATGTGTCATACATATTAAGGGCAGGGCTTGGCACTAACTGGTGCACAAGACAAACGCTCCCCCCCCCCCCCAAATTTGGGTCTGGACCCCTAGAATTTAACCATTTTAACACTGTGCATGACTGTTCTTCTAATGTTTCACAACCTTTGAAAAGTGCATCCTAAATCCAGGTGGAATATTTATTGTCATCAAATTCATCTGGTAAACATCCTTTTTTTTTCTCTATTTCTCTCTTGACAGCCCAAACAACTATCCCTTGGTACAATCATATCCTTCACATTGCTTTGTGTGGTACCTGTCCTCTTTCTCCTCTTCATCTTGTGGTTGTTATGGTTAACTACATGGAGACACATTCATCAGGAACCCCTCTGTTCCTCTGGCTCGCATCGATCCGATGGAAGATATCGACAACAGAACGGAGACGTCTACTATGATGTCTATAATGTAAGTTTCAAAACTTCTTCCAATCACCGGCAGTTGAATTAATTTGTAGACATTGAAATAAAACTGATAATTGAATTGATGATTGATTTATTCAACCCTATATCACCTTTGTCAAACATATTCATATTTATTTGCATCGATGTGATATTGTACATTTGTTTCTTTACATTTTGGTAAGTCCACCCTAGAAGTTTCACTGTTTCGGTTAAAGGACATAAATTCGAACAGCATTTTAAAAAAAGAAATGAGCAAAATCGGTCAAAGAATAAGAAAGTTAGACTCATTAACATTTTCTAGTAAATTACCCTTGGCTCTGCATATTGGCAACAATGATGACATCATATGCGAGCAGGTCTCCATTCACTTTGTGAATGAAATTTCACATTTTTGCAATTTTTTTGGAAGTTACACATTTTATTACCCCACAGTCAAAGTATATTATGTAAAATGCAATTCTTCTGAACATAGATTGACCACTGGGGTTAGAAAATGTTTAACTTCCAAGGAAATTGAGAAAATGTGAAATTTCATGTATAAAGTGAATGGAGAGCTGCTCGCATATGATGTCATCAGTGTTGCCAATTTGCAGAGCCGAGAGTAATTACTAGAAAATGTAAATGATTGTAGTTTTCTTATTCTTTGACCGATTTTGCTCATTTCTTTTTTAAAATGCTGTTCAAATTTATCTCCTTTAATTGAAACAGAGAAATTTCTTGGGTGGACTTTCCCTTTAATATATTTTCTCAGTGCAAGAAATTGTACAGAAATTAGAAAACGTATTTATAAAAGAATTTACTTCACACACTTGATGCATATGCATTTTATATGATATACTGTAAATGCAGAAATATTCATGGTAAATAAATTTTTGTGGATTCCGCGCTATTTTCGGCAGGCGCGAATTGTAGAACTCACAAAAATATGAGCAAGATTTCATATGCATTGAAATATCAAATCAAATAATTGCACTTTTGCAAGTGAGTAATTTTGCTGCACGAATTTAACAACCCGCGAATATGTTCTTGGGACGCTCAGCGCGAAATTTAATCAGGGGAAAATAACAGCGTTTACAGTCAGAGAATTACAAGATAAGTATGGAGCTTGATATGCTTGATATGCTTAAGAGGTGGTATGGCTCAGTGGATAAGTCTCCGGAGTTTGAACCAGAAGGTCTGCGAACCCCTGCGACGGCACTAATGTCCTTTGGCAAGACATGAATCTACGTTTGCCACGTCTTTCAGATGGTGACGTTAAAGGTCGGTCCCAGACGTAAAAAATCATGTTTGATTGATAAATGTCTGTAAAAACCCAATTCAACAACAACAACAACAACAACTTGATATGTTTGCTCCCCCTCAGTTGAACTACAAACAAAACTTAATTTATCTGAGAGAGTGAGTTGCTGTTTAAGAAAAAAAACAGAAAGAAAGTGGGGAGGGGAATGCTGGTTTCCTAACTACAGTCATGGTGACACCTGTCTAAGACGTTCCGATGATGCTAGGATATGGACAATGTTTTTGTGTCCTGATATAAATCAATATGTAGGGAAATATTTGGTTGCCAGCAATTGAACATGAAAATAAAAAGTATTTGATAGGGTTTTATTGTATTACTACTGTCCTTTATTGTTTTCAGCTCTATAGTTACAAACCCATGGCATCGAAAGTTCATTCAATTTCTTCATTGTCTTTATTCTTCAACTCTAGGGCTCTTCTATGATGGCCCTGAAGTACGCTGGACAACAGGTCATGTGCGACGTAAACTTTGCATCCCAAGTCATGAATTTCACACCCCAGGTCCTGAATTTCGCATACCGGGTCCTGAACTTTGCATCCTAGGTCATGAATTTCGCGCCATGGGTCGTGAATTTCATGAATGGGATGCAAAGTTCGCGCCATGGGTCGTGAATTTCACGACTGGAATGCAAAGTTCATGCCATGGGTCCTGAATTTCGCATCCGAGGTCATGAATTTCGCATGAATTTCGCATGAAATTCATGACCTGGGATGCGAAGTTCACGACCCGCGATGTGAAATTCAGGACCTGGGATGCGAAATTCACATCGCACATGACATGTTGTCGAGCGTACTTCAGGATGCTATACTCTTCAGTAAGAATTCACAGCTTTATACATGTATGGACATAAAGGAATGGAATTATGACTCTTTTTGATTTTCCTCAATTTCTTACCAGTCTCTTTTACGTCTCCCTTCACATAAGAAAATCTTTTTCCTGTAATATCTGTGAAATTAATTGGAAAGGCAGCCAAGAATGTGGGCATTTTGTAAAAGGTCACGAATGTAAAGGTGCGTTCAGATATGATGCGACTTTGTGCCGCCATATTGTGCTGGCACATTTTTTGGGTTCAGATATGATGTGACTTTGTGCTGCCACTTATGCTAATGAACACGCATTTACGCGTCAACTCTCAAATACGAGAGAATTTTGTCAAAACTTGCTCAAACAATCTCATGACAACAATTTTTGCACTAACTTTTTAGGAATTTGATTGATGCACATTTTCTTTTGCAGCCAGGCAGCAAGCCAAAATGTGTCCTGCCTTGGCGACATTTTTTTGTCGCCCTATACCTCATAGACCTGTACACAAAAAATGTGGTGGTACAGTTTAGCAGCACAAAGGCGCATATCATACCTTAAGAATGATTTTTTTGACCTTACAGAAGAGAGCATCCAAGATTTACCTGATCTCCAATGGTAACGCCAGTCAACGAACGCAACACCTCGAAGAAAAATGGATCATTCCCGAGAGTGAGGTCGAGATGGGGAAACTCATCTTTAGTGGAGAGTTCTCCTATGTATGTGAGGGAGAGCTGAAGCAAGGGAGTGAAGACCCAATCAAAGTGGCTATTAAACTTCTCAGAGGTAAGCTGTCTTCAAAATAAGCGAGTCATTTGAGTGCAATGACTAAAGCATAGTTTTTACAACCGAGCGAATGATTTGCAAAGGATGCGAATGTCCAAAACATGGCAAGGTCCAACATTTGCACTTTATGCTCCAAAAGTTCACCAGACTTGTGCGGGGTTTTGGAAACAATGGTAATTGATTTTTTAAAAGTTTGAAATTTCTTGTAAACGTTTCCCGCATCTCACAAGCAAATGACAGCGCTTCCGAACCCATGGGCATGTGTAGCGAACTTTTTTCGTAGTCTAAAATATGAATATTGGACTTTGCCACTTTTTGCGGCATTTCGCAAATTTTTCGCAAATGCTTTACGATAGGAAGTTTTTTACCCGTGAATAGAAGAAAGGGAGGGGCTAAAACAAGGCAACTACATTTAGGAGCCTGGGACCAGTTCAAAGAGGTTGTTAAACTATACAGAGTTAAAGACATTGGTTAACATTCATAACAATATGAATATTGGACTTTGCCACTTTTTGCGGCATTTCGCAAATTTTTCGCAAATGCTTTACGATAGGAAGTTTTTTACCCGTGAATAGAAGAAAGGGAGGGGCTAAAACAAGGCAACTACATTTAAGGAGCCTGGGACCAGTTCAAAGAGGTTGTTAAACTATACAGAGTTAAAGACATTGGTTAACATTGTTTTATGATTTTAAAAAATCTTGCTTCGTTACTTGAAAATGGGATAAACATAAGGGTTATAGTGTAAAAATACCAGTCTGAAAGTTTCAAAGTATAATATCCACAGGAAGTTTTTAAATATCAAAACTGTGAACCAATGTTTGAAAAATATACGAGGGTCGGTTGCACAGAATAGACATAAGGAGTGCGCATGCGCGTATGACTCACCAATACCGTACTGTGTGTATTGGCGTATCACGCAGCGGGAGGCACATAACGGCATTTTCAAATTCAAGCAAAGTGGTCCTCTTAGTGATTGTGTCGTGAGACGAAGGATAATAACATCGCCGTTTGCATAACTTACATTTTTTCATTCCAAATTATGGTTGGTTTCAGGGTTTTTGAGTACAAATACAAGTACTCATACACATGTTTCATCTTAGTTTGAGAATTTTTTAAATCAGCTACTCATAAAGTTAGCCAATGCCTTTCAGTTTCCTAAGAAAGATATGGATTATTTTTACATTAATGTTGGAAAAGAGAATTACCTCTTTATTTGGGAGTTCTCCTATGTCTCCAGTTCTCCATTACATTTTTCAAGTGCTCAACTATTTGTCCTTTATATTAGATAGTAAAAATGCCAGCATTCCTGAAAAAATAAAGAACACCAATAAAAATGACATTTTTCCATTAATTACTATTTAAAGATATATTGTACCATTGTACCTACACTGATAATAAAGGGGATCAAGGGGGTCTACTCCTCCCCAGGGTGGGGGGGGGGGTTAGATCATATTTAGGCACTTGATTGTGCTCTACTTTGGGAAGAGGGAGGGGTGAGGTGTTAGTATTTGTGTTTGCAGATCTTCATGTAACTATTAAGTTTTTCATTAAAAATGTATTTTTTGAACTCCTTGTTTCTATTTCTTTCTTTTTTTTTCAGATGAGAACGATCCCGAGTCAATGACTGAATTAAGAAATGAATTTCAGGTTCTGGCCAACCTTGGCAAGCATCCCAACATTCTCATGCTTCTTGGGCAATGCAACAGAGTCTTCGAACAATCAAGTAAATATGTGAACTAATGTTTTGGTGATTAGGGGAGGGTAGTGTCTAGGGTGTCTAGGCCAGGGAAAAATCTGTTTAATGCAGTGTTATTCGCTTAGTACAGAGATGCTTTAAGAATCTCTCTTAAGTAATTAAAAGCAATATAGTTTTTGTATTGCTAGAGAGAATAAAGATTATGGGGTTATGGCAGAGAGCTTAAAATGCTAACTGCTTAATTATCAAATTCCCATAGGCTTAATACGGTTCTCGGACTACTCCCCCGGAGGACAACTCCCCCGGGTACAACTCCCACCTGAAAACTCCCCTGGAGGACAGCTCCCCCGGAGGGCAACTCCCCCGGAGGACAACTCCCCCGGAGGACGACTCCCCCGCAGGACAGGTCCCCCGGAGGACATCTCCCCCGGAGGACAAATCCCCCGGAGGACTACTCCCCCGAAGACAACTCCCCCGGTGGACAACTCCCCCGGAGGACAACTCCCCCGGAGGACAACTCCCCCGCGGACGACTCCCCCGGAGGACGACTCCCCCCGAGGACGACTCCCCCCGAGGACGACTCCCCCGGAGGACGACTCCCCCGGAGCACAACTCCCCGGGGGATGACTTCCATCACACAACTCCCCCGGAGGACACCCCCCCCCCCTTAAGGACAAAATTACTCATGAAATTTGTTTTTATGACAACGTCTTGCTCGTGAGGAACTGTAAAATAAATCTTTCCTTTTTATAAATCAAATTTAAGTAATTAATCCAGTATTTTTTTGTTTTTATTACAACTCTCCCGGAGGAGAACATCTCCTCGGGGATGACAAACGGGGATGGGCGAGGGGTAGAGGGTTGCTATTCGTTTAATAAGGTATTAGGTCATTTGTCGCTCTAATTGCTAACTTTAAAACAAAAATACCCACCCTTTTGCTCCCATTTTTGCGCCAAAGTACACATTCAAGAAAATAGAAACTCTAGTAATGGGTACGCTTTTCCGCCCAAGGGTGTTGGGTTTGACAGCTTCAGCGGCACACTCCCATCGGAACCAAATCTGATCATGAGAAGAGAGAAAAGAGAGGAATAAAATAAAGAAAGGAAAGTGAGGAACCTAAGTAGGAAGCTACAAAAGTAGAGAATGGTGTATCTAGTCGTAGTCTTCAGGAAAAGGGGGAGATGGCCCACAATCAAGCTTAAGAATAGAAGTCACTTCGCTCGATCAGCAGCCGTGATTGGGTCCCGTTCCTTTTTTTTTAAATCTAAATGCACAATTTTCAGGCAAGATATCATATAAAAATCTTACTTTTTAGGGAAGCGGTCGACCCCCCCCCCCGAGATCCGGTATCCGCCCCTTTGTTAAACTCACTGACTATAAATGAAAAGAAAACCTTAACGGAATTTTACATTGAATGCATGTTAATTTCATTTTTGTTAAAGGACTTGTGCTTCTACGTATTTAGCGTCCAGCGAGCATGTGCGAATATCATTCTTTGCGCTGAAACCACATGAAAACATTAATAATAAAGTACCTCATTCAAGAGTAGAAGATAAACAAAAAGGAAAAGTCATCGTTATATTCTTATGATTTGACAAATTTGGACACATATTGAGCTTTGATATCTAAATTCGCTGATGAAATTAATCATTTTTCTTACTTAGAATATCTGCATTCAGCTGACCTGAAACCTAAATGTTTTATGTATTTGTTCTTCTTATTTTTTCTTTGTTATAGAGAGCCTAACAGTGCCTAAAGAAATCTATCAGTCATAAAGCTTGGAGAAAACATTAGTTTACTTATTAAAAATTACACTAATCCAATCTATGTTTGTCAGATAACATTTGATTCCATAATGTTTGCGTACAAAAATAAACAATCAACAAACATGATATGACCATTGCAATATGTTTCAATTGGTGAAACTTTGGCTTACTAATAAAACATATTAACAAATGTGTTTTTATACAATATCAGTTTTATTAGTTTGAGAATGGAAAACAACAATCACACAAAACAAACATACATTAACAAAACAAACATACATTAACAAAACAAACATACATACGAGTGGGTGTAAAAGTTTGAAAAAAATCCCTAAGAGACACAATTTCGTTTTTAAGTATTTATTTTCTTGAAAAAAAAACCCCTTAACAAAACAAGTGAAATCATTTCAAACAGGAGGCGTTCACAAAGTGCCCATGCAGTGCAGTCTTTAGTGGTGTAGATACAGGGGCTTCAGTATCGTGCGGGCTGTGTGTGTGTTGTGTGTGTGTGGGGGGGGATAGGTGATGACCCGCCACATTTCGAAGTTTGGAAGTTGGTGTAGTATAAACGCGTATACAAAAATACATCTATGGGGCAATCCCCCCCAAATGAGAACCTTTAAGATTATGGCATAATGTTCGGAGGATTGGGCCTGGATGATTACATTAGAAGACAAAGTGATGGCTCGAAACGGCAATATATAAAAAAAAAAAAAAGAAGAAGAAGAACAAATACATAAAACCTCTAGGTTTCAGGTCAGCTGAATGTAGATATTCTAAGTAAGAAAAAATGATTAAATTCATCAGCAAATTTAGATACCAGAGCTCAATATGTGTCCAAATTTGTCAAATCATAAGAATCTAACGATAACTTTTCCTTTTTGTTTATCTTTTACTCTTGAATGAGGTACTTTATAATTAAATGCTTTCATGTGGTTTCAGCGCAAAGAATGTTACTCGCACATGCTCCCTGGACGCTAAATACGTAGAAGCCAAGTCCTTTAACAAAAATGAAATTAACATGCATTCAATATAAAATTCCGTTAAGGTTTTCTTTTCATTTATAGTCAGTGAGTTTAACAAAGGGGCGGATACCGGATCTCGGGGGGGGGGGGGGGGGGGGGGGGTCGACCGCTTCCCTAAAAAGTAAGATTTTTATATGATATCTTGCCTGAAAATTGTGCATTTAGATTTTAAAAAAAAGGAACGGGACCCAATCACGGCTGCTGATCGAGCGAAGTGACTTCTATTCTTAAGCTTGATTGTGGGCAATCTCCCTCTTTTCCTGAAGACTACGACTAGATACACCATTCTCTACTTTTGTAGCTTCCTACTTAGGTTCCTCACTTTCCTTTCTTCATTTTATTCCTCTCTTTTCTCTCTTCTCATGATCAGATTTGGTTCCGATGGGAGTGTGCCGCTGAAGCTGTCAAACCCAACACCCTTGGGCGGAAAAGCGTACCCATTACTAGAGTTTTTATTTTCTTGAATGTGTACTTTGGCGCAAAAATGGGAGCAAAAGGGTGGGTATTTTTGTTTTAAAGTTAGCAATTAGAGCGACAAATGACCTAATACCTTATTAAACGAATAGCAACCCTCTACCCCTCGCCCATCCCCGTTTGTCATCCCCGAGGAGATGTTCTCCTCCGGGAGAGTTGTAATAAAAACAAAAAAATACTGGATTAATTACTTAAGTTTGATTTATAAAGAGGAAAGATTTATTTTACAGTTCCTCACGAGCAAGGCGTTGTCACAAAAACAAAATTTCATGCGTAATTTTGTCCATAAAGGGGGGGGGGGTGTCCTCCGGGGGAGTTGGGTGATGGGAGTCATCCCCCGGGGAGTTGTGCTCCGGGGGAGTTGTCCTCCGGGGGAGTTGTCCTCGGGGGAGTTGTCCTCCGGGGGAGTTGTCCTCGGGGGGAGTTGTCCTCGGGGGGAGTTGTCCTTGGGGGAGTTGTCCTCCGGGGGAGTTGTCCTGCGGGGGAGCTGTCCTCCGGGGGAGCTGTCCTCCGGGGGAGTTGTCCTCCGGGGGAGTTGTCAGGTGGGAGTCGTCCCCGGGGGAGTTGTCCTCCGGGGGAGTTGTCCTGATACGGCTTAATACAGCAGACACTGCTACCCCATAACAAATGGTTTAATGGTCCTTTTGAATGGGGTATACAGGTGAGAGATAAGTGCATGTCAGGTAAACAGTAATGGATACCAATGCAGATAGGATTTGAAATTATGAGCCAAGTCTGAGAAATATTCAGTGGATTATTTTTACCGATATATTTGTGGATTTCAGATATTCAAAAGCCTATTTGAAAGAAGATATCATCGATAGCCTAATGTGTATGGCATGAGTGACTGTTCATGAGTGAGTGAAAAGCACAGCTGTATCAGGAGATGATAATGATCAGCATGACACGTACTTTCTGAAATTTAGGCTTTCCTTGTTAACAGTTTTAAAATTTCTTCCCCTTACAGTCCAAACCTGCCTGGTTATGGAATACGTGGCTCGTGGCGACATGCTTCGAATCCTCCGAAGATGTCGAAGTCGAAGGCGAGATCAGCCTCCTCTAGACCCGTTGCCTCAAGAAGAACTACTTAGCTTCGCTTGTGATATCGCACAGGGGATGAGACACGTAGCAGCTCTTAAAGTAAGTCATTTCAGTAAAATGAACATCTCGACTTTGCCTGTGATAAAGCACAAGGGGAGTTTCATATTAGTGTCTATTAAAGCCCTTGTACAGTTTTTTTTGTAGCAAAAGGAGAATTGCCATGTTGTCACCCTTCAAGTTTCAAGTTTCAAGTTTCAAGTTTCCTTTATTTCATTTCAACTCAACATATTACAAAAATATGAAATAATAACCATACAAATCAATACAGGGAATATGTAAGCAATAATACTATGTAAGCAATAAGACAATACAAGGAAATAGAAAATGTTTTCGGTAGGCATAGAAAGATATGTGTGTGAGATCATGTGATAATCCATTCATGCTTTCTGCTAAATTTTAGCGTAAATGTCTGAAAGGAATGCTATAGAATGATCATACTCTGCCCTACACTATGACCTCTGCATGCTGACCGCTCCCCACACAACGTTCACAGCACTTTGTTGTGCTCGACTCACAGTAGAATTCCTGTTGGTTTTACATGTGTGCAGGCACTGTGTGATGCATTTCAGTATTGTCTTCGGGGATCTAAACCTAAGTTTGGACATTTTGATTGTCAAATACACTCACTTTAATGAGTTTTTATGTAATATCCTTCACATCATAATAGTTTTAGGATACAATCTTACATATCATCTTGCAATGAATTCAAATAGTGAAAGTGTGTTTTTTGTTTAGATTTCCACAAAATATACATTATCTTTAAAGTTAGTCGTGAAGTGGTAAGTAAAGAGTTTTTGCTGAAAGTCACCATATTGCCATAATTTTCTGACTAGTTGAGAAAGGTGTCATGTCAGTGTTTGTTCTCTTTTGTCAAAAGGTATAATACCCATGAAATTCTGATTTGTTTTGTTTAGTATAGTCATAAAAAAACTTCTTCAAGTATAGACTGACTTCTTACTCATGAATACAATTGTGCAGTTGAGGATAGAGAGTTATCTCAAATCATGATCTTAGCGAACAGTTCTTATGTGCTTTTTTTCAGTATGTTTACATGAATCTGTGTGCCAAGAATGTTCTGATTACCTTCAACAACAAGGCTAAGCTGTGTGATTTCAGTATGGCTACCGAGGTTCAGAAACCGTCAATACCAATACCATTCATGGAACCTAGAAATGTAAGTATAGTCACTGTCTAGTGAACAGCCAAAAAACAGGCTTGCTTGCAACCATTTCTTTCAATCTATTACAGCATGCCATAGAAACAATTTTCCTGCATTCCTACTTCTACCATTCTTCTTAATTCCCTAATAGCAAGGGGGACAGCATGCTGTATCCTCTGGAAATAATCAAATTATTATTATTATCATTATTGTTAATAATAACAACAACAAGAATGAATTTGTCATGATGGTTTAAGTATTTGGGAATCGGTTTAAATGACCCACTCAGAGGTCATCACAAATGTACCTGTCATAGGTGGCGGGGGAAAGGGGGGGGGGGATCGTGTTCCCTCGATTTTTAAAGTTTAATATTTTTTTATTTTGTTAGCATTTTGTTATAGATTTTGTATTTGCGAAACTGTTCAAAAGATAAATGTGATGGAAATAGATTATTAAACTTTGTTTGGGGGGGGGATTTCAAATTCACACTTTCCGCTTTTTAACCAGTTGACTACTGAATTCTTCCATTCCCACTGGCCTAATATAGGGGGCACCCTGTTCCAGTAGCCAGTGAGTTAACAATAACAATAATGATTTATAACACATACTGGTCAAGTAGCCATTTACGGTATGAAAATTTGTACGAAGTAGGTTAGTCTATTTCAAATTAGTGATATACATGTATCTTCTGGGTGCTATTTTCCTGCGTGAGGATATAATTTTTTTGCCTTCGATACCTGTGACAGTTTTGAAGTGATTCATAAATGTTTTTCAGTTGGTTATTGTCTTGAGGAAGGTTTCTGAAGCATTTTTAAATAAGTTGGTTATGAATATCTCACTGGTTGCTCTTCATTGAACTAAGGGTTAACAATAACCTTTGAAAACATAATATTGATCTAAACTTATCCTAAATTTCTGAGAGATTTTTCTTCGACTATATGGACTGTACATGATAACTCTGGTCTATCTGTTGTTTGCTTTTGACAGCGTGGAATGAAGAGATGGATGGCATATGAGGCCCTGCTGGAGGGCCAGTATACAATGAAGAGTGATGTGTAAGTATTCCTTGTTGAACAAAAGTGATCAATTAATAATCATAATGTTAATAATTAAAAAAATTTCTTGTCAGAATGGGGTAGGGTGAGTTTTGCCACATTTGCATTCACATAGGTGGTATCTATATATTTCTTCATATTTTGACCTATCCCATGAATTTACAAGATATTATATACCGGTAAATGAAACAGACTGTTCTCATGTAAGTCAAACTGAACACCAAGCGACCCACTAGAAGACCTGTAGAAAGCACTATTTTCACTAATTTATTACCATTGTTTTGGTAATAAAGGCTTTTCTATCCCTCATTGAAAATTTGTTGCTCTTGGATTGGTCGAGAGCCCTCCATGTGATTAATCATAATCTTACTAGAAAAATGAAATTCCTCAGAGATCAAAATAGGTCATGACGTCAGAGTTAAATAGTTTTTGAACTATTTTGCCTCCGGGGCCGTTCCACAAAACTGCCATAAGTGTTAACTTCTTGGATATCCCATTGAAATGTGTGTTGTAGAGTTAACACACGTTTCAATGAGGTGTCAATGAAGTGAAACTTATTTCGGTTTCGTGAAACCACCGTCCTGGTCCCCTAAACTCATGCAATCTCTTGGACACACCGAACAGTTAGCTGTCTCCACCAGGTAACCCTCGCGATGTGACGGCGCTCACATTAACAGTCTAACGTTAACTTTACATTAATGTTACAACTTAACAGTTTTTACACGGGCCTATTCTAGTCTAACTCGGTGCAGTTTAAATTATGGTGAGTGCGATTACTGCTTTTGAATTTCATTTATTATAGACCTAGACCTGATCTAATTGGATCTAATTTTTTATGAGGGATATAAAACAAATATACAGGACCTTTCATTCGGAAATCTAGTTCAATCTATGGGGTCGGTCTCAGCGCCTACAGTCAATCGCCCATTTTCCCTAGGGGCTAGCGCCCCTCGGGCAAATAGGCGACTGCAGTTACTTCGACCGACCCCATAGATCGAACTAGGTTTCCTCGGGCCCTGTATATTTGTATATTATTATTATCATTCAGGTTTTTTTTCTTTTTACATTTCAGATGGTCTTATGGCATTGTATTATGGGAGATTGTAACCTTAGGTAAGTAAACTGTGAAAAGTAGTCTCACGGATAATACTGGTAAAACTTTATAGTGGGAATGCATTAGTGGATCTTCCTATTTGTAATATTACAGGTATTCAGTATTATGCATATCAAGCATATTAAAGGGGATACCCAATGCTGTTTCTTCATTTAAAGGAGCATGATTTTATAGCAGAAAATCATCTACCTAAAGTTTTGAAAAAGTCGTGTTGCCAAGAAAAACCCAAAATATGGTAAGATTTCAGCCTGTTTTTGGCCCCTCAGCTGTGTCCCAGTTTCAATTGGGTACCCACAATGACGTCATTGTGGTTACCTTGTCACGCAATTCTAGCAAAATGCGTGCAAGGTATAATACATATTGTACAGTCTAGCGCGTTCCACAACTGCAATGCGTGAAGCTGGGTAACCACATCTACGTCATACCTCATACTCAAATTTTTAGATCAACCCTTGACTGATCACAAATAATTTGCCAAAATGCATTGGTTTCAATTGAAAATCATCAAATTTTTAATATTATTGTTCTTAGAATTCTGTTCTCGATCATATATCAAAAAAATTTAGCCATTGTGTAATCACTTTAAGAATCGCTGATTGTGCTTATACATGTATATTCCCATTTAGACTGCATTGAGAAGTATGATTTGCATTACGGTTATGCTGTTTAACTCTTTTTTATAAAAAATTGTTGTTGGTTCAGGTTGGAAGGAAGTTACATCTGTCTCAGAGCCTGGGAAGGGGGGGGGGGGAGAGAAAATCTTTTTGTTCGAAATTTCAATTAGGTACATGTGCCCATGATGTGGTAGGCTTGAGGTGATGTCAAGTACAAAAAAAGTTTGTGGCAGATAAATTCACTTCGTATGTCAACATATCCCAGCAAGCAGAGCTCTTGCCACTCAAATCCTACAAACACACCCACAACCTGCGCAGTGCTAAAGATACTCTGCTTCTTCAAATCCCCACATGTAAAACAAAAATAACATTATGAGATCGAGCATTTCCCTGTGCAGCCCCCAAACCGTGGAATAACTTGCCATTGGAAATCAGGACATCCCCAACTGTAGAAACACTTAAAAAAAGGCTCAAAACATATCTTTTCACCTAATTCTTACTCTCTTTAAGCATATCAGGAGTTCTTCATTGCAGAAGAATATATGTATATAGGTTCTGCACTCTGTAAATTGATATATCATTATTATACAGTATTATTATTATAAATGACACCCACCTCCTCAAGCATAATAACTTTAATAGTGTCGGCCTTTAGGCTTGTTCAGATATATGCTACAAGCCTCTATGAAAAACCCCTATGGTTTTTTTATGCCTCCACTCCCAAGGGGGTCGGAGGCATTATTTAGTGTTCAGATATGGGGCAGCAAAATATGCCTCTTATGTATATGAATGCGCATTAAAGCATCATTGCTCAAATAAAGGAGATTTTTGTCAAAAGCGAAAGTTACGCAGACAAACTCATGACATATATGTTATGCTAAATTTTGAAGACTTTGATTGGTCTGCTGCTTTTTGCCGCTGGGAGGTAAAAAATGTGCCTCTTGCCTCAATATTTTTATTTTTTTGCCTCCTCATATTCCGTTCATTTACTATGCAAAAAAACAGGGGGGGGGGGTTGTCGCATCATGCCTGAACAAGCATTTAAATTTACAGTTGTGTGTTCAATTGATTGCGATTGTACGGAACTGAGAAACATATCTTTCCATTTGGAGTGCCTTATGCTAATAAGTGAGAATCTGCCGTAATCAATGAGCTCCGTGATCATAATCGTTAGAGTGGCCCAAACATTGTTCACCTGAGCTTTATGACATCATGTTGAGATCATTATTAAGAGCATCACCCCTGGAGCAAAGTTTAAGTTAAATGATTGAATTCATCATATTTGTATTGATTTGAGTGACATTGTATATTTCAGGTGGAGTGCCTTACGCTAATAAGCAAGAGTCTGACTCAGCCAATGAGCTCCATGATCACAATCCTTTAGAGTGGCTCAAGCATAGTTCACCCGAGTTTTATGACATCATGTTACGATCATTGTCAGAACATCACCTCTGGAGCAAAGCTTAAGTTATAAATGATTGAATTCATCGTGTTTGTACTAATATGAGAAACATTGTATATTTCAGGTGGAATGCCTTATGCTAATAAGCGAGAATCTGACATAATCAACGAGCTCCATGATCATAATCATTTAGAGTGGCCCAAACATTGTTCACCCAAGCTTTATGACATCATGTTACGATCATTATCAGAACATCACCCCCGGAGGAAAGCTCGAGTTAAACGATTCAATTCATTGTGTTTGTACTAATATGAGAAACATTGTATATTTCAGGTGGAGTGCCTTACGCTAATAAGCGAGAGTCAGACGTCATCAATGAGCTCCGTGATCATAATCGTTTGGAGTGGCCCAAGCACTGTTCACCTGAGCTGTATGACATCATGTTGAGATGCTGGCACAGAAGACCAGAAAGCAGGCCAACCTTTGATAGGATCTTCAAGGATATCAAAGCTCTTAAGAAGTCTGGAACGGTAAGCTTTATCATCCCAATACCCTGTGGACTTCTGAATTCTGTTATTCTCATAGGCTTTAAGGGAACCAGAACCCTGGGGAAAAATCAATTTTTTATGAAAAGAGAGGATAGAGAGAAGCAGTTAAAAAACAACGTTCCATCAAAATTGGTTACAAAATGAGAAAGTTACGAAAGTTTGAAAAGTCTCGATTTTACTTTTTATGACTCCCCTCAAATTGGCCATGTTACTTCAAAATGGCATGCCTTTGTTTACAACTCTTGATATGTTTTGTACACATTATTTCATATTTTCTCCATTTCTCAAGGTGCAACCTGTCTCCTTCTTTAATAGCTCAAGATATATCATGGTAAAATGTATTTGACACAACATATGTTGAGGTCAAAAATAGACAAGCAGCATCTTTAGAGATAATGGAGAAAATATGAAATTTTGTATACAAAACATATGGAGAGTTGTCCACAAAAACCTGCCATTTTGATGAAACATTGCCAATTTGATGATCGCCATAGAAAGTAACTTGAGACTTTTCAAATTTTAATAACTTTCTCATTTCGTAACCGTTTTTGATGGGGCATTTTTGAAATTGCTTCTCTCTATCCCCTCTTTTCATTAAATTGACTTTTCCCCAGGGTTTGAGTTTCCTTTATGCTGTTGCCTGACAATACATGCTGGTGCCTGTATTATACCTATGGGAAATATGAGAATTAAATTAGTTCTTAATTATACCTGTATGCTTTTATGTATGACATTAACCCCCCCCCCCCCCCAACACACTCACACACAAAAAAGTCATTGCCTGCATTATACATTATGTACATGTTATGTCACTGAAATACAAAAACTCATGGAATGGTGTGTATTGCCCCAACAAAAAAAACCCAAAAAACAAAGGCCTCAGTCATTCTAGTTTCGTAAAATTTCATAAAGTACTTTTGTAAATGGACCTGTTTATGGTATTCAAATTTATACACGTTTCTCTCCAGAACCCTTGATTACTATTCACTTCACCTGCTATGCATATAGCATCTGAATAGAAGGAATCCAATTTGCATACATTAGTTGTTGCTATGTTGGAAAAGCATCTGGCATGCTTCTTAGTTGTCAGGGGAAACTTTTATTCAACAAGTATGCATGAAATTAGTAAACAGATCCATTAGAAGAATGGAAAAGTTATTTTTCATTTTCATTGTGGACCTTCTTTTTATTTGACCTTTTTACCCACAGCCTCAGATCAGTTTGAAGGACTACACATATCAGATGTATGCACCGATCAGACTTGATCTAGAGACGAGCACTGGACTTACGGACTCATTTGTCTAAGAAATCTACACAACTCATTTTTACTGAGCTGATAATGGTTACACCATTTCAAATCGAGGAATGAGATTAGCTCTTCATGTTATATATTTCATGCCTTTATTTAGAGTAGAATATGTTTAGTACTTAAAAAATGGTATACTGCTGGACTTTAACACAAATGTATACAGGTATATAAGAAGTACATAATTCAACGTAAACCTCTTCAAAATTAATCAAAACATGCAACAGTTCTGCAGTAAGGAAGTTATGCAAACTGTCAAACAAGCCTGATTACAATTTGGAGAAAAACTGTGACCTGTTTGGAAAATAAAACAGTTTAACCCTTTGCACGCGAAAGGTGCAGTTTTTCACATTCGTACAATTAAATTCAACAATCGTAATAATTAGTTTTCTCTGTCACCTTTGTACTACAGGACTAAGAAATGACTATAATGCTCAAGTAGTATCCATAGAATAGTTATCAGTATCATAGGTGCAATGAGGAAAGCAAGATTCGAAGAAAATATCAAACAAACAATGGTCATTATTATCCCCTCAGAATTAATTCAGCATGCAAAGAGTTAAAGAAAGTTGATTTTTACCTTATTGAAAATGGTTATTTGAAATGTTAATACATGAATAGGGAATACTTGTAGCTCTTTGGGATCTGTATTCATTTGGTAATTGGAGAATATTATTGTATTCATCATTGTAGAACATAATAGTTTTGTGGATGCAATGATTATGAATGAATGGAACTCATATCGTAACCTACATTGGCATTTGTTAACCACTTGTGTGTTCCTGCACATCAAGATAAAAACATGTAAATTCCTCTATCAAAATGTTCTGTGGAATGTCATGTAGTATTGATGAAAAGAATGTCAGTAGCGACTAAATATCTAGCACTACTATTTACAACTCAAGATGTGTTTCAAATTATGTCTGCACATGGTTTTAATTCATGTGCAGTGAGTGTTTTGTTTCTGATGTCTTTGTTTGAAAAAATAGGAAATCTAATTTCCTTTTGAAAAAGATGTTGATATCTTATGCCAAACCAATCCCTAAAAGAAAAAAAAATGCTTAAGCAAGAAGGGAAAAGGACGAGAGAATCTAGAAAGAGATGGAGCAGACAACGGATGATGACAAAGAAAATCTCAAAGCTTTCATGCTTCATGCGGGCTCCTCCCCCCTAGAGAGCACAATTCACTTGCTCACTACCGGCCCCCTAAAAATGAAATTCTAGCTGCATGCACTTGCCTGAACCAACCAGCTTATATAATTCATGAATGATGATTAAAATAGAGCGATTTGGTGCATAATGAACTGATGTGTTTCTTTATGTGCATTTTAAGACAAGAAAATTTACACTATGTAAGAGTCAAATTGTAATTCCTCTTTCATAATTCTATAGTCATAGAACGGTTGTTACATCAAAATGTGAAATGGGCAATATTAGATGAACAAAAATATTAGATTTGTATTCAATATTGAATTTGAATTAATATAGTTATGTACATTGAGAAATGATGTTACTAAATGCAAAATGGAGAATTCCTATCCATTAAGAGCAAAGCATTCCTCTACACATAAATCATGTTGGTTAATGTGATAAGATTTTATACCTGTCCTAGGTATCTTGAGGATATAAGCATGCAAGTATTAATGCATGTTTTTAAAGCAATTTTTTCTCATAAAATATATCTTCATGGTTATTGGTCTGATGAAGAAATTTAGTTGATGGCTTTAACTGTACAATAGTGTCTTAACAAAACATGATTTCTTATTTCGATACAGATAATTTTGATGGTATTCATATTATTTATGAAATTAATGTTTGAAATGTCAGATGCATATCACATATTGTCTTTTGATATATTTCTTCTATTAAGACATTTGCATAATTATTTGCCTGAAGGTGTTTATTTAGGTGTTTTATCTTTATGTCATTGTGTGAAAGAACACGTCTGGAATGCAAAATACAAAAATGCAAAATTAAAAATGTCTATTTTGACATATTGCAATAGAATTTTAGCAAAGATGATATCACAAGAAGATCGTATATCAATTTAGAAGGTCTACATTCTGTCTGTGAAATTATCAATCATTGTTTGAAAATTTAATTTTCAAAAATTTTCCATTTTGCGTTCCGGACGCGTTCTTTCGCACGACGACAAAAAAGATAGGACGCCTTAAATGGCTTCCATTTAACATAATCACCTTGAAATAACATGCCTTTCATTTTGATATACAGCTTGACTATCTAGAAGGTCTTCCATATTCTTACTCTTCATCTAAATAATCTAAAAGCAGCATACCTTGAAAAGAGTTAAAAATACTTCATGTTAATGGCTGGATATTTTAACTTGATTGAAGAGTCTTCCGTATTCCTTGTTTTTTTTTCAAGCAGGATAAATTGTAAGTGCCTTGAATGTGCCTTGATTGAAATGATTTGATTTTAAAAATATACTTAGATGGTCTTCCATATTTTTGTTACAAACATAATACTTGTGTGTACCTTGAAATTCTGTGGAAGTTCCTAAACTGAAATGATTGCATTTATAGACATGATGCAGCTTGATTAGTTTTTTTCCACATTCTTAAAGTTCGAAATAGTATATACCTTGATAAGATTATTAATTTGCCATTAATCTTCAGTGAAATGCCAGTACACCCATATTTTTATGAAAATACATGTACTATCATTATATCATTTTGTTAAAAATTTTGTAGTGTTGGATGAAACACTCTCGTCTTTCATTAAATGTACAAAGAAAGGAGAATATACTTTATGTCACAGAGGACTCACAACTAATAGCTATTGGAAAACTTTTAATGTTCTTTGCAGAAGTCAAGAATCACTTGCTATTTTTCATTATGAAACATTGTTGTTAATTGTTTGAATACATATGACACTTCCATAAAAGGTGTACTTCTCAAAGTGATATGTATTTAAAAAGGAATTATGCTAATACCAACATTATCCAGTGTAGTGCTTATCTGCTCCAGTACTGATAACATTAAGTAATATTTACCTACACCTAAAGAAAATAATATAAGTGGGAGAGAGGCTGAAATGTGTATTATCATGTATTCAATATATTTAGTCTTTCTTCTCTGTTTGTTATACTCTGATGTCGAATGTATTTCCAAAATGGCTGCTCTGTTACAGTACTTACATATAATTGGATTTGTTCACAAACATTCAAAGTGAGAATAGACCTCTAGCACAATATGAGGTAATAACATAAAAGTTATTTCAGCAAACATTAGAATAATACTTAGGAAAAGAGCAACATGGAGACTAGTTTTAGTGATTTCAAATTTAATACTTTTCTGTTTGTCAACTTCACAGTGACAAACCATTTATTTAAATTTTACAAGTTATCATATTTCAGTAGTCAGAATGCATATTGCATAATATATTATGCTTTGCTAGGTCAGGCAAACCATTCAGTTAAGACTGTGATTAGCATCAACAAAACTACCATGTGCTAGGTTTATATCATTTTAATGGTTATTACTCTATAAATTATATTCTTCTAAATGTGATTTTGATTCAGTTGTCCGTAAAATGTGATCTTGGGTAATAGTACTACTTTTAATGGTGATTGGAAATGGAAGTGAATTACAGTAATGGAATAATTTATCTTTCAAATCTCAGTCTGAATATAGCTATTAAGGCGTTTTATCTTTATGTCGTTGTGCGAAAGAACGCGTCTGGAATGCAAAATACAAAAATGCAAAAAATTAAGATGACTATTTTGACGTATTGGAATAGAATTTTAGCAAAGATCATGCCACAAGAAGATCGTATACCGATTTACAAGGTCTACATGCTACCGTAATATTATCAAGCATTTTTTGAAAATCTTTGATATTCAATGATTTTCAATTTTGCGTTCTGGACGTGTTCTTTCGCACGACATAAAGATAAGACGCCTAATGCGATGTGTATCTGCTCCTATATCTGGTGAATAGATAGGCACTAACTGTACTATGATGCATACATGTTATCTTATCAATAAATTAATAAATAAATATATATATTTTGGTGAAATTGGAATTGGACTTACCACTCCCATTTATTATGTGTTAATTAATCAGCATTAAAAAAAAAAAAAACAAGAAAAATTTGTAATCCAACAGTTCTTTGGACCAGCAATTTTCGACGTTATATATCTAACGTCCTTCTCAAGAGATAAATTTATTTATTTATTTATTTATTCAATTCTCATATTTATACAGAGTAGCCTGTTCAGCTCAAAATACATTGAATATAATAACACAAAATGAAATTATGTACATATATGTAACAGCAATTACAAGAAAATGGCCTTCCACAGGGCTCTGTTGGTTAAAATAACAGCAGTAACAACATTAACAACAACAAAAGATTGTGGTAAGAGGTAACGATGAAAAGAAAGTGAAAAGTGAAAGTGCAATGAAATAATGAACAAAAATGACATAACTTAACTAATATACACACATTACAGTAAATATTTTAAATGAGAAAATTATACCTACCAAAGGAAATGGATAATCAGATAATGAAAGTATAGATTGAAACAATGAAGCAATGGGCTACTATATCAACTTACACTAAATATAGATTAAGAGTATGTAGGGTCTTGCCATGGAGAGGAATGAATTAGGATATAGAATAGTTAATAAAAAGATTAGTCCAGCATATATGCTTCAATAAATGCAATTTGGTCACGTTGCTGACATTTTGACGTCAAGTAGAGCAGAGAGCCTACTCTCTAAATTCCTTAGATTGGAAATCGATCTATAAGATTGTAGTGGGGGACCAATCCAAAATTAGATGGAGAAAAAGATTGACTTCTAAATCTATTAGATTGAGATTTTCAATCTAATTTTGGATTGGTCCCTCATTGCAGTCTAAAGAATTTAGAGAGTAGTCGGTTGAAAGTGGCATTTTTGTCCATCCGTGACGGTGACCATTTTATGCATGGATTCTAGTTAAGCAGATAACCAGGGCAACCACATTTTATCGAATTATATTTCAACTTATTCAGTGATGCCTTTTTCACAATAGTAACATTAAAAAAAAAAGCTCAACACATTTTATGAATTATTTTTCACAGGCCTCAAAATTTTCAAAATTTGTCAAATTTTCGTCCGTGACAAACCTATCATACAAGCTTTTGTAACGTCTGTATTCCTTGTACAACTTCTCTTCTTAAACAAAGCCAAATTTTCACACATACATTAACTTCTTAATTTTCAACAAAAATTCGTGACCATACTGCCAAAGTACCTCCGTGGTGCGTTATTTTAATGACCCTGTTTCAACTCGTCCTGAGAAACATGTAGTAGTTTAACCGTTGATTTTCTCTTCTTATCCAATTATCTTGACTCGCGTTCGATGACGTCATTCATTGTCATCGTAGCTGGAACTTGCCACCTAGTCTCTTCATCCATCCATTCTTTAAAAAAAGAGAAGAAAATCAGAAAGTTTCACTTTGCAAAGAAGTTACAGAAACCCTGTCGTCTAAAATGGAACGCATGAGCATTTGGAATGCACGAGTGTTGTGAAACACTGTTTCTAAACAGAGACAAAACAACGAACAAAGAAACATAAACAGCAGGAGGTCTCCAATTCATGTCGGCGAATCGGGGGAGGGGGGGGGGGCGGAGATATTGCTGCGATATCGTTAAAGGGGAAAAACTGACCTAACTGATCTTGTCCTGTACCAGATTGACAGACAAGCTCATATTGCCTTTACAAACCCCCATGAAAAAATCATAACATGTATTCTTCATAACAATCTACAACCTTGATTAACACGACATTTCAGTTGATTACAGATTTCATAATATCGTAGAGCGTAATTTATGTCCCAAAATCAAATTCTATGACTTTCAGTTTGGGAGAATATGCCACCGTTTTCGCCTTGATATTATTGCTGAAATTGTATTTGCAATGCTTGCCATGAAATTGAATCATAAACCTTCCTCTACCAGTCAGGTTAAGTTTTTATTAAAGATAATAAGTAACCTGGCGAACATTTCTTAAGAAATATATTTTGAAAAAAAAAACAAATATTGACCCTGACCCTTGAGGTGTTGTGGCAAAGTTGGTATAAGAGCGGGTGATCTTAAAGGGATCGTGGGTTCGATTCCCACCGATTTCTGGCTCCTTATGTCCTTCAGCAAGACATTTAATCTTTGCTTCACTTTACCCAGGTGTATAAATGGGTACCTGGTCCTGCTTGAATAATTATAATAATGCATTGTAAGAGACTTGAGCACCGCTTAAAGTGGCATACCAATTCTGTGGGAACACATTAGGGTGAGGGCGTTGAAGATTTTGTAGAAAAAGGGGAACAGCCCAAAAGTTCACAGCAATGAAAAAACTTTTGTTTGCCATTTGGTCAGTACGTCATTTGACTTTCAAGGGGACCGGTTAACTCTCTACCGTTTAGCTTTCATGTCAATCATCAAAAACTGACTTTAAGTATACTAATTGTTGGCTATTTACCATGTCATCAATGAGTTGTCTGGGATACCACACACCACCATCTCGGGCTACACACTCAGAGGTTAGGCGCCCTCTATCACCGGGTATCAGGACAGGATTTGATTCATCCACCTGACGACAAATTAAGTGATAGAAAAAACTCATCTCTTTGAAACCCTTCTCTTTGATCAAATCTATCAAATAGCGATAGGATTTAAGTGTCCTGTCACATTCAGCTCGCGCTCCTATATACTGATGACCCTCGATGCACAAGGAGACGATGGAAAGAAAATAAGAAACAGAAGAAAAAGACAATAAAAAAGCACGGTTTGATTCTTAAGTGATTTTTTTTCAAAAGTTGGGCATATGTTTGTTTTTTCGATACGCAGTGTATGATGATGGGTCCTGTGAAATCTAAGATAATCCAAAGTAAAAAAAAAAAAAAAAAGGACGAAGATTTATATATCATCATCGAATCGTTTTGATAGTAATCAATAAAAAACGATGCTATTTCAGAAAGTATTTCTTTATGACTCACTTTAATGTTCGGTTTAAACAATCATGTAAGTTTAAGATTACCTTTGAATTATTTCCATTTTTCAAATTTCGATTTGTTTTTGTTTTTCAAATGTTCTATTGTTTAAATTGTAAAATTGTGTTTCAACTTCTTCTTATTCTGATAGGTTTTTCTATATTATGTAAATAGACTGATTTAGTGCCAATGGTTATTTACTATGGATTAATTTTCTGTAATTTTACATTCGATTATTTATATTATGTGGACAGGGCTGTAGAGGAAAGCAGTTCTGTAACTAACAATGCTACCCTGTGTAAATAAAACTGCAATAAATAAATCAAATAAATAAGCTGGATCACTTCAAACAATGAAGAATGGGAACACATTACTGAATGCTACTTATAAAAGGATTTGAGATGCGAGTACACCTGCCTGTAGCTTGATATACATCAGCCTAAACTTGAAGCGCATTTCGACAATGCTTTTTAAAAGCCCAGTGCTCGGTCATCCGTGACATATGAATATGGTATCTTTGAACAGAAAAACTAGTAACTCTTCAATATGCATGTACTTTCAAGGGAACATTTATTGTGACTTGTTAAACAAAAGCGTTCAAAGTTGGGTATACCTTTTTATAAGCGCTGTAACCCGGCGATAACGGTTTTGTTTGCCATTCGAGGACTTGTTAGGAGTTCAAGTGACCGTTGGCCCACTTTTTTATTTTTATCTCGAAGGCTATCGCACTCTTATCATTTTAAAAGCAAATATGATATTCTGGAGTACTGCGTGCCTTTACCTCACAAATCTATGCTATCTTTCAAATCAAACAAATATCACTTACGGGTTCAAGATGACGGCAGTAATCGAGCAAATATTGCAGTCTACCTGAGAATCCTTCACCAAAATGAGTTGGATCTATGGCGATGAAAGTCTGACCCTGTATATACAAATCCAAACATATATGTTAAATGGCGTATTCAGATATCATTAATGAATGGGTGGGGGAGGAGAAGGGGGGGGGGTAATCGGTGCCCTGTAAAGTCATTGCAAGTTCTGCGGCCAATTTTCTTGAGTCTTCAAACTAAATAACGGGGGTAAAGAACAATGGAAATGTAAAATAGTTAAATTTGACTTTGTTCTGCGAATTCAGAATTTCCAGGGAAAAGTTGTCTTTCTTTCGGACATGAGATTGTGTAGAATCAGAATATACCCTATATTCCTGAAGACATTTTCAAACTTTAAAAAGTCATTGCAACAACAGCAACAACACCAACACCAACCATTGCAGCGGCGAAAACAACAATAGGCCTACACTCTGATTTCTGAAGGGTCAAATTTGACTCGGAATGGCGTCAGCTTGGAGTGAACTCTATTCCGATCAGATACTCAAGATTTCCGAATTAATTTGACTCAGGGAATGGTATGGCGTCACTGAGAATCGACTCAATTCGAGTTAAATCAATTCGGAAATACATGTATGAGTCATTTTAATTCAGACTCCCAGCTGACTAAATTCCGAGTCAAATTTGACTCCGTAGAAATAAGAGTGTAGGGAAGTTCTACACCAAGCTTTAAATCGAACATTCCAAACAAAGATTTTCATTTCCAGAAAGCCAAACTACGAGCTATTGCAAACTGTTACCAATTTCAGGAGAATTATAATCCCATCATAAAACGTCATTGTGGGCACAGAGATATACGAATATGTAGATCACGGGGAGCCGTGGAGAGTTTGAGGAGTTTCCCACCGGATAGCGCGACGGTATTATTGTTTGATGGCAGGTCTATTTGCAGTACAAGGGCCAGTTGACAATAGGATGAGTAAGCCAGTCATCTACAGATTCCTTAACCAACTGTAAGTCCTAGTTTACCGTCGCCATCATCTTTAATTATAGCAGGTAAAAGTCAAAATGTCATCGGGGGTGCAGTTTCCGACCAGACCTTCTTACATACCGCTTATCTGGGAACATTATAGATGCCCGCCCCCTCCATTTTGCAGAAATCCGCCCATGCCCTCCCATGGCAATAGCTAGGCCCACTTGTTTAATATTTTATCGTATACTCACGAAATCTTTGCCCAGGAACACTCCCGACTTGGTATCCTTACCTCCAATGTCCGATGGGAAGGCGGAACCAGCTAAAACACTGGTTAATACTTCTACCAGTAGTAGGAGACCGAAACCTTTATGACCCCCTGAGAAAGAGAGAGAGAGAGAGAGAGAGAGAGAGAGAGAGAGAGAGAGAGAGAGAGAGAGAGAGAAAGGGAGAGAGGGAGAGAGAGAGAGAGAGAGAGAGAGCGTGAGCGTGGGGGGGGGGGGGGGGAGTGAAGGGGGAGAGAACGTGGGGGAGGGGGAGAAGTTAGTATTTCTTATTCCGGCACATGACCCTGATTTTCATCACTTTCATCACTTTCATCAGGTTGTACCGAAAAATCTATATTTTCGATTTTGTAAGTAATGTCAGTGAAATAAATGAAACATATAAATAAACTAGTTTTGATAATTATGATATGTACATATACATGGGCTCAAATAAATGCATACGTGGCTCTGTGATGAAAGCAGTCTTTTAAAGGTTTGTAACACTGATTCTAAAAGTAGATTTGTTTAATTGAAGCAAGATGTATAATTACTGTAATTTAGAATCTCTACTATCAGATGTATAGGTCTATAATATCACCATTGTACATAGCCTTGCAAGAGATGGCGGTAGTTTAATTTCTGAGAGCTCTGAGTGTCACTACATAAATTTTAAAAAAAAGTGCATCTTTGCACCTTTTTCATGTAGGATGTATAAGACTCCACCCCAGAAGGTGCTGCCAGTGTTGCATTTAGGGTGCAAAATGAACCCTTTTCTTCTAAGTGTGTATCTCTGGTTTATAATAGCATTTCAAATAAAATATATACATATGTAAATTTGTACACGCCACCCCCACCCCTCTCTAAAAAGTGGAGCGATATATACCCCACCTCCGCGGGATTTACGCCAGTGGCATTCGATTTCTTACCGGTGTCTTGGCTGACCCCACCTAGAGGCATGAGGGCTCCATTGTTTAGAATACTAGCGCCATCTACTGTTGGTTGACCATTCTCATCCACACCCCACCCTTCTGGTACAGAACCATCGCCACTTCTTGTACTCTCTTGAACCTGAAGTTAAAACAGTGTTATGTAATACTGTAAGTATGTGCAATATCATGCAATATCACTTCATGTCACCCTTTCAGTCATTCACCTTTCCCCCACTCCCGTTATTATCTTCCCATTATCATCTTACTTCCAAACACTGACCACATGATATGACCACCCCAGAGTTAACTTCAAGGAACCCAAGTTCTAAGAACGATAACTCATAGGACCAGCCCCAGTCACCTACACTCTTCATTACCACTCCCCATAATACCATAGAAATCATGATAGACAGTTAACTATAGACCAATCAGAAGTCACTAATCCAATACCTTTTTACTCCCAAAAACTTTCCCGAGAGTAGAGTTTCTCTTATCGAGAGGACTTGACTTTTAACCATCGACAGACAAACATAATATATTTCTGTAATCTGTAACTCTGCTGAATATAACTGTACCGAGAGATGGAGAGTTTCTGAACTTTGTCAAATAAATACTTAGAGTTTGAACTGGAAATTAAACTTGTACCTCTCGTATCATTTAATGACTCCTCATCTAAGATCCGATCCCACAAACACGACAACAGAAACAAACAAATAAACAAAAATTGGAGGAAAATGAACAAGACCTACATACTTTGTATTTATCCTTGTAAAACCTAAAAGTTCGAATATGAGCCCTAAAGATTCCACAATGATTAATCCTCATGATCATTACCATTCCCTCGGGGAGGATATAAAGCCATCAGTCCCTTGATTGCTTACCTTCAAACACAGTGCTTTAACTTTGGGAAAAAATAACCATAACAACCAACAAGGTAAATCCTGGCTACATGGATATAACGCTTATACCTGACAGTGACTTTGGTTGGTTACAGTTCGTTAATCCGAAGGTTCGTTACTCCGAAAATGAAAAAAAAAAAGAAAAAGAAAAAGAAAAAAAGGTTCGTTATTCCGAAGGTGAGTTAATCCCAAAACGAAATAAGGTTCGTTAGTCCGAAGGTTCGTTAATCCCAAAACGAAATAAGGCTCGTTAGTTCGTTAGTTATTTCAGATTAGCGAACCTCATTTCATATTCGGACTATCGAACCTTCGGAATAACGAACCTTATTTCTTTTTTCGGATTAACGAACCTTCAGAATAACGAACCTTTTTTCCTTTTTTAGAATTAGCAAACCCTTCGGAATAAAACCATCGGAATAACGCCACAAACGTTCGGATCAACGAACCCTTTTTCATTTTCGGACTAACGAACATCTAGGTATACGTATTTTGCGTGTTTCGGAATAACGAACCTTCGGAATAACGAACATCACCCACTTTGGTTTGGTTCAATTTAACGCTTATACCAGACAAAAGATCTTTCGAGCTTGAAATGCAATTAAATATATTTTCTCCATTTCTTTTCCTATTCTGATGGGAGACTGTAGGAGTAAAATGAACTTCTGTGAAGAGTGAATGGTCTAGGACCTGAGAGTTTCGAGACATGTTAAAGAGCAAATTGTGAAATGTTGGTGGGTGTTGCTGGTGTTTCACAGAGAGGGAGTTTTTCATAAGAAAATTGACAAAATTCTGGATAGAGGCAGTTCATTTTGAAATAATTTCTTGTTCTATAGGCGGAGTTCATTTTTGTCATCAATCACCATTTGCGCTGTACGTTATCAATTCAGTTATATATTTGAATTATGATCTTGAAATATTACTATAGAGATATTTAACGGTTAACCCCAAGAGCGCCGGGTAAATCATTTTTAAAAATATTTTTATTTTTATTTATTTATCTATTTATTTATTTATTTATTCTGTTTTTTATCTATTTATCTATTCTTTTTTTTTTTTTTTTTTGGGGGGGGGGGGGGTTGCACGAACTACCTGTATATAGGCCTACATATTATTTTTTCAGGTGGTTGGTATACACCTTAAATTTTGGCGTTATCTGGGCCTATTGCAATTGTCATTTTGAAACGCCAAGTTTACTTATCATGTCCCAGATCGGTGCCTCAAGTATGCTCTGTTTTCACAAATTACGGATAGCAAAGTAGTCTTCTTTATGATCACACATACATGTAACAGCTCATATGATATGGGGCGCCAAGTGTTAACTGCGTTCTCGATCCAAAACTACAACATTTTGTGACAAAATTCACTCAAAACTATTAGTTACAGAATTCATGACCCTTCTTTATTTCATAACAACATAAGATCCCGTTATAGAAATTCTGACATATTTTGTTACAAAATGACCTGTTTGATTCTTGGTCATGTATTCTGTAACAAAATTTTGTCACAAAATGGTATAGTTTTGGACGGAAAAACACATTTAACACTTGGCGCCCCATATGCAACAGATTTGAATTAAAGACTAACCTTTCGTATAGCGGTGACTGTCAATGCGGAATCAAAGAGGAGATAGTCTCCATTCAGACCCGGTGCAGCCAGACAAATCGGGTTGGTGCCCAAGACCCGGCCTATTGAACCAGGGACTACGGAGGCAGGCCATGTGTTAGAAAAACACAGTCCCTGATAGAAGTGTAGATTAATGAATATTTTTACCTATTCCAGGAAACGCGATACAAGACTGATATAAATAGCCTACACGCTGAATGTATACAATCTGTTGTAATTTTGTGGTTCCGAATATGCATTTTGCACATCGGGCATTATTTTTCCGAGTTTGGCCTCGGCGCCTGGGGGGCGGGGGTACTAGCCTTATATGGCTTACGGGCCGCTCTATATTTAAAACATATATTTAAAACAAAAAAGCTCTAAATTAAATATGAACCACCCTGAGGCTTAAAAGTAACATTTCAAAGAATGATGTTGAAAATATTGAGAAAAGGGCTATAGGCCTATACTTACAATCATTCCTTGTCCACATGCTTGCATAGAATACCAGCCCAAAGATCCCAGATGATTTGAACCTGATCAGAGATATAGTGTCGATTAGTTAGTTAGTTTGTTTGCTTTTATTTCCGAAAATCATATTGAAACAATAACACATATTAGCAAAATCAATGACAAAATCAGTGATATAAAATAACAGAATGATTTTGGGGTCCAATGATAATATACATAAATAATAATGTAACACAACATTGAGGCTAGATTAGAATACGGTACACTAAACTAAACTCAATTAAACTAAACCAAACTAATAATAAACGTTAAAAATCTATGCAGATATCCCGACCCAGCCTTACACTAACATAGCAAATGCGACCCATCCTTTTCACCCATCCAGCTCACCAATAACCTACTGAAGGATATGGTATCTAGTTCACTAATTATGTTTTCAGCAGGAGCCAACAGAGAAGTAGGATTCAAATATCAAAAGAATCAAAGTATTCATGAACAAACTTAGTGTGCCTAACTGACGGAGTTTAAGAGGCAATGCATTGTATAACACGGATCCACGATATAGAAATGTACGTTACACTGATTGGTTCTTGGTTTCGAAAGCTTTGAATTATCATTAGATCTTAGCCCATAACACTTTTCTTTAAAAACAAAATTATCACTCTTATATATTTCATTTTAGCAACATTTGTAAATCACTGGTATTGAATAAGAAATGAAGGTCTTGTTTGCAGAAACCGATAAATCCATTTTTTGTCATATTGAGATATTTGCAATTAAAGAAATATAAAAAGATTAATAGGAAAATTTATGCTACTTTTGACCATCAATTTTTAAAAATTACCTTGATAAATTACGCAACAAGCAATATATCATTTAAAAAGTATTGTTTTGTATTATTATGACAATGAACTTACTTTAAAATGGTCAAAAATGATGTTTATAAACTACTTTTGAATTTATGGGGGCGGGCAACTTCCCCAACCACCCCCCCCCCCCCTCAATCAGTACACCTGTGAAAGGGCTGACACCGTTATAAATTATACTTGAACGTTGATTGTATCATTGATATTTTGAAAACAAAATTAGAATGAAAAAAAACTGGAGAAATTTGAATCTGAAAATCTAAAATTCGACAAGTGACACGGGGTATAAGTGCAATGATTATAGTCACAAATGAGAGCAGATCTCATCTTGCACCCTTCCTAGGGGTGGGATTCTTTTCTGACAGCTCATTTCTTTGAAGACCTCATAAAACATAGTGTGATATTTTTGGCCAAAGCTCACGAGACCGAAAACCCACGAGACCGATGGTAAAGAAAATGGTTACAGTTCGTTATTCCGAAGGTTCGTTTATTCCGAAGATTCGTTATTCTGAAGGTTCGTTATCCGAAGGTTAGTTATTCCGACAGTTCGTTGGTTCGAAAACGAAAAAAGGGTTCGTTATTCCGAAGGTTCATTAATCCGAAAACGAAATAAGGTTCTTTAGTCCGAAAATGAAATAAAGTTCGTTATTCCGAAGGTTCGTTAGTCCGAAAATGAAATAGGGTTCGTTAGTTCGTTAGTTATTTTTGGACTAACGAACCCTATTTCATTTTCGGATTAACGAACCTTCGGAATAACGAACATCACCCAAGAAAATGGACATCCTACGACAGTCCACGAGACCTGCATCATGCTCCAGCAGACTTTTTGACAGCTTGTACATCCCCTGGGTTCACATGACTGACCTTGTCAAGGTTGTGTTTGGACTGCTAATCCATTGGACTGGCGGTCTCCTGGGTTGCCAGTCTCGTGGGCTATTTGGTCTAGTGTGCGTCGGTCTCTATAGAGCTGCCGCTTTCGTGGGCTATCAGCATGGTGGGTAGTCGGTCTCGAGAGCTGCCGCTCTCGTTGGTCATCAGGGTCGGCATGTGGAGCAGTCGGTCTCGAAAGCTGCCGCTCGTGTCATTAGGGTGAGCAGTCGGTCTACTTAGATGGTAATGAATGTCAATGATTGAAGAAGAAATAAGTAAAAAAAAAAATAAATTAATACTTCCGTGAAAGAAAATGCATTGGAGTATCAGCAGGAAACCATCAATGCTGTACTTGGTTATCTCGATATGATTACATACCTTTGGCGGTTACACACCCGATGCCATTACTAGCTGCTTTTTCTATCGCTGTCTTGATAGAGAAAGACCCCACGACAGCCCCCAAACATCCATCACCATCTACCCAAGCGGATCCCGGGGTCTCACGGAGAATCACCGGCTCAGAGTCCACTATAGTACCAGCAGATATGTTCGTCAATATCATATCTGGAAAAATCATAAGTCATCAATTATCAAACGTGGTTCTAATCAGGTGCCTAAACAAATATTAGTCAGCGGCTAAACTTAAGTCAATATTTTTTAATAGACAATATTCGTTATTTAATTCACTGATGAGTATGCAGGTGATATTTCTACGATAATGAAATAGGTCAGTAATGAAGTATTTGCCCGAATCATGTATAGAAAATAAATATACACTCTAAAAAATATTGCATAAAAATGTGCCATGAGGGTGATTATGTGTCCAATCAACTTTGGGCATTTCTTTTGGGCATTTCTTTTTATCCAATTTGATGGAAATTTTGCCCAATCTAAAGTAATTACTGCTTATTTTCAGCCTAACTGGACAATATGCTTCCCACATTGGGTAAAAACATTGCCCAAAGTTGGTCATGTTGGTTGGACATATAATTACCCTCTTGGAGGTTAAAATTTTGCCCAATATTTTTTACAGTGTATTTTTATTGGATTAAAAGTAGAAATAAGTCATTATACCATCATAATCTTAATGGACAGTTGTTATTGCTGTCTGTATTTTAGTTCGGACATCAAGTTTCACCCTTTTACGAAACATAACGATAAAAAACGATAGAAGAGCTCAACAGATTCAGTGTTTCAGTAATACTAGTTGGTCTAGTTTGTTTGTTTGTGTTTTTTTTTTTATGGCAATCCATTACCACAACCTGACCACAACTATCACAGTCATTGAATTTTTGGACTGCATGTGGTTTGTAATAGGCCTAGTATTTTTCAAATTTGTAGAGCACACCATGAATGAGGGTGTGGGTGACTCCCACTCTTACAGTGGCACATTAAGGCTTGCTCAGATAAAAAACAACAACAATAATAATAATAATAATAATAATAATAATAATAATAATAATAATAATAATAATAATAATAATAATAATAATAATAATAATAATAATAATAACCTGCGGTGTTTTGTGTAAAAATGAATGCGATATGAGGCGCCATAAATGAATATAACCCCCCTCCAAAAACAAAACAAAACAAACAAAAACAACACCGAGGCAAGAGGCACATTTTTGCCTCCCGAGGCAAAAAGGTGTGGACCAATAAAATTCTTAGATTAAAGGGCAAAATAATTATGACGCTATGAGTTTTCTTTTATTTGAGTGTTGACAGGCCTAGTTTTGGTTTTTCATGACAGTAATCCATAACAACTCAATATATAAAATTATACCTCTTGATTTTTGTCTGCATAATTTTTGGCAAAACTCTATTTTATTCCTATTGCAAAAAAAAAACAACAAACAAACAAACAAAAAACCACGGGGTTTGCCGCGCGGGTTTAATTTCCACTAAATATCTAAATGAGCTTTAACGATCAAGTGACTATAATTGTCCTGATTATAAATTTCAAGATCTGCTAAAAGACTAACCAAGTAATCCTAGTCCATGCGATGTCTTTCCTCTGCAATCTGCATCCAGTAATACCTTAGCTTCCAATTCGGCAGAACTTGCCCTCAATCCAGCCAGCTCTATACACTTCTTAATAAACTTGTTCACATTGTCTAGCTTTACAAACACCTTGCCTTCCGTTGCATTGCTTTCTGAGATACTAGCCCTGGCAGCCATTCTGATTTTAATAATCCGTACTTGTATCATGCGTGTAAATGACAAATATGCATTATGCGTTTCCGAAGGTCTTAAAGTGATGTGGATTCTGTTTGCATGCATAACCTTTGTTAACGTACTTTGGACTTATCCTCTCCGGAAGTCTGTTATTATAGGTCCAAATGGCCTTTTTTGAAACTTTCTTTGGAATGGTTGTTAAAAAAATCACTGGACTTGAAATTATGTTGAAATATCTTTCCAGTGTAAATCGCGAAAATATTGTCAGCATCATTAGCGCCTTTGATATAGATAAATTAGTACTCTGCCAATGCTCGGATCAGACTGGATTAGATGTGCCACATTTAATTTCCACCAACGTCTGTCAAAAATTGACTGAAGATCTGACAATATTATTCTCAAAGTGTCCTCCTACGTCCTCCACACTGGCGTAGCTAAAGGGAGGGGGCACAAGGGGGCCATGCCCCCCCCCCCGTTGATTGACGAGCCAAAAAATAAATAAATAAAGAATAAAAGAATAATAAAGAAAACTTTCATCGAGTCTACTTCACATAACTTACCCTACCCCTACAATGCGAAATGAAAGTAAAACGTAAATATGCCACTTCTCATAATAAGTTACCCCTAAAAAGGAATGTCATTTTCATGAACGAATTTTCGAAAATCTCCCTACAGTGGGAGGGGGATACCCTCCTAAACCCTCCTTCGCCTTGCCCCCCCCCCTGTTGAAAATTTCTGGCTACGCCAGTGGTCCTCCACTAGCCTTTGACTATTAAAACGTTAAACATGACTTGTGATGTATTGACCAGGGGTGTATTAGATGAATGTGATCAAAGACGTTTTAAATATATATGTGATATTAATTACTTGGGCATTCTTAGCATTTTGAATCTTTAATCACTTGTATCAGATCACGGTGGCCAAGAATATTGCCATGATAATGATCAAAGACGTTGGCAGAACACAGAACGAAATCATCGTGAGTACATGTCTTCATTACTTGAATTTTCAAGGGCGAATAATAGGGGCGATGTGGAATGAGTGTCAAGAGATCCGGACCACATTTTGTTTTTTTGTCACAAAGGGGCTCTTTTTTTCTTATCATTTTTTTTTTTAGTCCCACTATTCTTTGTTCTAGATAATACCCCCTTTTAATGTTACTCTCTGTTTTTTGTGTTTTTTTTTTTAAATCGGACTTCCCCTTTACCGAATTCTCAAAGCCTTCCTACACGGTCGCTAAAAAGTGATTGCAGGTGGGAAGATGACATGAAAAGGGCGAATTCAAATCAGTTTGACTGAAGTGGATTAAAGTTTTCGTCGTCATTCGAAACAATATATATCAAGTTGTCAATTTCTTCGGATGGTTTTTTTTTTCCAACACCATTATCATTATTCTTCTGGAAAACCGAATGCTTCCCTCCTTGATTTATCCCAAGCCTGTCTTATATCATTAAGCCTTCATGGTTGACGTAATACTGCCTATTGTGACGTTGTGAAGACCCTCAACGCCTAGCTCAACCAATCATCCAGAATGCGCATACCGATATCCATAGTAACGCTTCACCGATCATTGTGAATAATGTGCTTGCGTGAACAATAGACTACGCGCAATGTGAAGCTCAATGCGCAGACGATATACTCGACTCGTTTATAAATGTGTCTTTTGTTCAGTTCATTGAATGCTACATCTGTGTGCTACATACACATACTCGGTTGTGTTAAGTTCCCATGACACCGCGCATTATTTCAATGCGCGTAATAATTTCCTTTCTCTAAATCACAAAGCAACAAAATACAGTGGTAATTAACTGAAGCCAGCCGTGGATGCCAGGGTTAAACATAAACATTAGAGGGATCGGACTAGAATAAAAATAAGACATTTCAATTGCATCCGTCAAAAACACTAGTAAACCCGGACGTGCATCATGGCACGACTCCTGTTCCTAATCATGGTCGCCTTTACGATCACGATGGTGACCGCGAGACTGGACTTCAATCCAACAATCATCAACGAAGATCGAGGAAGAACGAAGATTCTTATCGGACTGCTGGCAGAATGGACAACCGCAGAGGGCAACCAAGGCGTACGTGGGTTTCCTGCTGTCGGTGCTTTACCTTTAGCAATATCACTGGCCAACCAAGATTGTAACATCCTAGATGGTAAGCCCATAATTTTCCATTTTCATTTTCTTTCTCTTATTTTAAGACAGTCTGTCAAGGAACTGTCTATAGCTTAGACCTAGTTCAAGTTGGAAAAAAAAAACAGTTGATTTCTTATGTAGGACGTGATGTTGTGTGCCCTAAAGCTTCCTCTTCTCTTCTTGGTTGGTCTACTTCTCAACGTCCCATCAGGAACCAAACGAGAAGGAAAGGGGTGTGCGCACTTCTGGTTATTTACCCCTTGTTGCTTGAATCTTTGGTAGATCCTGCCGAAGAGGTTGCTTGTAATTTAATTCACTTTTTCAAAACTATTTCACGAAAATAAAAATCAAAGAGAATAGGTCCATAACATAATCATGTTTGAAATATTTAGTGTTCATTTTTAAAAAGATTTTGAAAATAGATCTAGATCTGCTGGAACTGCATGCAAGGTATTTGATTCAACCCCCCCCCCCCCCCCCCCCCCTTGATAATGACATTTAGTTACAAGACACAATGAGGATAATTATAACGCTATTGATAGCAATGATCAATAATAATAGAAACAAAGTGATAAAGCATTTGAGCTAACCCGATCTAACGCGGTCCCTTCCAACCAGGGGCGGCGCCATGGTATTTGATAAGGGGCAAGAAGACCCACAGACTTTGAGTTTATATGGTTTTAAGTGAACGGATAGGGTATAGGCCTAGTTTGTTTGTTTCTTGTCCTCGTAGATAATTATGTTTATGTAAGCATACTTTTTTTCCTTCCAGTGTACATCTAATTAAGCGAATAGAGAACTAAGGTTTACTTATTAAGCTCTATAAATAATAGTTGCATGACCCTGCCCTCTCTTCCTCCATATATGAATGAATGAATGAGGCATAATCGTGTTTCAGGCCCCACTCAATTAATGCATGGTGAGTGGGGCTGATGCCCACATACATCATGATCGATCATCTCTCCTGACCTAACTTAGACCACAGCTAACTAGGACAGAAATAGAAGACGACGGACTTTCACAATTTTTTGAAAAGAATGTGTTGATCGATCATCACGTTTAATCATCATCTTCTTTTAAAACTCTCTTATACATACTCGTGTTAACGGCCCCACCAAACGCGATTCAAATATGATTAATACAGCATCGGGGCTGATGAGCACAGTATATATACTCGTGTTTACGGCCCCACCAAACGGGATCCAAACGTGATTAACACAGCAGAGGGGCTGATGCCCATCAGCCCCACTACCGTGATAATCAATTCATAATCCCGTTTGGTGGGGCCGTAAACACGAGTATATATAT
>CM057157.1:30289325-30331825 GCA_029962745.1 Echinometra lucunter
CCTCCTTCTTGTTCTTCTTCCCTTACTGTTCACTTGAAAAATAATAGGGGCACTTTTCACTAGCGCCGCCCCGCCTTCCAACCTTACTGATTTGATAATCTTTATTTTTTTATTCTAAGAGTATGACGTACAATTTGAATGGGTTGACACCCATTGTGATATCAACATTGGAATGCACGCTGTAAGTGACTGGTGGAGACGGGGCTTTGCTGGTGTTATAGGACCGGGTTGCGGTTGTACCTACGAGGGTCGCCTTGCCTCTGCTCTCAATTTCCCCATGATCGACTATGTGAGTACTGCTTCTTTTTAACTTTCTTTACTAGTCCCCGATGGGTGTTGTTTAGACAAAAGGACAAACGTCAGGGCTGGATCCAAATTTTGAAAAGGGGGGGGGGGCGGTCGGCTTTTTCAGGTGTCGGTTTTTACCCGAAAAAAAAGGTCCTCAGCATTTCCACATGAATTTTACCCTGAAATTTTGCTTTTTCTGTTTGTCTTTTTTTCAAAAGGGGGGAGGGGGAACCTCGGCCAATTCGACCACCGCCTGGATCCGCCCCTTTATTACCAGTAAGAGGCATCCAAAATGTACGCCACTGCAACATAGACACATTCGTATTCTAGCATCATGTGTCATTCATTAACAGATGCATGAAAAAATTGATTTCATGTTCATCATCATGTCATTAGGATAATCATGAAGTACATGTAACTCAAAATGAGTTCTGGACCCCATTGCATAAAACTTACCATCGATGGTAGCTTTGCCAGCAATGGTAACTTCCATGGAAACTTTGAATTCAATTGGCTGTTGAGCAATGTTACCATAGTAGTTACCAATGATGGCAAAGTAATTCCATTAATGGTAAGTTTTATGAAACGAGGCCCATGCAAGTAAATTTAAGTTATCAAACTGACTACAAAATTTCAATCTAAATTGTACCAGACATGTGAGAGATGGATGTCGTACTTATGGATCAAAATGTAGTGGTTTTTTTTTTCTGCAGGCTTTCCTTGAACGAGCGAGAAATTCACAACTTTCTTAAAATTTCTGGATTTATATACGTGTACAGCTTCTGAAGAAGTATACAGTCATATAGTGATTTTAAAAACCCGATGTACTGCTTATTTAAACAGTGAAGCGAGTGGAAAGCATATTTTATCCATTATTTGAACAGCTACCTCACTCAAAAACAAAAGTAACTCTTGGGGATTGTGTTTTCAGTTGTGCTGCTCTACAACTTTAGAACAAGCTGCCACTTCAAATAAGAAAAGCCCCATCTGTTTCATTCTTCAAAGTTTTGTTGAAGACTCACCTTTTTTCAGAAGTTTTTGATAACAGGGTTTTTTTTTTTTTAAATTGTATGTTTAAGCAATAGAATTGTTGGGAGCGCTGTTACATCACAGCGCAGTAGAGTATATTTATATAGTAACTGCATGCGGTATATAAATTTTTCTGATTATCATTATCATTTGAACATATAAATTTCGCTCTTACCAGGTTTGTGATGAAAACCCGGTATCAGACAAATCCATCTATCCAACATTCCTAAGGACTATCCCACCTAGCATCCAAGTTGTTGAAGCTATGTTTCTCACACTACAGAGATATGATTGGGACAAGGTACATTATCAACTTTTCTTATTTTACCTTTATTTCCCCTTCCTTGTTCTTTCTTCTTATGGGCGTCCGTCCATTCAGTAGTTGTTGTTTTTTTGGGGGGAGGGGGTGAGCTGGGTACCCTTTTGGGGGGGGGCACACGCAACACATGCAAAGAAAAAAAAGATAGCTTGGGTGGTTTTTTGGGGGGGACATACCCTATTGTGTTATCCACCCTTAATTTTTGCTTTTTTGGCGGGGGGGGGGGGGGGGGGGGGCCCCCTGTTTCCCCCGACTGACGCCATCTTTCTTCTTCCTAGTCTTTCCCTCTTATATTCTTTCTCATGCTGAAAATTCTTATCCATATTGCATTTCTGTGTCTGTCTCTATCATGATGTAAGTCATTCCATGTAACTTGAGAGACCAACACACTTCAGAACTAGAATTTTTTCAACTTAAATTACTCTGGTACTTCTAAAATGTAAATAATTCTTTTGCTACTACATTTGGTCAAGCTATCATATTGCATTACTATGTTAATACTGCTATCATAAATTCACTTCACCTTCCGATTTTCATTCCTTCATTTACTTGTTTACTGAACATGAATGGATCTGCGTCATAAATAGGATTTGAAAAAAAAAAGAAAATAAAGTCGGCATGTTGTCTTGGTGCGCGAACCGTAGATATGCCATTCGCCAGCTTGGAACTGGGGGTGGGGGTTTAATGAATACATCAAGAAACCTTAAAATCCATGATTTCTGACCAAATTTTATGTCTCTGCGAAGGTGTCGGTCGTAGTTGAAAATATCACCAAGTACCGGAACATCTTTAAAACAATGAAGGAGAAGTTTGAAGAGCGTGATTATGAGATTCTAAACGAGGAATACTACCCTGGCTTCGATCCCTGGGACTATGAAATGGCCGACCCCTTCACAGAAATTATCCAACGCACCAAAGAAACTACGAGAAGTGAGTATGGATCTTTTCCAAATCAGCATCTACGTGTTTTGTAATCCGAAGACATTTTGAAACAAATCTTTCATGGAGACTGGTGGACACGTCAACCCAAAAGTTTTAAGGGGTGGGGGACCCAACAGGGTATGTCTCTCCAATTTTTTGTTGAAAAAAGACACATGAAAAGGGCAATAGGGTAAGTCCCCAAAAGGTTTATTTAAACCTGAGACACCTGAAAAAGAAATTGTCAGCGAATTCCTGGGTATAACCCTCCTTAAAGCTGAGGACCTTCCTGTCTGCTTGTCAGCAGATTTTGTGTGCATGTACCTCCCAAAAAAAACAACCAAAACTAAACAAAACAACAACAAAAAGAAAAATTCTTTTTGTTTTTATTGTTTTTTGTTGTTGTTGTTGTTGCTTGTCGGCATATTTTTGGGGTGTATGTAGCCCCTCCCCCCCCCCCCCCCCCACCAAACTATAAAACGGATTGACATTTACCCCCATGCTTTGGTTTGATGTTCGGATTCGAATCTTCGAGTTTCCACAATTTTTCTTCTTGTAAGCATGGCAAGAGGTCCTAATTGACAAGGCATTATTGGTATTTAAAGTTTTGGAATCCGCTTATCTTGATATATCATGATAGCTTGCTAAGATTAATGATATCCAAGTAGATTACAAACGCAGGTGTCATTTATGAAGATGGACAATTTGCCTTTACCTTCTCGCAACAGTTGGTTGAAAATCATTGGTTAAAATTCTGTTTGTAAAACATATGGGGATTTTTTTGCTTAACCAAATGTTAGTAGGTTCATATTTTTTTTTACCAAACTTATGATTTATAACCAACTTTCTGAAAGTGTATTCTTTATTAATTTTCTGTCTCGCAGCAGATGCTATAAATGTATAAACTTTCGACAGCACTGAGTCATGAAAATAGCTAAATATAATTATTCGAAATTATATCATGTGGTTCATTCTTTTTGTAAGCAGTACTTCGTACGTGATTATATTCTTCATTGTCAAACCTATTCTAATATGAGTTCATCTGTTCTTCTCCAAATTCATTTGTAGTTTACGTGTTCCTTGGCGATGCTAGTGATCTACGTCAGTTTGCCATGTCGGCCCTGGATGATGGAATCTTAGACTCTGGGGATTATGCCATTCTTGGGGCCGTTGTCGATTTAGAAGTTAGAGACAGTCAAGATTATCACAGTCTCGATTGTAAGTACAGAAAAGAATTACCTTCAATTTACCAAACACTGATTTTCTTTTTGTTAATACGGCATAGTTGCATTTTTGCAAATATTATTATAGATTCTCGTTCAAATTTCCAAAGTCATAACGACAACGTACAAAATTTCAAGGTCAGAGGGAATTGTTGCTTTTCTTCCTGTATGGTCTTGGACAACAGGTACAAACCATGTAATCAAAAGCCCCCGAAAAGAGCTACGCTTTTTTTTCAAAGAAAGCGTGATTTTACATCAATCGCAACTCTGTACATAGGTCTACTGTAGAAATTTTCTGTCAAGTTTCCATCGATTAGAATCAATCGCAAATCTATGCAAAGGTCTTCTAGTAGTCTGCTAATAGTTTTGCTGAAGACTCCTCTCATATTTTATTCTCATAATTATCAGGGAAATGATATGGAAAAACATATGCCCTCCAGTTCCCTTAACATCACTGTTTATCGACTAGCTGTATTCCATCCTCACTCGTATCTATAATTGTCCTTCTTTTTCATGACAGTCAGAATCTTTTAATGAAAACAGATGAAATAGAGAAGCAATGTATATAAATAAATATGTGATTTTTTTCCCACACCAACGCATATTGAAGATATCCTGGACACATCTGAATATTTAAACCAAATTAATCCTGATTACGCACGACTCTTCAAGAATCGAGAATACACAAGAACCGATGATGACAAGGCGCTTGAGGCTTTGAAAAGTGTCCTCATCGTCACCGGAGCACCCGTACTTAAAACAAGAAACTGGGACCGATTTTCAACCTATGTCATCGACAACGCGCTCGACGACCCTTTCCATGGCGAACTGGAGTTAAGGGCTGAAGTAAGTAACTAAATCTGTAAGATTACCAGATAGCCCACCGCTCACGAAACGATCCTACTGCCTCACAATTACTTTGCAAGAAATAGCGTAGATATTAATATCTATTAACTTTGAATGAAATATTTGATTAACGTTTCCTAATGAATATTTGTACTTAAATCGAAATGAGGGACTGTAGTTGGCATTCTAGGTAAAGAAAAGGGCCGATTAAGCTGCCAGTTGGATTCAGCTCATTCTACTTTTGAAATTCCCAAAGGAATGTTTCAATTGGTCATCCTTTTAACCATTATGAATATCATTCATTGATAGTTACACATCTCCATTCTAAAATCCAATAATATAATTTCTTCCAAAATTAGCCAGCAGTCCGATCGTGTGGTGTGTCGTCAACTTTGCTCCAGATCTTTGGTAGATATGAAATCAAATTCACAATGATTTCAAACATCGAAATTATATAGTTGTCTTTTTCCTGTCATTTTTTTTTTCTGTCGTTCTCGTTTTCTTTATCTCATCCCTGACTGATACATCTTTTAATTTTATTCATTACTGTCTATTTTGATCTTTTACAGATTGACTTTGCTGCGGTGTATATGTTTGATGCTACCATGCAACTGTTAGAAGCATTCGATCGTACTCTTGCTGCGGGGGGCGATATATATGATGGAGAGGCAGTGGTTTCACAACTCATAAACTCAACTTACCGAAGTAAGAATTGTAGCAATCTCCTTTACGTGTTTTTAATGATGTACGTTTTCTAATTATTCGATTTCCAAACAGTTCCGTAACTGACAATGCTGTGTAAATAAAACAGCAAATAAATAGATAAATAAATAAATAAATAGATATGCTGGATCTGGATCGATTTGAATATGGTATACTTGCTTTATATTATTTGCCTCGTAAACACCTTCTTTAAATCTTCAAAACTGCAGTACAAATGATTTTTTAAAAATCTAACCGAAGGAAGAATATTTTTGTTTTGTAAAATAAGCTTTCTTTAATTCTATGATTGGCACAAGACTAGTATACAACACACAAATACAGTCGTTACTTCGTTAATTAAGAAAGTAAGTAACATAGAAACGTTCTTACACTTCAAGCGTTGTTCGTATACATTGGGAGCAATTTATTTGACGTTTAATTAAAACTTTGTACCGGGGGGGGGGGGGGGGGGGCGCAGGGGGCCTCTCCTTATTTTTCATGCACCAAAAACCGCCGCTTGGTTGCATTACTGTAATCGAGGCTATTTGAAACTCCGGGGTCACAAATTCAGTCGTTCAGCGCTACTGTTCAGCGCCACTGTACAGCTCGACTCCGCGCTCCCACTTCAAGCCTGGATCCGCAGCTCGTGTAGAGTCATACAATAGAATTATGTTTCTTAAATATAGACATGAATTGTGATAGCAGAATAGTGGCTGTTATGTGTTATTCAAGAATTTATGAATTAGGCGGAACTTGCAACCTTGAAATAAATCATAATGGACTTTGTATTCGCTGTAATATTTTGTTGTAATGTGTTGTTAATAGTTCGGATAAAGCATTTTTTTTCTATACATTTGCTCTGTTTCTAGGTAAAACTGACACTTTCTATCAATTTGACGAGAATGGAGATGGTGTCAAGCCATACGTTCTACTTCACCTCATACCAATTCCTAAAGGAGACGGTGGGGCAACTAAAGGCTCACTCGGCATGTATCCTATCGGCACGTTTAATAGAGAAGACGGGCAGTGGGTAAGCTACACAGTCCAAGATAACATTAGCAATACTCAGTCAAGGTCCTCGGCTAATTTTTGTTTGTTTTTTTTCGGGGAGGGGGGACATCCCCCCAAAATTCACTGACACACTGACAGCCAAAACAAGAACAACAACAACAACAAGAAAAACCCTCAAAAGTACTCTGCTTACAATTTCTTTTCTTTCTTTTTTTTTGGGGGGGGGGGGTGGGTGGGGAAAATACCCCCAATATTTGATGGCAATTTCTTTTCATGTGTCTTTTTCAATAAAAAAAAAATCATTTGTTATTTTTCATCTATTGTATATTTATCTATTTGTTTATTAATTATTTATTCATTTATTTTATCTATTCATTTTTATTGGGGGGGGGGGGGGAGGACATATCCTATTGTGTCTCCCACTTTAAAATCATGGGGAAGGACGTGTTCCCCTGTTCCCCCGATTGACGGCCATGTTGAGGGGCGGTCGATTTGTGGTCTGATGAATAACTTCCAAAGATATGCATTTCTTCACCAGGGTGGGGAGGGGCATAAGTAAGCAGGGATGGTAGGGATTCGAATCCCGTATCTTCTGATTCACACCCCTGTCTTCATTTACTGAAACACAACCTCTATAAGGACTTTGCCCATGCTAAATTTTCAGGAGACAGTTTTGAAATCTTAATTCATCAGTTTATTTTGTAACACTCCTCCATCATTTTGTTGTGGCATTCCATTTTCACAAAAGGATATAGTTCTCATGCATAATATATTCTTCACATTTTAAACTGATAGTGATACGTATCATAAGAAGATCTTAATTCATCATAACCGCACTGGCCTTGATTATGTAAAGACTATGATCAAATCATTAAAAACAGCAAGTATACATGTGTCTTCATGGTCTTATCATAAGATTAATTTCTTATGTACAAAATATATTACCTTTTTTTTTTTTTTTTTTTTTTTTTTTTGTTCCGCTACGAGTTTCAGAGGAATTTCCACATTTTTGAACATTTTTTTTCTTTTGGTCTGAACAGGTTTTTGAAGAGGGGTTGGATGAGAATAACAATGTCCTGCAACCTGTTTGGCATAACCGAGATGAGCCGCCTCTTGATATGCCCGTGTGTGGATTCCATGGAGAACTTTGCACCAGTAAGTAATTTTCTATTTGATGTTGCTTAACAGTTTTAATTTTGTTAATTTCCATGATGGTTTTACCTTCTTTTTCGTAAAACTATTTTCCAATGCACTATTTTCCATCCAATCTTTGTTGTTGTTGTTGTTGATTTCTTACTGTATTTTGGACGTTTATGGAAATTGACCATTCTTGCCTGCCTGATTGCTTGTTTCATTTCTTCTGAATAATATCAGCCCATATATTGCCATGATGGTCACTTTTGTTATTTCATATACAATCTCAATATCATGTCTCTCTTTTGCGCGATGCCGAAATGATTTTATCCAAGAATATTGATAGCGCTGTAGAGATAGTACCACTTAGGCTAGCTCGTTAATCAATCTCGATGAATATATGCGCTCTTTCCCTTTTTATGTGCTTATAACGTGTCTAAATGCCAAGGTATTGCATACAATCATGTACAATGGCATTTAAATGTTTACTTTAATTTTTGTTTTGAAATCCCGCCAGGTTTCCTTTACATATACCAGCATTGAACGATTCTTCAGAACCGGATTCTGTTCCTGTTTTCTTTCCCTTATAGTGGAAGTATTATCATACTTGGCAGCTACCAAAAATACTTATTGTTTTATCATAATTAATCTCTGTTTATTCATTCTGCAGACTGGGGGCTTTATCTTGGAACTGCGATCCCAGCCTTCATTATCGTTTTTGGAGGCATAATCGGTTTCTTCGTGTATAGGTAAATAAATACCCTTTACCCTTACCACTATACCACCGCACTCTCACTATCCCATCTTTCATCAGTTACAATTATATGAAAAAAATTGTTGTAAAAGCTTCAAATCATATTGTTGAAACCAATGAATTCAGTACATTGGTTGTAATTAGGCCTAGATCTAATTTTTGATAGCCATTTCTACATAAAAAGACAGATAAATTGATTTCTTGTCATTCTTACAGGAAACGAGCCTATGAAGCAGCCCTGGACAGCTTGGTTTGGAAGGTGGACTGGAGTGAAGTACAAACGAAATCAACTGAAACCAATTCACAGGGATTCTCAATGAAAAGTATGGTTGTCAGCGCTATCTCAGTCATATCAAATGCTGAAAAACAACAGATCTTTGCTACCATTGGCACATACAGGGTACGTAGGCATTTTGATTTTGAAATGAAGAGAAAATGAGTAGGTTCTTTTCAGGACCACATTCAATTCCAAGAAAGAATACACAGTGTACCGTGAAGCCTTCTACTGCCATACGAAATGAAGTTGTTACCCCAATTTTGTACCGTGAAGCCTTCTACTGCCATACGAAATGAAGTTATTACCCCAATTTTGTACCGTGAAGCCTTCTACTGCCATACGAAATGAAGTTATTACCCCAATTTTGTAAAGAAAATGCATGCATTTGAATTTAGCTCGGAAGAACATTTTTTTAGTGTTTATAGTATTTATTTTATTCATGAAGTATACTCTCCCCATAAGCTTTGGTATAATTTTTGCGCTGTTGTACATCTTTTCCGTTCTTTTCCATTTTGTATGACATAAATGGTGAAAACGCTGTGACTTGAATTAAAACGAGATTTTTGGTGCTTACAAAAAAAAAATGCACATGATAATTGTAATGAAAAGCCGTTTTATAAATAGATCTGTGGGTATTAAAATCATTTCCAATATGTTAGGAATCATCTTGCATCTTCGCAGAAGTTAACTACAACTTGATCGAACGCGAATCGCAGCACCTTCTATGAATAAAATTATTGTCCTCTTTTTTTTTTTGTCGATTCAGGGTACTGTATGTGCAATTCATGCTGTTCATAAGAACCACATTGACTTGACCAGAGTGGTACGAACTGAACTGAAAATAGTAAGTACAATCAGTAGTAGATACGAAGAGAGAGGGAGAGAAGAACTTGAGAAGGAATAGTCTGTTTTTAGAGAATGAAAACGTGTTGGAGGGGTAATGCTATAAAGCTGATAATGCAGTGAAAATCCCTGAAAATCCATTTTTTCCTCATTGTATTATTTCTTTGTTTTATGCGAAAAAAAAAAAATCTTTCCCCATCTCTCCGAGCTAGTACTTTTGTTTCGTGATTTAAAAAAACAAAGAAAGTTGTAATATTTTTCTTTCTTTTTTTTTTTTTTTGGGGGGGGATTAAAGCAGAAGTGAATAAGATATTTTAATTCATGTTCGATTAAACTAATTTCAAATTAGCTTTTCTTTTCCTCCACTAAGCTCACCCCAATTTTACAGCCTTTTCAAATATTACATTGTAAAGTATGTAGAAAACCGGAATTCATTGAATTGAATATGCCTGAAAGCACAAATACGATATGAATATTAGAAGAAAGAGAGGGAGAAAAAAAATTGAAAACTGCAGTCAGTCATTAACTTTATTGTTTTGTTCTTAAAAGCAATTTAAAAAACAAACAAATTAAAAGATATGATAGCTCATTTATCCATTATTTCAATAATGATTTTCTCTTCTTTTCAGATGCGTGATATGCGGCATGACAACATTTGTCCATTCATCGGGGCGTGTATCGATCGGCCTCATATCTGTATCATGATGCATTACTGTGCTAAAGGCAGCTTGCAGGTAAATCATTTCAAGAGTCAACAGTAAAACCATTAGATTGGTTGTTTTAGGTTTACGATGCAAAAGAAAAATAACCTCATCAGACACTTAGCAATGCTTAGGAAATCATTAAATATGCTGTAATGAGCAGCAGGATCTCACTGGGAGCTCCGATGGGCCATCAAATGGTTTACTGCTTCACTGAATAAGCTATAATTAACTTAATGTAATATGTAACAAATGAAAAAACTATTACAAATTCCAAATAAAGAAAAAATCCTGTCACGTTAAGATTAAGGATGTATGAGTTTACTCTGAATCTAAATTACTTAAGTTCATTATCTGAAATGTTCGGTTAATTGATTAATAGAATATCAGTGATAATACAAATTATTTCAATAAATTTCTTTTACTGCTTGTGCGGGGCGGGGGACACGAATAATGGTTAAACTTGATCATGTTGATACAAAGTTCTGGCTATATTCAAGTTTGTGATTATTGTCTATTCTAAGCCCGGCGCACACTGCACGATCCGACTGCAATCCAATCTTGGAAAAAATTGTTATAGCATTTGCTATCAACATTCAAACATGTAAAACCTTCATGACCAAAGTTTCGAATAGTCGTATGTACAGTAAAAAATCGAAATTCTGGGCTATTGCGAGCCTCCCTGTAGTTATAAAAGCGAATTCAATGTCAAATCGCAGTGACGTCATAGCAATCTTGTGATCGGCTAAGATTTGAAGCCGATTTAGCCTTTACTCCAACCACAAGGCTTGCAGTTAACCAAAATTTCGATTTTAGTATTCCTATCATTATTCCGAACCCCAAATAAGATGATTTTACTTGTTGATACTTCCATATTTAATGCAAAATGCCATTTTTTAGAAAATCGGGTCGCAGTCGGATCGTGCAAGTGTGCCCCGGGCCTAACAATGATACTTAATTCATTCCTAGGATATTCTCGAGAATGAGGACATCAAACTTGATAGCATGTTCCTGTCGTCACTGATAGCTGACCTGGTCAAGGGTCTGGTCTATCTTCATAGTTCTCAGATTAAATCCCACGGTCATCTAAAATCTAGCAACTGTGTGGTTGATAACCGTTGGGTCCTTCAGATCACCGACTATGGTCTTCATGAATTCAAGAAAGGACAGAAACAAAACGTCGACCTTGGTGAACATGCCATACTCGCCCGTAAGTCACACGATTGTCATTTTTTTAAAACCATTGAGGAACAATTAAAACTCTGAGCTGCATGGCCCTACATGCTATCATTGTATGTAATATTGTGCAAATAATGAAGCCCTGAAAAAATGCACTTCAAAAAGCACCATCATGTGCTGCACAAAAAGTAAAAAAGATGTGCAAGTGATCGGAAATGCCAGACCTTTTTTTTTTTTTACCCCGTACAGACTGCAGTGTTAGACAAAAGCATAACGAGGTTGGTTTGCAAATGGCGGAATTTAGCGTTAGATATTTTAATAATAGCATCTTACATTTCGTAACCTATATATTCCTGGCTGTTTATCTATCTTTCTGAACATTTTTATACAACACAGACATCAAAATCCAATAATTTGTTAAATCAAGCTTCCACAAATTTACCGGATTCCTTTAACGGTGGGAAGTGTAATATGTAATGTCCGTTCCTTCCTTGAATCCCATGACATAATTATACTCTGTTTTTATAGTAGTGGGCAACTAAAAATTAGAAGAATAATTCCAGTCACATCGATGTTCTTGGTTTTCAAACCTTCATCAGACCTTTTCGCCGATGTTTTTCTTCCCATGATGCAATTCAGCTGATTTTCTTCCTATGATTCAAATGTTTCCCACAATTCAACTCTTGCCATATCAATACTGGTGAAATTTTTACCTCCTTTTCTGATTATATTGTAAATTGTAATAACAGATTGAAAAAAAAAAGTCGATATGATTATTGTTTAAGGAAGTAACGTGGATAAGCATCATGCTATTCATTACATAATAGTTCAGTTTACTGAACTATGCACTGTATAAGTGTTTGTTGTATTTATGTGAAATTTTGTAATAAATGATCAACGCACAGAGTCAACTCAACTCAGCTCACCTCATCTTGTTAAGAAAGTTAAATTACTTTGTTGATTGGTATTACAAACACATGTGTCTATGAAGGTAGGACTCGAATTGACCAGTCCCTTCTGGGAGGAGGGGAAATGATGCGAGAGGTTGTAAAAGAATAGAGTATTCTAATCCTGAGATCATATTTCTGGTATCTTTCACAGGTCAGCTATGGACAGCCCCCGAGCACCTGAGACAGGGCAAGAGCATGCCTCCAGCTGGGTCACCTCAAGGAGATATCTACTCATTTTCTATCATCTTGACTGAACTCTACTCGAGGCAAGAGCCCTTCCATGAGAACGACTTAGATCTAGCAGGTATAGCACACTGATTCATGCACTGCCACTTAGTTCAATCCCAAACACTTATGTTTACTTATCCTGTTACTTTCAGGTGCAAATTAACTCAGTACAATGCATCTACGTATCAGTACCATCTATTGTCTATCTATTAGTACCACCATGCAAACCTCCACCTTCAAAAATCATCTTATGTTTTAAGAGAAATGCTTATAAGCCCCTGCAAAGAATTTGTGTATATCATATTCTTTTGTATATCAGATATCATTAAGAGAGTGACGAAAGGTGAACTGCCTCCTTACCGTCCCATTCTGAATGCTGTCAACGCTACTGCTCCCGACTGTGTGCTTACTACGATACGAGCATGCTGGGCTGAAGACGCCGATGAAAGGCCCAATATCATCGAAGTACGAACCATGCTAGCTCCGCTACAGAAAGGATTGTAAGTTTCTCGTATCATGACCGGCATATAGTGACACACTGCTTCTATGGCGCGGGAGCATGTCTGTCATCCCTTCCTGCACCCCCCCCCCCCCCCCTGCACCGCCCCCTCCCCCACCCTTCACAATTTGGAATACCTTTTTACTTCAGTTTCCATGGCATTCCACAATGTGAACAATTAACAACCAAGCCAACAAATGAACGAACAAACATTAAGAAAGTAAAGAGAATAAACAGAAAATCACAGGTTTAAGTTTCGGGGAAAACTTGTTGCAGAGGGATGGTACAACTAGGGGACATAGTTTCTGTTCTTCACCTCAAGTCTACTTTGGGCATGCCAGATTAGGTTTTTGTCGGGGAAATTGTGATGACGCCTCCCATGATCCGAAACTAAAACTTCTGCGGCAGTTAGTCCATGCTTCTGTTGGGACAGTAAGGTTCTCTACAAAATGTCTGAAAGAATTTTGAACAACTGGAATGGTACCTGCACAGATTGCTATAAAATGAAGAAAAAAAATCAACATGACTTTCAGTGATTTGCCCTTTTCTTTTCTTTGGTTTCTTGGGTTTTTTTTAGGAAACCTAATATTCTGGACAACATGATCGCCATCATGGAACGGTACACCAACAACTTGGAAGAACTAGTGGACGAACGAACGCAGGAACTGCAGAAGGAGAAAGCTAAGACTGAACAGCTACTTCATCGTATGCTGCCACCGTAAGTACATTAACACATTGTCTTCTCGGGAGGCCGGAGGGTTTCATCAAGTGTCTTGTCAGTGATTTTTACCGGCAACTGTTATAAGCTACTGAAATCCTTGCATCGGACTGGCTGTGAGCAAATTATGTCCACAAAAATCACTGACAAGACACTTCATGAAACGCCCCCTGGAACTGGGTGGTCCTCCCTGTATTCACCCTAAGGGAATCAGAGACTCTGGGGAGCGTTTCATGAAGTGTCTTGTCAGTGATTTTTACTGACAAATTTGCTCTCGGCCAATCAGATGCAAGGATTTCAGTAACTTATAACAGTTGTCGGTAAAAATCACTGACAAGACACTTAATGAAATGCTCCCTAGGAGTCAACGGTAAAGATGAAATGTCGGACCAGTAGGAAAGATTTGATGAGTCCCTCTTGTTTCTTGGTTGGCAGTATGAGCTTCATAAATGTTTGCATTTATTTGGTCGGTCCATGGCATATTTCGCTCCAGATCCACCTGAAAATTTTCATACCTTGTATTGAATTTTTTCTTCTTTTGAATATTTCCTTTTGACACCCTGCTTGTATTTATAAATTCACTTTGTGTAGGAAATATTCTTGGTCTCTACACTTCGTCTTTTTTATCTTCTCTATTTATCACTGTTCGTCTCTATCTCTCTTTTTTTATCAGTGTTTTCCCTGTCAATTTATTGTCTCGATTATCTGTCTCTGCCTTTCTGAGTAGCATATCTTCTCTGTATTCGTCCAATAATTATATGTCTGTGTCTGTCCATTAAAAAGTATCGCACTCCTGCCTGAATGAAATATGGTTTCCATCTTATTCTAAGGCATTGTTGGTTTAACTGCTCTCTCTTTCCATTTTATTACTAGTATCTGTTTTTCTTCTAGTTCTATTGCCTCTCAGCTGATCAAATCGCAGTCCTATCTGAATCCTTTGATATGGTTTCCATTTTCTTCTTGGACATTGTAGGTTGTACGGCTCTCTCTTTCTGTCTCATTATCTCTGATTTCCTCCCTTAGATCTATTGCCTCTCAGCTGATCAAGGGTATCGCAGTTCTACCTGAAGCCTTTGATATGGTATCCATCTTCTTCTCGGACATTGTTGGTTTTACGGCTCTCTCCGCTGCCAGTACACCCATCCAGGTAGGTTATACTCATGCACCTCAAACTCTTGGTGATATCAAGTTAAGGCACTTGGTGCAGTACTTTTGTTTCTTAGCCAAATTCTGTCCATATTTTCATAAGAATAATCACCAAGTAATAAAGAAATTACTTGAAGCTGTCCTGAAGAAGTTAGGTGGGAATCGAAGATATCTATTGAAGCTAAATTGAAGTTTTTCTTTCTGTACTACCAAACCGATCATTTGTGTTAATCAGTTAATAACACCCTTTTCACATAATATCTTCAGAAAAAAATCAGAAATTTCAATGCCATATGGAGGAAATTATGAAATATTGCCGTTACAGTAACCAACAAATTTAAGGATCTTTTATCTTCTTGTTTAATCATAGGTTGTGAACATGCTGAATGATTTGTACACTCTATTTGATGCCATCATTGCAAACTACGACGTGTACAAGGTAGGTATTGATACTTAATAATTACTTCAGATTGTTTCATGCGAGGTTCTTCATACCCAACCTTATGAAAGTTTGATCGAATAGTTTTGTTGGAAAGGAAATTCTGTTATGCCGATTGTTCCATTTTAACATAAAAAAGTGTTCATTGCTTCAGTTGTAAACACCCCCAAAAAATCAAAGGAGTCAAAACTATCTTCTTCACCGAAGGCAATGGCCACAAAAAACAACAACAGCAATACGGACAACAATCCCAAAAGTATACTCCCAAGTAATTTCTTAAATATATCAGGGAGAGAGGGAGGGGGGATGACTCATCTTCAGCCTCAAACACGGCTGCATCAAATACATCTGATAACAAGTATTACGTGTGTTGTTTGTTTGTTTGGAGGTGTTTTGACTAAGAAAGATTATGAGGAATGATATCATTGTAGGTTGAAACGATTGGAGATGCTTACATGCTTGTATCAGGATTACCAATCCGGAACGGAGATCGTCACGCTGGTCAGATTGCATCTGCAGCTTATCATCTCTTAGAATCGGTCAAAGAATTCATTGTACCTCATCGTCCTGATGTCTTTCTCAAACTTCGCATTGGTATCCATTCCGGTAAGCTTCGCTCATCTTCACCTCAGTTACGAATGAGAGTTTCAGTTATCCGATTCATAATAGAAATTTTTCGAAGCCTTATTTGATCAGCTTTTCTTCAAATTGGCAACACCAGTATGTTCCTTTCATTGCTACATTTTTTTAAATAAAAAAAATCATACATCAAAAATGAATAAAAATTGACAGCATGTTGAGAAGTTAAAAAATTGCCAATATGCATGGAAAAACAGTGATTTTAACTTTCTCTCATTTGCAAGTTCAAAGATTTCTGAGCTTATCTTCCTTGATTTTTTTTTTCAGCTTCAAACAACATTATGCTAATGCATCTAACTTTTCACTGTATTACGTGGGATTTTTTTGCTCTTTCTGATCATGCATTTAGTTTGTTTTTAGGGCTCTGCATCGAAAGGTATTGGGCTAAACCACAATATGTGTACCCTCTGTTACGAATTGGGTTAACAAAGGCCCACATTATTGATAGTTGACTTCAAAATGGTCAAGCATATCTCTATCAATTTGCCCATCCATCAATCTCCTATCCCCAAATGATCCACAAATGGTGGACGAAATCTGAATTGGGTTTTGTCTTCTTGTCAAAAGTTTTGAATACTCTCGATTGAACAGAACAGAGTGCAAATTCTGAAGTCTGATGCTTACGGGCCAATATGGAAATGTATCATGTGGTCGACAATGACGTACTTTTGACAATGATTTTTCGTCAATAGATTGAGTTGCTTAAGACATTCAGGTCGCTTGTCATCTAGTTTTCATTGTCAAGACATCGTTTGGATCAAAAATTAACTTTGGAATGGCAGAGACTTAAAATTGTTCTTTACAAATTCTCATAGAAATACGCAATACCCTTCTCCTGACGGCTTTTAGATCATTAAGTGACGATGGTAAAGTTATCTGGTCACGTTGTATTGTTCCTTCCTTCCAGGATCCTGCGTGGCTGGCGTAGTTGGTCTAACAATGCCTAGGTATTGTCTCTTTGGAGATACCGTAAATACTGCATCCCGTATGGAATCCACCGGACTTGGTTAGTTATTAATTGATATGTGTATTCTGTAGTAAGAAAAACATTTTTGCATAGAAATAATCGAGTGAATTTTAGGGCAATCTTACTTTTCGTGGAGCCATATTTAAACCTTAAGTGGTCGTAAATATTAAAACCTCCTGAATCTTGCCCTACACTCATGCTCATGATGCACATTTTCAATAATTGATCGTTTTCTTTTAAAATGTAGCTTTTCAGCTCAGGCTAATGAACTCATTAAAAGGGCTAAGAAAGTCATTTATATCTATTCTGGGGTAGATTCACCCACCTCACTTGTAAGTCAACATGAACAACAGCAAGTTACAATTTTGAATCCAGCTTAGAACATGATATGACTTCAAACCGTCTTCTCTGAAAGTGCTAAACATTAGTTTAAACAGTCATTTCATTTGTCATTATTGTTAGTAGTAGTATTGTTATGATTATTTTTATCAGTAGTAATGTCGATATCATTATTATTATTGTTTCTGTTATTGACCTATTATTATCAGATTTATCATTATCATTTATTGTTATTGTTGTTAATATCATCATCATCATCATCATTGTTATTACTTTTATCATTATTATTATGATCATTATCATTATTTGGCAAAGACAACCAAGGAACCCAAAATCATACAATAGTGAAATTTCACAGACCTCCCGACCATTCTGAATTTGGAGGAAAGAATCTTAATTTTGATCATTCCAAGCTCTTGTTTCGATATGATTTTCCTATTTTTCTTGATACATTTACTACACACGCCAATTGGAAATGCTGTTTTGTTTTTGTTTTTTGTTTTTTGCCCTAATTTTGAGCAAAGTCATCCCTATATTTTAGTCAGAAAGGTTGGGAGGTCTGAATTTTAGGAGAAGGCTTGATATGTTTGGTATATTCAAATGATTTAACTGATTTCTTTGCAGCTTTAAAGATCCACGTAAGTCCATGGTGTAAAGAAGTGCTGGATAAGCTAGGTGGATATGAGCTAGAAGATCGAGGCTTGGTTGCAATGAAGGTAGGTATAGTGTCGGCATGATATTAGCAGTTATTAGAAATTAAGAACAGCCAGCCACTGATATCTTGGAATTTCTTTCATCTACACAGTAAGAATGAAATGTTTACTTTTGCACCCTTCAAATGCAACAACAGTAGCTCCTTTACGGGTGCAATTTGCACCCAAAAAAGTATTATGCACCATTAAGGGTGCAGAGTTATACCCTTTAGGGAAGGTACAAATTTGCACCCTTTTGGATGCAAAAGTTTCTGCACCCTTTAAAGTGCATAATTGCATCCTTTAGGGTGCAGATGGACATTTCTGGGTGCAAGCAAGTACAAAAGGGTGCGTCTTTGCACCTTTTTCATGTAGGGTGCAAGATTGTACCCCAAAGGTGCTGCTATTGTTGCATTCGGGGTGCAAAATTAAACCTTTTATTCATAGTATGTATGTTATGAATTAATGTCTCAAAAAGTATCTTGCCTGCACGTTGTGTGTCCTGGTAGTTATCGGGATAGTTTTCAAATAGAAATTAAAAACTTTTTCCTTGGGTCTTCTGAATAGTATATTGAAAGTATTGTAAATGGTATATATTTACAAACTTCAGTCTTGTTCCAAGCATGCTATCAGGTCATATTTTTTATTGTTTGGATACCTCACAACCTTAAGGTATAAATTTGTCGAGATTAATGAAACCTCATTCACTTGTAGATATTTCATTGATATTTCATCATACCACCTTCAAAAGTGTTGGAGGTTCATTTGAGCAGAACGATATTTTCACAAATCATTATCAAATCCTTCCCTTTGATGTATGTTTATAGGGCAAAGGCGAAATCCACACCTTCTGGCTGATCGGACAAGACCCGAGCTATAAGATCACTAAAGTTAAACCACCCCCACAGAAGCTTCCTCAAGAGATACTGGATGCTGCTGCTAATCGAGTCATCCCAGATGATATCTAAATAACTAAAAAAGAACATACTTACTCATTCAAGTACGATTAACTAACCGTGTGAGCCATGAAGAAAACATAACATTAATTTGGAAATGAAACGTTGATGATTTTCTCTAAACTTCTTCATGTCAACTAGAACGTCCAACGAGTTTCACACCACCTTTAAGCTTTCAGGTTACATTACGAATTGCAAGAACTTGATCATAATGAACATGTACGGTATCTCAAGAGTGTTGAACATGTTGAATACGTAAAAGAATATAAGGAAGAAGGAATTATAAAGAAAATGTGTTCAGTTTTGCTTATGAGTTTTAGCTTTAATTCAGTTGTTTCCCTTAGAATAGCGGTTAGAAGGAATTGAGTCCATTTAAAATTCTTGTTCTACATTTAGTTCTTTCCTTCCATTTGGAACGAATCTATTTTATTACCAAGAAATTGGAATTGGAAAGTTGGAAAATTTTGAGATGTTGTTTTCATTAGTAGCCCAAAAGTCATTACTTTGCTGTATCAATGCTGTATCATGACTTGCAAAATTCATTTACATCGATTTGATTCGAAGAGCTAACTCAGGTTTCTTTATTTACGCGAGATTTATAATTTGAAAATATATATTTGTCCTAAATCTAACTACATTGACAACGATGATGTGAAATTCAAATCTGTGTAACTGCACTAGTCAATGAGAACCTACATTTGAAATTAAATGAAATATGTTTTTTTCAAGTGAATGGTTGTTTTGCATTCTTATTACGCCTGCTTGCTTCTACCCCTCATTGTTTCTTTTTCTTTCTCTTCTCTGTTCCATCTCAAAGATGCATTGCTTGGCTTTTGTCATCGTTTTCAGTCAAATAAACAATTGGTAGCAGTATTTATCACACAAATTTTAGAAAATGATTGAGAAAAGGTCCACGACAGAAAAAAGAATTTACAGGAAAAATGATAAAGACAGGATTTCAAAACGTTTACGATGATACATAGAATTTTTATAATCAGCATTGCGATATGACTTCTAACAACAACAAAATCTTAAGCAGATAACGTTTCCGTTTTAATTAAAAAAGAAAGTACATGACTGTATTTGCAATAGTTATATCAATTTTACAACTGAAGGGTAATGAACATTCGATGCAAAACAAAAGTGATTGTTAACCTGAAATGAGTCTGCAGAATTAGATAAACTTTATTCTAGAAATAGATCATCTTTATTATTTTACTTACTTAATGTACACAAACTAACACATAAAGGCGTGTCTCTGATTAAAACAATAATGGGAAAAAAGGACTGAAAACAGTCAAAATACAAATACCGCTCAACAAAAAACTTTCACCTCTACTTGGACGACGATATGGGGAATCACAAAAACGGTGTTTTATAGTCTATAAAAATTGATACGACGATTAAGTTTATATTTTCTTAAATGTTTCTTATGGAAGCGTTAAAGTGCCATTCTACTTGACGACATGACGAGATATTTCATCGACTGTATAAGTCGACTTGATATCTATATCGTGTCAACAGGTAAAGATATCAACTTACCATATCGACTTCTTAACTTTTATTAGTCGACATGATTAGACAATAGATTATCTTGCCAAGTTGACTTCACAAAAAGTTCATGTCGTCATGGCGACATAGATATCTTGCCAGTTGACTTCACAAAAAGTTCATGTCGTCATGGCGAAATAAGTCAATATAACAAGTCGACTTCCCAGAAAGAAATATGGCGAAATAAATTATCATGCGAAGTCGACTTCTAAAAAAAGGGTATCATACGTCGTTCGACGGTCATAGTAGTAAAACTTCTATTTGGAATATTATTCAAAACCACAGATGGGATGGGAATGTATGTATACGTGTGAACTCGTGTGTGAGATCGCGGTAGAAATTTTGGCGGCAAAAGATTTCGATCATCCCCACTCCTCGAAACCGATTTACGCCGGTGAAAGGTTTACTTTTCAATATCACGTAGATTCCTGATTATGCGTATGATTTTAGCACATGCGAAAATATACGTATATGTTTTTAGCATAAACGTCCATATAACGAGTAGCCTTGCTGTACGTATGTTTTTAGGCATATACGACCATAAACATTGTATCGGTCAACGTCATATGCAAATGAAAACTCAAAAACAAAAACAACAACAACCACAAACGTATGAATATATGACGTACGCTGTGTATACAATTACGTAAGTTAAATCAAGTGTTAATTTCTTTGGTTCATTATAAGCCTACGTATTAGGTTCCAGTTGACATAGGAAACTTACAATTCCGGGAATTATATACTGCATTATTTTTTAAATTAAAATGTGAGTTCACATGGAATTATCAAATTTAATGAGACTTTAAAAAAAAATCTGCTTACAAACATCTATTTTACAAACTTATGCAAAACAATAACTATATTTTACACTAAAATATGTAATGCTTCTGCAATATTCCTGAGTACATAGTTTACTTTCGCATCGGGGTTAAACGGTTGTAACAGAATGTTTGCAAATATATATACATGATGATGAACTATTTACACAAGGGGACATCATTTTCAATGATTAAAGTAAAGCCGTTTGCTTTTTTGATTTTAGCTTTTGCGCCTTCAAGGCTATTTAGTACTGTTATGATTTTTAATTATTTATAATTACTATCTTTAATATATTTATGATATATAAAGCAATTTTATTTTTAATATGAATATATCCACAATTTATGAAAAATATAAAAAAAACAAGTGTCTATCACTCATCAATGAAATGATTATGTATTTTTTTTTTACTATCAGACTTATCAAAAACACATTTCACATTTATTTCTGTAGACATTCGTTAGGTAGTCAAAAATATTTTATAAAATCATAATAATGAAATTAGTAGTTAACAATGATCTTAATTATACAGTGTGTATAAAAAAGTTACACTTTTAAAAGATCTGTCAAAAATACAGTTCAAAGTGTTTTGGAAATTTTTTCATGTTGATAGATGCTCAATAGTCTCATCTACCAAGTGCCACCAACAAAAATTTTTATTCACGCTTGGGTGAACACCAATTGTTTTTGTGCAAGGTATCAAAAATGACTTGCGCTAAATTGAAAGAAGAGTGGAAACTTAAACAAGCCGTCCGAAAAATCGCTCCCTTTCAAAGAAATTGCTATTTGCCATGAATTTATGATGGTATTATGATAGTCTAGGCATGATGTGGCAATTTTCTTCTGTGGTTTTAATGATATCATTTGTTCATTGCTTCATGCTAGGGTGAGAATAATGTGTGATAAATTAATGCATCAGTCATGCAGCCAATCAACCATTTAGCAAGTCTGTCAATCATTAAGTCCATCAGTTAATCATTCGGCCATTGCTCAATTCATCGATCGGTCAACCAATAAGGCATTCGGGCAACTAATGACAGACTTTTCAAAAGTGTAACTTTTTTTATACACCCGGTATAAAATTACATAATATAATATAATTCTCTAAAAATCGAAAAGAGAAGGCTCGTCCCCCATGAATTCTGGGCACTAAGCATCGGCACAAGATAAAATGTTTACTGGGGAATGGCAGGGACACTAGGTCAAGGTATTGGAACAGATATGTGATGGGGTGTGTATGGGTGTGTGTTTGTGTGTGTGAGGTGGGGGGGGGGAAGGTTTCCTTAAGCATCAGAATAGGACAATGATGGTGGTGTACTGGGGAGGGAGAAGGAAACCGGGTATCGGAACAGAAGAGTGTGGAGGGGTGTGTGTGTCGGGGGGGGGGGAGGGGGGAGAGGGTTCACCAAGCATCGTATAAAAAAATTGATGGTGGTTTAATGGAGAGGGGGAAGGGCACCAGGGCCCCGTTTCATAAAACTTGTTATCAGTAACAAGTTGCAATAACTGTTTTAAGCTACTGAAATCCTTGAATCTGAATGGTTGAGAGCAAATTTGTCATAGAGACATGGCAGTTGTTACTGATAACAAGCTTTATGAAACGGGGCCCAGGTATAGGAACAGACAGGTAAAGGGGTGTGTGTGTCGGGGGGGGGGGGGGGGGAGGTTTCAATTCGCATCATCATAGGAAGGTGGATGAAGGGGTACTGCATCCGATGTACTCAGATACGCGTCACCTGATGGAACAGGTGGTCCGACGCTCAAGTTTATGTCCCCTTGGTTGATTGGTTCCTTGTTCGGCAAGGCTTCTGCTTGGTTAGAGTTGGTACCTGGAGTGAAATGTTCGTAGCTGGGATTGGCGACTCCACCATCCTCGATGTGGACCTATGAGTAAAATGTTAAAAATGTCAAACGTTCTTACACCCAATCCTGCAGAACTTCTCCATTTTTATGTTTTGTAATATTGTTTCTGAGCCTTATCTTAATTCATATGATTTTATAAAAATTAATTTTCTCATATTTTGTGTATGTAATTGTTGTTGGATATTATTTTGTATTCTATTTTATTGCTTTTTATGCATTCACGGCCCAATTGTAAACCAGCCAAGTAGCTGAACTAGGCTTTTACCATATTTAAATAAATAAATAAATATCAATATCAGATCAGTCCTAAAATGATATTACAACAGAATAATCGCTCGTATATTACCACAGAACAATGGACACGACTAGATATCAAATGAATCGTCGATGTATCGACTACAACAGATATCGGTGGTTTCCAACAATGCTTAGAAACTTCCATCACATTCAATATACAAAAGAAAATCAATTTTCGATAAACAAATACAAAATATTTGACTTCTTCCTTGATCAAATCAATCAGAGCTCACAACTACATGCGTCCCCTTCATTAGAGATGGTTTAACGAATTCATTACAAATTAGTGTTTAGATATTTTTGAACTATCACTAACAGCTGATTCAGAGATGAACTGTACTACAATATTCTTGTCTTGGTACTACGGAAGCGTTTTTGTGCCACTGTGCTTGACGGCATGATGAGATGTTTCATCTTGTCAAATCGATTCAAACGTCTAATGTCCCTATCTTCTCGACGTGTTCGAACAAATTACTCTGTCAACTTATCAACTATGATGAGTCAAAATGGCGGCATAAATCATCCTGCCAAGTTGACGGCACGTCATGACGACACATTTTTGGGGAGTCGGCTTGGTAAGATAATTTTGTCACCACAACGACATGAACTTTTCGTGAATTCAACTTGACAAGATAATTTATTTCGCCATGTTGAATTGTGATATTTAATAAATCGACACGGTAAGTTGAATATCCTTACTTGTCGACATGATAGGGATATTATTGACAAGATGAAAAAGGTAGAATAACGCCTTAACACTTCCTTATGGTACGCGTAGGAAAACATATAAACAAGAAAAAACACAATAAAAACTACTTTCCAAAAATCAACTTAAGGCAACTTCAGTAGCCCTGTCTATCATCTTTAGAAACGTGCGGACTTTACAATACATTATTACGTGATCCGAACATAATTTGTATGACCAGTACAAAAGGCTTTTGAAATTGCACTTGAGTTAATTTTTCGAAAGTAGTTTTCATCGTGTTAAAAGTACCTGGCCTCTTGTCATTCGAACAGAGCTGGTATTCTCTTGTGATGGTTTGTACTGGCGAGTATAGCGTCGGTATCTGATATGTTTAGAAGAAAAAAATATTCATGTTAACAAAATAATGAGTTTAATATAAAGTTTGTAAGTGCAATAAAAAGAACTAATATGATTATCATTATTCATTTCCTCCTTGTCCTCCTCCTCTTACTACTTCTTGTGGTCGCCATCGTCATTGTGGGTATCCTTCGTGGTCATTATCAATATCGTCGTCATTATCATTATCGTTATCACGATGATGATGATAATGATGATGATGGTGACAATAATATTGATAATGATGACAATAAGAATAATATGACTACGATTGAAATAATGATAATGATAATAATGATAATGATAATAATATATCAATCAATCAATCAATAATGATAATGATGAATATGATAATGATGATGATGATGATGATAATGATGATGATGAATATGATAATGATGATGATGATGATGATGATGATGATGATGATGATGATGATGATTATGATGATGATTATGATGATGATTATGATGATTATGATGATGATGATGATGATGATGATGATGATGATGATTATGATGATGATTATGATGATGATTATGATGATTATGATGATGATGATGATGATGATGATGATGATTATGATGATGATTATGATGATGATTATGATGATGATGATGATGATTATGATGATGATTATGATGATGATGATGATGATTAGAATAATAACAATAACAATAACTCATATTTACATTACTATCGGTATCATGATTATCATCATTATCATTGTGCTGAATTATTCAGGCGAGTCTACCACAAGCACTCGCTTTTATAGGGACAAAGAAATTAATTGTTAATTCCTGCAAATCCAGTGGGAAAAAATAAATCTTTATTTGAAATTTATAAGAAAATCATCATCAATAGGCCATTCCTCACTGATAAAATTGTTGTCTTTGCGTTGTTGTTCTTGTCAATAAATACTTACGCAACAAAGAGAACACATGCGAGGATGAAGATCAAGAGAATTGCTCCAAATAAAGCAGCTATCGCTACCAGACCTGGAGGAGTATGTGGATAAAGTGAAATGAAATCACATAAAATGAACAAAAAATTATATAGAGAGATATAATAATCATTTATTGGTCATTCTAAAACCGTGGAGTCCTTAACAGTGAAATATGTGCAGCAACAACAACGAAATAAACTTGTTTTTCGATCGTGTGTAATTGGTATACATTTACCTCCTTGGTGATCAGCCACGAATCGGATATGATGTTTTTTTTATTATCATTTGTCTATGGACATGTACACAACTACCAATTTTGAAAAAAATAACACTTGCTAACCCCCCCCCCCCCTCCCCAACATCTGGCTACGCTACACCTACTCTTTCCTGTCTAGCAAACATGCAGAATACTAGAATAAAAATAAAACAATAATCAGGGGGAAAAAAGACAGGACAGACTGCTTATAACTCTGTGAGGATATTTTGTCTGGTGTACAGACTAGTTCATGTTTATTCCAGTTATCAGATCCTATGCAGATCCACAGAGTAGAAGCTGACGAATCACTGCAGGAAACCGCAAACACGTCCCATAGAAGAACGTGACTGCTGGATCTACAAATTCTGCTCCTTCTGGTGGATCGTAAGGGCGTGCACAATGTTTTTCTGTTTACAGAGCAAAAGAGATCATGATTACACATGTCCCTGATGGCATTTCATAGCCACTCGACTAGATACGGCAAACAGGCCGGTATGGTCTGGGAGAAGTCGAGAAGAGATCAGTTCAGGTCGGTCTGGTCGTGTTGGTCCAGCAGAAATCATGTAGAGATCGTGTAGGGATCGAGTAGAGGTCGGGATGATCCTGTAGAATGGTTGTCGGGTTGAAGTCGTGTAGAAGTCGTCAATGGTAGAATAGGGGTTAAGAATGGTGGGGGGAGCAGACGGGAAGAAGTCGGGTAGGTACAAGCAATCGGTCGAGCTCGGTCGTGGATAACCTAGCACAAAATATGCCCCAAGCTTTATCAGAATAAAGTTGCATGACTGTACATTACTAAAACACAAAAACTGACAAAATTTTCTGTTGGGATGTGTTGTCGGATGGCCCTTACAATTTTTTTTTTTTTTTTTTGGGGGGGGGGGGGGCGTTTTTGTATTCTAGATACATCTACATGCACATAGTAACTCAGTCAACTGTACTGGTCCAGAGAGAGTCAAAATTATGACCAGAGGAATACCGTCTGCTTTCTAAATGTTTTACAGGTCATATTACACAGCCATTCCTAGGTTCATTGAAGCCTAAATATGTCAACTTTCACGTCAGTCCTAAAGATCGATCTATTCCAAGCTGTGACGTCATCTCAAGAATGCTATTGATAATGATAAAACAGACAATGGAATAAACTACCTGAATTCGACACATTGTCTGAATTTGTGAGATACCCTGGATGAAGCGCACTATGATGTGCACCTAGCAAGGGCAGATACCAGCGCTTTACAAGAAGTCTTCAGCAGCGTATGATACTACTACTACTACTACTACTACTACTACTACTACTACTACTACTGCTACTACTACTACTATTACTACTGTTTCTACTACTGCTACTGCTACTACTACTACTACTACTACTACTGCTACTCCTACTACTACTGCTACTACTACTACTACTACTACTACTACTACTACTACTGCTGCTACTCCTGCTACTACTACTACTGCTACTCCTACTACTACTGCTACTACTACTACTACTACTACTACTACTGCTGCTACTCCTGCTACTACTACTACTGCTACTGCTTCTACTACTGCTACTACTACTACTACTACTACTACTATAATAATAATAATAATAATAATAATAATAATAATAATAATAATAATAATAATAATAATAATAATATGTAACATTTATATAGGGCTTAATAGGAATGTTTCTAAGCGCAAGAAAGAATTAAAGAACAAAGAGGAAACGAAAGAGAGAAAATAGAAGAACAATAAACAATAAAAAAAATACACGATACAATACATTAACTACTTAAAGAGGGTTGCCTGAGATACGTTTTAAGAAGTATTTTGAATGAATGGCAAGAGAAGAAAAGGCACGGTCGCCAGAGTGGGTCATGGTACGGGGTCCAGGAGATAGTTGCAGGTGGGCAATGGAAGCAGAATGAAGATGTCTAGTTACTGAAGATTATGATGAACGGAGAGAAATAAGATCTTGAAGATAGCATGGAGTTAGACCGTGATTGATTTTGTAGACAAGAAGAAGAACTTTGGAGATGAATCTTTCATGAATCTGGAGGCAATGGAGAGAATGTAGAACTAGAGTGATGTGTTTTGATTTTTAGTAAGGGTAATCAGTCTAGCTGCTGAATGATAGAAGTGAGATGACGTTAACTTACTGATATTACATTGGTTTCCAGAATACCCTTCCTTGCAGAAACATCTGTAGGAATTCTTCCCATCCAGGCATACACCATTGTCACCACATGGTGAACTGCTGCATTCATCAATTTCTGTCAACGAATAAATGATTTTGAAAATAAGTTTTAAACATCAGTCAAATATAAAGGATTTCCTAACCCTTAAAACTTGTGCATTCTTCTTCACTAACTTACTGTACAATTTACAGTATTGTGCTGTTTATTCTACGGTAAAACTGTAAAAGGCAGTAAAATAGAGTTTTTAACTGTAAAATTTATTTTACTTTATCATTTACAGAATTTACAGTGAATTACTGGCAACTCTGCTGCCAGTAATCTTAAAGTCCGACAGCAATTTTTACAGTGTTCTTATTTAATCAAGAAATGAATTCATAAATTGACGAACTGACGATACTCGACTTGGTTATAGCTTTGGTGGATTAAGGGGTACCTCTGGTCAGTGCCCCATTTTTGAAAGCAAATTATACACTCTGCTCCCTTTGCTACCTTTCAAAGCTGATGATACTTTTACTTGGGGGGGGGGGGGGAAGGGGGAGCTTGTCAGCAGTTTTTTGAGATTTGTTCTCCCTCTACGTTCAGATCCCGGGACCACAATGGCTTCAGCTGCCAACAAAATTATCACTTCAGTGAAATGAATCTGAAATTTCTTGTTTCTTTTTGTCTTTCTGGGGAGTGTTTTATCAAAAGTCTTGTCAGTGATTTTCACTGACAACTGTTATAAGCTACGGAAATCCTTGCATCTGATTGGCTGAGAGAAAGTCTGTCAGTGAAAAACACTGACAAGAACCTTCATGAAACACTCCCTTGGTTTCTTTCAAGTCATAATCGTATCAACAATCTTAAGCCCAGCGCACACCTTACGATCCGACTGGCTTAAGACTGGTCAACGATTGGGTGAGAGGAGGTGAGTCGTGGGGCAGTCGTAAGCCTCTACACCGCTCACCTTGAGAGGGGGAGCAAGGGGGCACGCGACTAATTTTCAGGGGCGCAAAACATAAAATAATGATAATAACAAAAATCCTGACCAGTCAAAGAAAGATTCCAAATTTCACGGTTTTTAAAAAAAAAAATTTACCAGGCGTCAGAAGTTGAAAGGGGCGAAATTTCTTCGCCGTTTTTTTTCTTTTTTTTCTCTCTCTCTAGATACCCGCCACTACTTACGAGTGGTCAATAATTGTGAAGACTAGATCACGATACATTCATGTGTATTGGGCCATTCCAGTTCAGTATTCATGTGGGATAAGCAGTTTGCAACCATTGAGCATGCTGAGAGAGACTTCACAGATAAATCCAGGGGGGAGAGAGAGAGAGCGCGTGAGAGAGAGTGGGTGTCCTAGCAAAATTTGATTTGACATATTGTAAATACACATAAGAGAAAAATGAAGAAGAAATTGTCTAATGCTGGTTTCCCATGGCCGATCCGATCAACTCGATTGTCCCGATCTTTCAAAACCTAGTCTGCAAAAACAGACATAATTTTCACACTTGAATACAATAATTCCATGAAGCCCTGAATGAGCCTTGTCATGGCAAGTCACTTGCGGTTTCAAATTATGATTACTTGACTGTACAAGAGACTTGCTATGGGTAGGCTCATTAAAGGCTTCATGGAATTAATATGTTCAGGTGTCAAAATGATATCTGTTTTTGCAGACTAGTTTTTTAGGGATCGCGACATCGACAACGAAGTTGATAGGATCGGCAGGGGGAACCTAGCATCAGCAACGATTTCATCCCCTTCCCGACAGACGAAGGATTACGTCTCTTTCCGGCTTATGTCATCCCCCTCCCTATATTATAGATAATACGGCATCTGCCACTGATTTGACAGATGGACCTACAAAACGTGCTGTCATAGTGTAGTTTCAAGGGATGTACATATGATAAGAAACCGTGGTTATGTTTGTTATGGGAATGTTCTTACCCATATTGCACGAAGACCCAGTGTAGCCGGCATCACAGCGACAAGAGTATCTGTTATGGTCCTCCACACACATGCCATAAATACAAGGATTGCTGGCACACTCCAGGGATCCTGGGACAAAGTGATGGTAAAAATAATGTATGTGATGTTATCAAAAACACCACTGCAATTGAATCAGATCAGCTACCCATAGTTTTAGAGACGTTCGTATATTCATAATCTTTGAAAATTATTCTTATTTTGTGCATTATGTAATAATGATTTATTTTCTGATGTAATTGTCTTATTTAAAGTTGAAAATCGAAAAATAAATGAAATGAAAATGAAAAAAAAAATGAAAAAAAAAATGAATTGAAAACTTTGCTATTATGCATGAATTCAATTTGAATGAAAATGACAACAAGGACTGTATAAATGATTGCAATGTCAGTAGTCCTCTTTTTAAATAATGATCAAACAATTTCTTCTCAAGAAGTGCGCAATTATATCTACTCAAAATACATGTAAAATGCAAGCTATAACAGGTGATTCTAGTATAGCGCTGACGTTCGGGACATTGCCGCTTCTGGCACTCCATTACTATTACCCTGGCTCTAACCAGTAATGTTCACATAACAGTCCTCAAACATTTCACGTAATATTCCTGCCAGGTACATAGTCACCTCACCAGGGGCCCGTTTTTTTAAAACTTGTTATCAATAGAAGGCTGCAATAACTGTTATAAGCTACTCAAATCCTTCTATCTGACTGGCCGAGAGCAAATTTGTCATAGAATGTGGCAGTTTTTACTGATAACAGGTTTTATGAAACGGGCCCTGGTCGAGTGTGGTTTGCCTAAAGACGTTATAGTGCACCGTCAGGGATTCGAACCTCGTGGTTCATGGTCCGGAAACTAATCCACTAGACTACAACACCTCTACATGTACTGTGGAAAGTGTTTGATAAAGATTCTTACTTCCTTCGCAGTTTGTTCCCATGAAACCTTCTGCACATTGACACGAGTAGCCATCTACAAGGTCCCTACAAGTCGCTCCATTTTGACAGGGGTTACTGGAACAGTCGTCGATGTCTGTGTACATGAACACAAAGACATACATGCCGTCGTTGAAATATTTCAAATCTTTAATACATAAAGGCTATGTAGCTCTTTAAAAGGAGGAAGAAGAACAAGGAAGAAGAAAAGGAAAAAGAATAAGAAGAAGAAAAAGAAAAGAAAAAAGAAAAAGACGAAGAAGAAGAAGAAGAAAAGAAAAGAAGAAAAGAAAAATAAGAAAAAGAAAAAGAAAAAGAAGAGAAGAAGAAGAATGAGAAAAAGAAGAAAAACAGAAGGAGAAGGAAAAATAGAAACAGAAGGAAGAAAAGAAGAAGAAGAAGAAGAAAAAAAAAAGAAGAAGAAGAAGAGGAAGAAGTAATCTTCAATATATCCAGAGGTTTAAAGCAATCCCATGCATGGATGCACGTTTGATCATGCGAAAGCAATTTCTTTGTGAAGTAATCATATAGCTATTGAGCAACTAAATCTACTTGTTCATCTAATATGATTTTCAATGTGATTTGAAAAAAATTAGTCACAATACGAACAAGCCAGTTGTGAAATAAATATTTCTTTCTAAAGCCCAATATGTAGACAATGCAGCTATCCCGAAGGTGTATTTTTAGAACCACTCGTATATGGCAAGAAAAAAAAAACTTTCTCTTCAACAAGTTGAAGCCTTTTTATTATAATCAGACAGTCAGATGACCCAAATGACTTTCTGTTTATACTGAAAATTCAAAAGTATATTCACACGCTTTACTTGATAAATCACAAGAAGAAATAACTTGATTTTAGAAAGGGAACATCGTGACTAATATTCTGGCATTAAACATGTTAAATGTAACGAAGTCTAAAATTCATATGTTATGAACGAATATTGAAGCCTCATCATAAATTGATATACACTTAGATTTAAAGGCGTCAATCTGTTATATATATATATATATATATATATATATATATATATATATATGTGTATATATATATATATATGTGTATATATATATATATATATATATATATATATATATATATTGAAAGAAATTTGACAAATGCAAACAACTTTGGCAACTCCCTTGTAAATAATAAACACTGAAAGAAATGAAAACGGGAGAAAAATGGATGACAGCTCTGGGGAACATTGAGGGAGCTACGCAGTTATTATTCTCCCGTTTTCATTTCTTTCAGTGTTTATTATTTACAAGGGAGTTGCCAGAGTTGTTTGCATTTGTCAAATTTCTTTCAATGTATTGTCCCCTTATTCTGACTTATGCATGTATCCAGGCTTCTAGCTGAGATCCAACTGCGGCATGCGGCTTCTCATTGTTCATTAACTCATCTGCACCTAATAAAGGATCAAAAAGGGTTGGAAATCTGTTTGTCGGTCAATTGGATTCGGTCACGCCTAACTGCTGGCCCGCCTATGTGGTCTAGTGGTAAGGCATTGGCGTTCTAAGCCAGTGACCCGGGTTCGATTCCCGGCGGAGGCATTTTTTTCAACCCTTGATTCAAAATGGATGACAGCTCTGGGGAACATTGAGGGAGCTACGCAATTATTATTCTCCCGTTTTCATTTCTTTCAGTATATATATATATATATATATATATATATATATATATACATCCTTTTTTGGAGGACGTGCCCCTGTCTCCCCCAATTGAAGCCCACGACTCTATTAGTTTTTTGGTCATGTACAAAGAGAAATATTGTTTTGATTGATATTTCATTAAACAAAATGCATCAAGTACATACTTATTTCACAGTTATCTCCTGTGTATCCAGTAAGACAGATGCAAAAGTATGAATTCTCATGATCGACGCAGTAACCAGAGTTTGCACATGGAGCTGAGATACACTCATTAATATCTGGAGTAAAACAACAAAATATTGGACATAAAAATGATAAAACAGTATCCTCTTTTGAAAATGGATTTGGTATATGATTACTGATAACTGATGTAAAACAGAAAGATCATGCACATTTTTGATAGTACATTATTTACTTTTGAATCATGGAAATTTTAAATCAGTCATTCATATCAGTGGAAAAACAACATTTACATGTTTACATTAATGAACCGGTGTCTACTTTACACTACTTTACACATAGATCCGGCGTCAGACTTGTTTGGCGAGTTTTCGTCAAGAGATAGTTTTGGCTTAAAGGTCGGTCGATTTGGGGTCTGATGGATTTTATAGATAACAGGGCCGGTCACAGGGAAATTCCACAACCTAATATCGGTCGAAGTCGGCCCGTGCGTAGATCTCAACCTGATTTTGGTCTCAGTCGACTCGTGCATAAATCACAACCTAATATCGGTCTCAGTCGGCTCGTGCATAGATCTCAAACTAAACTCGGTCCCAGTCGGCCCGTGGATGGATCTGTTTTGCAATCATTGATAATCTAAGGAAAACAACATGATGGTCAAAATCATTGATAATACATAATCTATTTTAAATTTTAAACATGGTTGCTGGTGTCTGATTGCAGAGAAGACACAGACGATTGATCCGTGATAGGGTTATAAAAAGGAGAAGCCCACACTTTAGAACAACTCTTTGGGTTGTTTAAAATATGAACCTACCAACAGTTTTCTTTTTTTTTATAATCCCTATATGTTTTACCTACAATTTTTAACAACATTTGGTATAGGTTCTTATTTCAAACAAACCCATGATTTAAAAAAAAAACTGTTCTAAAAGTGCATTGTCCTGGCACACTAGCTATTTGTAAAAGAAAGAAAAATGAAATAACCATAGTCCTGTATAACCTTCATGGATTTTTAAAAAAACGGTGACTTATAAACAAAACAAAAAAGAACTGTTTTGGTCAAGGCGCTTGCCCAAGGATGCACTTCATAGATTTCAAGCACGGAATATAACGAGCTTTAGTGTAACGCTGCTTCAACTTGGAAATTGAGTATGATTATAATCAATACTTTCGTACATTAAGCTTTATCTCCAAATTGTAAGATCTAAAACACATGTAAAATACAACAGTTTTTTTCACATGAAGCTTCTGCAGTTCAATTCTTTCTTTTTTTACTTGGAGCTCATTCTATTGTTTCTTTCTTATAGCACATCACAGATCAATCACCATTATTATTATTTCACCATCATCATTATTATAATTGATATTAATGTAGTTTTTGTTGTTTGTGCCATCAGTAATATAGTTACTACACTCCTTATCAGGATTTATTATTGGTATAATATTGTTGTTGTTACCAACTTCCTCTATTAAAGACTACTACTACTACTACTACTACTACTACTACTACTACTACTACTACTACTACTACTACTAGTACTGTCACCACCACCACCACCACCACCACTACTACTACTATCACCACCACTGCTACTACCAATATAATTATTGCCATTATTGCATTACCTATTTCACACTGCGCTCCAGTGAAGCCATCAAGGCATGTACAGCTGTATTTATTATTACTGTTTTGGCATTCTCCTCCATTTTTGCACGGGCTGCTGAAGCATTCATCGATATCTTGAAATACAAAAAAAAAAGAGAAAAGAAGACACCCAATAATAATCAAGTCTTGTTTCAAATATGGCGGCCACAAAAGAAAAAACAAATGGGATTAAAAAAAAAAAAACTAAGAGAGAGGGCGAGAGAGAGAAACAAAAAAGGGTAGAAAAGAGTCACCAGGGGAGCGTTTCATGAAGAGTTTTGTCAGTGATTTTCACTGACTAATTTGCTTTCAGCCAATCAGATGCGAGGATTTTCAGTAGCTTATAACAGTTGTCAGTGAAAATCACTGGCTCACAAAACTCTTCATGAAACGCTCCCCAGGTTAGGGGTATTGACTTTTACGCAAACTCTCGGAAAGCTAATAGCCTAAAAAGAAAAGAAAGTTGTGTGTATGCTAGTGAGCTGGTGGGTGTGTGTGTGTGTGGGGGGGGGGGGGGGGGGGGGGGAGGGTAGTGGTGAGTATCCGTCGTCCCGCGCGACCCTCGCCCCATCTATTCATATGATAGTTGTATAAATTTATATCCTATAATGATGCATATACATGTGCATTCATCTAACGTTCTAATACATTCTCATTTGAAAAGGTGTGTGGTACTGCAAAATCGGAAAATAGCATTGAACAAGGACATACTGTTCCTTCGCTTCTATTATATATTGTTTCGATTGGGCTTTCTGTTCATTCATGCGATTTTACTCTGATGAGTGCATGTCGAAAAGCTTCAGTATGTCCGTGTTCAGTGCTATTTTCCGACATCCTCATTTCTTTATCTTTCCTTTTCTCTGTCTTTATAAGTCCATCTAATTTCTCCGTTCCAAACTTATCCTATTTTACTCTTCTAGCATCTGTTCTCTAATTGTTCATTCCCACAGCTATGCTCTCCAGTGTCTAGAATATGTCGGTCACTTCTTAATAAATGTATCAGATATTCATAGATCAAGACCCAACAGTCTGTACCTGTGTATACTTAAATTTCTCTCTCAAAGAATTACCAATAACTTGAATTTCATTCAGCTGACAGTCTGATAAGATTCTATTGTACTAAGGAAACTTGTAGCAAGATTTTCCCGGAATTTGAAGATTAGAATATATGTTTATTGAATACTTGAGCACACCTTTGAGGGGTACGTGCGTTTAAGACATTGTCATGATTATCATATCCTACCCCAAACTCTCTAAAACTGCAAGGTACTTAATAAAACAGTGCATTTTCATGTCAAAATCTTACCATTTTCACAAGTTGTTCCAGTGAATCCATTTGTGCAGGCGCATGAGAAGGAATTGATACCATCCGTGCACGTCCCTCCATTCATACAAGGATTACTCGAGCACTCGTTACTATCTTCAAATCAAACAATGCAATATGTCACATCACCAAAGAAAGAAAACCTGAAGTTCTACTTTAGGCCTGTACACTGTGAAAATATTGGGTAAAATGTTAACCAACACGAGGGCGATTATACGTCCAACTAATTTAATCCAATGCGGGGAGCTTACTGTCAAGCCAGGGTAAAAATAAGGAGTAATTACTTTACAATGGGCAAAATTTCCATCAAACTGGATAAAAAGAAATGCCCAAATAAATGTTCAAAGTTAGCTGGACACATAATTACCCTCATGGTACATTTTTACCATTATTTTTTAGAGTGTAGCCTATTTGATTCGCTTTGTGGTTCTAAAATAGTGTTATAGAAGCATTATCTAAGCAATTTACATCATCTTTTCCTGTAAGAATATAATTAAAATCCTCGTCTCCTATAGACCAGGAGGTACTAAATGTCCCTCCAGCAACCAACGACGACAATTACACCCTCCTTCGAGAAGTGGAAGCAGCTTTAAAATCGCTGAAAAGGGGGAAGTCAGCAGGAGTGGATAATATCCAAGCAGGGTGAGAAGTAATGATCACAGCGCTCACAACCATCTGCAACAAGATCTGGCAGACAGGGGAGTGGCCAACACCGTGGACACCGTCACTGATCATCACCCTCCCCAAGAAAGACAACCTACAACAGTGCCAGAACTACCGCACGATCAGCCTAAGAAGCCATTCCAGCAAAGCCATGCTAAAGGTCCTGCTAAACAGATTGAAGCCACGACCGTAGAATATCATCGCAGAGGAACAAGCAGGCTTCAGACCAGAGCGCAGTACAACAGGGCAAATCTTCACACTCAGGATACTGTGCGAGAGGTACCTCCAACATCAGCAAGACCTCTACCACGTCTTCGTGGATTTCAAGAAGGCGTTTGACCGAGTATGGCAGCTTTATGGGCCATCATGAGGTTGTACAACATCAATACCAACCTGACTCGAGTGATACGGAACCTCTACGTCTACGACAAAGCCACCAGCGCAGTTTACTTCAACAACAACATAGGGAACTGGTTCAGAACCACAGTCGGGGTGGGGCAAGGCTGTTTACTCTCACCAACTCTCTTCAACATCTTCCTGGAAAGAATTATGACTGATGCACTTGAAGACCATAAAGGAACAGTCAGCATCGGAGGCAGAGCAGTCACCAACTTACGCTTCGCCGACGATATTGATGGCCTAGCAGGAAAAGAAAAGGAGCTAACTAGCTTAGTGGACCACCTTGATAAAACCTCTAGAGCCTATGGCATGCAGATCAATGCAGAGAAGACTAAATTCATGACCAACAACACCAATGGCATCAGCACCGACATATGAGTGGATGACCAGAAACTAACAGCTGAGATAGAAAAGAGAATACAGTCCACTGAGATGAGATGTTTTCGAAGACTCTTGGGCATCTCCTACAAAGATCATATGATGAACGAGGAAGTTCGGAACAGAATCAGGCAAGTCACGGGGCCCTACGAAGACCTGTTGACCTTGGTCAAGAGACGCAAGCTCAAGTGGTATGGCCACATCATGGGATCATCAGGGCTTGCAAAGACATTCCTGCAGGGCACAGTGCAAGGAAGAGAGAAGGAGAGGAGACAGAGGAAGAGATGGGAGGATAATATCCCAGAATGGACGGGCTTGAGGTTGAGAGATACAATCAGGAGGGCAGAGGGCCGGGGGGTTGTAGGAGGCTGGTTGCCAGATTACCTATGGTGCCCCAACGGTCCACAAGACTACGGGATAGGATAGAGTAGGATTATAGGATAGTGAGCGGTAGAGGTGATATTTGAAAAAAAATAAGAAAACACAGTCACGCTCAGAAATATCAATTTCAGATTTTCTCCATTATCTCTCAAGGTAAAGGTTCCCTCTTTTGTAGCGATACTGCCAATTTGAGGATCGCCATAGAAAATAAGTCGAAACTTTTCAAACTTTCCCAACTTTCTGATTTTGTAACTGATTTTGAATTTGATTTAATATTTTTAAATTGCTTCTTTATATCCTCTCTTTTTATCAAAACTGACTTTTCTCCATGGTTTTCTTTCATACAATCAACATGTGACTATGTTAATGGTCAAAAGAGAACCCATAATTTGTATAATATAGAATGGGGGGTTGGGTGTCCGGACAGGTAACAAAAATGAAGCCTTCTGTTTTGTCTTTGGATTAAATATAAACTATGCATTGATTTGTGCTAATCATCATCAATATTTGTTCACTATAATATTGTCTAAAACATTTAAGAGATTTGCTTGTGAACTTTTTCAAATGGCTGGTTAAAATCGACTGTCCGGATACACAACCTGTCCGGACATCCAACAACTGGGTATACTTACTAATTTGACAGTTCACTCCAGCATAACCAGGGAAACAGTGACACGCGTATTTTCCATCCTGATCCTCGCAAATGCCTTGACCTTGGTAACAAGGGTTACTTGAACACTCATCTGTTTCTGTATAATTGAATGGAAAGATATTATCGTGTACTCCTGTCAAGTATCACTACTCAAGAGTATCATTTCATTCCTTAAATTCAATGAGTGCTGCTGTTACCGATGCTAAAACCGCGGGAAGAACATCCTAAGCCCTTTGGAAGCGCATAGAGACGTTCGATCATAATGGAAAATGCTTTACACAAAAACGAATCATTATGTCTCATCACATCTCTCACATCTGCAGTACGGTTACATTTTAATGAAGAAAATCTGTGCAGGCTTTATTTAATTAACTGCTGAATTTTTATGTCTGTGTTGTACAAGGGTGTTCAGAAGGATGAATAAACAGCCATCAATGTAAAGGTTTTTGAAATATAAGATGTCATTTTCAAATATCTATCAATGAATTCCGTCATTTTCAAAACCAACCTGGGTATATACTTTTGTCTAACAACATGAACAATGAAGTCTGTGGGGGTAAAGAAGGTCTGACATTTCCAGTCACTTGTATATTTTCACTTTTTGTGAAGCACGTGATGATGATTTTGAAGTGCATTTTGTAGGGCTTTATATCTACACAGTATTACATACAATGATAGCATGTAGGGCAAGCATTATCGCAAGAATCAGAAGGTTTATTGACAAGTCTGCCTGTCATAATGCTGTGCATTCTTTGGTTCCATCTCGTATCGAGTATTGTAATGGGCTTCTCTATACAATTCCCTCGACTCAACTGTTTCGTGTGCAACTGCTACAAAATTGACCCGATTAATATTGGTTTCTAAAGACTAACCATCCCAGCCACTCAAGAGCTCACTACAGTGGTTTCCTTTGAAACAAAAAATAAATTTCTCTTGTTTGTCTACAAAAAAATAAATAATCAAGCTCCAAAGTACTTAGGTAACTGTTTGAATTTATAAACCCACCAGAGCATTGAGGTCAGCCAGTGATCCTCTTCACCTCAAATATTTAGTTACTCACACATTAGCCAGTGGCAGGACATTTATTGTATCTGCTTCAAAACACTGGAATAATTTACCAATTAGAATTAGACAGTCTTCATCAGTTAGTACCTCAAGAAAGGGCCTAAAACACTTTTTAGCGGTTTGCAGTTGTAAGATTATCAATTTATTTCTTTATTCTTGCAAATCATGGATAATTCTAATTTTCAAATATTGTAAGCTCCCTGGGCCTTATTTGAAAAGCGTGGTATAAGTAATGATGATAATGATGATGATAATAAGAATAATATCTTTATTCGAATTCTATTTCTCCACATTATGAATGTTATGATGTTTAAGTATTTCATAAATCAAAAAGGTCTGTTTACCGAACTGGCATCGGTCTCCCTCGTAGCCAGTGGGGCATTCACAGCTCCATTCATTCACAGAATCTTTGCATATCCCTCCGAACAGACATGGGTCACTAGCACATTCATTGATTTCTGATGTAAAGAGAGACAGAGCATAATGATCCATCCATTAACAGATTTATGTCTGGTGTTATAAAGACGTAAATTACAACCCTCAATCATCCACATCTGGGGGTGTTTCACAAAGAATTTAGTTTGACTAATATCGCACTGAAATTCCTACTTGCGTGCTGTATGTTACGCATCACCGCATTGGTCAGGGCCGTGGTCAGGGGACGCGCGCGCTATTTGAAAGTCTATCAATGAGATTACGCGTTAAATACCGGATGCGCATTGGCGTTAAGCACGACTCTAAAGCCCGGCGCACACCTTACGATCAGACATGTCAAATCCTTCCGACTGCCCTTCCGACTGGCCTCTTACTGGTCTATGACTCATGACTGACCAGAGCTGTGACGTCACATCTTCTTTCACTCAGTCGTCGGCCAGTCGTGAGCCAGTCGGATCGTAAGGTGTGCGGTGGGCTTAAGTCAAATTTCACTCTTTGTGAAACACCCCCTGGTATAGTGATAGATATGACTCTTTCGGGGCATTAACACACTGACTGATTGCTGGTTTTAAATAGGAAACTGATCACGTTGACGTCGTGTGTAAAGAGAGATAAATATTACAGATTCATGTGTACAGAAAAACAGAAAAATAAAGACACATTCATTGAAATCTGGTGTAAAGAGAGGAGATAAGTATCACACACTGTAGCGTAAAGAAAACATAAAATATAGGCACATTCATTGATATCTGGTGTAAGAATTCATGTCTTGAACGTCTACTTCAGTCATTGATAATTGTACGGTGTAGAGGATCGTACATGTTCACAAAGCAAAATATTATCCAATGATTAATATCTGGTGTAAAATGGACACAATTGCAAAAACACTCCTAGATTTCTCAGATAAACAAAGACAGGGGCTATTCATTGATTGGGGTGAATAAAAACAGGTGCTACACGTAAAGTGATACTTAGTGGGTTAAAAAAACACTTACATTAATATGTGGTGTATACGAAGGTTTCTACTTCATAATTTCTCTAATAGCTTCTCGCATTGATAAATATTGTAAGAATGACCAAAGGGTACTCGTGATATATCCAGTGATATAATGGAAGATATAGGCTCTAGTAATACAAATTAAACGGGCAACTGAAACAATTTATCAGATCAAAATCAGGCGGACCGTATTATGCAATAACTACTTCCCGGTTCTCTTTGTCGTTGTTCTAGTTGTTTTTTTTTTGTTGTTGTTTCTGAAGTTTTGCAAGAGTTGTTCTATACTGACCATTTGCACAATGTACTCCTGTATATCCAGCGTAACACACGCATGTGTATTCTCCAATACCATCCGAACACACACCATTCATACACGGGCTACTCAAACAGTCATCTTCAGCTGAAATGAAGATAAAAACATCAAAGAGAGGACTAGATTACATTGTCATAATCATTATTTCAGTCGGCGAAGAAAAACGTTCATTGTGGACCTTGTGGAAGATTAGCCCTGTGCTAAACAAGTTATCCAATAAAGTCGGCTTCTACTCCTACTCCTACTACTACTACTACTACTACTACTACTACTACTACTACTACATTCGTAAAACTAATCGAACTAAAAAAACAACTGATTGATGGATGACGAATAAATTTGACGAAAGGGCTGACGAGTGAATCGATGAAAAGGATGACGATTGGATTGATGAAAGGGGAAACGAGTAGATTGGGGAAAGAGGTGACGAGAGAACTGATAGAAGGGGTAACGGGTGTATTGATGAAAGAGGTATTGACGAGTTATTGACAAGAGGAATGATGAAAGGGATGAGGGTATGAGAGAATTGACAGAAAGGATGACGAGTGTACTGATGGAAGGGGTGACGAGAGGATTGATGAAAGGGATGTCGAGAGGATTTATGAAAGGGGCTCGAATGGATTAATGAAAGGGTGACGAGTGGATTGATGAAAGGGAGAGTGTAGATTGATTAAAAAAAAAAGGGTGAGGAGAGAATTGATGAAAGGATGAGTGGATAGATGGAAGGGATGAAGAGTGGATTGATGAAAGGGATGAAGAGAGGATTAATGGAAGGGGTGACGAGAGGACCGATAGAAGGGAGGACGACTAGATTGATGAAAGTCGTGACGAAAGGATTGATGAAAGGGATGACGATAAAATTGATGAAAGTATGAGTAGATTGATGAAAGGATTAATGGAATGGGTGATGAGAGGACTGATGGAAGGGATGACGAGTGGATTGATGAAAGTCATGACAAGAGGATTGATGAAAGGGATGACGATAGAATTGATGAAAGGATGCGTGGACTGATGAATGGGTGAGGAGTGGATTGATGAAAGGGGTGACGAGGGGATTGATGAAAGGGGTGACGAGGGGATTGATTTAATGTGTGACGAGTGGATTGATGAAATGCGTGACGAGTGGATTGATGGAAGGGGTGACGAGGGGACTGATGGAAGGGGTAACGACTGGATGATGAAAGTCGTGACGAGAGGATTGATGAAAGGGGGGAAGATAAAATTGGTGAAAGGATGAGTGGATTGATGAAAGGGTTGACGAGTGGATTGATGAAAGAGTGACGAATGCATTGATGAAAGGGGTGACGAAAGGATTAATGGAAGGGGTGACGAGAGGACTGATGGAAGGGGTGACAACTGGATGATGAAAGTAGTGACGAGAGGATTGGTGAAAGGGTTGAAGACAGAATTGGTGAAAGGATGAGTGGATCGATGAAAGGGGTGACGAGGATTGATAGAAGGGGTGACGAGTGGATTGATAGAAGGGGTGACGAGTGGATCGATGGAAGGGGTGACGAGAGGAATGATAGAAGGAATAACGAGAAGATGGATGAAAGGGTTGACGAAAGGTTTGATGAAAGGAATGACAAGAGGAATGATGGAGGGGCAACGAGAGGGCTGATAGAAGGGGTGAGAAGTGGATTGATGAAAGGAATGTTGGGACGATTGATGAAAGGGATGACGAGAGAATCGATGGAAGGGGTGACGAGAGGATCGA
>CM057157.1:30337714-30357392 GCA_029962745.1 Echinometra lucunter
AAGTAGTAGTGATGTAGTGATGTAGTAGTAATATCATTATATGATGGTAATCGAAGATAATAATTGTCGAACAAAGTTACTTTGGAGCATATCATGTTCCTTTTCCAAATTGCAGTGTGACGAGGATATTTGTCTTTCAATAAATCACTCTAACCCCAAATTCATAATCTAAACGACTAAGCTATCGTTCATTGTAAAATGTTCATGACCGATCAATTGTCCTTTCTAATGACTGGTCATGTGACAAGAAAAAAAAATGATCACATGTCCACTGTAAGCCAACCATTGGTTTCATCTAAGTTAACATCAGTGGCGTAATGAGCAAAAACTTTTGAGGGGGCAGAAAAATATCCGCATCACCACCGGATGGCATAAATTTCTAAATAAGCACATTTTTGTCCGATCATAAATTTTGGAATTTGTCATTTTCCAACTCACTCATAAAAAGCATAAGTTACAAAAAAAAAGGGGGGAAAACCCCCACACAATCATGTTACTTCAGCAACATTTGTAAATCACTGGTATTAGATAACAACCACGTTTGAATTTTATTTGGGGACAACTGCCCCACCCCCATGAGTAAACAAGTGGTTAACACTTTTTCTTAACATTTACGCCATTTCTTAAGAGTAACATTTACGCCAGTGGGTAAAATTATGTGTTAACATCAACATTTGTAAATAAACCACGTTTGAATTTCGGGGGGGGGGGGGGGGGGGCAACTGCCTCAATAGTACGCCAGTGGTTAACATTATATAATAACACTATTATTGTAATTCTTACCTGCTTTCATGACATGCAGTGCTCCTAAGAGTAGTAGGAGGGTTGTGGCACACAGTAATGACCAGGAGGACCTCATTTTCTGTCATCTAGAATTTTGTAGACCAACATGTCAGGAATTAGTTCGATATGTTGCGAATTAGTTTGTTTGATAAATCTGCAATAACAGACCTGCACATAAAACATACTACAAATAAATATAGAAATACATACACATATACACCCATACCAACAAACATACATACATACATATCTACCTACATACGCCCTTATATACGCCTATACATACCTTCATACATAAATAATGTAAATAAATGAATAAATAAACAAATAAATAAAAAAATAAAATAAAAACTTTTCCAATTCATTTCGGCAAAACATAAAAAACATTAGGCATATACAATACAACAGTTCTTGTCAGATACATATCGGTACAAATACAAATTAACACAAATACAAATACGAATAAATAAATAAATGAATAAATAAATAAATAGATAGATAGATAAATAAATAAATGAATAAATAAATGAATGAATGAATGAATAAATGAATAAATATAAAATAAATAAATGAATAAAGTATCTGGATCTTGTGTATAGTAGAGGAAAGTATGTAGTAGAAATGTGTAAGTTTCGTTGCATATGTATCACATGTGGAAGAAAATTAGGATATTACTGGAAAATTTACGTGGTATTGTATGCATGGACTGTCACTTTAAAAGCCTATTTGATTAATTCAACGCAAAGAGTAATCTGTATGAATGAAAATGGACACTGCTTCGTTTTAAAGCATGTTTATTTTGCTTCGAAATGTTTCCTAAAATCAGGTGAATAGGCAGAGCTAAAGATGTGATGAAAAACAGAGAATCGTGATATATTAAAAAAAATCACTGCATCTACCCCCCACCCCCCCCCCTCCCCCTTGGGGAATCATTTGGAGCACATTTGTTTCCTAAAAGATTGTCTACCTGGTAGATTTCGTGTAAAAGTAATAAGAAGAACTGACATTTCAACAGAAATTTCAACAATGTATTTCAATATGTCAGATAGCAACTCTATTGTTTATGCTGAGTCTCCAACGAATTTGAAGAAGTTTGTTCTTTTATCCTCTTGAATAGTCTTTCAAGGGCAGGGGCGTCTATACTTCTATACTTGAGGGGCACTCTCAAAAAGTTCATTAGCTTCAAATGGGGGGAGGGACATACTATTGTTGGGGACATACACCAAAAAAAAAATGCCGACAAGCAAGAAAAGATCTTCGGCTTAATTCTTTTGGGGGGCATATAATTGTTATCATTATTATTTTTTTTTGCTGACAAAGCAAATGAAAAGTTAGCAGCTTATTTACAGGGGATACCCTATTGTGTCCCCATTCTAAAAAAAAAAGTTAGGGGCGCGTACCCCTTTTCTCTCCCCCCCCCCCCCCCCGATTGACGCCCGCTTATGTTCAAGGGGCTTTTGAAGAACAAAATAACTTCTTGGAAAAGGAGCGAAGCAAGAATCATGTTACTGTTCGATGCACGAAATAAACTGAGTTTTAAAAACTCAGTCAGTGTCAGTAGAGGAAGAGAATTGCTAAAAATGAAACCGCAACAGCCTGGACTTCATCATACTGATCAAAATGGGGAACATTATTCTTATTCAACTTCAGACAACTGCACTGCACTAAAAATGAAAAAAAGGAGACAAAAAATACACTAATAAGGCATTATTACAACGGGTATTAACATATGTACGACTGATAAACAAAATAATTGTAATGATAACTGTTATGCTATGTTAGTCATTAGTCTGATTAGTCTGACATCAGTCCCTTTCTTGATTTATCAAATTTAATTTGATTTCGATTTTTGTCATTTAGATAGATAGATAGATAGATAGATAGATAGATAGATAGATGGATGGATGGATGGATTGATGGATAGGTACACTCTAAAAAGGTTTACCCAATGTTGGGTAAAAAGGAAACATGCATGTCCATGTTCAGATGTTTGTTGGGTAAAATGGTACGAAATATTACGTAAATTTATCTACTGCTGCTTTGAAATTTATCCAAAAAACATACATTTTACTTAATATTGGCCAAATTTTACCAAATAAACATGCATGTTCCCTTTTTACCCAATATTGGGTAAATTATCACTGAACCTTTTTTTAGAGTGTAGAGAGAAAGAAAGACAGAGAGGGGGAGAAAGAGAGAGAGAGGGGGGGGGGGGAAAGAGAGAGAGAGAAAGAGAGAGGGGGAGAGGGGGAGAAAGAGAGAGAGAGAAAGGGGGAGGGAGAGATGAAGATAATTGAGTGGGAGGGAGGAGAGAAAAGGAAACACACATGTACAATAGTCATAATTGACGATACAGCTTGGATTTTGTACGATTGATAACACGAATATATCTTTGCCCTCGGCTCTCAAGAAGTAGAATAATCCAATCCAGCTCCATGGCTGAAGCAAGCCTTTTGCACAAAAATTGTCTTTTTCATAACACGACATGGTTGAGTTTTCAAAGTAAATACACGATCTAGACAATGCTAGAGAAGATTCAGTACTATTATTGTCTGATAATAATAAGAGTGGTTGCGATCCTGGAATAAAATAGTACTATGCAAATGGAAACACTGCATGGGGTGTCGACATTACCGGGTCATAGTACGTTGCTACGTATACTGCTTACGAGGTTTGTCTACAAACAAACCCGTTTTGAGGGATATATTATTAACTATTTTGTGTTATGAAATACTGAAACTATGTTGCATGCACGGTTATTCAACAGTCCTCCTTATAATGTATTTACAGTCGTTGACACAGCGGAAAATGGAGCATAATAACTGAAACTAATCAAAGAAATCTTTACGACAGTTTTATACTGTCAATCTCATCTTTAGTTCTATATCATGTAATCTAAATTTCATCTTTTCTGTAAATCTCTCTTTCAGGACTTTATCTTTTTCTGAAACTTAATTACTAGTCAGCCACCACCTGTTAACACGCAACATCACGTGATCATTATTCAGAAAGCTATCAATGGATACAATTCCAATTGACGTTCCATAAAAACAAAAATTTTTGTTATATCCAGCGCGTCTAGGATGTTTTAAACTATGACGTGTCTCTTTCCTCCTTTTTAGTGTCTGCCTCTGTATAAAGATAGTATGAACATCGGTGCAACTTGAATGCATGGGACGGCTCCGGTTGGAAGAAAGTTGGCAGTCCCTGCAATAAATTTCTTGCTTTAGAAAGAATAATATTGACTTAGATTTGGACATAGCGTATCCAGTCATAATTATTTTGGATCAGGAGGAACAACTTCCTCAGCGCTATATTATTTCATTTATTTTCCATTTCCAACATAATATATAAACAGAATACAAAGTATGCATCGTACAAGGTAAAACAATGAAACTTACAGTGGATTCGTAAATATAAATAGTTCACCTGAAAAAAGGGTGGTAATGGAGGGGACTGCTGAAAAGCTGGGCTTGTGGATTGCAGCCCCCTATAACAACAGCCTCCTAGAGTTATAAAAATAGTTCAACAGTAAAAATTTAAAAAAGAAGAAGACACAAACTAGTACAAACACCGGATATACATAATATAAAGTGAGTGAAAGGAAAATGAAGGAAAGGAGAAGAGAAACGAGAGAGAAAGAGAGAGAAAGAGAGGGGGAGAAAGAGAGAGAGGGGGGAGAGGGGGGGGGGGAAGTGGAGGACTCTCAGCCGGAATATGATAAATATGGCGTCATTTGCTGTCTATTATGCTACTCATTGACAAAGAAACCGCTTTTTTACTGGAGTACATACTTGTAGTAATTATTATAGTTAATTCCGGGGGGTGTACGGGGATGTGCCGCTCTAATGCCACTCTAATAGGTCGCTTTTTTGCAAGAAATCCCTTAACGTGGGGTATGTTTTCGTGCCGGAAAATCCCTAAACATGCCCCAATTTTCGGGCTTCCATTCAATGTTATGTTTTTGCCACGTTTGCATCGGGATTGTATTTTTACCATGGAGGCAGGTGAGGCTACATGTAGAACAGGGCAGGAGGGGGGGGGGGTGAGAATTAAAAGGGGAAGGATAAGAATTGAAACTTAAGAAAACTCGAAACACATTAAAAGAAAAACAAACAGCTGAGACTAGGACCAGCTGCAGCCCATGTCATAAAAAGTTTTTATGATAGCAACTCTTGCTGGAATGGCAACTTTCATTATAAAAGCCAATCAAGAAGCAGAATTCTCACTGTTGCCATGGTAGTTACCATTCCAGCAGGAGTTGCTATCATAGCAACTTTTTATGAAACAGGGCCCAGGAATGCGGTGTTAAGCAAATTAATGAATTAAGGGGTGAAAGCCGGGGGTTGAAATTAAGTATGTAAAATTGTAGATTGCCCCTGCCAATGGAATAAGACATAGCCTTAAAAATGGGTCACTTTTTGAATGAAAATCCCCGATAATAAACCCTTTTCTGCCAAAATAACCCCTAAAAAATCAGGGTATGGAGGCTTCAGCTGCACACCCCTGTCCGAACCGAATCTGATGGGGGGGGGGGGGGGGGGGGGTATTCCGTTTCTCATCCATTTCAATTCGTGCAAGTATGTGATATCCCCACTGCGAACTTCCTTCTTTCCTTCTCCAATTAAGGTACCCACATATTCTTCTTGTTATTGTTGTTGTTGAACCTGAATGAGAGCAAACATTCAAAACTGAATGGATGAATTAAAACCCAATGAATGCGACGTGACTGTTAGGAATCTATTTTCATTTTTTTTTTCTATTTTTATTTAATAGCTATTTCTCTTTCTGTCTGCTCTTCTGTGACTCATTATCAAATTAATTGCCTTTATTAAGACAGAGAAATGAAAGAGAGTCAAAATATGGAAGAGAGAGAGATATAGAGAGAATAAGAGAGAAAAAAGTGCAGGGATGAGATAGAAAGGTGAAAGAAAGACAGAGACAAAATAAGAGAGAGGGAGAGAGAGATGAAAAAGTATAGAAGGGGACAGAAGGGAATGGTAGAGAGAGATAGTATAGAAAGGAAAGAGGAGGAGAGGAAGAAAGAGAGAGAGAAAGAGAGATATATCGGGGGGGGGGTAGGAAGAGAAGAAACTACAACGGTGCTAGATCAAAGAAGACACGCACTCTATCTAGATTCTTTTCTCTACCATTTTAATTCGTGGAGTCTACGATATTCCAGAGTTTACCCATCTCTCTCTCTCTCTCTCTCTCTCTCTCTCTCTCTCTGATGATGATGATGCAACATACATGTATGCTCTAGAAACATGTTTGATCGCTGAAGAATGTCAGCAAGCATTACAATAGCCGTGTAAATAAACAGGATCATTTCTAAACCAAGTCATTCCTTCACGTTTCTCTGAAAGTGTTGACAAAGAACCCGCCAGGTGCCAAGTTCATAAAGACAAGCATCCTATAGACATGCTATTTCGAGAGAGATTATTGAAGCATCCATAGCTTCAATTTTCACATCAGAATCAACGTTATGATAAGCATTTATTTCGTTGTGTTAGGAGCTCCTTCCATAGAAAAAAAAAAAAGAAAAAGGGGGAAAAAGAAAAAAGAACCATGGTAATCCATGGTAATTTTAGGGTGATTTGATAGCATACCATCAAACTACCATCAAAATGAAAATCATTAAAATGACCAAAATTACTAGGGGAAAAAAGAAAAAAGGAGAAGAAAAGAAAAGAAACATGGTAACCATGGTATTTTGAGAGTAATTTGATAGCGTACCATCAAATTACCATCAAAATAAAAATACCATAGGTACGATGGTAAAGTTTCTATTATCTTTATGATACTTTCAGTAGCTTAGTAAGTAGTTATTTCTTCTTGTTATTGATAACAAGTTTTATGAAACACGGCCCAGAGCTATGAACAGAGTACTGTGAAACAGTTTCAAAATTGGGTACCGGAAGGCCTTTCAAATGCAAAACGCCGATCATGGCTTCGCAGTTAGGCTAGAAACGCACCCTAATCTAGAAACAGATAATAGCAAACAATAAATATTCAGTCAGAGCATTCTTGCACGTACATGCATCTAATAGAATACCAGCATTCACAAAGGACATGCCATGTGCTGAATGTCTCGTGCAGGGGCGTCGCCAGGGTATTTTTATGGGGGGGGGCAAGATGACCCATAGGTGAGTTTACGTTTTAAATGAAAAAATAGGGTTATTATATAGTTACATGACCCAACCCTATACTGTTCTTTCTTCTTTCTCCTCTTTTTTTTTCTCCAGTATTTTTCTCTTTTCTTCTTCGTCACTTGAAAAATCATGGGGGGCAGTCGCCCCCTGCCCCCCCCCCCCCCTGTAGCGCCGCCCCTGGTGTCCTGTTATCTCACATATTGGATTGGAATGGATTCATAAGACAAGTTTTATATCATTGTTTACCATCATTCACCCCGATTATGGTTTCGCAGTTAGGCTATATACACAACGCACCCTAACATTGAAACAGACAATAGCAAACAATGAATATTCAGTCTGAACATTCTTCCATGTACATGTATTTAAAAGAATACCACAGAGGACATGACACGTGTTCAGTTCTCGTGTTATCTCACATATTGGACTGGAATGGATTCATAAGACAAGTTTGTTTACCATCGTTCACCCCGATTATGGTTTCGCAGTTATAGGCTAGAAACGCACCCTAACATAGAAACAGACAATAGCAAACAATAAATATTCAGTCTGAACATGGATCTTATGAGAACATATTAAGATCCATGGTCTGAACAATTCTTCCATGTACATGATGTACATGCATCTAAAAGCATACCAGCATTCACAAAGGACAAAATAACTTTCGGTGATATCAGACCTAAAAATAAAGAGGGAATTTTCAACGAAGTGTATGCTTATTATAATAATATGATATACAAGTAGGATGCAGCAGTCGTAAACACAAATCGGTTCTTAGTTAAAATCTTTCTTTATTCAGAAATTTATCAACATTATCCGTAAAGTATCAAGGTCTGCACTTTAAAAAAAAAAACGTATTTAAAAATCATTAAAGGTATGATGTTGAGGGATAAATTCGTGAAAAACAGACACTAAATGGATTTTTTCCAATAGCCTTAAACAGCATTCACAGAGGGCAAGACTTAACCTATTAAACGGTTGTGGTAAATGGTATATGACAGTGTGCTTCCGAGCTTATTTTCCTCTATCCCAAATTTTACAAGTTATTAACATGCAAACCCTGGGATCGAGTGGGCGGATTTTAGAAGGAGGAGGGGGGGGGGGGTACTTTTCGGCTCAAGCCTTCTCTCTTTTTGAGACTCAAGTGTACATTCCACTTATTTTATTTTAAACTGATGATCTTTTGGGGGGAGGGGTGTTTTTGTTTGTTTGTTTGTTTGTTTGTTTGTGCTTGTCTGAGAATTTTGAAGGAAAAAGAGACACCCAATATGCGTGAAGAACTTTTTCTTCTTCTTTTCAAAAAAAAAAAAAAAATCCAGCAAGAAAATCCTCCGAGATTTGTGCCCCCCTCCTTTGCAAATTCTTCAGGTCCTGGCCTGGATCGTACACGACACACATAACCTACTGCGTTCCTAACCATAACCCCTTTTGACGAAATTGCCAAAGTTTTTATAGTCAGAGCAACATGGTTCTTCTTGTCATTGATACTTTCTGTATAGGCCTATACATTTGCCATGTTTGCTAAACCGGCTGACTGAGCACCAAGGTTTCCCCTAATAAAAATTTGTCAGTATCACATTCTACCAAGCCTGGGATCATGCAACGAGCCATACTGGCATCCTTATATAAAGAGTCGAACTCTGACCTTAATATTTTATCCCGGCATACATAGGATATCGATTCAATATTTGAATCTTCCTCTTCTTTATTTTAGATAAGCAATGCTTTGAATAATATACATGACTTTGTTTATATATTCGCCGGAAATAGAAAGTTCATGACAATCTATAGCATCCTAAGTACTAGTAAACTTTGTACACTTTGCATAATCAAATAAATGAAGGCTTTATTTTTAATACAAGGTACATGAATAAGCATAACTTTAACATTACTTTGATAAGGAGAATATGATATTCATCAAACATTTTACCCTTAAAAAATAATTTGAGCTGGAATTTTACTTTCAGAATAACGCTTCTCAGAATGATGAACCCGTTTCACAAAATCGCCAATGATTTCAGACTGAACTTGAGTAATAACAAAAAGACTTTACACTGAATAAGCACTTTTTAAAAGGACAGTTTTATAAGAATTTAGTTTTCCGTCCTTCCTGACAGCATTGGTTTAGCTAATGAATGAAATACTATTGGGCAGGATTAAATGGCTCTTCGCAATGAAAACAATGTAACGGGCCCTAATTTGTACATTATTTGCTAATACTATAAAAGCTGGTATTATATATATTCGATCGGCATCTCGAGTCTCGTGTATAACTCTGTTAGTTAAATCAAGGAGCTTCAAACAGAAACTGAATCAGAAACTGTTTGAAGCCCCTTGGTTAAATGAAAGTCATGCTGTTATATATGGTACATGTATGTATTCGTAATCATTTAGAACTGTACATCAATAATACTCTTTACGACATATTTTCAACATGTTATCTGACATCATTACGGATAATTTCATCAATTTAGAGTATTTCATTGTATTCGCAATTCCAGTTTATATTCATAATTTTTAATCTCTGTAAAAAAGTTTTGGTACTACGAAACGTGTTTTCAAATCAACCTTTTTAAAATTTATTGATTTGACTTTATGGCATTGAATTGATAAACATTGAAAGCAGAGTTCTACTGATAATGAGCAATAATAATTGGCTTTATGTACATAGGATAGCCACATCACTGCCCTCTCGTCCATGTAATGATTATTACTCCAGCATTGCCAGGTAACTATTATTACACTTCGTCGAGGATTTATGCATTGGCGACAATCGGGGAAGGGGTGAGGGTGGAGGGGGACAGGGGGACATGTCCCTCCCCCAAAAAATCTAAGGATGAGGGACACTCACAATAGGATATGTCCATCCCCCCCCCCCCAAAAAAAAGGGGGGGGGGGAGAAAAAAAAAGTTTGCTTGTCGGCATTTTTTGTGTGTGTATGCCAATCAAATTTTAAGCCGAGGACCCTTATTGTGTGTATGTCCCCCTACCCTCCTCCCCCCCCCCCCCCCCCCCCCAGTTTTTTGGAGTGTCCTCTCCCCCAATATAAAACAGATTGACGCTCCTGGGTTTAAGTGAGCAAAACACCATGTCCACTGGCAAGTAAAATAGTATACTGGATATTTTTCAATAGTTCTATAATAATTGTGCGTAAATAAACGCTTTTAGTAGGTGGTATGACACTGTGGAACCAGCAGAAAGCTGAAAAGTGATCTCGAGCAAGTTTCAGGAATATTTCCAAAAGAGAAGGAGAGCCTATACGTGAAAAAATACCAAACATGGGTCTTAAAAGTCGAAAAAAGGTAAATATAATAACTTACAAACATGGGCCTCAAGCTTCATAAAGTGTCTATCCGCGTTCCTGGTACGCCTTGGATATAGCACAGGACTCACACACCTCAACAAACGTATCAATTATAAACTAGATCCTAGTATAATTGTGAGGGAACTGTCTGCAGGCCAACCCTACGTCAAGCACAGGTAAACAATATTGGGTATTGACATACACTGTTGAACTTTCACAAAAGATTTGAAAATATAGATGACAATAGAGATGGCCTTGGAAATTTCATTCAAAGCACACGGCTTTAATTATGGTAATATGCAATAGGAAGGGCGCTTGTTTAGGAACGGGAAACTGATTAAAATATATATTTATGTCAAGTCGATAATCTGATTTCTCAGTATTATCATAATGTCATAGTGTGACGTTAGAAAAAATGAGTTTATACAAATTATACCAGATCACACCATATATTACTCTTCTGTGCCCACAGGGGCGGCGGCGCCATGACGCTTTAGGCCCGCAGGTGTGTTCAAATTGTGCTATTATGTAACCAGCTGAATCACCCTGCCTTTCTTCCACATACTCTACTTTATTCTTCTCTTCTTCTTCTTCTTCTTTCTTTCTTTCTTTCTTTCTTTCTTTCTTTTTCTTCTTTCTTTCTTTCTTTCTTTCTTTCTTTCTTCTTCTTTCTTCTTTCTTCTTCTTCTTCTCCTTCTCCTTCTTTTTTGGGGGGTATTACTTGAAAAATGCCAGGCTGCCCCCCCCCCGTAGCGCCGCCCCTGTGTGCCAACAATCTTTTCATTTTTTTTTTTTCAAATATGAGAATGGTGTGATTAAGGCAAGCAAGATATGAAAGCACAGGGTGGAGGAGCAGAAGAGAGTGAGAGGCGGAGAGAGAGAAATAAAGAGGTTAAAAGAGAGAGAAAGAGGGAAAGAGAGAGCGTGAGAAAAGGGAAAGGCAAACAAGGGGAACAGGAACGACCGAACAGAGAGAGAGAAAGAGGGGGGGGGGGACCTTATTTCAATACAGTAAAAACAGTAGATACAGATATTTCAGAGAAGTCGCATTAATTGAATAATTAATTGCGTTTTACAAGGCTACTGTTACTATACCCCTGATCATGATGAAATCCCAGGGCCCCATTTCATAAAACTTGTTATCAAAAACAAGTTGCAATAACTGTAAAATAAGCTACTGAAATCCTTGGATCTGATTGGCTGAGAGCAAATTTGTCATAGAAATGTTACTGATAACAATTTTTATGAAACGGGGCCCAGGATTTTTTTTCTGCACTCGAAAGGAGAGTGCCGCATAATTATCCACTTCTTAATTCGTGAGCATGCCTACCAATTTACAGCTTTCACATGTATGCAGGACAATGGCAAAGGCAGTCCCTGGCAGGGGATCCTCCTCCTGGGTTGAGAGTGGCAGTGTATAGGGTGATGCCTTGCCAAAAGGTGTTAGTGACGGAACCACGAACCATGTGATCCACATTCCAGGGACATAATTATCCATGAAATCCCAACAGCACATTTAAATGTCTTCCTCTTCTCTCTTCCTTCTCCTTCTTCTTCTTCTTCTTCTTCTTTCTTCTTCTTCTTCTTCTTCTTCTCCTTCTTCTTCCTGTTCTCTTCTTCTTTCTATTCTTCTTTCATCTTCTTCATCTTCTTTTTTCTTCTTCTTTCCCCCCCCCCCCCCATCAGGGGCAGCAATTCACTTGGGGGGGGGGGACACAAAAAAATATCTTCAGCTTAACTTATTCTTATAGGGGGAATACACACAAAAAATTGCTAACTAGCAAAAGGGGGGGGGGGAAGGGTCCTCAGCTTAATTTTTTTTTGGGGGGGGCATACCCTATGTGTCCCCACCCTTAAAAGTCTGGGGGACATGTTCCCTGTCCCCCACACCACCCCCCTCCTTGACTAACGCTCCTGCCTCCCATTATTCTACATGCATCAACATCTTTTTAATACACTGAACAAACGTGGAATTATGAGATCATACTCAAAGTAGCCTAGTTCAATATATATTTATTGATTACAAATCTCAATCACATCTCATAAGACACATCATGTGGTTTTTATCAGAATAGTCCACTGATCTGTATGAAAAGAATATGGATATCCCAATGGCTGAGATTTGAGAAGCTGCCCGACTGTCACATTACCACTCCAAAGCACCACTCCATGAAAGCATTCACCATTTGTTTGTGTACAAATCCATCCTTAGAAAATGGGCTAAATTTTTGTCGTAAAATGGAATTTCCATGCAGCTCTTATCTGCATAAGTCGTCAAATAGAAGGCTTTGGACCAAGATTTCGCCCATAATCATGATTGAAATGAATAAGTCTAATTTACTTACAAAGTCATTGAGGCTTTGAGTGGTAAAATGGCCGTTTTCACATGTGCGTCTGCTTCTAGTGTTTGTACAGTGCGTAACAGCCAATGAGATATCCAAATTCTTTTCGTAGAGATCAGTGGAATAATCGTGTATATAGCCACACCTTCTTGACCATTACACTCGATTAAATCACAGAGTATGGCACAAAACTCTATAATGTCTAATGATTTGGTCATACATGTACTATCAACATCTATATCTGATTCTAAACACACACACATACATGTAACATTTAGCACAATGTCAAAGGTCTTAAACAATTCAAATTTCAGGAGAGTTTCTCTTACGTAGCAGCATGCATGCGTCAACGTTAAATGTGTTACCTCAACTCTCAAAATGTCAAAAGTTCAAATATGTTTAGGTTTAAGCCCACCACACACTTTACAATTTGTTTGTGATCAAATTTTTGATTTTTTTCTGTGGCCTTTACTCTGACCACAAGACTTGCAGTAAACCACAATGTTGATTATACGTTCATTATTCTAAACATCGAATACGATGATTTCACTTGGTAAAACCTTCATATTTATTGCAAATTGTATTTGGTCAAAAACTGTGTTGCAGTCTGATGGTATATAATTGTATGGTACCTCTACATAGTATGTAAGTGAAAGTACAATATAGGCCCATACAATGGGCTTGTCTTGTCTCTACTTTCCACTGGTGCTTACAATCACAGGAGGTATTCATTATGGCACTTTTAAGGATATATATATATATCATATATTTCAACCAAATCCCAAAACATTTTCATTACCTCGCCATCAAGGGGGCGCTCTGGCTTCATTGCAAAAAATAACAAGACTTTCAATATTTTGACATGTACACGTGAGTAAGCTCATGTGTTATTAGTTGGGTGTATCTTCACTGAAAAAGGTTCTTATCTTTAATGCTATTGGTAAGATCCGACCCACACTTGTCAGAGCAAAGAACAGAGAAATATAAGTAATCACCATAATCACAACATTTCATTTCATAGCAGAAAGCTGGAATCCTATATGGCTTTACTAGACCATTTTCCTGTACGCCAGCTGTGCCGTTGCATAAAACTTGCTATTATAGTAACTTTGCCGTCAATGGTAACTTTCATGGAATACCAGATATTGATTGGCTGTTGAGCAACGTTACCATGGTAGTTACCATTGACGGCAAAGTTACTATAATAGCAAGCTTTTACGCAATGGCACCCTGTATATTTCAATCAAATACAAGAAGTTTTTAGTCACCTTTTCTATTAACATTCATTCTAATCAAAACAATAAATCAGACAACATATGTATTCAATCACAAGATATTTCATTTCAGAAGTAATGCTACATACATGTATTTGGACAAGATTATATCTACATACTCTTCAAAGAATTTTAATGTCAGTGATTGACTTTCAGGTCACAAGGTTTAATGAATTGAATTAATCATTTAAAAAAATCTATCTACGAATTAGTTCCTTTAAAAATGAGGGCTGATAATGTCTCTAGAGACAGCTTTGACTCGTTATCAAATTTACATCTAATAAAAGAGTTTTCTGTTACTTGCTTCTGTATAAGAAAGTAGACATGTACTAGTATTTTATTCTATTCTCCAAAAACAACAGAACACTACGTTGATAGTGTTTCACAATGAGGACAAACTAGTTCATTTAGAAAAAAAATATAAAAAACAGATTATAAAGCATTCAAATACTTGGGACCTTTGCTCATTAATCCATCAACTTCCTCCCTTGTGTAATTACCATTTCACATATCAAGACTGAAGCTTCATAAAAGCATCTATCACTTTACAGTAGGCTATTGATGATTTCCTTGAAAGAGGAAGAGCACACTCTATTGATGATCTTTATATAACCTCCGAGTCCCTGACCCATCCCTCCTAAATGTCACTCATAGTATGTGGAAGTTTCATATAAAACCTTTAAACATATTATTAGTTTGGAGTGTTTTTAAAGGTTGAAATTCATTAGCTTAATTGGTACTAATTACTCTTGTTTTCTAGTCTTACATAGTAAATAGAAAATAAATGAATTTTCCATTCTTATGTAGTACAAAAAAAATTAGGGGTTTGATTTAAAAAAACCGATATACATGTATCAGTTTTTTGTATAACTGAGATATTTTTTGATAAGATTCAAAGAAAATAGTAAGACAATATATGATACTTTGGATCATAATTTCAAACTTTTTCGTTGATATACAATGAGTGAGGTATATCATATGGAAGGCATTTTATCATTTCATGCAACAGCAGTGTTACTTTAAAATGTATTTTTAAAAATGGTCTTTATAACTTTTTTACAAACTCTTCAAATGTACCATGCATGATTCTATATGAATGAAACTGCAAAAAATTTTAGCAGAAAAATTGCCAATATTTACAAGAAATAAATGGTTATAAGGTATTTCATACTGTGCCGCCAATTCTGAGCCTAGCAATAGTTGATTTATACACTGACATAGCAATGCATTGCATAACCCACTGAATCATATTTCTTCCTGTTTCTTCCCATTTTGGAAGCCAGTCATAGTCCACAAAAGCTACAGTGTTTTAAAATTGAAAGACCAGATTTCACAAAAGAAGTTTAAACCATGGGGGGGGGGGGGGAGGGTTGACCCCCTCCTAGCTTTCTTAGTCCATGGTTTAAACCTCTCTTGTGAATTCAGGCCAGTAGGTCTATATTGCATCCTTTCTCTATCCATGACTTGTATATTCACTCTGATATCCTCAGGGTAGAGTTAAAGAAAAAGCTCTGTGGAGATTCTTGGAGAGCTATTCCTGTTTGGAGGATGCCTCTAACCTTGATGTCTCGATATCTGCAAAAGTTGGAAGGCCTTTCGGGAGAGCTAAGATAGACGGTTCCTCATTCATGATTCGCTCAGCTTCCTCTGTATAGACAATAATAAAATTTATAAACGGGTTTAAAGAATGTAGCCAATCAGATGCGCTGTGAAATGAGTCACATGTGCGCTCTTTATTTTTTTGCTAACATGCATCAGAGTGCAAAAAGTGCTTAGCAAAAAATCATTACTGCACTCTGGCTGGAATCCTAGTGCACATGGATGCTACCTCTGGGCGCAACCCAATGCCCGATGAAATGTGCATAGTTTTATGTAGCAAGGACAATGATGCATGTATCAAGAAGCACATTACATTGTTAGGCTAGGTTGCACTTATTGTACGTGATGTCACAAAAGAAAGCAAATGGCAGCCTCTATGACTGTGCCAATCTTGACATTTCAATCAGGTTTGTAGCTTATATTCTGGCTTTATATTCAGTTAAGTCACAAGGAGTTGGATTGTGAACTCGACAAAGTTCCGTTCATTATCCCATTTTGACTTAACGTTGGTGCAGTGTTGTATGCACTAATGCACTCGCAAACATTAATTATTTTTAATAACATCATCAGTGATGATTGTTAAAACATTAATGTAGGTCACCATGTGACATACATTTCAGGAATAATTGTTGTGCATTGTAATGACAATCAATATTACACATTTAAAATTCTTAAATTCAACTTAGGCACTAAAGACTACATCTAAACCTAACCCTATCCTAAGATGCAATCACAACGTTAACCTCAATGATACACCTTAGACTAGATAATTCCTGGAGAAGTTGTCAGAAGAACATAATTTTGTTGCAAATGTCTTTAGACTAACTGGTTCCATTTTGAATTATGAGGAGAACAATTACTATGAACTGTTTTGTCACTTTTACAGTACATGTTATTCCATGCTTCTTTAAAGATGTAAATTTGAATACCAAAATCCAAAATTACACTTTTGATTAGAACAGCCTGCTCCCGCATAAATTGTTGCATTTTATTCAAAATTTTCCTGTTTTTTTATCAACCATACGTATGTCTAATACATTATTGTAGGATGATTTCTTACAATGTGATGATACAAACTAATCTTTCTCGTGATTAATCCATCTTTACAATTCAATTTGTCAGGACGATCAGATCCTTTCCAAACCCTACATAATTTGGGATAGAGCCTTTTTATTTGAGATACTTTGCAATTTTCTCCCTTATGCTATATAATGACCACTTAAACATGAAAGCAAAAAAAAAATGAACACATAAGTTTCAAAAAACCAGTTCAGCTAATTTCAAATTCCTTAAAGATTTCCCCAAGAGGAATACAATTCTAGGAGAGCAGTTTTAAACATACTTCTTATCCCCTCAACAATGGTGTTACAAGCAATGTTAACTTACTTCTTATCCTTTCAAACAATGGCATTAAAGCAGTGTTAACTTACTTCTTATCCTTTCAATCTTTGTATTCAAACTGTGTAAAATTACTTCTTATCCTTTCAACACTGGTGTTAAAGCAATGTCAAATTACTTCTTATCCTTTCAATTTTTGCATCAAAACAGGTGTAAATTAGTTATCCTTTTAACCACTGGTGTTAAAGCAGTGTTAACTTACTTCTTATCCTTTTAAACATTGATGTTAAAAAAGTGTTTACTTACTTTTTATGCTTTCAACCTTGGTATTAAAACAGTGTCAGATTACTTCTATCCTTCTAAGATTGGTTTTAAAGTAGTGTTAACTTACTTCTATCCTTTCAACACTGATGTTAAAGCAATGTCAACTTACTTCTTATCCTTTCAATTTTTGCATTAAAACAGTGTAAAATTAGCTATCCTTTAACACTGGTGTTAAAGCAGTATTAACTTACTTCTTATCCTTTAAACATTGATGTTAAAACAGTGTTTACTTACTTTTTATGCTTTCAACTTTGGTATTAAAACAGTGTCAACTTACAGTACTTCTTATCCTTTTAAGATTGGTTTAAAGTAGTGTTAACTTACTTCTTATCCTTTCAACACTGGTGTTTAAAGCAATGTCAAACTTACTTCTATCCTTTCAATTTTTGCATCAAAACAGTGTAAAATTAGTTATCCTTTTAACATCGGATGTTAAAACAGTGTTAACTTACTTCTTATCCTTTAAACAATGATGTTAAAGCAGTGTTAACTTACTTCTCAACCTTTAACATTGGTGTTAAAGCAGTGTTAACCTTACTTCTTATCCTTTTTAACATTGGTGTATAAAGCAGTGTTTAACTTACTTATCCTTTTAACATTGGTGTTAAATCAGTGTTAACTTACTTCTTATCCTTTCAACATGGATGTTAAAGCAGTGTTAACTTACTTCTTATCCTTTCAACATTGGTGTTTAAAGCAAGTGTTAACTTACTTCTATCCTTTTAACATTGATGTTAAAGCAGTGGTAACTTACTTCTTATCCTTTTAACATTGGTGTTAAAGCAGTGTTAACCTTTACTTCTTATCCTTTCAACATTGATGTTAAAGCAGTGTTAACTTACTTCTCAACCTTTTAACATTGGTGTTTTTAAAGCAGTGTTAACTTACTTCTTATCCTTTTAACATTGGTGTTAAAGCAGTGTTAACTTACTTCTTATCCTTTTAACATTGGTGTTAAATCAGTAGTTAACTTACTTTTTATCCTTTCAACATGGATGTTAAAGCAGTGTTAACTTACTTCTTATCCTTTCAACATTGGTGTTTAAAGCAGTGTTAACTTACTTCTTATCCTTTTAACATGATGTTTAAAGCAGTGTTAACTTACTTCTTATCCTTTCAACATTGGTTGTTAAAGCAGTGTTTAACTTACTTCTTATCCTTTCAACATTGATGTTAAAGCAGTGTTTAATCTTACTTCTTATCCTTTCAACATTGACGTTAAAGCAGTGTTAACTTACTTCTTATCCCTTTAACATGGGTGTTAAAGCAGTGTAACTACTTCTACCTTTCAACTTTGGTGTTGTGAAGCAGTAGTCCACTGGTAACCAACTATAAAGGTTAGAGGGATCAGAGGTACTAGAGCGCCCCCTGCTTCCTTTAGCAGCACTAAATCAAACAAACAAACAAAACAAACAGCAAATTTATTAAGCAGAACTACAATACAAAAGAAACAATTCTACAATATAACAACTACATTACACCAAGAACATATAATACATATTATAGCAAACAACAATCAAAGAGCTCAGTCAAGAGTGGTCTAGTAGAGTATCAGTTAGGAAACATTTATTTCAGACTAAACATTTCTAAGGAGCAATATATCAACAACACATATCATATCCAGCAGCAGCAAACACCTGCATTTTTTTTAAAGTGTTCACATACATGTACATGTATGGCGTGGGGGGGGGGGGGGGGGGGTTTGTCACTTGCAGACTGAAGCGGGTACCCATGCTCACCTATTCTAGTTCTGAACATATTTATGATTTTATCCGCATCTTATGTGCATTCATCCATCCCCCGAATACCCAGCATCCGACGTTCACTTACTCAATCTCCCTTCAAATTTTTCGGGGATAGTGAATCAGTGGAGGAAATCAAATCAGTGGATGTCGTGACATCTCCGCAGGGTATCGGGGATGGGTGAATGCACAGGATATACCGACAAAAATCACTAAATACGTCCAGAGCTAGACTAATGCTCATCTGAGGGCCTCAAAAAATGGACCCAAACTGGCGTTATCCTTGGTGTCAAATTTTACCCCCAAATGGCGTAAATGGCATAGGAAAATGTGCGTAATTGTGATGGAACAGTGTACAAATGTACTACCAGGGTTCATACACTTATACCTTTTCAACTCTTCCAAGACTTTCCATGACTTTCCAGGGCAGAGAAGAGAAATGCCTATTTCCATGACTCATTGATCACATTGTGATGCAAAACTACATAAAAAACGGCGATGAATGAAAGAGTTTTCAAAGCTGATCTGAGCGCTATGAATGCAGGGATGGCAGAGCGTGAATTTATTAACATGAAAAATATCTTGAATAAATGATTTTCCATGACTTTCCAGAAGAAATTGACAAATTCCCTGACTTTTGCTTCTGGAAAAAAGAATTTTCAATTCCCTGACTTTCCAGAAATTCCCTGACCCGTATGAACCCTGTACTACTAAAGGGTGTAAATGGACACAGGAGCTATATAAATCACTAAATGGTATGAAGTATTGAAATCATACACGTGAATGAAGAAGAAACATGAATTAATCCATATTCTTGGTT
>CM057157.1:30357892-30373161 GCA_029962745.1 Echinometra lucunter
CTTCTTCCCCCCCCCCCCCATCAGGGGCAGCAATTCACTTGGGGGGGGGGGACACAAAAAAATATCCTCAGCTTAACTTATTCTATAGGGGGAATACACAAAAAAATTGCTAACTAGCAAAAGGGGGGGGAAAGGGGTCCTCAGCTTAATTTTTTTGGGGGGCATACCCTATTGTGTCCCCACCCTTAAAAGTCTGGGGGACATGTTCCCTGTCCCCCACACCACCCCCTCCTTGACTAACGCTCCTGCCTCCCATTACTCCACATGCATCAACATCTTTTTAATACACTGTACAAATGTGGAATTATGAGATCATACTCAAAGTAGCCTAGTTCAATATATATTTATTGATTACAAATCTCAATCACATCTCATAAGACACATCATGTGTTTTTTTATCAGAATAATCCACTGATCTGTATGAAAAGAAGATGGATATCCCAATGGCTGAGATTTGAGAAGCTGCCCGACTGTCACATTACCACTCCAAAGCACCACTCCATGAAAGCATTCACCATTTGTTTGTGTACAAATCCATCCTTAGAAAATGGGCTAAATTTTTGACGTAAAATGGAATTTCCATGCAGCTCTTAACTGCATAAGTCGTCAAATAGAAGGCTTTGGACCAAGATTTCGCCCATAATCATGATTGAAATGAATAAGTCTAATTTACTTACAAAGTCATTGAGGCTTTGAGTGGTAAAATGGCCGTTTTCACATGTGCGTCTGCTTCTAGTGTTTGTACAGTGCGTAACAGCAATGAGATATCCAAATTCTTTTCGTAGAGATCAGTGGAATAATCGTGTATATAGCCACACCTTCTTGACCATTACACTCGATTAAATCACAGAGTATGGCACAAAACTCTATAATGTCTAATGATTTGGTCATACATGTACTATCAACATCTATATCTGATTTCTAACACACACACATACATGTAAATTTAGCACAATGTCAAAGGTCTTAAACAATTCAAATTTCAGGAGAGTTTCTCTTACGTAGCAGCATGCATGCGTCAACGTTAAATGTGTTACCTCAACTCTCAAAATGTCAAAAGTTCAAATATGTTTAGGTTTAAGCCCACCACACACTTTACAATTTGTTTGTGATCAAATTTTTGATTTTTTTCTGTGGCCTTTACTCTGACCACAGACTTGCAGTAAACACAATGTTGATTATACGTTCATTATTCTAAACATCGAATACGATAGAATTTCACTTGGATAAAACCCTTCATACTTTATATGCAAATTGTATTTGGTCAAAAACTGTGTTGCAGTCTGATGGTATATAATTGTATGGTACCTCTACATAGTATGTAAAGTGAAAGTACATATATGCCCATACAATGGGCTTGTCTGTCTCTACTTTCCACTGGTGCTTACAATCACAGGAGTATTCATTAGGCACTTTTAAGGATATATATATATATCATATATTTCAACCAAATCCCAAAAACATTTTCATTACCTCGCCATCAAGGGAGCGCTCTGGCTTCATTGCAAAAAATAACAAGACTTTCAATATTTTGACATGTACACGTGAGTAAGCTCATGTGTTATTAGTTGGGTGTATCTTCACTGAAAAAGGTTCTTATCTTTAATGCTATTGGTAAGATCCAACCCACACTTGTCAGAGCAAAGAACAGAGAAATATAAGTAATCACCATAATCACAACATTTCATTTCATAGCAGAAAGCTGGAATCATATATGGCCTTAACTAGACCATTTTCCTGTACGCCAGCTGTGCCGTTGCATAAAACTTGCTATTATAGTAACTTTGCCGTCAATGGTAACTTTCATGGAATACCAGATATTGATGGCTGTTGAGCAACGTTACCATGGTAGTTACCATTGACGGCAAAGTTACTATAATAGCAAGCTTTTACGCAATGGCACCCTGTATATTTCAATCAAATACAAGAAGTTTTTAGTCACCTTTTCTATTAACATTCATTCTAATCCAAACAATAAATCAGACAACATATGTATTCAATCACAAGATATTTTCATTTCAGAAGTAATGCTACATACATGTATTTGGACAAGATATATCTACATACTCTTCAAAGAATTTAATGTCCGTGATTGACTTTCAGGTCACAAGGTTTAATGAATTGAATTATATCATTAAAAAATCTATCTACGAATTAGTTCCTTTAAAAATGAGGGCTGATAATGTCCTAGAGACAGCTTTGACTCGTTATCAAATTTACATCTAATAAAAGAGTTTTCTGTTACTTGTCGTTATAAAGAAGTAGACATGTACTAGTATTTATTCTATTCTCCAAAACAACAGAACACTACGTTGATAGATGTTTCACAATGAGGACAAACTAGTTCATTAGAAAAAAAAAATATAAAAAACAGATTATAAAGCATTCAAATACTGGGACCTTTGCTCATTATCCATCAACTTCCTCCCTTGTGTAATTACCATTTCACATATCAAGACTGAAGCTTCATAAAAGCATCTATCACTTTACAGTAGGCTATTGATGATCCTTGAACGAGAAGAGCACCACTCTATGATGATCTTTATATAACCTCCGAGTCCCTGACCCATCCCTCCTAAATGTCACTCATAGTATGTGGAAGTTTCATATAAAACCTTTAAACATATTATAGTTTGGAGTGTTTTTAGAGGTTGAAATCATTAGCTTAATTGGTACTAATTACTCTTGTTTTCTAGTCTTACATAGTAAATAGAAAATAAATGAATTTTCCATTCTTATGTAGTACAAAAAAAATTAGGGGTTTGATTTAAAAAAACCGATATACATGTATCAGTTTTTCTGTATAACTGAGATATTTTTGATAAGATTCAAAGAAAATAGTAAGACAATATATGATACTTTGGATCATAATTTCAAACTTTTCGTTGATATACAATGAGTGAGGTATATCATATGGAAGGCATTTTATCATTTCATGCAACAGCAGTGTTACTTTTAAAATGTATTTTTAAAAATGGTCTTTATAACTTTTTTACAAACTCTTCAAATGTACCATGCATGATTCTATATGAATGAAACTGCAAAAAATTTTAGCAGAAAAATTGCCAATATTTACAAGAAATAAATGGTTATAAGGTATTTCATACTGTGCCGCCAATTCTGAGCCTAGCAATAGTTGATTTATACACTGACATAGCAATGCATTGCATAACCCACTGAATCATATTTCTTCCTGTTTCTTCCCATTTTGGAAGCCAGTCATAGTCCACAAAAGCTACAGTGTTTTAAAATTGAAAGACCAGATTTCACAAAAGAAGTTTAAACCATGGGGGGGGGGGGGGGGGTTGACCCCCTCCTAGCTTTCTTAGTCCATGGTTTAAACCTCTCTTGTGAATTCAGGCCAGTAGGTCTATATTGCATCCTTTCTCTATCCATGACTTGTATATTCACTCTGATATCCTCAGGGTAGAGTTAAAGAAAAAGCTCTGTGGAGATTCTTGGAGAGCTATTCCTGTTTGGAGGATGCCTCTAACCTTGATGTCTCGATATCTGCAAAAGTTGGAAGGCCTTTCGGGAGAGCTAAGATAGACGGTTCCTCATTCATGATTCGCTCAGCTTCCTCTGTATAGACAAATAATAAAATTTATAAAACGGGTTAAAGAATGTAGCCAATCAGATGCGCTGAAATGAGTCACATGTGCGCTCTTTATTTTTTTGCTAACATGCATCAGAGTGCAAAAAGTGCTTAGCAAAAAATCATTACTGCACTCTGGCTGGAATCCTAGTGCACATGGATGCTACCTCTGGGCGCAACCCAATGCCCGATGAAATGTGCATAGTTTTATGTAGCAAGGACAATGATGCATGTATCAAGAAGCACATTACATTGTTAGGCTAGGTTGCACTTATTGTACGTGATGTCACAAAGAAAGCAAATGGCAGCCTCTATGACTGTGCCAATCTTGACATTTCAATCAGGTTTGTAGCTTATATTCTGGCTTTATATTCAGTTAAGTCACAAGGAGTTGGATTGTGAACTCGACAAAGTTCTGTTCATTATCCCATTTTGACTTAACGTTGGTGCAGTGTGTATGCACTAATGCACTCGCAAACATTAATTATTTTTAATAACATCATCATGATGATTGTTAAACATAATGTAGGTCACCATGTGACATACATTTCAGGAATAATTGTTGTGCATGTAATGACAATCAATATTACACATTTAAAATTCTTAAATTCAACTTAGGCACTAAAGACTACATCTAAACCTAACCCTATCCTAAGATGCAATCACAACGTTAACCTCAATGATACACCTTAGACTAGATAATTCCTGGAGAAGTTGTCAGAAGAACATAATTTTGTTGCAAATGTCTTTAGACTAACTGGTTCCATTTTGAATTTATGAGGAAACAATTACTATGAACTGTTTTGTCACTTTTACAGTACATGTTATTCCATGCTTCTTTAAAGATGTAAATTTGAATACCAAAAATCCAAAATTACACTTTTGATTAGAACAGCCTGCTCCTGCATAAATTGTTGCATTTTATTCAAAATTTTCCTGTTTTTTTATCAACCATACGTATGTCTAATACATTATTGTAGGATGATTTCTTACAATGTGATGATACAAACTAATCTTTCTCGTGATTAATCCATCTTTAACAATTCAATTTGTCAGGACGATCAGATCCTTTCCAAACCCTACATAATTTGGGATAGAGCCTTTTTATTTGAGATACTTTGCAATTTTCTCCCTTATGCTATATAATGACCACTTAAAACATGAAAGCAAAAAAGAAAATGAACACATAAGTTTCAAAAAACCAGTTTAGCTAATTCAAATTCCTTAAAGATTTCCCCAAGAGGAATACAATTCTAGGAGAGCAGTTTTAACATACTTCTTATCCCCTCAACAATGGTGTTACAGCAATGTTAACTTACTTCTTATCCTTTCAACAATGGCATTAAAGCAGTGTTAACTTACTTCTTATCCTTTCAATCTTTGTATTCAAACTGTGTAAAATTACTTCTTATCCTTTCAACACTGGTGTTAAAGCAATGTCAAATTACTTCTTATCCTTTCAATTTTTGCATCAAAACAGTGTAAATTAGTTATCCTTTTAACCACTGGTGTTAAAGCAGTGTTAACTTACTTCTTATCCTTTAAACATTGATGTTAAAAAGTGTTTACTTACTTTTTATGCTTTCAACCTTGGTATTTAAAACAGTGTCAGATTACTTCTTATCCTTCTAAGATTGGTTTTTAAAGTAGTGTTAACTTACTTCTTATCCTTTCAACACTGATGTTAAAGCAATGTCAACTTACTTCTTATCCTTTCAATTTTTGCATTAAAACAGTGTAAAATTAGTTATCCTTTTAACACTGTGTGTTAAAGCAGTATTACTTACTTCTTATCCTTTAACATTGATGTTAAAACAGTGTTTACTTACTTTTTATGCTTTCAACTTTGGTATTAAAACAGTGTCAACTTACAGTACTTCTTATCCTTTTAAGATTGGTTTAAAGTAGTGTTAACTTACTTCTTATCCTTTCACACTGGTGTTAAAGCAATGTCAACTTACTTCTTATCCTTTCAATTTTTGCATCAAAACAGTGTAAAATTAGTTATCCTTTTAACATCGGATGTTAAAACAGTGTTAACTACTTCTTATCCTTTAAACAATGATGTTAAAGCAGTGTTAACTTACTTCTCAACCTTTTAACATTGGTGTTAAAGCAGTGTTAACTTACTTCTTATCCTTTTAACATTGGTGTTAAAGCAGTGTTAACTTACTTATCCTTTTAACATTGGTGTTAAATCAGTGTTAACTTACTTTTTATCCTTTCAACATGGATGTTAAAGCAGTGTTAACTTACTTCTTATCCTTTCAACATTGGTGTTAAAGCAGTGTTAACTTACTTCTTATCCTTTTAACATTGATGTTAAAGCAGTGTTAACTTACTTCTTATCCTTTTAACATTGGTGTTAAAGCAGTGTTAACTTACTTCTTATCCTTTCAACATTGATGTTAAAGCAGTGTTAACTTACTTCTCAACCTTTTAACATTGGTGTTAAAGCAGTGTTAACTTACTTCTTATCCTTTTAACATTGGTGTTAAAGCAGTGTTAACTTACTTCTTATCCTTTTAACATTGGTGTTAAATCAGTGTTAACTTACTTTTTATCCTTTCAACATGGATGTTAAAGCAGTGTTAACTTACTTCTTATCCTTTCAACATTGGTGTTAAAGCAGTGTTAACTTACTTCTTATCCTTTTAACATTGATGTTAAAGCAGTGTTAACTTACTTCTTATCCTTTCAACATTGGTGTTAAAGCAGTGTTAACTTACTTCTTATCCTTTCAACATTGATGTTAAAGCAGTGTTAACTTACTTCTTATCCTTTCAACATTGACGTTAAAGCAGTGTTAACTTACTTCTTATCCCTTTAACATTGGTGTTAAAGCAGTGTTAACTTACTTCTTATCCTTTCAACTTTGGTGTTGAAGCAGTAGTCCCACTGGTAACCAACTATAAAGGTTAGAGGATCAGAGGTACTAGAGCGCCCCTGCTTCCTTTAGCAGCACTAAAATCAAACAAACAAACAAACAAACAGCAAATTTATTAAGCAGAACTACAATACAAAAAGAAACAATCTACAATATAACAACTACATTACACCAAGAAACATTATAATACATATTATAGCAAACAACAATCAAAGAGCTCAGTCAAGAGGTATGGTAGAGTAATCAGTTAGGAAACATTTATTTCAGACTAAACATTTCTAAGGAGCAATATATCAACAACACATATCATATCCAGCAGCAAACACCTGCATTTTTTTAAAAGTGTTCACATACATGTACATGTATGGCGTGGGGGGGGGGGGGGGGGTTTGTCACTTGCAGACTGAAGCGGTACCCATGCTCACCTATTCTAGTTCTGAACATATTTATTGATTTTATCCGCATCTTATGTGCATTCATCCATCCCCCGAATACCCAGCATCCGACGTTCACTTACTCAATCTCCCTTCAAATTTTTCGGGGATAGTGAATCAGTGGAGGAAATCAAATCAGTGGATGTCGTGACATCTCCGCAGGGTATTCGGGGATGGGTGAATGCACAGGATATACCGACAAAATCACTAAATACGTCCAGAGCTAGACTAATGCTCATCTGAGGGCCTCAAAAAATGGACCCAAACTGGCGTTATCCTTGGTGTCAAATTTTACCCCCAAATGGCGTAAATGGCATAGGAAAATGTGCGTAATTGTGATGGAACAGTGTACAAATGTACTACCAGGGTTCATACACTTATACATTTTCAAAATTCCAAGACTTTCCATGACTTTCCAGGGCAGAGAAATGCATATTTCCATGACTCATTGATCACATGTGATGCAAAACTACATAAAAACGCGCTGATGAAAAGAGTTTCAAAGCTGATCTGAGCGCTATGAATGCAGGGCTGGCCAGAGCGTGAATTTATTAACATGAAAAATATCTTGAATAAATGATTTTCCATGACTTTCCAGAAGAAATTGACAAATTCCCTGACTTTTTACTTCTGGAAAAAAGAATTTTCAATTCCCTGACTTTCCAGAAATTCCCTGACCCGTATGAACCCTGTACTACTAAAGGGTGTAAATGGACACAGGAGCTATAAATCACTAAATGGTATGAAGTATTTGAAATCATACACGTGAATGAAGAAACATGAATTAATCCATATTCTTGGTTATAACTGTTTGCAAGGTTGAAGGGTGGGAGGTGGGTGAGAACCTTCACAGCCATCAGTGTAAAAAAGAAAATAAAAAAACATTGAAGAACCAGCTAAATTGTAACCCTATTTCTCCAAAACGTCGAATGTAAGACTGAAAAACACCCTTTTTTCAAAAGACGTCGTCGATGCCTTGGGTTGGAAATCCGACCCCTTTGACTTTTTTTTTCACACATGGGTACCAACTCATCCACTAGATGTGCACGTATCAATGCGTCAATGCTAATTAACTCTTACAGTACCAAGGGGTACCGTTTTGCTTGTTCCCAAATTCTACCAAATCATGAACAATGCTCATTTTTCAAATGGCCGTAAGTCTTCAACAGTAATTTCTATACAGATAAGTTGTACACAAAAGTTGTAGAAAATTTATTAACCTTTCAAAAGATACCAAATATTTCCATTGATTCAATGTCTTGCATGAAAATTATTTGGAAATAGAATTTAGCTTCCCTCTTGACCTTTCCGTTTTTATTTCTCATTTGTTTGCTATTCTTTTATGCTAAAATAAGAGTGGATCCTTTCCAAAATCTGCAGTTTTCTAAAAAATATCCTATGGTAGCATATAGTGACTGATAGATATTTTAAATACTATATTTATCCTCTAAACTTTGACATATTTTCATGACCATATCCATTATTCTAAGTGGAGTAATGGGCGATTAAAAATGTGAAGTCTCCTGGGCACATATACATGCCATCGGCACTGTAAGAGTTAATGCTCAAATAAAAGAGAGGTTGCCAAAAGTTGTACAGACAAATTTGTAAGAGAATTTGATTGGTCCACACCTTTTTGCCAGTGGGAACCAGCAGGAACCTTTGAATGCAGAATCATGACAATGTTTTTACTGCCTTACCCAGCCAAGCCTGCTACGGCTACCACTCCATAAAATGAAGCTATCCAATTGAAAAGTTCTCTTGATCCAGCAAGCTGCATCGCCATGGCTCTCTGTCTCATCTTATTCTGCATTTGAATCTGACGCTGAACCTGTCCATCAATACACAAAACACATTGTCAAGTAATGAACCTGTCCATCAAGAAACATATTTACAGCTACACATTTGTCAAGTAATGATAGTTTACAGCTTCTCAACAGGTCCAGCAGAAGAAAAGTACCATAGACTTCTTATCACACATCCACTTTTCCTAGCTTACTACTGACATATCAATAAAGGATAATAATAGTGGAAAAAAGTAGTATGCATATTACATGTATATTTCACATGTATATTGAAGGCAAATTCACAGTGTCATGTCAGCCAGAAAGTAGCCCTTTAAACTAGATTCTTATCAGGTACAGGTTCTCAAATTCTTCAAAGAATATGATTTCTCTTTGTAATCACCCTTTAGTCTTGTTGGCTACCTGTGCGGGGCATATATTCTTTTTAACGTGACAAGTCGCCGATGAGACTAAGGGGTGATTACAAAGTAATACACACAAACATTCTTTGAAGAAGTTCACACACAACATCCAAGGATGCTTATGGTGCTGGCCTAGCAACAGTTCTCTTTAATACAAGTATACTACAAATTTATAAAGAAAGAAAATATTAGAACCATTACTACCTAAAAACTTAAAAACATATTAAGAATATTCGCATCACCCATCACAACTGTCAGTTCCACCGAGTGAGGCCTGGTGCCCTCTTGCTGCTCCATTTACTGACAATTCAGGGGACAAGCCCAGTCAGTGCACAGGAGCTCTAGCATTTGAGGCCACCAAGTCCCACACAGGTAGCCAAAGAGAATAAAGGGTGATTACAAAGTAAGTGAAAATACAGATACATATTCTTTAAAGAATTTGGGAAGCAGCATCTGATAAGAATCCTACTAATAACACGATGAATACTAAATAATTTGAAGGGCTATTTTATATGACACTACTCAATATACGTGTAAAAACCATATTACATGTACTCAAATCAATATCTGATGATTCTTAGGTATCGATTGATCAAATTCCTTAATGGCCTTTCAATAACTTTTTAATATTCTATAAATAAATCTTTTACAATTTTCAAGAATTTTATTTGGCAATTTATGAGTTCACTTAACCCTGTGAATACTGAATTCTTATGTTCCTATAGACTTTATACAGGGGGCACCCAGTTCCAGTAGGCAATGGGTTAACATAACAAGAAGCTTTTTATGTGCATGGGATACACCTTTTTCTATGATTGCTACAATAAAAATTCATTCAAAAATGCATAATTTTATAATAATTTCAATTATGCCAATTTTCAATGCTTTCACACTTATTACAATTTAAGTACCTTTTCACAATTCAGCCACTGGCTAAGACAAAATGATAATAAAATCTCCATTTCTGGGCCCTGTATCATGAAAGTTGTTGTCACTAACAAGCTGCAATAACTGTTATAAGTTACTGAAATCCGTGCATCTGATTGGCTGAGCGCAAATTTGTCACAGAAATGTGCCAGTTGTTACTGATAACAAGTTTTATGAAACAGGGCCCAGAGCAATCAAACCATTATCAATCCATTAAATACTCAGTGACAACCCACTTCACCGAAGGCCCGCGAGACCGAAGGCCCACGAGGCCGAAAATAGCAAATTGTAATCTATAATATCACACCGCTCTGACCAATTCCTGCGCCAGAAGGAAGTTTAATAATTATTAAGGGGCAACGAGCACTAAACATGCTAAAGGTGACATAATTATTTCATATACTGATGGCACATCATTTGTGATGAAGGAAAATATGATACGAGAAAAGTTGGCCTCGTGGGCCTTCGGTCAAGTGGGCGGACCCCAAATACTCAGCAAGAGATGACTCAGGTTGCAGGGTTTATGGGAAATGCACATCATATTGAAATCAAATTGTGCTCAACAGGTTAATACAGTTATTCAATGTATCGCAAAGCGATACATACAAGCAAATATTTCAGAAAAGGTGTCACCATTCTTTCTTACATTTTTCAGAATTGTGCCCTATCTTGCAGTAAACTTACAGTGGTGACTTGCATTTCGTTCATAAACTCCTTGTTCTTCTGGAAACTCTCGTCCATAGCTTTAGCCATCATAGACCCCATCTTGATCTAGAAGGTGTAACAACTTCCTTGATAAAAGCTGAAGGTAGAGTCTACATGCAGAAAGAAATAAAGGTATGGATTATTAAATACTATCTGTTATATTTATGGCGATAACTAAATACATTCAACTTCTTCTACTAAGCAGTGCATCACAGTCAAGATTGGTGGACAGGAATGGGGAGGGGAGGTGAATTGATCTCTTTTGCTACACTTAATTGTTTTTTCTTTCTCCAACTTGTTTTACAGGCCTTTAGGAAACAAGATATTACATGATAACTCAAACTTGCTCTAACTGAAATTATTGCTCTGTTTGACTGAGAAGCATTTCAGTTATGCAGCTACATGAGGGTGAAAAGTGCTTTTAACCTCAAAAACACATCTTTTTTTTTTTTTATAGTTTGACAGACATGGTCAGACATGGTCAGGTGGCCTAATAGATTTCGAATCTGCAGCATTTTATTCAGTGAATAGAAAGTGCTCTTGAGGCATCATTTCTTGAGGTTTAATGCAACTGCAGTACTATTCACAAGAAAGCCCTTTATCCACACTGCTTTTCTGTACATACTTAGATGCATTATACTCATTTAATATGAAACTCATTAAAAAACAGGGTCATACACAGCAAATAACACTTTGTAAATAATAATATTCACTAAAAATTAGCCTTATACAAACACTGACACCGAATGATCATGTGCAGTCATTAAAGTGATTACACAAAGGCAAATTTTTTTTTATGTATGATCGAGAAAAGAATTCTAAGAAGAATATTAACATTAAAAATTTGATGATTTTCAATCAAAATCAATGCATTTTGGCTAATTTTCTCATGAAAAGTCAAGAGTTGACCAAAAAATTTGAGTATGAGGTATGACGTTAAAGTGGGTACCCAGCTTGGCGCATTGCAGTTGTGCTGCGCACTAGACTGTACAATATGTATGATACATGTACCTTGCGCGCATTTTGCTAGAATTGTGCGACAAGGTACCCACTTTGACGTCATTTTGATGTCAAAGTGGATACCCAGTTGAATCATGGTTAATGGGGACCCATTGTTTCACTTTCCATGTACTCCCAATTGAACAATTATCAACTAGACCAGGGCTGCGTTTCATGAAACCGTCATAAATCTAAGTTCATGGACATCCAATTGGAAACATCCAATTTACAACAATGGGATGTCCAAGAAGTTAGACTTATGACAGTTTCATGAAATGGCCCCCAAGTCTTCAAATTAGATTTTATTGTTACTATAGACTCAAGTTAACCGTTATCTTTGTTTTTGCCAGTTTGCCAGTAACTTTTGACATGTTTAGTGGTCACTTTTCCTTAGTTTGGGCATGGTGGAACTGAAACTAAGTTGTACCACTACACAAACATGATCCAACAGAAAAGAACACCATTTCCCCCTATCCTTTTCCTAGAAATTCCCCATACAAGGTTATTTCTCCAGGTATGTCTGTTTGCCTCCATAGGCCCAGCAGCTGCCCAGCTCCACTCATCCTGTGTACTCAGTTAATGAATTAACCTCGTCCTGTGCTAAATCAATATGGCCATGGGTATGGCGAAGTCAAGTGATCACACTTGAAGAAGTGAGCCACTATGCCTACATGTACGAGTCATCCACTGCCAATGCATCGTGTACACCATGTACACCGCATGCTGTCAGTACTTGCATAAGCTCAGAGTCAGAGCATGAGAGGGCAGCAAATTAAATGACATTGCCTAGAGTGATGCCGTCGAGTTGCATATCATGTTAGGCCCAGACGAGAATTTTATGCTCTAAATTCAATATTTTGAGTATGTTCATGGCACGAGAACACAAGATATTCAAAGCAGCATCCTTAACAACCTGCTGATAAGTGAAATTTAAATTTTCTTTTTTTATTTAGTGTCATTTCAATTCACTTTCAAACTACACTGACTCATGCCAAAGCACCCTAATTGGAAAAATGAAGCAAGTGACAAAAGTTTCATTTTCTGTAAAAAGAGCAAAATGTATCTGTCATTTATACTCAAGTCAATGCAATACCATGATGTTTTGCCTAACATATCTAATAGCAGGATGAGTGTTCATAAGATAAGATTCACCACCAAATCTCATCTCCATGCCACACCCACCTACCATCAGCCCTGCCCCTGCCAAGCACTTCAGGAGACATGACCATGGACTTAAATATGCTGTTCCCATTATTGCAACTATAGACTCCTTCAAGTTCTCATATTTCTATCCAAGCACTATCTGGAACCATCTCCCAGGCTTGGCAGTAGAGGCAAAGGAAACATCCTACTTCAAGGAGGCAGCTTTACCCTGTATCAGAATGATGCATCCTCCTTTCGGCTTACTAATGATTTAAGTTAACTTCTTCTTCATCTCCTTATTGAGTTCCTCCACTTGGCAAAAAACTGCGCTTGCGCGCATAAGGTAGACTGACGTTATCAATGGTTCTGTCTGAGTTTGTCTTAAGGTAAGAGGCACAGGATGAATGAAAGACAGAAATGAAATGAAGAGAAATCTTGTGATATAGATGCGGGTCAGCATGACCAAAGTCAAGATCTGGGATGAAACTCGTCTTCCCCAAGAGAATAAGATCTGCGAGTGCAGTCGACATCGCATTGGGCATCAAGGAATGAAGCCTCTGCTTGGTCGATGGAGGCAGGCTGGAAATAAAAGTGGACCTCGCAGCGAAGTAAAGAGGACATTCACCAATGATGTGCGAGACAGTCTCTTGCAAATATCCACATAGGCAGCTTGGATCCTTAACTATCTTAGTGGTTTGAAAAAGAAGCCAGCTGTTAGTTGGGTAGACACCACAGAGGAGTTGGGATTTGAGTGTGATGGCATGACGTTGGAGGGGCGAGTGAGAGACTGGCGTGGATTTGACTTGCACTGGACAAAGCATATTTTACTGTAAATTGATACATGCTTTGTCTGTATTTCTATACACCAATTATGCACCACATGGCACTCCTTGCAACTACTCGCCTCACCAAATATCCCAGTATAGCTTCCCAAGTGAGCTGCCTAAGGAGGAAGGGATTACTTCATCAAGTAAGTATCAAGTGTTCATCCATAAAATTTGGCCCGGAAGAAGAAAAGCACACTCCTCGCTATAGTACATGTATCATGTACCATGTGTAGACCTACCGGTATGTAAAATATGAAAATATCAATAACTCAGATTTGGTTGATATGTCATTTGCTTCCTTTTGCCAAGATAATGCAGCATAGTTTAGCAGCTGACTGAGGCCTGAGGACGGGATCTGGCCTATGCTACGGGTGGCCCGGCTCCACATCCAGCTCCAGCGAACCACCACGAAGCTTCAGCGATAATTGGACGGCCGGAGCAGGCGGGATTGCCTGGATTCGGCCGCTACGGCTACGCTGGAGCATCTGAATTCAAGTCCCTGACTTTTAAAGTCAGTTTAATCGCTTCCAGCATCACTGTGTAAGGAAAACATGCACTGTAAACTTCTTTCAACATATATTTAATGTATAATACCCTTAATAATGCACTCTCCAAGCTCAAACCAAAAAGAAAGATAAATACTGACCCGGGATACTGACCTGTCGTAAAGTTCTACAGGAATTCCCCGAGCTCGCGTCCATACACAAGCAATCAAGTTAGTTTTTATAAAGCTCACTCAAGGAATTATTTATCAAACAGTAAATAATTTATATCGATTTAATTATTCTTTCAAAATAATGATAATTAAAAAAGAAGTAAATTAGGTTTTCTAAACTAATCATTCTAACATATTCTTTCGTTTTTTAAGAAATAGAAATTATTGTATTATTTTCGCTTTAAATAGAAAATTAACTGAATTAAAGGCTATCTTCTAACAGAGGCGTGGCATCGGACTCTGTAAACAATATAGACCATTTTCTTTCTTTCTTTCTTTCTTTCTTTCTTTCTTTCTTTCTTTTCTTTCTTTCTTTCTTTCTTTATTTCTTTCTTTCTTTCTTTCTTTATTTCTTCATTTCTTAGGTAATTTTTCTCTCTGTCTTTCTGTACGTCTTCCTTTCTCACTTTCTTCGGCTTTATGGCCTCTGTGTGAGCATTTTTTCTTCACCGGGTTTCATATTATTATGCAGAAGCCGTAAAAGACTGTAGAAATTATAAGGGGGAAAAAATTGAATTTGAGGTAGAAAATTAAGGCCAAGAAGAGGCAAGATGAAGGACATAGAGAACAAAAAAGATGAATATGAAGAAAAATTGGAGTAGAGAGTAGGTAGAAAAAAGAAGAGGAATGAAAAGAGATAGAAAACTAGTTGGAAACAGAAAAAAAGAGAGAAGAGGAAGAAGAAGAAGAAGAAGAAGAAGAAGAAGAAGAAGAAGAAGAAGAAGAAGAAGAAGAAGAAGAAGAAAAAGAAGAAGAAGAAGAAGAAGAAGAAAAGGAAGAAGAAGAAGTCAGAAAAAGATATAATAAGAGATAGTAAGAGAGGAAGATGAA
>CM057157.1:30373661-30391661 GCA_029962745.1 Echinometra lucunter
ACACAACAAACCTACTTCTTTGGCTGATGGATTTTATTTATTTTCCATTTAAAAAAAAGTATTACTCTTTCATGCATCATTGACACATTACCAGTTGTAACAAGCCTGACCATAGCTGTTGGGTTTATCCCCAGAGCCCCCCCCCCCCCCAATACAGACCCCAAAGCTGGGTCGATTTTGTTCCATGTACCCCATGCACCAAACTTACCAAAAAATATTTTTTAGGACAGGGGTCAAATTTCCTTCTGAAAAGCTCATAGACCAAATTTTGTCATCAGGAAGAGACAATTGCAGCTGTGAGAAGGGTGTCAACCCCCCCCCCCCCCCCCACCCGGAAAAAAAAAACTAAAGTGCCCTTTGACCAAACTTTCTGCACTCAAAGTAAGTGATTAATTCTATTCACTTCAAGGTGACATAATGTAGTCTTGAGGTTCTTGAGGTTCATTGTGGGTCAATCGATCATTTTATTGTTCTATCGATTTACCAAATTGGAATTTTTTGTTCAAAAGTAGCCAAAACTTACCAAATTGGATTTTTTTGTTCAAAAGTAGCCAAAACGTACAAGATTTATGTAAACATATTTGGGGGGAGTTCTGAAAGGAGCATGTAAGATATTATTATGTGTGTTTACAAAAGTCTGTAGGTACTTGCGGCTATTTTTTTTTTAACAGTCACAATTCAATACGTCAATAAAAATATGATCAATTGATACTACAATTAACCTCAAGATTTACAGATGTAAATTTGAAATGAATAGAATTAATCACAAATTATTTTGAGGGGGGAAAACATGGTCAAGGGCACTTTGGGTTTTTTTAGGGGGGGGTCACACTACCTTCTCAATGGAAAATTTTAAACTGCAGCCATAACTCTCCCTGCTGACAAAATTTGGTCTGCGGGGGTTTTAGGAGGAAAATTGACCCCAAGCTTTTAATTTTGGTGTATGGGGTGAATTCGATCTAGCTTTGGGGTTTTTTAGGGGGAGGGGGTCTGCAGGATAAACCCAATGGCTATTTTTCAGGCCTGCAACCTTTCTATAAGGGGTGAAATGTGCGACCATATGAGGAAAGGTTGCTGGAAGAGATTAGTTGTATATAAAGTGTAGTAGCTTAGGTGTAATGGTATATTGTATATACATATTATTGTTACATCTAAGCTACAATAACTGTATATAATCATTATAATAAATGAAATAAAAACATTATATTGGTTTTGGACCTTTTATTGCATCCATGTCTTGCCCCCTCCTCTTCGCACTGGCCCAAATTTTGTATGTGGGATACTTCACATAATAGGCTGAAATTTTACCTTTTAGCCCTATTTAGCCCGATAAAATTAGGAGCCAGTCGCAAAATAGTCCCTCCCACAAAATTTCACCCCTGAAAGTCATATGAACCATCCCCTGTTAATGACAAAAAAATTGATGTTGGTTCTGCCCCCTGAGCCCCTCAAACAAATCCCAAAATCAGGTATACCCCATTCTAAACAATGCACCAAACTTTGAGATTCCCCCCCCCCTCAAAACTTTGCTTTTTTAAGAAACAAATTTCATGAAATATATTAAGTTATACTGAAGTTGGGGAACATACTTTTCTGGTTGAGTATAATATGACTGTAATATTACTCAGATTAAAAAAAAAACATTTGTTACCTTCCACTCAATTTGGAGTAATTATAACCAATCACTAAATAAATGTTTTCTGAAAAGTAGCTAAAACTATTAAACTTCACTGGCAACCATCTTCAATATAATATAGAAGCATGCAAGATATTGGTGGGCCTTTCCATAGTTATTGTTTGGCTAAATCTATAAAAGCAATATGTTTATGTTTATGTTTTCCATAATATGGCTAAAGACAAATGATAATTTGACCCAAAAGTTCACATCTTCAGCACTTGCGACATTTTGTCAATCATTAAAATTGGAAGGTAACAAATGGCTTTTCTTTATACCCCAATGAAAAATTTTGTCATTTTGAAAAATAAAAAATTTCTGATTTGTTTTGTAATGTCCAGTCATACTTCTTCCTATTGCCAAAGTTTGGTGCATGGTGTAGATGAGGTCAAATCAACCTGACTTTGAAATCTGCTTCAGGGTCTCTGGAAGTTAAAGCCAGACTGACAACCTTTTTGTCAATGACTTGAATGGTTCAAGTGACTTTAAGGGGTCAAATCTTGCGGGCAAAATGGGCAACTGTTTTTGGACAGGCTCCCAGACTGAAAGCAAGTTATAGCATAAAAGCTGTTGGGCTAATGGGGCTAAAAGGTAAAATTTCAGCTTTATGATGCATCAATTGCATTAATTACCCCACACACTAAATTTGGGCCAGTGAATTAAAAGGGGGTATGACACGGAATGACCCATTTTTTTTTAATACTTACCTTTCCATAGCCACGAGAGTGTATCATTTAATAGCATGTCATAAAAGCAGGATAAAAATCATTTCATTCATACAGTTACAATAAAACGTGTCCTCCAATCTAAATTTGTTGAAAATTATCTAAATCATTTCTCTACTGTCCTTTCTTGACTCATTTTCTTCTTTATCTACACAGCATCCCTTGCTTGTAGTAAAGTCTTTCATCTCTCCTCAAGACTGTCCAAAATATAAAGCTGGCACTGTTGATTGATGTTACACATGGTATTAATTAAACTGCCTTGTCCAAGACGATCTCCCTCAGAATGTTTGGAGAAGCAGATTTCCTTGAGTTCACTTTTCAGCAAGAACAATGGATTCTTTCTGCATTGAAGCTAGACAGTAACCTGGGCAAAACATGGTAACAAAATAATGAAGATATTAAAGACACACATATAATTATTCACTAATTAAGCTATTCAAGTCCAGACTTTACAAAGAGCAACAAATACTTTTTTTTTTTTTTTCTGGAACCCTTTGGTACCCCCACCCCCTCCATGATGTTCATTTCTTATGTATTATAGTACTAGCCATTTTAATCAATTCTATTGCTGGTTTTCACTGATTTTCATGTTATTCATAAAGCTTACCCAAAATCAAATGCATCATCTACATCTATAACATATCACAATCGTCTGTAATCATCAGTGTCTCAGAATAGTTTAACTAGATAGAAAGTAAGTGAATTGTAGTACAGTGTATTACTATCATCAAATTGTAGATGTACTGAAATAAAAGAATTTACTTCAAATAAAAATTGAGAAAAGAGAAATTTGTAATTTCTACAGGCATGCATACTGAAAGTATCTCCTATTATCTCTACATCATGGGAGAAATATACACACCTCACAAAAAGTAACTAACCACTTTGTTTTTTATCATAGCTCAAATATGGTTTGTTGTATCTGACAACTTTTAACAGAATTTGAAAGAAAATTTAATACCAAACATTTTGACACTTAATTTGTTCAATCAAATAAAGAATGTTAGCACAATGACAATTCATGTGCAAATACCCCCCAAATAAAAGTTGCAGCAAGGAAAAATGTCAGTGCTCAAAAGGATGCCTAGGTTGTCTATACGGCAAGATGCCATCTCTCATTTTCAGACAACTTAGGCATCCTTTTGAGCGCCGACACTTTTCCTTGCCGATCATCCATTGCCTCATGCATTTGGAATGACTACTGGCACATGTTTTGACTGTCATTAATTTTGTAGACCACCTGTGTTTTTGTTTGTACTATATTGCCCGAAAACAAGAGATGAAGTTGAAAGCCAGAATCCATTCTTTGAATAGTGATTGCTACAACTTTTGATTTAGGGGTATTTGCATATGAATCGCCACTGTGCTCACATTCTTTATTGGATTTCAACAAATGAAATGACAAAATGTTTGGAATTAAATTTTCTTTCAAATTCTGTTACACCTTATTTGAGCAATAAACCAAAAACAAAGTAGTTAGTTACTTTTTGTGAGGTGTGTACACTCACTTCAAAATACCACTCAAAATATCCATTAATCTTCTCATCTTTCCTTCAAAGTCATCCCTTTTTAAAACTGAGTTTGCCAATTCTTTCCATCCTATTTTGATTACTGATCAATTATTCACCTAACGAAGACAATAAAACTGGCGCATCATTTTCAAGAATTATGCAAGTCAAACCAAGAGCAGACGATTTGGTTCGTGACGCACATATTTTCTTCACAGAACAATGATAAAATCAGCGCATCATCTTCAAGAATTTAGCAACTCGGACCAAGATCAGATGATTCAGTTTATGTGACGCATTTTTATTCTTCATCGAATGATGATTATAAAATTGGTGCATCATTTTCAAGAATTATGCAACACAAACCAAGAGCAGATGATTTGGTTCAAGTGACGCATCTTTATTCCTCACCGGGCAATACAAATATAATCTGTTCATTGTCTTCAAGAATTAAACAACACAATCGAAGAGCAGATGATTTATTTTACATGACGCATCTATATTCTTCACCAAATAATAAAACTGAAGTATCATTTTCTAGACCCAAGCGAAACAGGTCACAGAACCATTTACTTAAATCATTCTGCACATAACAATGAAAATAATTTTGTTGGGTTGTCGTCATGAAGTTTTAAAATGAGATGCTGCAAAGTGCATTAAAATGACTGATCTGCTCTTTACCTCATAATGGTCATTTCGATATAGGACTGCCTTCAAAATTTATGAACCACAAATGGAATGCCAAGTCGCCAATTTTTACAACCAATTATTTTTCTATATATTGCTATTGAGACTTGCATTAAAACTAGTCCACAAACCACTCATGTTTTTCAGTGAATGACCAATTCATTTGCGCCTCGTGACATGTTTGATTATTTTACCAACTGCCAAACCAGACAATTTAATTCGGTTCTGTTCGGTTCAGTTTGGAAGTGCCATGTTCATTAAAATTCTATTCAGTTACAGGCATATACTACAGAGATATACGCCTTCTCCACAGAGCACTCGAACACTCCCAAAGTGAACCAGTCTGGCAAGGTGCAGGTACGGCACAGTATGGTTTGGTTCATTTGAGTGCTCAAACACACCCATTCGTGACAGGAATTATTTAAAGCCTGATTTGATCAGCTTTTATTCTTCAAATTGGCAACACCAACATTTTTATTTTAGTGCTACATTTTTCTTATAAAACGTCATGTATCTGAAATGAATATAAATTGACAAAAATTATGATGAGAAGTCAAAAAGTTGCCAATTTGCAGGGGAAAACGGTGATTTTAAACTTTCTATCACATTGCCAATTTAAGGATTTTAATGCTTATTTTCCTTTAAAAAATTTTCAGCATCAAACAACGAATATTGACGCAACCAAAATGGGCACAGTTTGTGTAGAATTTTTTGCTCTTTCTGTTCATGTATTTGGTATGATTTTTAGGGCTTTGCATCAAAAGATATTAGGCCAAACCACAAAATGTGGACCTCTGTCATGAATGGGTTAAGACTCCCATATTCCCCACATTTGGAAAAATAAAAAAAGTGAAATTACATTCTGAAAGAGACAAATGAGTTTGGGTGAAGTTCCCTATGTATCAAATTATTTCTAAACATTTCTAGAGGAACATACCAAAAGCACCTTCTATCACCTCTATAATATTGAAGAATTAATACACAGAGAAAAGTTTACACTCACTTTAAAACATCATCCAAAGCATCCATTTTTCTGCTCCTCTTTTCTGCAAAGTTATCCAAAGTCTTTCAAGTGAAGATTCACTGGGAATGGCCACAACCTAAAAGAAACAAACAAGAGAAAGAGATAAGAAGATGGATTATATCTGTACACAAATTCGGCATGTCTCAAAAAATGAGAAGTTTTTAATGGACAAATAGGTAATGATTATTCAGCATGTCTCAAAAAATGAAAAGTTTTTAATGGACAAATAGGTAACGTAGAAATGTAGTTTCAATGAAACTTGTACAAGGTGGAGATGTTGTTCATAGAGTACAGTATATAATGGAGGGCCAAGAAAGTTGTGATGTCTTTTTAAACACCTTGAATTTGTGATGTCAGCCATAACTGGGTGCTTCCAAAATAAGAAGAGATAATTCAATGGGTTATGCAATGAGTCAGGTGCACTGCTATATTAGTGCATAAATCAACTATAGTGAAGCATACTTGACAGTTATGGTTGAAATTATAGACATTATCATAAAAAACAGCACCCAAACCGAACAGGTCTATACAGAGTACCTGAACAATGGCCAGTGAAGGAGAAGCTTGAAGTTGGCAAAGAGAAAAATTAATGGGAGAATCAATACACAAAGAAAAGTTAAAACTCACTCTAAAACACCATCTAAGATATCCATTGTTCTGCTCCTCTCTCATTCAAAGTCGTCCATTTTCAAGACTGAGCTCACCAATTCTTTCACTTGAAGATTCACTGGTATTGGCTACAACCTGTGAAAGAAACAAAACAAGAAAAGAGAAAGAGATTAAAAGACGGAACATAGAACATCTTCTAACTCAAAAGATCGAGACAGTTAATGTGTCTAGTAGGTGAGGGAAAAGATTAACCACAGCTCTGGAAATTAAATGGCTTGTCTGATAGTACAAGCATCGATTGAATACAGCAGCCAGACAGTTCACTCACTCCACAATAGAGAGATACAGAAGAGTTCAAGGCTGCATTTCTGAAAACCGTCATAAGTCTATGTTCATGGACATCCTATTGAAAGATGGACCAACCTTTATCATTTTTCATATAACCCACTACTTTCCTAACACTTTCAGGACATCACTTTACAGAATACTTAAGTGAGGAATGGTGCCTCAAAATAGATGTCATTGGAGGTGCATCACAAGAGCTTCCTCACCAACTCTTGTGAGACAGAATGGTAAATGCTTCAGGGGGTGAGGGAAAGATGGTCCATGGATTTGGATATAGAATGGCTCGTCAGAGGTAAATGGGTCAATCCAATGGAGAGGACAGACAGTTTATACATTACACAAGAGACGGCTACAGTAGAAGTGTAGGCAAGCATTTTAATAGCATCCTGGACAAGAAATGTTGCAGTCAAGAAGACAAATAGTGGAAAACAGATATTAAGGAAAGCAAAACAAAGGACATAGAGACAGACTAATCTTCATTACTCTTTCTATAACATACAATTCTCCAAACACTTTTAGACATGCTCAATTTTTTCCAATGTATATGTACCCAACCTCCTACCAGATGTCAATGGAGGTGCATCAAAACAGCTTGCTCATCAGCTCTCATGGAACAGGACAGAAAATGTTTCAAGGGAATGAAGGAAAAGATGTGCCTATGGATTTAGAATGGAATGGCTTGTCCAAAAGTACAAGAGTCAATCGAATACAGCGGCCCCACAGTTCACACATTCCACAATACTGTAGAATCCTAGGCATTAGCAATTACTTTAACTCTTCCAGTGCCGATGGCACGTATATGTGCCCAAGAGACTTTACATTTTGAATAGACCATTACTCCACTTAGAATAATGGATATGTGAAAATATGTCAAAGTTTAGAGGATAAATATAGTATTTAAAATATCTGTCAGTCATTATATGCTACCATAGGATATTTTTTAGAAGACTGCAGATTTTGGAAAGGATCCATTCTTATTTTAGCATAAAACAAAAGCAAACAAATGAGAACTGAAAACGGAAAGGTGAAGAGGGAAGCTCATTTCTATTTCCAAATAATTTTTATGTAAGTCATTGAATTAATGGAAAAATTTGGTATCTTTTGAAAGGGTAATAAATTTTCTACAGCTTTTGTGTACAGCTTATCTGTATAGAAATTGCTGTTGAAGACTTACAAGCATTTGAAAGCAAGCATTTTCATGATTCAGTAGAATTTGGGAACAAGCAAAACCCCTTGGCACCGTAAGAGTTAATAGCATCCTGGACAAGTGTCCCAGTTGAGCAGACAAAAGGTACATGTATAAAGTGGAAAGCACGAGGCATTGACAAGAGATGAAATCCCCTCCTCACTAAAAGTAAAATTGAGTTCTGGTAAAGTGCCCTCCATGTCATAATTTTTCTTTAAATATATCTACACAGGCATACCTGTACTAAAAGCATCTTCTATCATCTATATATCATGGGAGAGTCAATACAGAAAGAAACTTTAAAACACCATCCAAAGCATCCACCATTCTGCTCCTCTTTCCTTCAAAGTCATCCATTTTCAAAACGGAGTTCACCAATTCTATCAAATGATATGACTCTCCAGATTAGGATGCAACCTAAAACAACAAAGAAGACAAGAGAAACGGATGTCAATGGAGGTGCAGTGAAAAGGCTTGCTCACTAACTATTAAAGATCATGAGGATAAAGGTGTCAAGCGGAGATGTATATAAAAGAAAAAAAAAGTCTAATACTCTCATATCCCCTCCCCCCTCAAAAAAAAATAAAAAATAAAAATGAATACATACATTAAAAATAAAAATAGAATTTGGTACCTTAACAATGGCCTGTGAAGGAGAATCTCAGACATTGGGTGTATAGGATAAATATCTTAACAAAAAGAACTGTTACCTGAATAATGGCCTGTGAAGAAGAAGCTTGAAGTTGACACAGAGAGAAGAGAGCTGGAATGGTGTAAGTGATGGATGTGCCAAACTAAACATCCACTGTTGACGAGCAATGACCTCTTGGTGACACCCTTGTTGTTACCAAGCAAGCAGTTCAACCTTTCAATGAAGCAAGAAAAACCAATTCTGTATGAGCCCTTGCTCTTTCACATTAAATAATTATGCATTCACGTAGTAATTCTTATCTTTCTTCTCATATTCTAGAATGTGCTTAATGTATGAACCATCAAACTTCTGGCATAACTGTAAATACATCAAGCTCAGAAATGAAGACAAATCGTTCATTTATACCCTCCAAAACAAAAAAATGCATTATTACCTGGTACACAAAATACAACTTGCAACTACATGTAAATCCAGACAAAATACTACTAAATTCGGGGTATACAGCTGCATGGATTGGCTTAGCTCACTGACTGAGCCTGTGACCTGAACTACTTCCAGTCTTATACAACTGTAGCACTTACTCTCTGCCAGTTGAACTGCAAAACTGAATTATTATCATAGGCTTAAAACTTGCTATTTGTTTCATATAACCACATTCCTTGAAATAACTTAAAATCTTCCATGTTTAATACTCGACTGTGCCAGTCATTACATTAATTTTCATGTGCTAGGGTTACGTTTCAGATCAATGGTGTAACTTCGAAAAAAAAAAATTACATTTCATTCAAGCTGCATAGCTCAATTTAAAATGCATAACCCCTTTGTTATTGTAAAGAGCTCTGAAAGTGCTACCTATAACTGATCAATTTGTTTAGACTTTATGGCCTAATATATGGTTCAAATTGGCCACTTTTGCAGGGATATTTTGAACATGTATGCATATTTTGAATCAAAAACATTTCTCTGAAGTTTCCAAAATTCCAATCTTTTTCAAGCCCTGATGAAAGAGAAGGAATGTTATAAAACTGCTTTATCTCACAACATTTTTACTTTCCTTTGTTTTGTTTTCTTAGGTAACAGTGTAAAGTCTAAACTAATGAATGCTGGGAATATTTTACAAGACAGATATAAATTTATTTTCATGTTTGGTATAGTCCACAAGACTTCTAGTTTTAGCAATAGCAATACAAAGCCACCAAATTTCATTTCAAAATTTTATAAATAAAAAGTATGAGGGTAAGGGGAAATTTGATCCTCCATACCCCCTTACCCCCTACTCCTATTAACATGAAAATAATAGAATGTCACACTTAAATACCATATTCTGTATAGTTGGCATCACTACATGTTCAAAATTTCTAAACATGAAACTTCAAAAACAGATTATTCACAGAAGAAAGACAATTTATAAAATGTGCTTTTTAAGTTGATTTGAGAACCAAGTAAAGCAGACTATGATTCGGCTAATATTGTCATTATATTTTTGTCCTTCACATGTTTAGTTACGAAATTTCTAAACATGAAACTTCTTCTGTCCCATTGGGTTGGAGCAACAAATCACATGATGTTCACATGACAGAGGTATCAACCATTTCATTTCACAATGAAGATCAGTTCAGATGTATCATTGTGGGGTAAGTCTCTTACTCGAGAAGTAAACCATGCCAAGAGACAAAAGTTGTCTCATCCCAATGGAATTATTCTTGTTCATGAAGACAATCATATTCAGCATACACTCCACATGTAACATTTTATCAATGATCATACTTGAATGATTTTAGGTATTCAAAACAGAATACTACTCAAAGCAGTAAACGCATACTGAAATTATGTTATTTCCAGTCTTCTTGTAAAGTCTATACAGTGTATGTCAGATTTCACACTTTTCTCCATGTGCTTCCCCATAGAAATTGGAACATCTCACTATTAGTTCGCACATTGCCATAAACTATAATCAAGTTCTACTATAAAAAATGTTTAAAAATCCAGAATCACCTCATGAAAATTATCACTTTACATAGACAAAAAGCAGTTAAAAATGAAAAATTTACATGTCTCTGGCTAATTTTTGTTCTCTTTCTTCTGAAGCTTGCATATTATGCATTACAAAATGAAAGGAAGAATTCTTAAAAACATATATTACGCTGACCTCAGAACTTAAATTTGAAAGAGATAATTTCATATGGAAATTCACATTTTCTTCAGTTTGCTGCCCTCTGCAGATTCAACTGAAGAATTTTAAGTTCAGCCACTACTTTTTTCTTGTAACGTGGACCTAGCTTAAGGAAGCTATTCGTGTTTTTATTCTGACATTTCATGAATAGCTTAAGAGGTCTGCCATTTGCCCCTGTGTAGACCCATGTAAACAAATATTATGCCTCCAAATTACACTTTCTCATGCCCGGTTAGCCCTGCATGTAAACTACCTTCCAAGTTCGCCAGTGGACCAGTAGATCTAACTGTGATATTAGAACCTAAAACTTATTTTTCAAACTCAAAATATTGACTCTTGACTGATACGAGACCCTTCTAAGCGACCATTCTACCCTTCTAAGCGATTTCGCCGCGTGATAAATTTCCATTTCAATAGCGCGACCTTCGACATCGTGAGTTCACCTACACCCGCTGGTCTCGGCCGCAGGCGAAGAGCAGTATAGCGTTGCACTCTCGCATTTATCGGCGAATGCAGAGTACATGCGAGAGTGAGTGATGTTGTATACTGCTCTTCACCGACATCGTGAGTTCACCTACACCCGCTGGTCTCGGCCGCAGGCGAAGAGCAGTATAGCGTTGCACTCTCGCATTTATTGGCGAATGCAGAGTACATGCGAGAGTGAGTGATGCTGTATACTGCTCTTCACCTGCGGCCGAGACCAGCGAGTGTAGGTGAACTCACAATGTCGAAGGTTGGGCTATTGAAATGGAAATTAGTCACGCAGCAAAATTGCTAAGAAGGTTGGGTCTCGTGTCAATCAAAAGTCAGTATTTTGAGTTTGAAAAATGAATTTTTAGGTTCTAATATCACAGTTAGATCTACTGGTCCACTGGTGAACTTGGGTGGTAGTTCGCAGGGCTAACCGGGCATGAGAAAGTGTGATTTGGAGGTATATTTCTTTGTTTACACAGGTCTACACAGGGGCAAGTAGCCTGGAGGCTCCTGGAGAGTTAAAAAAAAAAAAAAAAAAACGCTAATGCTACTTATTCTCCACGGAGCCTTGCATTTTTCCGTATCTCACTAACCTAGTAGCCCTTTCGCCACTTCAAAAAAACACCTAGAAAATCACTGTTGCAAGCGCTGATGCAACTGAGGAGCTTGTAACTATGGATAATCCACATTTACCATCTTTTACAGGACCGATTACAAAAATTTGACAACAATTAGACCTAGAATTTTCAGAAAATTTACTTATCAGTGCCGGTAAAAACTCTCCGATGTTGATGTTTACATAGATTCCTTTTCTTATGCAGATCAAATATGCCGACTATCTGGCGCATGCGCATCGATTCGTACATAGATGCGATCGATCTTGCAGATGTTTTTACGAAATTTTCCGTGTTGAAAAATGCCAGGCTCTGTGGAGAGTAAGTAGCGTTAATGTTGTTGGTTTTTTTTTTACTCTCCAGGGGCCTCCAGGCTAGGGGTAAATAGCAGACCTCTTAAGCTATTTATGAAATATCAGAATAAAAAAACAAATAGCTTGAGTTCCTTACACTATCTTGGACCCTAAGCAAAATTTCTATTAAGGTTTCCAAATGAAAAACATTCTAAAGTTGGTCACTTTGTCCACCTCCATGGAGATATACCATTGACCTGAAACAAAACCATACGCTCTCATTACAAACATACTTTAGATTGAATTTTACCCTAATCATAACTCATTATTTTCACCTAGAATAGCATTAAGAAATGTAATGAATATCAAACTTTTATAATATGTAAATAGGTTAACTTACAACATTGGGCTGGTATGAAAACAGCAAAATGCCGGTAGCTTACAGTGATGACTGACCCATTGGTTTCCATGTTCCTAAGGCTGCAAACGCCCTACTAACAACTGAATTAAAGAATGCTCTTCAAAGTTCTCCCTTCTGACACCACAAACTAAGGTTCCTTCATAGGGTAAGCTGGCTACAAAGACATCACAAAGGCAGCTCAGTCTTCAGGAGGACGAGATCTGGAACATTAGCAACACCTGCAACTTGGTAACAAGCCGTCTGGACAAAGAGAAAACAGAAAGAAATATTCTGAGAAATCATTCAGGTAACTGCAGAGGTCATCTGCCACACATATATTTCACAATCCAACAAATAAATGCTCCCCTGTGTAGATGTTTGAATGATATCTGACATCTACATCAAGCTGTACATGGCTGTAATTTTAGGATAAAAAATTATTACATTTCAATGTTGCACTGCAGGGTAAATTTGAGTTCAGAAACGTTACTTGCCTACTGCCTGTAGTTACCCATACATTGTATACAAATTTAATATCAGTGTAAGGTTACTACAACCATTCATGTGAGTGGCAAAAATCAAGCTCGTACAGCTAGAAATCATGGGAAAATTTTTATCAAGTGTTTAGTGAATGGTGAATAGGCACCCGTAGGTCAAAACGGCGTTTTAAATAGCAAAATTAATTGCTGATGCGAATGCACAATACATTGACTTAGATCTTCTATAATAGAGGAGAAAAGTTTTGATTTTACTTACTAGGAATGTTCCTGAGGCTCTCAATTTTCCCCTTTCTGCTTCATATCTGATGAATGAGCTGAAAATGGTGAATTTTAAGGAAAAACTGAAAAAAATTGAGAGCCTCAGGAACATTGCTGGTAAGTAAAATCAACACTTTTCTTCTCTATTATAGAAGACCTAAGTCAATGTATTGCGCGTTCGCGTCAGCAACTAGTTTCGCTATTCAAAACGCCCTTTGACCTACGGGTGGCGAATGGGGATGAAACAAAGTAGCTCAGTGCAAACAAAACTATTTCTTGTTTAGCAAAAGCAAGTACAGAAATAATGAAAATGGCCTATTAAATGCTGGGTGTTTACAATAACAAGATATTAAAACTAAAAACTTACTGACTACTCCCAAAGCACCCGTCTCCATGCAAACACCTACATGTACATGTAGCTTCTTGTACCGCTATTGGGTGTGGTTCACCCACAGCTGCCCAGCCACAATACATCCTCTCATTTCAAGAGCTGGCTGCAGAATGCCCAACACAGCAAAAGACTGTTCACTAATTTACACATATTTCTTGAACAAAACTTGCTATTCACTCACAAGCATGACAAAGGATTGCCAGGTGTAACAGAACCTACCAGTAATGTATGCAAAGTGGATTCCATCTAAAAGGTGCTATGATGTATAGCAAATGCATTGAACAGTGAGTAACTAGGGCATCTGGAGAGAAACATGCATACATCGAAAAACATGGGCAAACAGTTCTATTCAGGTACCCAGCATAGCCCAGTACACATGAAAAGAAAACACATGAGTGCATGCCTAACAATGCATTCTCTATTCAACTAAAAGCATTCAAAGAGCTGTGGAGAGTACAGTATCTAACTAGCCTCGTAATGAAGGTGATCCTGATATAGCCTAATATTTCTAGACTCTGAAGTAACAAAGATTGTGATAGTCCCAGGAAGGGGGGGGGGGGGGGGGCAGAGCAATGTTTGCTTGCAATGCACTGCCCCCCCCCCCCCATCCTTTTTTTCTCCAGCACGGTTCCGGCACGCCTGCCGGCCTCTTTCTCTTTGTTTTTAGATCCCATTTGTAAAGGGGGAAAAAATTCAATATCTTATTTACTTCATATCATAAATAATGCAGAGAGACGAGAGTGAGAGGTCTTAATACATTAAGGTTCAAGTAATGATGACAATGAATTATATGAATGATCATAACACTTCAGATTGATGGTGTCGTAATAGTAATAGTGATGATGGTGATAGTGATGTCGCAATAGTAATGGTGGTGGTGGTGATGATGATGATGACAATGATAACAGTGATGATGGTGATAGTGATGTCGTAATAGTAATGATGGTGGTGGTGATGATGATGATGACAATGATAACTGTGATGATGATGATGATGGTTGTGGTGTTGGTGATAATGATGATGATAGTGATAATGGTGATGATGATGATGATGGTATTATGGTGATGGTGATGATGACTGTGATGGGGATGATGATGGGGATGATGATGGGGATGATGATGGTGGTGATGTTGATGGTGGTGATGTTGATGGAGGCGATGATGATGATGATGATGATGATGATGATGATAATGATGATGATGATGATGATGATGTCTTACAAGGAGTTGCGATTGATTCAAAGCAATCACTACTTTGAGATTGATCTGAACTCCTATCTCTAAATTACACAGTTGAGATCAATCTCAAAGTTGCGATCGATTTGAATCAATCACAACTCTTTGTTAAACGGGGCCCAGGTGATGGTGATGATGGTGACGATGATGGTGTTGTTGATGATGATGATAACAATGATGATGATTGCATGGATGATGATGACAATGATGATGTTGATGACAATAGTTATATAACAACAGCTTTTAAGTTAGTTATGACAATTAACATCTTTTTCCCGAACTTAAAGGTTAACATAATTTTCAGAATATAACCAGAACTTCAATATATACGAACCTGAAAGTATGCCTTTGACCCGTCTTGATAGATTTGAGAACTGGTAGAACTGGTAAAGTCAGAGACTCCCTTCCGACTGATTTTACCATGGTTCCTGGCAATTTGGTGGGATTGAAGGAGAAAAAAGGGGAGAGAGAGAGAGCGAGGGAAACTGTCAGAAATATTGTAGGCACGTTATCTGAAGATATTGAAAAACTACTCAGAAACAGGCAATTGAAACTGCTCTGACATTTTGAGAGAAAGAAAAAGTGGTGTTTTACTCACAAGATTGCAATGATGTTCAAAAGAAATTTTCCTTTATGTCAAAAGGAAAATTATGTAAATCATTTTGATTTGAACTAGTAAACAAAGAACAAATAAACATATATCGCCTCAATGCATTACTACACAGCACTAGTAATAACACCAGTAACTGACATAAATCTGTAAGAGCAATATATTGCCATATTGTAATGCATGCTCCGGAGTTGAATATACTGTAATATATGCATCCATACTGATATTTCTCAGGTGCATCATGTTTCATAGGTCGAGGTGCAATATAATGCGCAAGAAAACTTTGAAATCTATGGATGCACATTTTATGGTATATTTGATGACAATAAGTATGTACTATGTACTATGTGTTATATAAGATGGGAAACTGCTTGTGGAAGCTCACCAAACTATTTACATTGCAACCTCCATCACATTAGTGCAAATTCGTAAATTCATTGTGATGTCACACAGCCAGTCCAAATTAATGCGCCTTGGCCTTATGGTATTTTGTACACAAATAAGCGTGCAAAAAAAATATATACCATGCTCGTGACCACATACGAATTACACAGTGGCAAGAAGAGTGAATCTGACCAATCAGAAACCTTCTTTTGAGTAACCCATCTTACATAATACCATATTACACACTCCACATTATATTACTCTATGCCACAATTCATTAGGCATGCTGCTATTACTACATGACTCCATGTAGTTCAGCTCTAAAGGGTCCACTGATATTAAAATTGCAAACCAGTTGAAAAGCAGCCCACATAGCTATCATTGGTATTTATACCAGCTTTTTTCGCTGGCATAAATACAAATAATAAACAAGGCCAGCAACACAGGTGTACGATGTATGTTGACAGTGTAGGTTTATCATTATTCTCATGTAGTCAGGTTGTTGACTATTACAGCTTTGTGTCATGATCTGCATTCTGGCCTTGTGCGCTCACTGCATCCATAAGATCAAGAAGCATGGGCTGCTTATATACCCCATCAAATCATAAGTCTTTTTCTTTCTGGTTACTCAAGGCTTCCACTTGAGACCACCCCATCAGTAGAGTACATGCATAAACATGAGTGAAAACATGCATGAAACATTTCTTTCGAATCCAGTAAATCCAGTGTCATTAATAACTCATGACTCTTGGTTGCTCTGGTAGTGGTATTGTTGTGTTCTGCTGCTCTGCATTAATTACTTGTTCGTGCATTGCATATCTGACGCTCTGGCAATATGCAAGTGTGAAAGTTTGATTTGGATATAGACCTACCTGAAATTGAAAATGCAAGCCAAGTTGTAAGAATTGATCAGCAGGGCCAGGGAGGGTAACCGTTTGTTTGACTCGCCCCTAGTCTTGCAATCACAGGAGTATTCCGTGCATTTCAAAGACAGAGGTAGAAAGCTAGAAAGAGCAAACAAAAGAGCTACATGTGTACTGCTGCCGTCATTGGAGGCTAGTCTGAATAGGGCTTAAACCACAGGGGTTTTTTAATCATTCATGTATGCCTACTTATGATGATGACATTCAATAGTACATCAACTCCAAATAAAAGAGAGGTTTGCCATGAGTTGCACATATAATTAAACTCCTGTAAGTTTTATTTTGAGTTATCTGTATAAGAATTTGATTGGTCCACACCATTTTGCCATGAGAAGGCAAAAAATATGCTTTTGCTGCCTCATACACTCAACAAAAAAAGGAATTTAAAGTAAATACTTTTCCGAGGTCAGATTTTTCATAGAAGACTTGAATATAATGTAATGTAAATCAATAGATTGTATATCAAATTACAGGGAATTTAATAGTCTTTAAAGCTGGTAGGTGTACACTAAGAGAAACTTTACGCATGAGTGAACACATTCGTTTTTCTCTTCCAAGGTACAAAAGTAAAAATTGCAAAAATGAACAGTTTGCCATTCATGTGTAAATGCCCTTCCACATAACGATGGGAACAAAAGATCAAATTTACAGAATGAGACACTTGACTTCGCTCTTTATCTCTTTCCAGCCCCTCCCCCCCCCAAAAAAAAAAAAAAAAGAGAGAAGAACCTTCTGTTAAGTACAAAATGACATCCGGAGTAGCCACAAGGATATTTCAATAAATGCCCCAAATATGATTTTTTTTATTATTATTATTAATTAATAATTCATGAATTTATGAGTCAAGATGACAGTATATGGTTACTCATCAGTGGTGTAGCTTGTGGGATTAAGTACGCTCCATTCCAAGAGAACACTAACTTTGTTTTCAGCAGCGTACCTCCAAAATGCATTGTCCCTCCCATGCTATGCAACTTTGGCTATTCCTTGGTCCATTTTCATGTTTTTAGATTTGAAGATTGATTTTCTTTTGAAGTGCAACAAACCATGCAAACTTTTATCATGCTTTTTTTGCAAATTCCAGTGAAAAATGACAGTTGATTTCTCATGGTTTTTTACTTAAAAGGAAAGAATAAGATTGTTGCATTTTTTGAAATTTTTAGTTTGGTACTTTGTAACGAATGAACGAATGTGTTCACTCATGCATAAATTTCCATTTTGTGTTCACCTACAAAGCTGAAAAATAAATTAGATTTCCTAATCAAGAAAGTAATTTTTAAAAATTTCAAAGTTGGGGCACTTAGTCATCCTTCTGTCAACTACTATCATTCAAA
>CM057157.1:30392161-30481002 GCA_029962745.1 Echinometra lucunter
ATTAGGCGGGGATGACCACTAACACCACCGATCGCACCACTGATGATCACCACTGTCACGTCACCATCATCATCAATAATCATTACCATCGATCATCATCATCATCATCATCACCTTCGTCAACATCATTATCATCATCCGACATTATCATCATCTCATTATCATCATCATCACCATCATCATCATCACCATCATCACCATCATCACCATCATCATCACCATTATCCGCATCATCATCAATCATCACCACCACCATCATCAGTATCTCCACCCCACCATCATCATGCATCATCATCATCATCATCATCATCACCACCACCACTACCATATACATGACCATCATCCGGACTTTCAATCTAGGCACCTTGTAACTGTGTGAATAATGTGATTGTTTTCGATTCAATAAAACACATAAAAGGGAAAAAATTACAGGCCTATACAAGAAAATAGATCTTGGATCTAGGGGGAAAATATGGAGAAGGGATGGGGGCATGAACATGGAATGCACGATAACACGCATCCATATACCACCATACTTTCATTTAAAACTAAATTTTCGGTATGAGCATTATTTATCATATCTTATGTATATTACTTATGTATTTTAGACGATGACAGAGATAACCTCCAATACCATAAAGAGCAGAAATAAATGACTAATAGAATACTTTCATCTGGTATAAAATGTTTATTATAGCAAAACCAGGAAAAAAAAAACGGAAAAGGTACGTATTAAAATGTGTAAGATTTTAATCTTAAATTTAAAGAGCAGAATGAATACTTTATCGCAATACACAGAATTTTAATTCTGTGAATTAGAGATTAAAATCTCCAAGTCTCTGACAAGTAATGCAAAAATGAGGGTTCTCGAATTTGCCAGAGCATTCGTTTGATGGAGGAGGGGGGGGGGGAGAGAATACTAGAATTTAATTTTATGACATAATGGATTACAAAAATTATCAAACTTGAAAGACTGACGGAAAGGCTATCAAAAAGTGACTGCGAAATGAACAGTGCAAAGTATATGTTTGATTACTGCCTTATGGGTTGATTGCCACCATAGGCTCGATTAGTGCATGTACTAGCACCTCGTGTACCGCAGGATTTACAAATAGAACTCTTTTGCAACCGATCTTTTTATAGATTCAAGATTAGAAATTATTTTAGTCTCCGTCCGAGTACAGAAAAGAGGACAACTTTCTTTGTTAAAGTTATGCAGTCAGTTCATGCTATGCGATAAAAGGGTGCTGGTCCCCCTGTTCCTTGCACGGGTGGATTCGCCACGGTGGTATTGGGTACGATTTGTTGAGTGGCCAGTGGCTGCATGGTCGTCGTTGGTGTGGTTGTCCCAGCCATGCAAAGCGATTTATCCTTGTTGCCTAACTTGAAGCGACGCTGCAGTGGATGCTTACTGAAGCAAATGGCGGCATCCCTGTCGCACTGACACAAGGCTTCGGCGCAGGCAACCTTGCCCATGGCAGCCAGCCTTTCCACCGGGGAGTATTCAGCTTGGGTCTCTGTGAAATAATCGGGAAAGTGCAGTTTCAGTAAGGTTCTTCAAATCAGGTTTCGAATAAAAAAACATACATGTCGTTCCTTTCATTCTGCATTTATTACCTTATTGAACACTCTAAGAAAAAAGTTGCAATCTTGCACCCCAAATGCTACAATAACAGCACCTTTTAGGGTGCAATCTTGCACCCTACATGACAAAGGTGCAAAGATCCACCCATTCCTACTTGTTGGCACTCGAAAATGCCCTTTCAGGGTGCAGACATTTTTGCATCCAGAAGGGTGCAACTCTGCACCCTTAAGGGTGCAAAATATAGCTCACTGCACCCTTAATGGTGCATAATGCTTCTTTGAGTGCAAAGTTGCACCCTTAAAGGAGCTTCTAGTGTATCACTTGAAGGGTACAAAATTGAACCCTTTTTTCTTAGTGTGAATAGAATAACCAGGATATACCCGAATAGACTCTTAACAGAGGAGTAAAAAAACAACAATAAAACAATAACAACAGCAACAACAACAAAACAAATTAGTGTAAAAAACATTAAAATGTAAAGATAGATAGATACATACATACATACATACATACATAGATTGATTGATAAATAGATTGATGAATAAATATATCAATAAATGCATGAATGAATGAATAAATTAATAGATAAATAAACAAATAAATAAATAGATAAATGAATGAATGAGCAATGGAATGAATAGATATTTTTAAAAATTAACGGCTAAGTCCTCCTTAGTTTGAAGTCTCTTTTTAGTTGCCTGTCATTGTCATAAAGATCATTTATATAAATACAAAGAAGAAGGTTTATCCACCTAGTTAATTGTAGCAAATTCTGGCCAGTACGGTTGCTCGAGCTAAAGCCAGGGTAATAATATTCTTGCAGGGCCCTCTGGGAGAACAGTACATAGTACTGAAGAGGCTACCCTGGGTAAACAAGACATACTGTTATTATTATTATTATTATCATTATTATCATTATTATTATTATCATTATTATTATTATCATTATTATTATTATCATTATCATTATCATTATTATTATTATTATCATTATTATTATTATCATTATTATCATTATTATTATTATTATCATTATTATTATTATCATTATTATTATTATTATCATTATTATTATTATCATTATTATTATTATCATTATTATTATTATTATTATTATTATTATTATCATTATTATTATTATCATTATCATTATTATTATTATTGATGGTTTATTTTCTCAACTTTTCTAAGCCCTGCGTCCTCGTCGGAGATATCCCCCAAAACAAAACCAAAAAAAGAAAAAGAAAAAGAAGGAAAAAAGAGGAGGGTCGCAGCTACTGACAAGCAAAAAAAAAAACAAAAAACAAAAACAAAAACAAAAACAAAACAAAACAAAACAAAAACAAAAACAAAACAAAAAAGGAAAAAAGATTCTCAAGGGAAATGAAAAATAATGGAATTAAAAAAGGGTCCAATCGGCTAGGTATTAAAGAAAATTAGATGCAATGACAATGTTGATGAGGTAAAAGAAATAAAAAAAATAAAAATAAATTAAAACATGAGCCGTATTTTTTTGGGGGGGGAAGCAGCCCCCTCCCAGGACGTCAGTGATTATACTTACTGCAGGTGATGCTGCCCTTCTTTCTTTTTCCACATCCTTTCATCTGAACAGCGTAAATGGTAAAGAAAGCATGCTTTTCACAAACTCCACTCGATTCTAGTCCTCGTAGGCATGTATCATGATCTTTGCAGCATCTACATAGAAAAAAACAGGGCATGGTTTCATAAAACTTGCTATCAATAACAATTTGCAATAACTGTTATAAGCTACGGAAATCCTTGCATCTGATTGGCTGTGCGCAAATTTGTCATAGAAATGTGGCAGTTGTTGCTGATAACAAATTTCCTGAAACGGGGCCCAGATAAAATTATGAAACATTTACTTCAAGAAAAAATATTATTTTCAGGTGATGGTTTGTTGAAAAATCCCTCCCACACAATAATTTAATCCTGTTAATTGCCCGTTAATTTTGCTCTAATTCTTCTAGTTTGTGAAAATATTTTTTTTTTTAAGGTGAGCGTAGGCATCTTGTTTAGAGCTAATAGAGAAGATGTAGTTAAAGTGAGACAGAAAATACTATTGCAAAAATAATCTCATCTTTTAATGTTAAGGATTGTTATAATTTAGTTGCATGCATGGTTATAAAATGGAAATAAAACTCAACAGGGAACATAATGACACTGTTGATAATTTTGTATTACTATTTGTTTATATATTATCTTAGTGGATTACTAACCCATGACATTATAGCTCTTTCATCGAAAACAATCTTGTAGAGCATACAAGTTTTCAAATGTTTATAGTCTTGTTGATAGGGACTTCCTATTCCCTTCTTTTTAGGTCCGGAAAACATGAGTCAAACTATATGCCATGCAGCAACTAAGTTTTTTGTAATGTTGAAAAATCGCATATTGAACAGCAATGTATTCTTTGGTTGTTGCTTTTTCTGTTTTGCTTTGTTTGTTTGTTTGTTTGTTTGTTTGTTAAAAAAACACTAGGAGAAAGTATTTTACCATGCATTACATTACAGCTGTAGAAACAGAAACAATTTCAATAATAAATGTTAAGATCATTTTGTGTTTTAGCTTACTGATCAGCAGCATCTACGGGATCAATAGCGCCACCACCGTTGAAGAGTCCACAGTGACACCCATAGCCTTGGTAGGTTAGTGGATTGGTTTTAGCTGCACATTGTATCATAGCAGCAAACTGGACGAACATCTCATTTGGTGCCATCGATCCGCCATCTTGGGATGCCAGTTGACCTTAAAATGGCGAAACACGAGAGAGAATGAAAAGACAATACAATCAATGGCACAATGCATACGGATGGGGGGGGGGGCGAGGGTTGATCAATGCAGGAAAAAAGAGGGGCGGGGGCACATCAAAATTCCACAAAATCTCATAATCGAGTTTTCTTGTATACGTAAGATATGCCGATTTGACCATAAAAGGGGGGCACAGGCTTGCTGTGCCGCCTTCCTCCGACCCTCTCCTTAAAAAATCGACCGAGGTGAAAGAGAGAGGTATATTATTTGCCCGTCAACGAAACGAAATATTCTGCAAAAAGTCATGATAATCATCTGACAGGGGCGCACAGGTGTAAAATGCAGAGAGGAAGTAATTACTAATAAGGAAAAGTTACAGCACGTTTTGGAGGCATGACTGTAGGAATCTTCTCACAAGTAAATCCACATCTTTTTTTTCTGAGAGTAGTACACCCTCTCTTGTAAGGTGTGGTTTAACTTACCATTTGATTTGTCAGTATTTCTAAAGACTACGATGGGTACGACTACGGCAATCACTGCAGGAAAGAAAAAAAAAAGAAAACAACGTTCAACATAGCTCTTGGGGATCCAACTTTTTAAAAAGATGATTATTAGATTTAAAAAGGTGTAATTACGGAGAGTTGAGAGAAGAAGTTTTGTTAATGATAAGGGGAAAAGAGAGAGCAGGGGGAGAAATAGAGAGCGGGTGAGAAGGACGGCGGGTGTGGGGGGGGGGGGGGGACAGGTAACGCGACCCTGCTGACTCACTGTCACTGTACTTGCTGTCCTATCTTATTAAACAAAGTATTCTTGGTAAATGGTGAATTTGCCAAGAGGAAATGTGATCATTTCCTGGGATTATGTAATATTGCGTTCGAAGGATTACTATAGAACACAGGAATTACATTGGACTAATGTGACAACCTGTCTGTAATAATGTTTTTTTAAATTTCCAAACTTTGCTGTCTATCAACCCGGTCCCAGGCTGCATCTTTTCTCTCATCTTTTTTTTTCTCTCTCTCTCTCTCTCTCTCTCTCTTCCTTTCTTTCTTTCACTCATCATTCTCTTTCCTTAAGAGCTTTTTCGACATCCTTCTCTTCATGCTCTTCTTCTTCTTCTTCCTTTCTTCTTCTTCTCCTCCTCCTCCTTTCTTTCTTTCTTTCTTTCTTTTTTTTCTTTCTTTATTTCTTTCTTTCTTTCTTTCTTTCTTTCTTCTTATTCTTCTTCTCCTTCTTCTTTTCCTTCTTCTTTACCCTTGGAATTTTTAAATTCCTAAGAACAATAGGATCACTGCGATGTGACCCTGGACATCAGATTCTCTTCTTCATGTCCATATACACGACTTTCTCATTATTTGTATAACTTCCATGCTGACCAGAACCTTTCTAAAGACACATCACTACAGCCAGGCCATGAGGAAAAGATATCAATGCCGAGAAATCATGATTAAATTAAACATGTTAAATGCGAGAGATGTCTCTAATAATCACGTCACATTCCAATGACTAATTATGATAGGTCTAGTGATCGAGACCAGGGCCGGATCAGGCGGAGGCGGGGGTGGAGGGCGGAGGGGGGGGGGGGGCGGAGGGCGACGTACGGCCCCTATATCTTGCCAAGTAAGCCTTCTCCCGCCCCCAAAAAAGTTCATCGAAGGTCAGAAATATACTAAAATAACCAAAGTGTGCACCATATTGCATAATTTTATGATGAAAAATGCAAAAGCCCAATACCCTGCCCCCCCCCGTCCCTCAACTTCCTCCCTTTGCGCTCCTCCTCCTCCCCCCCCCCCCCCCCCCCACTCCTCCACTTCTCACAACTCTGGATCCGGCCATGTAACAGCTTAGACAGATTTACCAATCCCACTTTGTTAAAACTTCAACAACCTATATTTCTATGATTTTTCTTTTTATCTGCTTTCATTATGATTCAGGTTATTGCAAAAGTATGAGCGCCTTTTCATCATCATCATATTTTGAACATTATAATAACTTCAGACTAATCAGATATTATCTTCCATGTCACCACATCCTGTAGGGGGATATCAACCTATCACATTTCTTTACGATTTCTGTTTCTTTGTAACAACGTGTATTAGATGCTCTAACTTTAGAAATTATCTTTATGATCGGATATGAAAGATTAATCCGAAGCGGATTAAAGCTTATCGGTGATATTACTATATCTTCATCACATGAGTTTATTCACGGCTTTTTTTCCTTACCGGTCAAGTATTTGATCAGTCCTTTTCATGTTTACACGAAGCACTGAACTCCATGTATGAACCAGGGGCCTTGGGAGCACCCTCCCCCCCCCCCCCTCCCCCGCGCAACAATTTCGGCTAAAATTAATAAAAAAAATGAGCAGAAACTTTTTTTAAAAAATAATATCTGCGATCCCCACCCGTTTGGGTGTCAGCCCTCACTGTAAAACACGTTCTACAGTCCCTATAAATCATATTATGCAGAACAACGTAGGCTATATTTTGAATGATTTTACATCAGCAGTATTTAAAATAGGGAAATTGAATTCTCATTCAATTTTTCATATTTTTTCACATCGTGGTAGCAACGCTATGTGTAATGGAAACATATCAATTTCACTTCCCCCGAAACATGATATTTTTGGAAATGGTACCCTGCTTAACCCCCTAGGATCCCTATTTAGTAATTTCCTGCCTTTAAAAATATCAACATACATGAGCCAAATTCATGTCATTCATTTTAAAGCGTCATAGCCTTCAGCGGCGTATCGAGCAAAAACCTGGCGGGGGGGGGGGGGGAGGGGCAGAAAAAGAATTACAAAAACGTGAGGAAAAACCCCTGAAAACCACGTCATTTCAGCAACATTCGTAAATCACTGGCATGAATTAGAAATAAACTACGTTTGAATTTTATTGGGGCTGAGGCATCTGTTTCCAAGTCCCCCCCCCCCCCCCCCATCAGTACGCCAGTGATAAAAAACGTGTCCTTGATGAAAAAAATGAAGGCAAACACCCTCTTGTACCTGTCACTCCGAAGAGTAAAACGACGGGATGATAATGATTAATCATCAAATATATAACAAGGTTAAGATGTGAGATCGTGACGGGATGGACTAGAGGGTTATTCAGAGTTGGGATGAGTTCATGGCCGTGGCAGCGGGAGGGGGGGGGGGGACAGGGGGCAGTTTCCACCCCCCCCCCCCCTCCCGCCTTACTTTTTATAGAAAAATTTCAAAATAAAATCCACCCAAATTGTGCACCAGATCCTCCAATTTCAATTTTATAAATCCAAAAGAGCCCTCGTGACCATGGTGACTGGCTCTGCCGCTTCGCCCCTCGCTTGCGTGTTTCCTCGAACATTTTATGTATTCTTGCCCCCTCCCCGGAAAAAAATTCTGCGTACGGCTTTGTTTGAATTAGAACTTTGTTAGGTATAATGACCATTCACGCATGGGTGTAAAGTTCACAGAAATCAATTACAGACTTTATGATTAAACTAATAGTAATTATCAAATTTCTTTAAGTGTTAAAGGAGGCCCTACTTCACCTTTTCATGAGATTTGGGTTTTTTTTTTTGTTAAATAATAAGTAGTGATAATATACCAATTTTTTATTTCTCATTTTCTCCCCTAACTTTGAAGCTTGATGCTAAGCCAAATGAAATTCGTTTAATTTCTTCAAGTAATATGAAAGCAATGACAATTTAAACAATCTTTTTAATGGCATACACGGAAGCTGATCATCAACCAGTATGCTTGCGGCATGGCCTCTAGTTTCTTGGCATCCAAACAACATTACCCCTCAAAATTGATAAAGGGTGAAAATAAAACCCATTGTACTTTTAAATAGCAATATTGATCTTAAATAAAGTCATTGCATTACAAATCGAAAGGAGAGTAACTATGCGGCTTCTCTGAAGAAATTAGGAATGTCACGAATAAAATTAAAAGTGACCCGTTTCTGTTTGAATTACATTCGGTTGCTGTATGAATTAGTAACTTTTCAAGAAATATCAAATAAAATGAAGTGAGAGTGCTTTAGAAACAGTGTGCATATATCTTTAATTATTAGTATCTATTAGTTTGGGGATTTTTTTTTTTTAGATAATCATCGCTTATGACATTAAGCGAGAAATTGGCAAAGCTGTTAGGATTACTTCCATGACACATCCAAACGGCATGATCTTGCGTCGGCTTTCAGGTGAAAAACTAATTTTTAGGGATTTAAACCATCCTCACGTTTTGTAGGCCTTTTTGAAAATCAAACCTTCAAGAGAGTTTGAACGATGCCTGAAACTTTTAACATGATTTTCAGTATTTTAATTCTCTCTCTCTCTCTCTCTCTCTCTCTCTCTCTCTCTTTCTCCCTCCCTCCCTCTTGTAAACCCTTATTCGTTATAACCTCCATCCTCCCTCCATATAGTAACAATCAAAAATGGACTGTAATGTTATTATAGAAATTAATGATAACGAAAGCAATCATACGCAAAACAACTGATAAATTGATATTATATAATACTAACTGGCGTAACTTTCGGGAGATACCACATAAATTTCCCTCACTAGACCCATATTGCCCTCGTCTTCGACTCGGGACAATATGAGACTAGTTTGGGAAATATATGTGGTATCTCCCTCAAGGCCAGTCAATATTATATAAATATAATATAATATAATATAATATAATATAATATAATATAATATAATATAATATAATATGATATGATATAATATAATATAATATAATATGTTATGATATAACTATAATATTACAATATATGATATAATTACGTGTGATGAATAAGTAATACATACCAACGATGACAGACACAAATACAGCAAAGATCGCCCATTTCTTTTCACAAGCCATGATGGTCTATAATGCTCTCTCCTTCTCTCACAAAATGGAATGGATTGTCCTGACTCAGAGTAGTCCTTCATTTATAATACCCCCAGACTGAGTCATTAGAAGTTTAGTAAAGTCGGTAATTGATAGGGGGCTCGCTAACAGTGATATCATCTGTGATTGGCCAGTCGTTGCTAAGCAACAGGAGGCTTTTAATACTAACACGGAAATACTAAGGAATATGATGACGCTCAGAGGTTCGGTTTTCTGGAGTGGCATTTGATTTATTCATCCAAAATTAGCTTCTCTTTAAGTTTCATATGTTCAGTTGACGTGGGGTAGTTTAATTTCGCTGTTTGAATAAAATATTATCATACTTGCAAGAAGTGTTTGGGCAAAATGTTAATCATAATGAAATTAAAAGGCAAAGCTATTCCTAAATTATGAATTAGCAGCAATTGACTATACCAAGAACATTTTCACTCGATTTTCCATTCACTTTTATGTTGACTTTTATTAAGAGTCATCCATAGTGAGAAAGCCAATACTTCATTTACTAATAGGGCCAACTTATCAAAAATCAAATGAAATCAAAATAAAATATATTACATTAAATTGAATTGAATTCTATTAAATCAAGTTAACTTGAATTAAATTGAAATGCATCAAATAAAATAAAAAAGAATCAAATTAAGAATAAATGAAATAAAATAAAATTAGAAAGAATAAAATAAAATAAAATAATGCAATTCACTTGATTTCAAATCTTTTACTATGCTGCTATGCAGTAAACATTTTCACTCAATTTCAATTCAATTTTATGTTGAGTTTTATTCAGGGCCCTCTGTGGTACGTACTTCTTTTACGAATAAGGCTAACTTATTAAAAATCAAATGAAGCCAAATTAAATATATTAGATTAGATTAAATTAAATTAAATTAGATTACATCCAATTAACTTAAATCAAATTAAAGTAAATCGAATCAAACTGAAACGAATGAAATTAAAACAAATCAAATCAAATCAAATTAATATAATGCAGTTTGCTTGATTTCAAATATGTTATATTACTATGCAATGAACATTTTCACTCAATTTTCCATCCAGTTTTGTGTTGACTTTTATCCAGAGTCTTCTAGGGAGAAAGTATTTCATTTAATAGGGCCAACTTATTAAAAATCAAATGAAATCAAAATGAAATGTGTTATATTAAACTGAATAAAATTAGATTAAATCAAATTAACTTTAATTAAATTGAATTAAATCCAATCAAATTAAAAATAAATCAAATCAAATCAAATCAAATTGGAACGAATCAAATCAATTCAAATTAGTATAATGCAAATCACTTGATTTCAAATCTTTTACTATGCTATGCAATGAACATTTTCACTCAATTTTCAATTCAGTTTTATGTTGAATTTTTTTTCAGGGCCTTCGAGGGTGTACGTACTTCTTTTACGAATAAGGCCAACTTTTCAAAACTCAAATGAAATCAAATTAAAATGCATTAGATGAAAGTGAATTGAATTAGATTAAATTAAATTAACTTGAATTAAATGAATTTAAATCAAATCAAATTAAAATGGATCAAATTAAAACAAATTAAATCAAATCAAATTAAAAACGAATTAAATCAAATCAAATCAGTAAAAGGAAATTCACTCGATTTCAAATCTTTTACTCTGCTATGAACATTTCACTCAATTGTCTATTCAATTTTGTATTGACTTTTATCCCGAGTCCTCTAGGGAATAATAGGGCCATCTTTAAAAAATCAAATGAAATCAAAATAAAATGTATTGTATTAGATCTAATCAAATTAGATGAAATCAAGTTAACTTAAATTAAATTAAATTGAATAAAATTAGAAGGAATCAAATCAAATTAGTATCATAATACAATTCACTTGATATCAAATCTTTTTCGTTCATGCATCTAAAATGCCTTCATCGTTTTAGATAAGAATGTCTTCATTCTTGATGTATCAGCTTCCTTCATTAATCAGTCCATTCCTTTTCTTTTCTTCTATAAAATTAGCCGGAAGATTGATTTGTTTGTTTGTTTGTTTGTTTGCTTTGTCCAGAAGGAGCGGGATAACGGTTAACATAAAGCATCCGGCATGTCCGGAGCAGGTGTAAAGCCATTTCTTACTTACTGTTTGAGCAGGAAGAAATGAAGAGCAATCGAACAGAACATTTGAGAGTTACGTCATCGTGCCGTTATGCACTATTAATCATTATGGATAAGCAGCGCATTCCGTGGTACGTAGGTGAAAGTACAAAGGGGAACACAGAAGACAACAACAATAACAACAACAACAACAAAACAAGCACAAAAGAAAAACAATAAACAAGAAAACAAAACGAAAACAAACAAACAAGCAAAAGAAAAAAAAATCAGCACTCTTGTAGGTTTTTGGAGCGAATAATCAACTAGAACATTTTTCATATTCAAATTATCGATACAATTTTGGGGTAATGGAACGGTTTACTAATTCAGTGCGTAGTCGTTGAAGTTTCCCTTAACAACGAGAAGCTTAACAAAGGCTTACTCAACATAGCAACAACAAATGTATGCGAACGGATTGCATCTATGCAAATGCTTAACTGGTGAACTTAATAGTTGGTATATAACCAAGGGTTCTGGAGAGAAATAAACCGCTTTGTTTAGGATAATACTATAATCGTTCATTCATTGTCATTTTAAACATGGGGAATGTATTTTCGTTATTAACTGAATATCATATTTGATTAACTGATTATGGAATGAACTGACACACCTCTATATTCAACGCAAAAGTAGCATCCTTGAAATGATAACAGGGGGGTATAATGACTGAGCTTGTTGAGAAATAGAATGTTATTATCGTATTTCGTTACTTTTTCGTACGTAAATAAATTCCATCACCAAATATTGTAGACTCATCCATTTTGGGGTCTATTTGCTCATTATTCCTTAAAATCAGTCACCCAACTTGCATTCAAAACTTGATAATGAGTGAAATTAAGTTTTAAGTAGTTTTGACTCGTTTTTTCCTGTAATGATTATAATGAAGTGCTGTTTATTACGTTTTTACGAAATAAAGTGCAAGAAGTTTGGGTATGGGGCTTATACATTCTATGAATTTCTTTCTCTGATATAAATAAAAAAGGGGATATTATATCTTGTTTTAAGCAGGCTCTTCAGTTTATTGTTCATTTTGTTTCAAAAATGAAATGAATTTTTTAAGAAGGAGGAAAGTGAAAATTAGAACAATAGTCAGGATAGTGGAAGGATGAGTAAAATGAAGAGACAGAGTTTACGGATTTAACATTATGAGGTATTATAGTGTTTGGATATTTAGTTTAATCATTGACATAAGATATTCGGTCATAATAGATTAGCTGGATGATTTTTTTTTAAAGAATGGTATGCATACGAAAGATAAATCACTATTCTAAAATACATGAACATGTAGGTATGTTCATAACAATGCCGTGAAATAATCTTAAAGTTAACATTCTTCTTAGATTTTCCTCACATTATTCATGATATGGAAAATTCCCTTTGGCAAAACATTTATCTACATTTGGCAAGCCTTACCCATGTATGGTAAGTGGTTACCTCATATGATTTATTCCTCGAATGCACTGAACACTAAGATAAAATGTCTTAAGGTCGGGGTAATGATACATGACTGCATGCAGGGTCCTCTGGGAGAAGGGTCCTCCCCAGTACAGTACACTGTATTGGGGAGGTTACCCTGGGTAACAAAACATATAGTTATCATTATTATTACTATTGTTATTGTTATTATTATCATTATCATTATCATTATTACTATTATTATCATTATTATCGTTGTTCATGTTGTTAGTATGATTACTTTTACTGGTGCTACTGATATTATCATTATTGTTATTATAATGATAATAGTTATTATTATCATCAATACTGTCATTTTTTTCTAGTGCAATACTATTTTGCAAAATTACAGTATGATAATATGATAACATTAGTGAAGAGAAATTTTATAACAACATTACAGTAGAAGCAAGTATCATTCAATACCCTACCTGCCTCTAATTCTCTGAAATCTTCTGCCCCCTTCCGCCCCTCCCCCTTTCCGGCCCCTTCATTCAACTAGCCTCTTCCTGACTACTGGATAATTTCTGATTCATTAATTATGACGGAGCTCTTGAAGTCTTGCTCTTCAGGCTCTTCCGTACACCCACTTAAGACAGTTCTTTATCATTCTCCCCTCCCCTCCCTCCCCCTCCCCACAAGACCTTGTGCTTACCTATAGACTATCTAATATTGACAAAACTTGACATTTGAAAAGGCTTGTTAAATTCATAAGAATTATCATGCTGAACTTTTCTAAATCATTTACTGACGAAAGGTTTCTTGATGGCAGCGCAGTTAACAGGTTAACCAGAGTGAATGTAACCACGAAAAGTGAAAGGGAGGTTAAACAATGCGTCTTACACAGTTAAAAAATGTTTTAAACAACTGTTTAAAAATCTAAAGCAACTGTTTAAGCCAGTCACTCACACAAATATTGCTTAAACAATATTAAACAACTAATGTTGTTTAAACTTTAAACAGTTTGTTGTTTAATATTTTGTAGCAAATTTCCAACGATATTATTTAAAACTGTTAAACAACATCATTGGAAATTCGCTCGATGCTTTTAATCGCCTATGTTTACAATACAGGGTATGTATTTTTAACAATATTGCTCAAAATTTAAACAACACAATTTTAAACATCGGCAATTTAAACAGCGTTTTTACAGTGTACATTGTAACTATGCTATTCAAGTTGAATACAATTTTATCTTTGAAATTTGTATTGTACTTTACTACAGTTTATGCAACATGTACTTTCATTCATACACTCTCAAAACGCTGGTTAAATTAATACCGCTTGGTTGAGGATTTCGTCCAGTTAGTCACTGGATGGGCTTACCAAAAAATTGAAGGGCTTGTCTGTTGACCGGCTGGCTGAAATTTTAAACCAACTGGTAAATTATTTCTGAGAGTGTATCTTTGATTTCACTTTATCAATGTTGTGTTCATTATTTTGTATAAATATATTGTAATTATGTTCTTGTTGAGATTCTCATACCCCTGATATATATTGAGTTTAGTAAATCTTATCTTATCTTATATTATCTTATCTTGTCTTATCTTATCTCATCTTACCTTATCAAATCTCATCTCTCTCTTTCACTCTCCAATTCTCTCCCTTAGATCTCTCTCATACTCTCTGTTTGCCTTTCTCTGCATTCTCCTTTTCTCTCCCATATCTTTCCTATACCACTCTCTCTCTATCTCTCTCTCTATCTATCTTTTTCCTTCTCTCTTTCTCTGTCCTTCTCCACTTTCCTCTTTCCCGCTCCGACCTGCACCGTGTTCTTTCTGTTAGCTATTCTGTTCGAACTCTTATTCCTCCCAAGAAGTATTGTCCCACTAAGATTTTTTTCTCTCTCTCTCATCCCTCTCTCTCTCTTTTTCACTCTCCCTCTGCCTCTCTCTGTCTTCCTCTCTCGTTCTCTCTGCCTATCTGTATCTCTCTCTTCTCTCTCTCTCTCTCTCTTTCACTCTCCCTCTGCCTCTCACTGTCTTCCACTCTCGTTCTCTGCCTATCTGTATCTCTGTCTCTTCTTTCTTTCTTTCTCTCTCTCTCTCTCTCTCTCTCTCTCTCCATCTCCCTTCTTGTTTACCTCCGTTATAATTATCTGTACCTCCTCTCTTTCCTTCTCCCACACCTCTCTGCTCATATGCAGTCCATCTTCAATGGCCAGGGGAGCGTTTCATGAAGAGCCTTGTCGGTGATTTTCACTGACTAATTTGCTCTCAGCCAATCAGATGGGAGGATTTTCAGTAGCTTATAACAGTTGTCAGTGAAAATCACCGACAAAACTCTTCATGAAACGCTCCCCAGGTTAAAGGTTTGACACATACCAAAAATAATGAGCCTATGGAGTATGTTAACTAGTGATTAAAGCTTGCATTTATTAAAAACATGTAATCACAGCTTTTTATAAAATACATATTCTCTGGATTGCAAAACGAAATTATTATGGCACGTTTACTCATTTTGGGCATAATTTTCTTTACGCAGTAGCTATGTCTCATTTTTCTTGATTGTGCAGTTCTATATGAATAGAATAATTGGAGATATTTCATTTGAAAAGATCGTAACACATCCAATTCTTCTTCCTTTCACGTTTTTATCGACTTTCTGGATTTCGTTCGTTTCCCTTTTCTTCTGATTCTCTCTTTACGCTGTCTTTCCATGACCAATTTTGTCACCAATTCTTCGTTCTGTTCATTATACGCACATGACTATATCACAAGCATGGGCGTCAGTTGGGGTGGACAGGGCACCCCCTCCCCCCAAAAAAATTTTTTGGAAAAGAGACACCTGAAGAAAAAAAAAAACAATAGGAGTGATGTCCTCCAAAAATTTTAGAAAAGAGGCACCTAAAATTAAAATTTTCAGCAAATTTTTGGTATGTCCCCAATTTTTGTTGTGCTTAACAGCAAATTTTGGGTCAGTCTCCTCCCCCCCCCCACCCCCGAAAAAAATGAAAATAAATCGGACTAACGCCCATGGTCACAAGGTAAAGCTAGTGGAATTGCGGTATAAATACAGCTGCAGTTACGACAATGAAGTCGAACTGTTAATGATTAGCGAATTCTGAGTAATCAAGCAAAAATCCACCACATGAATTTTTTTTTTGGTTTTGTTTTTTTGTTTTTTATTTTTTAAGAATAGAAATCTACTCCTTTCCGCGATAAAAAGAATTTCTTTCTGGGAAGTGGATTTTTATTCTGAAAAAAAATATCATTCTGTAGAGAATCCCTCATCAAAATTTTATTCTTTATGAATTTAAGAATATAATCATATATAATTACAATAGAAATATAGTTGCTCATTAAATAATGCTATTTACAGCTGCAAGCAGCGGGCATGATTGATTAAAAAATCTCGACATAAGAATCACATAAAGATCTAATACCACCTCATAATGCAGCGCGTTATATATATCTTCTTCATTGATATCACAAACAACGATTTCTGACAATTTTTTATTTTGCAGGAAAAAGGTGGACGGCATTAAAAACCCAAACCCAAACAAAAAAAAAACGAATTTATCCTCTTTACACACATTTTAATAGGACGTCATTCATTTTATTATAATTTTCATGCTGTTTACTAAATTATCCAGTCAGACTGGGCAGATATTATCATTTTGCATTAAATGATAATTATGATGTTAATTTATTATCAATATAAAGCACACAAAATTGGATTAAAATTGGTAAGCTATTTGGCTCGCGAAGTGGAACGCCTTACAGTGTATAAACCCTCATAAACTCCATGTAGTTGCATAGTTAAGATAATGACATACAATAATTGTAACATATTTCGAACGCACATTGGAAATACTTGTGTAAGGAATGCCTTAGAACAGGTTGTAGGGTATCATACCTTTTACAGGAAAAACTGATATTACGATGAATAGGAAAGGTAGCGTTCTGTTTTAAGTATTAGGGTTGAAAATGGGCTTGGGAAGAAGTAGCATGCATTCATATACCGTACGTCTTTGTAGTTTAAGCCCACAGCACACAAAAAATAATAAACAATCTGCCTGCAGTCATATTTTGGAGTAACTTGCAAAAGTGCATTCAAATAATAGGCCTAGTCATAAAATCGCAATTTCGGGGATTCAGAAGCCTACTTTTTGGAGGAAAAGCCAAATAAGAACAGAATGGTCATAATATCAGACTATTTATGTGAATGCCAACGATTTGAAGTCGATTTGGCATTTTATAGCCAGAAGGCTTACGATGACTTTGTCGACTATTAGTAATCGTATCACTACAGAAATTCTCAGTAAGGATAGATCATATCTGAAGAGTTGATTCCAAAAGGCGTTATATCCAGTTTTTATCAAAGTTGAGTCAGCTTGCGTAATTTTCTGTGAATAAAACTTTGAAGCAAAGTTTTCAAGAAATATAGAAGAAATAAAATGTGAGCGAACCCGCGACAAAGAAATGCACTTTCTCTAAAATTACTGAAGTGGATTTAGCACCCTTTGGAATCAAGTTTTTCATTTGTTTCCAGCTTTCCACGTCTGATGATACTGCGATATCTTTCCCAATCGGATAGCAGTCAGGTGCGGTGGACTTTACAGAACAGATGTTGAAATCTATTTTCCCGGAGGAAAGTGCAGGCTGTTGTCTTGAATATGTTGTGCCTATAACGCGGTTTGAACATTTCTCATTTCTGGTATTTCTCTCTTTCTCCACAAGTCATGAAAGGGATTTTATGTCTGAGCACAGAGTGGGTGATATAGTATGCCGCTTGTTACTTCCCTGTATGTGGACACGAGGACTTGCTGACACCTTTGTGCCTGGAATTATAATGGCTTTCGTTATCTGCGAAGCACTGGGCAACCACAGCATCGCAGCGACATAGCTCGTATTTGCACGTCTCTCTGTGAGGATCAGATGCTGAAAGAAAAGAAAATAACAAGAAAAATGAAGGATAAAATAAAGAAGATGACTTATCAATGAATGGAACATGATATTAAAGTGTATTGTGGCCTATAAAGATCTTGTGAAATGAACTCCTTAAACTAACTTTGAAAGGGCATTATCGCCATCACCACCATCATCATCATCACCATCATCATCATCATCATCATCATTATCATCATCATCAGCAGCAGCACCATCATCATCATTATATTAAAAGAGACCTTTAGGTTCCAGTCTGGCGTTATAAGGGTGGGGGATGTGCCCCTGCAATCCCGCAGCTCTGCTTGTGTGCCTTATCTTGTGAGTCATTATACAGAGAGTAGAAAGACAGGCCAGGAAAGTACTCTCATCTTCCGATATGGTCACAACATTATTTCTTATATCTTATATGTAATTAATATTTTGAAAGATGAAAGATGTTTCTGTTTCTTTTGAATGGATTCCTTCACATTGCGACATAAAGGGTAACGAGATTGTAGATCGGGCCGCCAAAAAGGAAGCAATGAAAAAGTGTATCGACATTGCTATACCAAATACAAGAAGCGAACTAGCGGCCTCTCGTTTGATCCATTACAAAAAAAAAACTAGATGAATCTTCGACCACGCGTGGTCGAACTTTATGCCTCCGCCATTACCAGATCAGAAATAAATGGCACTTCATGTTGCTTTATTTTCATTTATACAATGACCTTGACCTTGACCTTTGACCTTGTGACCCCCAAATCTAATGAGAGTATTGCCCTTTCCATATGCATACATGAGCCAAGTTTGTTCAACCGTCAAATGGTTACTGAGTTATCACAAGAACGAACCATTTCTATGTACATAATGTCCTCTATGACCTTTGACCTTTGACCTTGAGACCCTAATCAGATCATTGTCCCTTCCATATGCATACCTGTGCCACGTTTGAGGTTGATCGGTCAAATGGTTGTTGAGTTATGGTGAAAACAAACCATTTCTATGTACATAATGACCTCTATGACCTTGGACCTTTGACCTTGTGACCCCAAAATCTAATCAGATCATTGTCCCTTCCATGTGCATACATGAGCCAAGTTTGAAGCCAATCTGTCAAATGGTTCTTAAGTTATCGCGAGAACGAGCCATTTTTAAGTGTATTATTACCTCTATGACCTTGACCTTTGACCTTGAGACTCCAAAATCTAATCAGACAATTGTCCCTCCTATATTCATACCTGTGCCAAGTTTGAGGTTGATCGGTCAAATGGTTGTTGAGTTATGGTGAAAACGAACCATTTCTATGTACATAATGACCTCTAAGACCTTTGACCTTTGACCTTGTGACCCCAAAATCTAATCAAATAATTGTCCCTTCCATGTGCACACATGCGCCAAGTTTGAAGCCAATCTGTCAAATGGTTCTTAAGTTATCGCGAGAACGAGCCATTTTTATGTGTATTATTAGCTCTATGACCTTGACCTTTGACCTTGAGACTCCAAAATCTAATCAGATCATTGTCCCTCCCACATGCATACACGAGCCAAGTTTGAAGTTGATCCGTCAAACGGTTCTTAAGTTATCGCGAGAACGAAAACGGGACGGACGGACGGACGACCCGAAAACATAATGCCTCCGGCAACCACCTACGGTGGGCGGAGGCATAAAAAACAGAATGGGACAACGCAGAACATGGCAGATTTTTTATATGATTTACACAGCGATATATCAAAACCCATACATAGACAGGGCTTATCTCGTAGAGATGAGTGCCTGATACAACAACTAAGAGTAGGTAAGTGTAGGTTGAATCTTTTTCAAGTTAACCAGCATGATACTGGTCTTTGTGAAGTATATGAGACAATTAAACATTTTATTCTACATTGTTCAAAATATGATAAAGAAAGAAATCTCCTAAAAGAAAGGATAAAATTTTAAAAATCTAGATTTGAAAAATTATTGACGTCTAACCCAAATTTGACTCGAGAGTTATTGGGCTATATATATGACACAAAACGTTTTAGATACGGTAGCTTTTTTTTTAAATTAAAGCTATCACTGGCCATCTTAGTATGAAATGTTTAGTTAGACGACATGCTGGTATTTGCGGTTTTTCCATGAACAAATGCAATTCACTCCCCCCCCCCCCCCCTTTTCTTTCTCCTATTGATTGCATGCGCATTTTATCGCGAATAAATACCAATGATCATGACCAACAACTTAGGAATATTACTAATATTGTAACCATATCACTACTAACTTCATTTTCACCGAGAAAAGCTGCTCGCTGGCTTTGATCCGAAGCCGACGCCAAACTACGATTTGAAGAGCGCCATCATACCAAGAACCAACCAACAACAATTATTTCGTTGAACCCACCTTTTTGCAACACATACAGACATAATTGTAAGACTCGATTTATGTCCATACCCTTTCCTCAATCAATTTTTTAAAAAAGTTCGGGTTCATACTTACTGCATGTGATTGTCTTTCTTCCATTCTCTGTTAACTTCTTGTAGCCATAACTGTGACCAAACGTATCGCCAGAACAGACACCATCATTCACAAGTTTCTCATAGCACTGGTTGTGCCTCATGCAGCATCTGTAAATACACAGGTAGAAGAAACATAATAAGCATGATAATTATGTAGAATTGTATTTTCATGGCTAAACGGGGGAGGGGTATAGCCGGCAGGTGCCTCGATCGAAAACCAAGCTTGCATACCTTCAGTAAACGACAACAACAATCACAACCACCACAACAACTACTACTACATCAACAACCACCACCAACACCACCACCACCACAACAACAACAACAACAACAGCCAGAACATCAGTTACTCGGCCTCTGAGCTGTTTTGAGAGTTTTCTTGTCGGTTTGAGGACCGGTAGACGTGTGGTCTATTTGTCCAGTTGCAATGGTGATCGAGATTATGAGATATAAAAGTGGGTCGCTCATAGTGAAATTCCCTGACGAAGGGCGGTTTGCCCATAGTGACAACATTTCATTCCATTTATTTCCAGTTAGGGGTAAGTGGTCGCATGATAAAGGGCTTTGCAAAATTTCTTCATTGCTTTTTTAGTGTATAATTATAGCCATCATTAGAGCAACCTTAAAGTCCAGGTGAAATTTTAATGATTTAATCAACAAATAAAGAAATGAATAAACAAATTAGAGATCGACATAATGAATACTTGTTTCATTTTGCAAATCTATACAAAATTTCAAGAAAATAGTGTTTACAATTATTATTTTCCGGAATTCGGCAAACTATCTTGTACACAGAAAAATTGTGATGTAAGATGAATTCAATTGAGCGAAATGAAATGAAATATATTGTAAAATGGAATAAAAGGAACCTAATGAATGCTTTTAAAAGTTTGCGCAGATAAGTTTACTGACCACAATGAACACAATACTACGCCAAGAATAAAAACAGAGGAAACGGCTATCGATATCTGTGGAACTGTGCATGTGATTTTTATTGTTATAAAATCAAGCGAACTTTCCAAGGGTACAATTACTCACAAAGTGTGACAACCTTTTACTTCATGAGGCCCAACCTACAATTTCCGTTAAATCCTATATCATAACCCTGATCGTCGCACGTTCTCATATCTAGATCTGAATAACAATTTGTTTTGAGAAAAAAAATTAAGGTATGAACACAAAAACAGAGAAAAACGGTTTAACTGATGTGATGGATTGAAATTTAGATTTATAAGATTCTAACATCTGGTGTCCATGTGTAAAAAATGTGTCATTTCGTTGTTGGGGCCTCCCTCCGGGGGGGGGGGGGGGGCGATGAAGGTTCTCCTCTCCCCTCACAATCTAATATGATTTCATTTTTCTCCTGAGACTTTTCTTATATAGAGCTTACTTTCAAGATATATTTTGTATATCACATTTTAACGATGTATTTGTATTTCTTTCATAATGATGTGATATATTTCATCTATTCATGTGCGATTTGGTTTGGCCATCAAATTGTTTTGTGTATGGGGGGGGGGGGGGATTGTCGGATATGAAAGGATTTGATTCATGTGATATCTTTACGATTGTTTGGATGTAGTTTTTATAGCCTTGCAATAGCTTTGATGCCGATGATGGTATTTTGTAAATGTTTGGTGGAACGCGTGATGTACATGGATCCCTATGGCAATTTGAATACAATCAAGTTCACACAGGGCCGCCGTAGAGGTCGACATAGTCAATCTATACACACAAGGTCGACAAACTTTGGTTGAAAATAGACCAAAGGACTTCCTGTGATGAACACAACAGAAATATCGCCTTTCCGTTATGAAATCCCAATCTGGTCAAAATAAATCGTTGTCAATTGTACAATCATGTTTGGGGAGCTATGAAGTCGAGTCGGAAAGAGATAGAGCGAAATGTTACAACGAAAGACAAACCAGGGAGTTGACAAGAGTTTGACAACCATTGATTCAAATGTTACTCTCGAAAGGACGGCATTGATTTTGTTAGCAGTAAAAGATATTGTTTCATAACCGTAATTAATATTAGTATACTTTAGAATTATATAAAACGTTCTTATTGCTGAATATCGATGACAATGAAACCTTACATCGCATACGGTACAGCGTAAGCGTGTAGTAGATTGCCAAAATCTCCATGGCAAAACAAAAACAATATCAACAACAACAACAAAGAAACAAAAAAATAGTTGCTCTGATTGGTGAAGTAGTTTGCAAAACAGTTTTTTTTTTTTTTTCACAGTCAGCATTTACTTGTTTCTTGTTGAACTTTCGCTTGCTGATCTATTCTTATACGAGTTATGAAAGCGTTGCCATATGGTATCATACTTCTCGATCTACAATGCTACTTTTATCATTTATAACGTTCTTCTACAGTGGAAATTGAAATAAGTTAAAGATAGCACACTAAAGCTGTTTTCATATCAGACCTACACTCTGAAAAAAATATGAACTCTGTTCAACTCTGAAGATCAACCAAGCAAATCTTGTTTGTTCATAGATTCCAGTTGCTCCACCATACCTCCTTGTTCTAGCTGGTAACATGCTACTGAACAATGGACTGTACTTTGACCCATGATTTGGGGGTTCAAGATTAAGGGGTTATTAGTTTCAAATCTACAAGAGTTCTGACTTTAAAAGATTCTCTTATCATGACATGACGCGTGAACTGTCAACAAAATTAGACTTCAAGTTCTAATGCATCAACGTGTTGTCATGCGTTTTGATAATTTAAATGGTTCATTGACCTGTTTTAAAAAAATTCAGTGGTACATCCCCATACTGGTAAACAAAAATTATCATTGTCATCATCTTATCATCACCATCTCACCAAAATCATCATCATATCACCTTCACCATCATTACCACTGTCACTATCATCATCTTCATCACCCCACCATCATCATCATCACCACCATCTTTATCATCGTCAAGACCATCAGCAGCAGCAGCAGCAGCAGCAGCAGCAGCAGGGTTATAAGTATCATCATCATGATTATCAACACCATCATTATCAATGACAATATCATCATCACCATCATCATCATCATCATCCTCATCATCCTCATTATCCTCATCATCCTCATTATCCTCATCATCATCATCATCATCATCATCATCATCATCATCATCATCACCATGGTACTATCATCATCACCACCACCACCATTATCATCATCATCATCATCTTCATCATCATCACCACCATCATCATCACCACCACCATCATTATCATCATCATCTTCATCATCACCACCACCATCATCATCATCACATCATCATACATCTTACGCCTGGTGGTGCATCTGTTAGTCTAGAAATCAGACTGCCTTATTCCTTACCCATCGATCTCATCCAGAGGAACGATTCCTTCTGTAGGCCCATTCTTACTGCAGTAGCATCCATAGTTCTGGAACTTGCGAGCACTAATCAGCCAGCTTACCTTCGGGTCGACCCACTGGATCATACGACCTATGTCCATATCACTGCATTCCACTGCACAGGGGTAAGATTGGAAAGAATCATGACAAAACGGTTGTTAACATCAAATCGATGGTAGATCTGAAAGTCGAGGGCACAACATGGGTCGGAAACCCCTCCCCCTCCTCTCACAGTTCAATATATTTTGCTAATTATTCAATCTCCTAAACCCTTTTAAAACATTTTATTCATTTATTTTCTTACTTACTCGTCTCTCTTCCTTTACACGCCCCTCTCTATCATCCACCTTCTCCGTTCCTCCTATCCCCTTCTCCCCCCCCCCTCTCTCTCTCTCTCTCTCTCTCTCTTTCTGCCATCTCTCATAACCCACAGTAGAGCTTTCTTGAGGACTGAATTAATCATCTTCAATCCTCAAATTGGCATCAATTATTTGTTTTCCACTCTTACATAGTTTGAAGAAAAAATTAATATGGATATAATATGAACCAAAATGAATTACAATTGTAAAATTTAATCGCTAATTGCCAATTTAAAAAAAAAAGAAAATAGTAATTAGATATTATTCATTACGTTGCCAATTTCAAGAGTCTAGAGATTAGTTACAATTAAATTGCTCTAATTTGATTCGAGAACACCACACCACAGTACGTTGGGAATGGACTCAATTTTCTTCAGTGTTTTTTTTTTTTTTTTTTTTTTTTTTTTTTTTTGCTTATGTGTAATATGTACTGCCCAGCATTCTGGACTAACAGATACTGCAAAAGTATCTCCTAAAGGAAACACTGTAACTCTATGGGTTAAAGTATTGTACGGTTACCATGGGTACAAACCTGATGAAAGGCACATCAATGACAGCCCAATGAATAAGATTAAACCCAACCGCTCCATAGTGATCTGTTAAACAAAGAAAAACAAAACTGTTAGAATACCCCGATGAGCAAACTCTAAAATGCGATATTCACCGCAAATACAGCAAGTTTATGCGCATGTGCTAACGCCCTTCTGCCAGCCGGGCGACGTGTAGTTCCTTTGCAAAAACATTTAAACATTTTTAGATAATATATGTATATCAACATGGAACTTTTTATAAAGTGATTAAATATACAAAATATAAATGCAATTCCGGTATTAATACTTTTCAAGAGATAATGTTTAGAACAAATGATTTGTGACAATGATGGAAAAGATCACCACGCATCCGGTATGGTGCTAAAGATGGCGAGACCACAAATTCTATAAGAAAAGATTTCCGATGCAAAAAATCCTCATCAAATATAAATAGACATTCCATAAATATGAAATGATAATCATTACAAACAAAAAAGAAAAGTCTGTATTTTAAATCACTTGTTGCACAACATATGCCAACGTAAACTGTGGATCATACTAGGGCAGGTCAAAGGTCATTTTGATTTTGATGTGCCCTACCTTCCCAAGTATTCAGGAGCTTTTAACATAATATTAACATTATAGATATCATTTGATTTCATATTTTATAATGATCTTGGCTTTATCAGGGTTAATTTTCGTAATGCAGGCATCGGAATTATTAACTATCCAAGATTTAGTCCGAAATGTCTGGGGCAATTTTAAACATAAATAGTAGCTTGGCCTTGCTCATACATCAGCTATCCGCTCGATTCTGAAAACACTAAGAAGAAAATCTATACATCACACGTTATAAGCTGCAATCATCTCACAATCATACGGCGTTTTATACTCCTCACATGAGCAATTTTATACTTGCAGTATTAATATTGACCATGTCGCGTCTTGTTGCTATGGAAACCGGAAATATCAAGGATAGAAAGTTGCGTATCCATCTCTCAAGGATAAACTACGATATAAGTAACACTAAGTTTTCAGCGCTTATTCTCAGGAGAAAAAGGTAGCAAAATTAAAACCGTGCTGATTTGACAATTTCCTGATTTTAAAAAATCTATTTATTTATTTATTTATTTATTTATTTATTTACTTACTTACATATTTATTTATTTATTTGAGGGTGATTCTTGATACCATTTACGATGGTGAATATACAGACGTATGATATAGACATAAATCAATATTTCGGAAAGCAGAGATACAATGACCTAATTGTTCAAAGTGCAAGTTCCATAGTTAGTTATGATATTTATTTGTGATGTTTTATTTATACAAAAGAAAAGTCAGTTTTGAAGACTTTACCGGTCATGTATCAGTTTATGATCTACATCAAACATGCTTAACACAAACACTTCAAATGTATCAAATATATCCTATATACAGGGGCAATGTCTCATATTCAGTAAATCTGCTCAAGTACATGAAGGAATAATCATTCTATTTTTAAAAATCTATTCATTCACTTTTATTTTAAAAAGGGAAATCTCTTCAGAGCCAGAGGTCTGCTTTCCAAAAGAGCCATGGGCATGTATATAGATTACGAATAATATAAAAGTATAAGATCAAGTTTCAAGTTCAGGTTTTATTTCCAATATGACACAAGACATAAATTTTTTTCTTCTTTTAAGCAGAAATATCGTAAATAAACAAACATACAACATTTTTTCCTCTAATTAACATAAAAAAAAGATCGATGACATATAAACATAATCACAAGCATGAAACAAACAACAAACAAAAATAACCTACAGATTTATGTGAAAAAACTCACTTAAATACAATTAAAACAAGCCAATGTTAATGTAGAAACATATAATTATTAATAACCTTTTCTTGACCTGTTCAAATATTTGCTTTGTCTTTTAAATATAGCTTTATCATTTTGGAAGTAGAATGTTGGAATCTTGTCAATAATTACGTAATATGGAATCAAAGTAGAACATTTTTTATGAATGACCTCACTTAATTGCAAGGGAAGGTCTGACATGATAGGTGACGGATAGGGCAAGGTCGATGAGAAATGGATGAGCAAAAATGAGAGGGAGAGAGAGAGAGAGAGAGAGAGGGGGGGATCTAGCTCACGACGATTTTTTAAAATTTTTCACATCGGGTCTATAACCATCCCTGACAAAAGCTTACAGGCCGCCCCTCTTCCTCAACATTATCGTCAAATAATGAAACAGAAAAATTGAATATAAAATAGTAGAGAAAAAGGGTAAACTGAGCTCCCACTTTAGGAAATGGTCACTCTCTTTCATGTAGAATTTTGGTCCCCTGGCCTTAAATAAATGGCTTATTGTCAGTTATGTTATTCTATTTTTTTTTTTTTTGTATGTTTTATTGAATCATAAAACCGAAATTAGGAAAAATTACAATATTTACAAATAATTACAACAGATCAGGATACTGTAACAAACAAAACAAGATAGAAAAACCGAGTATACAAAAAAGGCAGAAAAACTGTGGACAATACAATACTGTACAGTTGCTTAATACATGTAGGGGAATTCCCCAAAAGACTCCAAAAATCATGTTATTCTATTGTTAATATTATTGTATTTCAGTGGAGCCTCACCTTGACGAGTCCATCTTTTTTCTCACATGATATACAGGTGTACTTTGATGCATGTCAGGGTGAACCTTTACTGACTAAAATGAGGCAATGTCTTTGTGTTATGTTGTTTTGTGTTGTATTGTCCTGTATTATACCGTATTTAGCATATTTCCATCTATTGTACTAATATGATGTTATTGTAAATATTTTATGATATTGAGTTCTATTTGCAATAAAAAAACAAAAAACAAAACCTTTTCGTTAAAAAAACAATACGGCGATTCAGATGTCAAAAATATTCCCTTTTTACTTGCATAGTGCATATTAATATGCGATATATTATTAATATGCGAGATATATTAATATGCGAGATATCGAAACAGATGGACAAACAATGAGAGAAACATAATTCCCAAACAACATTCATCATGTTTTCATGTTCCTTTTGTAAAAACCTGGTACTACAAATATCACAGTAATCAATTACATTAAAATATCATGTCATCGAACTTGAAAGCAAATACACTTCAGAGACACCGCCTTTTCTATTCGTTGCCAAATTATTTCCCCGGTGATATCTCTTCCTTATCTGAACATGTATATGTAAGCATGTTCAGTCAAACAGACGAGACTGAGATCATTGGAATATAATCTTAAACCTGTTGAACGGGATTAAAATGTTCATTTTAAAAAGATTATTAGTATAAAATTCCAGACACAACAAAATGCAATTATTTTTCCGATTGCGCAACAGGCCAGGCTTGGGGAAGGGGAGGGGGATGTGTTCCTCCTCTTTCTCTCAAAATAGAAGTCAAAAAGAGAAAGAAAGAGAGAGGGGGGGGGGGGGGGTAGGAGGGGAAAAGTCGCAACTGAGAGAAAAAAAAATCAACTTTTAGACAACTGCAATGGGTAGATTCTACTTGGTATATAGAGTTTTTACTCTTCAAAGTTAGAATAAGATTTTCAAACTGTTTAAACCATATTATTTTCTTCATTTTGGGGGAAGGAGGAGGGGCAGCTTAGTACTGAATAAGCTTTTATCAAGGATGATTAAAGATGTTTCGAAAATCAAAAACTCCCCGTCCCCCCCCCTCTCTCTCTCTCTCTCTCCTTCTCTCATTTTTACTCATCCATTTCTCATCGACCTAGCCCTATCTTCACCTACAATGCAGGACCTTCCCCTGTAATTAAATGAGGTCATTCATAAAAATGTTCTACTTTGATTCCATATTACGTAATTATTGACAAGATTTCAACATTCTACCTGCAAAATGATAACGGTGTATTTTAGAAGACAAAGCAAATATTTCAACAGGTCAAGAAAAGGTTATTTATCACAAAAAGAATACTGTAAGCCCATATCATTTCTTTTCGTATTTCAAACCTATGTGAAAATTGTAAAGCAGCTTTATCTTTGCATCCCGCATTCAGTGTGATTCAATGAAATAAATACGAATTGAGCATTTTTTATAAACACTTTCAGTTGATATACTTGAATTGTGAACCATGCACAAAACAAATGTACATAGAAAACAGATACAGAAAACAACACATATTGAGTAATAAATGCATCTGATCAATGTTAGAAAACTATGAAACATAATCATAAAACTTATCGGGTCTATAACATAACAAAGCGTGTATCGTACCCCAATTTAACAACATGTTCTATATTATATAGAGTGTTGCATGATTAATGAGTAGTATATAAGTGTAATCTGTTCTATCTATATTCTACAGCTAGTACAGCGACGATATAGTTATCTTTCAATTATTTGATGCATCTCTCACTCACTTATAATTTTTAAATCCCATAACTACACAGTATAGTAAATTTTACGTTACCTGGAACGGTGGGTGAATTCCTCTTTGCACACAATATCAATGAATTGAAAATAGCATCACCAAACACTATCTCTACCTGTTGTCTACCTTGACGCCATTAGTTATTTCCCTATACCCAAATTCCCCTCTCTCTGTGTAAATCAACAATCTACTATGCACAGAAACGAATAGAAAACATAGTACGTCACTAGCTGGCTGAACTTACCCACTATTCAATGCAGCAGCGTTGTCTATCTGTGTGTGGACGCAGTGAGGCAGAAAAGGACAATGGTATCGAGAGCTCACTGAGATCGAGCTTGCTTGCTTGCTGGTGGTGTTTGTACGTACTCGACGAGGATCTGAACAAAAAGTTTGTGACCTTCAGAGTTGAACCTTCACGGAACAATTTTATGGGTTACCAGTTTCGGTTCTGACGAAAAACAATTACTGAAGCTGCCAGGAGGAGGCGAAGAGGAGAGGAGGGAAGGGGTGACTCCCTGCCGAAATATATATATTTTTCAAGGGGGCGGGGGTGGTGGTTTCATTATTAGCTGCTTTGCAAAGTTGGTCCGCCCCCCCCCCCCCCTCTCGATCCCCATTCAGAATTAGGTAGTTAACCTCGTGACGTGCAACCGATCACAAGTTTTGAGATAAAAGTTTTGAAATAAAGTTTATTGTCTCAACTTAGGTGAATAACCCAATTAAACCAAAAGATGCAAGGGAGGGGAAGGGATGAGGCTCGCTTTCAATTTTTTTTTCTGTCTTAAAATCATGGAAATTTTCAAATTTCAAAAAAAAATTGACGACCTTGTTATTTTCCTCTTACCATGCCTTCTGGAACAGGGTGGGTCAAACCTACAGTGTGAACTAATAAAAGTCATTTTTTTTGTTTTCACTTGTTCGGAAAGTTTCAGTAACCTCCCCACCCCATTCAGAATAATAGTTAACAGCCCCCCCCCCCCCCGCGATCCCGAGCTTCCTTATTCAACCGTCCCCCAATACCGAGCTCCATTATTCAAAATGATGAAGCTATACTAATCCAAAAATTAACATCTGTTTGTGTGTGGGGGGGGGGGGGGGTTGAGGGGCGGTGTCGTAGTGTCGTAGTGTTGAGGGGAGGTGACGTAGTCGACTGGTTTTGTCTGGAGACACGAAAATAGGGGGGGGGGGGTCGATCCCCGGTACGGCACTTATATACCTTTGAGCAAAGCATTTTATCCCCTTTACTCTTTTATCGTACATTAAATAAACTATCGTGCTATAGGCATATTGATACCAACATGTGCATGTGTTTCTTTAAAATGTTGAAGAGAGATATGAAATGTTCTCACGGTGTGAATCGTTTGATATTTCTTCCGGACTCAAAATATTGCCGGAACAATGTCAAACTATTTTGACAATAGAGTTGATAGTCGAGGAGTGCGGTAATATTAAACTGATAACCAACTGTCAAAAAGAGATAAACTTTTACCAGACAATGACCTCCTACCAACCTCGATCTTACAAACATTCTCTTATCTCAAAGTCAACTAAGTTTGAGATGTGTGTGCCTAAAAAATAACGACTACTGTAAACTTACAGATCAGGAATCTGCAGTTTCTGGGATGCATTGCTGCAAATCTTTTAGTTCGCTTTCATCTGTGTTCTTTTGTTTTGTTTTATTTTTAAAACATATGCATCTCCAAAAGAGTCTAGCGCATTTTAAGTTGAGAGCCACTTTATAAAAGAGAAAAAAAACTTGTCAGAAATTTTGGGCTGAAGTGTCTACTCTCAGCACTTCCCCGGCCTGTGCATGTGGGGGGAAAAAACACAAAAACAAAATCGCTCCGAGGTTCTAGAGGTTTGGGTCCATGATCCCTCAGACCTGTAACAAGTGAATATAGTTATCGCATGATCCTGCTTTGTTTACTTCAGACAAAGTTTCTTCACCCTAGTGAAAGTTCCTTCACACTATCAACTTGACCCTGGTATTAATTAGTCTACAGCCACAGACTCATTCGTGCGCTTCATGGAATAGTGTGTTTATATTTTACCACATTATATTCCATAAGCCAAAGACCATAAACTGTCAATGTCTGACAGGGGACCTGCATGATAGCCCGTTCCAGATCTGACTGTTTCTTCTTCTTCTTCTTCTTCTTCTTCTTCTTCTTCTTCTTCTTCTTCTTCTTCTTCTTCTTCTTCTTCGTCTTTCCTTTTCACTTTTTTTCTTCTTTTTCTTTTCTTCCTCCTCCTCTTCTTCTTCTCCTCATCCTCGATCCTTCTTCTTCTTCTTCTTCTTCTTTTTCTTCTTCTTCCGTCCGTTCTTCTTTCCTTTTCAAATTTCTTCTTCTCCTTCTCCTCCTTCTCCTCCTTCTCGTTCTGTTTTCCCACTCTCTCTCGACCAGGGTGTAGTAAATGGGTACTGGTTTAATGCTGAGGTAATAATAATTGCAGGGGCCCCGGGAACGCTTTCAGGAAGAGGGTATACCAATCTGGCTGTACGTAAGTACCATGGGTAACAATTAAAACGCCCCTACAACTCACAAGGGTTTGTGTCTGCAGACTAACTATGATCATGTGACAAACTTGTTTGCCATTTGTTTATTCTGTCTATACAGACAGCAGGATGTTTCACTGAAAAAGATTATTTTATTGGCTTTGGACTTTCCTCAATTTGTTTATTTATCACCAAAATAACAGGCTTTTAAACAATAAAAGGGAAGTATTTCTTTTATATACAATGTTGGTAGCTAACAGTCGAAACTAGAGCGACCATCAGAATCGGGCCTAAAGATTACCCCACTTTTGTTGCTGTTGGATATTGTAGAGACAGAACCCCGGGGGATATGTCTCATTGATGAGGCCTGTACATCATCCGCGTAAATCACTTTCTGAAAAACACCCTAAACGGGGATTAAAGTAGGACCGAAATAATGCATTACATCTCTGATTTTTATACCCTTAGCGGGGATTTTATGCAAGGATTGCATCATTATTTTCCCGGATTTTCATGATTTTGATACCTTTTTTCTCTGATTTTACCTGTTTTTGATAACCTTAAGTGGATCCCCGGGTTCCCCGCTCGGTGCTGAAAAACGATCCCTTTTCTACGTTTTTGTTTACGCGGATGATGTACAGGCTTCAATGCATGAGACATATCCCCCGGGGACAGAACACAACCGTTAATTTTGGGGGTAGAAAGCCTGTTCCCCCTCATCATAAGGGCTTTATGGGTTTTGAAAATATTATTTCTACAATGTGTACATCTACAAACATGTGACAAGGCCTCTATCCAACCTCCCTATCTGGTTGTATCTCCGTTTGTCTCCTTTCCATCCGAATCTCCCCATCTAGCATTCTCTCCCCCTCCCCCCTCCCTTTCTCTCCCTTCCTCAACCCCTTTCTCTTTCTTTTTATTTCTCCCTCCCTGAATCTCATCTGTCCTATTCTCCTCCCCCTTCTGGAGACGGTCTTGCCATCTGGCACCCTCTTTCTCTCTCTCTCTCTCTCTCTCTCTCTTTCTCCCTCTCTTTCTCCCTCTGTCGATGAATACTTACCTCTATCTGTCTTTATGAATTTTGATTAGAACTCTCCCACTCTTATATCATCCTTCACCATGTTCACCGTTTATTTTTTTCTCGCTTCCATTTTCATCTTCTCAGAGGAGTATATCCAGCTCAGGGATGAACAATTCTCACCCCTGCCATTTCCTTTTTGGTCTTTTTTTTTTTTTTTTAACATATAATTTCATATCAAAACGTGCCTAAGACTGTAGACACATGGCTGCCATACCGTATAACAAAACTTTCTGAGATGACCCCCCCCCCCCCCCCACCCTCCTGCCCCACTCACCCTAAGCATCGATATAGGTAGTTTGGATATGATTTCGCCCCTTTCTTATCAACTTAAGAAACCTTACTCATTCTTTCATTACAGAATGAAACCATAAACACTATTTTGATGAATTGGGAAAAAGATTATCTATTTTTGAGATAAAATAAACTGCAAAGTATACATTCGGTAATATAACAGGAATCAGCTCGACAATGCATATAACGAGCAACATAATAATTGTAACAATCGTAATTGCGATATAACACTTTTGGCTCGTAACATACTCGATGGTTTAGAGTAGGTGCCTGATTAAGTACATCGTTGTGAAGTACATTTAGAGAAGTCCAGGTCAAAATCCCCTAAGCTGTACGAAATTCATCACTGAATTAAAAAAAATTGTCTTGCATATGAAATGAAATTCACGTTGGGTCTCGTTAAACTTAGCCACGTTCGTATTGCTAATTATTACAATTGTTTGTTTTGAAATATTGGCTATAGCTATTTTTAATAACACATTGCTAATCAAATGTACACTGTGACAGACATTATACACTGATACACGGAGAGTAGTGCGCTTATAAATGTGTATCGGAGGAATTACTCTAACCAGCTAACTAATTAAAGCTTTAAAACATTGCTTAATTCTTTAAATGCATTCCTCGTTTTAAGTACTTCATCTTATTCATGAAATGAAAATAAACTGCATTTGAAATGGAATGTAAAAGCAAAGTTATTTGAAAAAAAAATGAAAACAAAATCTATATATTTGTTTCAGATCGAATGGAATATACTTAAAACACGAGTAAACGATAAATATATGGCTTTCGTTACTCAGCCTCGTAAAACATAAATATTATTCTAATAAACCAATTAAAATGGATAGAAAGCTCAAGCAATCCAACTAAGATGAAGTAAGATGAAATATTGAGTCCTATGAATTCTTTTTAAACATCATAAAGCCTATAGATACTATCATCGACCAAATATGAACAAAATCATTCCATTTCATAGCAACTGGAGTTAAAGGGTAAATTCTAACCCTGCACACACACAATGAACAAATGTCACTCTTATATAAAACATGTATATCTTTTTCTTAAAAATATAGAGTAAATGATCAAGTCACATATATAATATATAATCTATAAATATAATAATTCATCAGCATAATCTTCCAAGATAATAATTATGAAAACTACACCTCATCATGAATCTGCCTTCATTGTGAGTTTCATTATAGGTAATATTTCCAAAGTTACGCTGTATTTGTTTTTAATGAATTTAATCCAGACTAATTACTGGCAGATTAAATGCGTAGATCGAAGATGAGGGTATATACTGTTGTGTATGCTATTCATCCGTGTACAGTGATGTGGTTTGCCGACAAGACAACTGCGGTTGAATTAAGAGCATTTTCTGGGATCTTTTGCTTGCATAAACATGATAACTGGTATTCTGAAATGAACATTGTTACTGGAAAAAATCACTGACGGTTATATGAGCTGATTATATGCTTAAGGAAGAATGAAAACCCCGCGGGAACTATCCATTTCAATGAAAAGAAAGGATAGAGAGAACCAATTTTTTTAAAAAGTTCCATCAAAATCGGTTACGAAATGAAAAAGTTATGAAAGTTTGAAAAGTCTCAGTTTACTTTTTATGGCGATCCTCCTTGTCTGTTGCTTCAAAATCATGAAAAAAATAATGGCAGGGTTAGAACGACAACTCTATATGTTTTGCAAACAAAATTTTATATTTTCTCCATTATCTCTGAAGATGCTGCTTGTCTCTTTGTGAACTCAACATAATGTTGTATCAAACACATTTCCCATGATATATCTTGAGCTAAGAAGGAGACAAGCTACAGCTTGAGGGATAATGAGGAAAATGTGAAATTTTGTTGTACAAAACATATGGAGAGTTGTCCTTCTAAACCTGCCATTTTGAAGCAACATTGCCAATTTCAGGATTGCCATATAGGAAGTAAATTGAGACTTCAACTTTCATAACTTTCTCATTTCGAAACCAATTCGGATGGAACTTTTAAAAAAAAATTTCTCCTCTCTATCCTGTCTTTTCATTAAAATTGATTTTCCCCAGGGTTTCATTCTCCTCTAACCGTCATGATAATCACAGAAAACATAGAGGTCATCATGGTCATAAAACAGGTTCGTTTCACCGTCAGAGGGCAATGTGTATTTTACTACATGAGATCTAATCAATTATATCAAACTGTACGTTTAATCCGGTCCTTTTGTATCCGCTTCTTCTACTGTTCACACTGTAACAACACAAAACACACTCACACACCCACAAAGACACAACATAAGCAGACTGGGAATGGGAATTCTTTCCATAAGCAGAATTAAATTTTGAAAATGAAATTATGTCTTTAAATGACAAAGATGTGTAGAGACAGACTTGCAAATAAATTCGCCTCCACCGTAGTAAATATTTTCATCCCAAAATAATAAAGTGTAAGAAAATATTTCTTGTACGTTGACCTGGAAGAAATTCACTATTTTTCTCAAGGGTAAAAGTTTGTTATTCGTTGACATCTGGACAAAAATCAGCTCGTAGGCCCTTTTGTGAAGCACAATTTCTCTTTCTGTCGTAGTTCTTATGAGCGTTGTTATAGGAAGGTTCGTTTTCGGAGAAACAGTCTGCTAAGGCCTTGTCACATTCGCATACCTTTTGGGCACACTGGTCAGAACTCGGCTCTAAAATTGAAAAAAATGGAAAATAAGTAAAAGAAATTAGGTTTTTTTAGATTCCTCTCATTAATCTTCTTTTACATTGTAAACAAATTTTGTACTTGATGAAACAACTCAATCTAGAAAAAACACTACACAATCACAAAATTCATATAGTCATAGTTGCGTTGTGTGTATATATGATCAGTAGATCCTCTAATTAAAATTTTGAAGCATGACTAATCTGTAAACAATCTTTATCCAATAGGGAGGCAAAAAGGATAGTTATCAAACATGTAAGCATTATTCCACTGTGACCCCTTTGGCTCTCTGACATGTTTCTTTATAGCAACAGAAGTTAAGTGAAAGAAACACGATAAAGCTATTGGTAAATGATTATGAAACAGAACGACGTATTTGACATGTAGGTTTAAACACATAAAGAGTTTTTGTATGGTTCTATTGATGATAATAATTATATGCAAGCTTTTCAAAATGATACGGCGACGAAGGTGATTTCATGTAATGATGATGATGATGATGATGATGATGATGATGATGATGATGATGATGAAGGTGGTGGTGGTGGTCATGATGGTGGTGGTGGTCATGATGGTGGTGGTGGTCATGATGGTGGTGGTGGTCATGATGTGACAGTGTTGATGATGGTAGTGGTGGTGGTAGTGTGGAGATGGTGGTGTTGGTAGTGGTGGTGGTGGTGGTGATGATGATGATGATGATGATGATGATAATGATGATGATGATGATGATGATAATGATGATGATGATGATGATGATGATGATGATGATGATGATAAAGATGATGATGGTGGTGGTGGTAGTGGTGGTGGTGACGATGATGTGACAGTGTTGATGATGATGGTAGCGGTGGTGGTGGTGTGGAGGTGGTGGCGTCGGTAGTGGTAGTGATAGTGGTAGTGGTGATGATCATGATGATGATGACTATGATGATGATGATGATGATGATGAATGATGTTGATGATGGTAGTGGTGGTAGTATTGGTGCTGGTGTGGTTGCGTTGGTGGCAGAGGAAGTAACAAGGAAAGGAAAGAAGAGGAAAGTAACAATGAAAGGAAGAGAGTATAATCAAGCTGAGACAGGAATACAAAACTTACTACATTCAACGCTGTGTTTTCCACCGATGTTTTTCTTGGTGTATTTATAGACCATTCCTACGCCAGCATCTCCACTGTTACATATTCTATCTGCGGCCAATTTATCGTAGCACTCATCGTGGGCCTGGCAACAACTTTAAAAGAAAACAAAAATGACAAGAGCATGGATAATATCGTGATTGCAACAATATGCTTTCTGGAAAACGAATTGATAATAATATGGATTAAAGTACAATATTGGGAAGTTGTCTAGTAGGAAGCCTATTAACAATAAGCGATGGGAGACATTTCCATGGGATATAGCAATAATAGTTACATATGATGTCATACGAACAGAAATCTATTCATGGTATCTCAAGTAGCTCAAATAATCTTAAATATTTCTCACAGTCATTCACTCTATATTTCTTAGACGCGAATCGGGGACAAATCCACACTCGATTACAGACCTTAATTCAAAGATTAAGAAATCAACCATATTGATTCTTAACCTAAATTTTGATTTGTCAATAATGGCAATCTTTTAAATTGATTTCTAATCTAGGAAATTTAAAGTGCCAAAACTTTCATATTTCGTGCTAAGTTTTGACATTAAGCCTGAGAGGATGCAAGTCAGTATTAGTACTGACAGTACATTTTTTGAGAACTGATTACGTCATAGCAATTTCACCACTGGATTTTACGTATCATGATATAAAAATTCTACCGTAGGGTAAGGACATACGTAATTCACAGTATATAAAACAATAATCATGTTAATTAATATCTTGCAAGCACTCTACGAGCAATCTATGGTGCAAATTAGTAAACTTGTTTTGCAACGTATATGAAAGTCAAGAAATTTGTACAAAATTTATCGTTACTGTTTCTAAACAGGTGGTAAAGGAAAGTTGGCAGGGTCTTTCGTTTTTTCAACTGATGGTTTTCATTTAAAATAGTGAAGTCACTTTGCTCAATAACTCTCTCTGAAGGCAAGCAGACATAGCTATCCGCTATGTTACATTGCGGCCCTGGTATCTGATTTTCTTCATTGTGCAATCAATGTCTTAGTTAAAATCCCATACGACTTCTTTACCTGCTCGAAAACTTCTATCAGATCAACACTTATGGTCATGAAAATGTATATTAAGAAAGATGCTACAAAAACCAATATATCAAATCAAATCAAATCATATTAAGCATTTATTTAGTAGTCAGTCTTATAGAGATCAGCCATGTCCATCGAATCCATATAGAGATCGAATCCGGTCATGATTCAATAAATTAATCAAATCAAATCAAATTATATCAAACCTTTATTTACCAATCAATCGTATCAAGGGGTCGGCCTGATTGAATCTGGTCATGATTCAATCAAATCAAATCAAATCAAATCAAACCAAATCAAATCAAACCAAATCAAATCAAACCAAACCAAATCAAACCAAATCAAATCAAATCAAACCTTTACTTACCAATCAATCTTATCCAGAGGTCGGCCTTGTCCACCGAATCCGCAGTAGCATCCATAGAGATTGAATCTGGTCATGACATCAAATATGTTGTTTGTACTCTTATCCTCCCAGTTAATCATGGAACCCATGCTGATTACGTCACATGATACTGTGGTAGAAACACGAAACGAGGATATTAAAAATATGTATATATTTTTTTTGTTCAAACGGTTGATAATGTTTTGCTGTATTAGAACTTTCATTAATCTCCTTCTCCTCCTCCTCCTTCTATTTCTTTCCTGTTCTCCTTCTCCTTCTCCTTCTCCTCCTCCTCCTTCTCCACCTCCTTCTCCTCCCTCCTCCTTCTTCTTCTTATTTTTCTCTTCTTCTTCTTCTTCTTCTTATTCTTGTATTTCCCATGTTTCGTATATAGTAATTAACTTTATATACCACTTTATCACTGTTTATAAGGTAATTGCCCCTTTCCTGTTATTACAAAAGTACGTAATGATAAATCGTTATTATCTCTGGCACCTGGGGCTACATTTTAGAATTAAGATATTAAAAAAAAAAAAAAAAAAACTTCTTCGAGGGAAGAAAAAAGACAGTGCATAGGGAAGGGGAGAACAAACTGATTGGGGGGGGGGGGGGGAGTGTATGGCAAGCCAAACAGAATTCTCAATCATTAGAAATCGCATCAGCTAAAGACGAAACTATGCAGATGCTTGAAGATTAACATTAGTGTTGCTTACAAACAAACTTTATTGCGAAGCTTTATTTTTTGCCACAATTCAATTTACATCATGGGAAATGCAGTCACACTTTGTTAAAACGTCAGGAATTTTGGCAGCCCATTTCGCACTTCATATTCCAGTCGTACGTAAAGACATGTGTAACTTTACGTACAGCTTTATATGAACCCCCCCCCCCCCGAATCAGAATGATGAAATTTACCATTATTTTAATGTTCTTACCGAGTGAAAGTAAGGCCAAGAGGAAGGCAAGGCCGAAAAGACCACCAACCCGATCCATCTTCTTGTATCTTCAAGATAGCTGTCATCATACAAAAAATATTGACGTTATTGGTTTTATACCGACTTGAAGTCCAACTTAACCTGTATTTGGTACCGACACTAATTGTAAAGAACAAGAGCCAAACATTTTTAGAAGATAAAAATACACAAAAGAAGGTGAAGGCGACCTTGAAAAAGATTTTTTTCTTCTTTTTCGATAAACAAGACAAATAAGAAGAAAAATGAACTAAATTGTTAGCTGGTTTCTAGGAGTTTGCTTGATTCCTGCACGCGGAATCAACTTCTACTTCTTCTTCTTCTTCTTCTTCTTCTTCTTCTTCTTCTTCTTCTTCTTCTTCTTTTTCTCCTCCTTCTCCTCCTCCTTCTTCTTTCTCTTTTTCTTCTTCTCTCAACCTCCTTCTTTTTATCTTCCCTCTCCTTCTTCTTATCTTTCTAATTCTACTTCTTATTCTTTTCCTTCTTCTTTTTTCTTATTCTTCTCCTTTTTTCTTCTTTTTTCTTCTTCTTCTTCTTCTCCTCCTCCTTCTATTTTTTAAAATTTTCTTCATCTTGCAATTCAAAATTCATTTGCATTCAAAATGCTTTGCTTGTTGTACATTACATTGTAAAGCATTTTAAAGGAAACTATTAGTCAATCGATACTGAAATGTATTTCGGTATGTTTACTTATATAGGGTGGAAAATAAACTCAGAACTGAACAAAGAGAAACAGGTTTTACATTCTCGCGCTATCAATGATACGTTTGACGTCATGTTATGAATATAAATATATAGACATATATATACACTATATAGCTCCGTTTAATGTGCTTATGCGATTATAGTTGTTAAAACTTTTGTCATAATTATACAGATCAGCTTGTGTTACGACAATTTGCTTTGAAGAAGCTACAGTGTCTTGAAATCATGGATTACAGTGCACATGACTATACTGAATATAAATGCAATTAAGCATACCAATACCTTGTCACTATAATCTTAAAAGTATGTGGAAAGATAAGGATAAATAAAGAACACACCGAAATCAACTCTTCAAAAACTTCCAAAATAATGATTATAAGATATCAACAAATGTGTGTTATTCAGCCTGTAAGTAGTTTGTTTTACTCTCTTTAAAAAGGAGTGAACGTGTTCATTCTATCATAGGTGAATTTCAGAAGAGAGCGAATTTAGAGTGAATTAAGAGTGAATTAATAGTAAAGATTTTGATATTCACTCTTTATTCATTCTTATAGGGGTGACCTCAGTGATCACTGAAAATTTTTGAGTGATCACTGAGGTCACCCCTTAAAGAGTGAATATTAGAATTTTTACTCTTAAATCACTCTTAATTCACCCTAAGTTTACTCTCTTCTGAAATTCACCCCTAACAGAGTAAACGCATTCACTCTTTTTTAAAGAGCGTATAAAGATCCCTGCACTTTTGACAAATTATGTCACTTGCGACCTGAATGGACTTAGGATGTCATGTTATTATTTTTTCCCCTCCAATATCATACATGGTATACATTTATTTTTCTGACTGGTACTACTGTGAATACCAATAAATGGATATAAACACATCCTTATAATGTGCAGCTATAAAATTATCAACTGATATATTTTAATACATACTGAAATTACAAATGTAATATAAATGATAATATCAAATACTCCTCACTTTTCTATTTTATGTCACGGAGAAAACGATTATACATGTAGATACGAAGCTAGATGGTAAATATTAGAACATAAAAGATAATTTCTTCCAGGCTCATCGCTTTCCATACTGATTTTCATGTGACCAAACAAAACAACGACAAAAAAAAAAAACAAGACAAAAACAAAACAAAACGTGCCTTATAGTTTCTTCGCTTGACTGTTCAAATTTATTTTAACAATGTTTAAGGGGCCTTTGTGTAAACTAGAGTAAATGACTTTTAGAAAAATGTACAAAACAACTCATCTTTGTTCGTAAATATTTATATATTTTCTTTATTCAAGAAAAGTCTAATACAAAATACAAGGTACACATGACGCAGTAAATCGCATAGCTTAAAAAGTCAAAGAAACCATCAAATCATTATTTTGGCAGAGTAGTATTTAAACATAAACGCAGGAGTGAGAAATTGGCAATTGTACCATTCAGAGCATTTGCTGTGCAGGCGAATGGCAGGTTTGCCTAAATTTGACAATTAATCCGACTTAATAGATATATTCTTTACATGATATAGGCCTATCATATTTGTTAAACTAATGCCTAATGAGGCTGGCGAGTATAACAAAATGGCTGAGATATATATTGATTTAGTTTTGAGTTAAATGGCGCATTGTATAGGATTCCGTAAAAATCATGATACAAGACGTTATCAACAGAATTGTAATAGACACATCATTAATCCTTTTCTAGCTGAAATTATGATATTAATTACCATTATGATGTAATCATAAAGAGGAGGTTAAAGTACCTATTTTATGATCAAAAACACAGAACACATTTGACAAGGTCAAAACCATTGCTCTATTATAGTCTACGCGCTCGTAATAATTATACCTGACTACGAGATTATAAGCATCTTCAAAAACAAATGCATTATAATTTTGAAAAATATCAACAAAGAACATACCTTAGTTATATGATGAATTCAGATTTGAAATGAACTAGTCTCGTGTTCACGCAGATTAAGCAACATGAATTTTGAAGCAGCATTACTCTGTCGCCATTTTGAGAAATGAGCTAGTACTGAGTGTGTCTACGACGCCATATTCAACTCTGAGTGTCAGCGGTATTTTGCATGCAGTAGTGTGCAGCCAAATGAATGCAACGAACCGTTCGTGAAGTGGTTGTGTATTTAGGGCCCGATGTATTGTAAAAAAAACTGCTTTTATTTCATACATATTTTTTCCCCGGAGTATTTGTCAGCCTTTTGTTTACTTAGGTTAGCGGATGCATGAGAAATTTTCATGACTTTGTAAGGCAACAGTTAACAGGCGTTACAGAAAGCAAAAGAAAGCAAAAAGAAAAGAGAAGGAGAGGGGAAGTTACACAGTGCAGAGAGAGAGAGAGAGAGAGATAGAACGGGAGAGATGGAAAGAGTGGGAAAGTAGAAGCGGGAAAGAGAAAGGTACACAGAAAAGAAGATACTAGTAGGTAATACAGAAAGAAAATGGAGGGACGAGAGATAGAGCAAGAGAGAGAGAAAGAGAGAGAGATAAAGAGAGAGACGTGGGAACAGAGAGAGAGGAGAAAAGAAAGGGAAGGAGAAATATAGACAAAAAGCTAATAGAAAGAGAGAAAGAGAGAAAGAGGAGGGGAAGAGAGGGAGAGAGAAGGGGGAAGAGATAGAGAGAGATAAAGAGCGAGAGAGAAGAGAGGGAGATTGATTTAATGATTATACTGTTTATATTTCCATGATTACTATTCCTATTTCCTTGTGTACTTCCCTGCATGAATATTATTTTGAAATGATGAGGGCAAAGAGGAAGTTAGTTGCGCTGATTAAAATGACTGCGGTTTTATGATGATATTTGAATGATTTTGAAACTATTACACACAAAAAAAACACAAAAAACCCCAAAACACCAGGACTATAATTCTGAATAATGGTATGGAAAGTAAAAACAAAACAAAACAAAGAATAAAGAACAAGGACTAAAAAAATATAAACAAAAACCAGCCAGCCAACCAACCAAACAACCAAACAAACCAGGGGCGTAGAGAGCGGGGGGGGGGGGGGATGAGGGGTATGTATCCTCACACATCACAAGGTGGGGGGATGACATGTACAATCACCCCCCCCCCCCAGGTTTTAGGGAAGGATGTTTGCTTACAATTAAACTGAAGTAACATGTTTAGAAATGATAGGAACAGCAATAATGATAATAATAATTATCATCATTATAACAACAACAATAACAACAACAGTAATAATAATAATAGTAATAATAATAATGATGATGATGATGATGATAATAATAATAATAAGTAATGTATTATTATTATGCTTATGATGATAATAATAGTTATCATCATCATCATCGTTAATGTGACTGAAATGACGATTACTATCATAACTATATCGATCCTTATTCTGATTTATGTTGTTATTTATATTACTTTGGTTTAATTTCGGCGCCGTCACAGTTTTTTTGAAGTGGTGTAACAACAATTTTTTTTTTAAAGATAAATAGCGTGATGAAAATATGCAATAATGTGTGTCAGTCCATATTCTATATTCATTTGTCACTTCTTCTATTTATGTGCATTCTGGTGTATGTGTGGGTGTGTGTTTGGGTGCTCGTGCGTGATACGAAATTGATCCTCGATTTCTCGTGAACGGCTAATCATATCCCCTCCCCCCCCCCCCCCCCCCCGTGTAAGAACCTCTCTCCGCCACTGAAACAAACAAAAATTATGAAGAATTAACGTAACTTCATGATTTCTATCAGTGCTTTTTCATCACTAAATATAAAATCTATTGCTCAAGCGGTGTATAGCGTCATTTTTTGTCCAGTTGTGCTTTTTGTGAAAAAAATATCCACCAAATTTAGTCCACGGATAAAAAATACCTTAGAAGATTATTTATTATTGGCCACCTAATTTTTGGCCCCTGGCTCTCGTTGTGCCAATGATTTAAAATGACCGTCACTAGGGCATTGTCTATCATTGGTCCAAAATTGATATATAGATCAAATTTGGGGGTTTTATGTAATACAGTGTATGTTGCAGTAATATCTAAATTCCAAGGCCGGCAGGAATCAAAAGAAGTCAAGGTGATTTAGTATTTGATCATTACGGTTATTACGGGCACCTGCGCAATGTACTTTGAATATTACGAGCAAGCGAAGCAAGCGAGGAAAACACACACACCCTTTTTAAACATTAGAAGTGCTATTTCATCATCAAAATACACTCTGTGGCTATGCCTATAAGAGACATCTGAATGATTATTTTGTCACCTTTTTATACGAGTTTCGGATAACCTTTAAACCACATCAACACAGCCAGCTAAAGAAGTTCGTCGCCCTTTTTTTTTTTTTTTTTTTTTGTATACCGTGAATTAGCGACAGAATTTGGCAAAACCAGAATTCCCTCAGTGTCACATTCTAAGGTTCATGGTGGGCTATCATAACAGATTTTTAGTATTAAAAAAAATTATTAAAAGTGGAGCGTGATCACAATGGACCGTCCAAGAAAAATGATGCCGTATTCCTGTATAACGTGTCTCTTGATCTCACTGAAGAAAAGATTAAAAACAGCAGTTTCTGTTACTGTAACGTAAAACCTCCTTGGTGTCATGCCAACAGGATATGTTTACCGCTTTCATGATACCGTAAGCAGTAAGATGATGTATAGAATATTTTAGAAGACAGTGGCAAGGAAATTGACATCCCTCACAGAGAAGAAAATGTACCTGAGTGGTGGCCATTTTTTTTTCTAAGTGTGGGCACAACGGGCCCCAAGGGACCATAATATTTCAGGTGGACGAAAAGTCAGTTTTGCTGTAGCACATGCTACATCTATACATGTGTGCAAAAGGCATTATCACAAAATGCACAATTAAAGCACTATGCCGCCTGACTAGTATATCACTTCCAATGTGCCTGCTAGAAATCATAGTAAAGGTACAAAAAAATATAAAGAGATAATTGCCTAGATACATCTACATGTTAAGACAACAACAACAAAGAAAGAAACAAAAACAAACATTTATCTAAACAGAATTGTCTTTACTTTATCCTATATAAAGCTTCTAACAGATATATTCAAATGACTGCATTACTGCATTCTTTTAGTTCTGTCTCTGTAATAATGCATGTTTTCTTTCTTTATTCATATATTTCTTGACTTTATTTTTTTCTCTAAATTCTACAGACAAGGGATTACGTTACTTTGCCAAATAAACTGAAAATGCTAAACGTTGTGTGATGAAGACTGCAAGTAGTGTTTGAACTGCTGAGATTGACACTGATTGAAGTACAGTATACTTTTCTGATACGAAGAGGGTTTTGTATTACCATTCATATTATTACAAATATGCATAAGTGGAAAAGTGGCTGGTAGCTTGAGGGCAGTGCCATCCGATCAGAGAGAGAGAGAGAGAGGGGGGGGGGCAGAGAGAAAAAGCGAGGGGACATAGAAAAATTAAAACGAGAGAGGGGTAAATAGGGGAGACAGGCAGCGTGAGAGAGAGAAAGAGAGAGAGAGAGTGAGAATGAGCGTGAGAGGGGAGAGATAGAAAGAGAGGGGAGGGAGAGATAGAAAGAGAAAGAGAGAGGGGGAAAGAGAGAGAGGGAGGGAGGGAGAGAGAGAGAAAGAGAGAGAGAGAAAAAAAAACTATACCTGGAACTAATGGAAAGGCAACTTATGACCAGTATAATTCCAGGGCAGAAGGTATCGTAGAGTCAAGTGCTTCCATCTATTTTCAAGAAGGAAGATAACCACTTTTTCAGCTTCCAAATCCTCTCTCTCTCTGTCAGAATAATTGTGTATCTACTTTAGTTTTTATTTTATTCATTTTATCAATTCACTCATTATTCTATGGTTTTTTTTAATCAGTACTCAAGCAGAGCCGCCTATTCAGTATATATCCAGGGGTCCTGTACTGTAGCTATGCGTGTTGCATATTACATTAGACCAATTACATTAGCATAAGATGACATTATAATATCAACTGAAGTTAGACTAAATGACACATGGACCAAAAATGATTTCATTATGTCTGCGAACTAATTTAAAACATGCTTTTGAGTCATAAGAAAAAAAATCAGTCTGGCGCACGTGTATAACTTGGTGCACGAAATGATCATAGTTTAACATTATATTATTTGCAAAATGATTGAAAATATCTTCCAGCCAGTGAAAGTGCAGTCAAAAAAAGGACACGTGATGAAAATCAAGTTAAAATGGCGTCTTGACAACGATACAGTGTACAGATACGATGAGAGCAACAAGCGACCCAAACCTTTTGATTACCGTATTCCTGTCAATATAATATATTAATAATTATGTGCACCTGTTTCAGTTCGAGTATTGATTATATTTCCTTCCTCCATTTCAAATATTGATCCTGTAGTTATAAATCAACAAACCTCATATTGCATCCTTTTCTTGCTCTCATCTTTTTTTACATGTTTAATACATAACTTCTCTCTTTCCCTCTCTCTTTCAGTCTCGATTTCTCCTCTTTTTTCTTTTTACCCTTTCTTGCTGAATCACTCTCTCTCCCATTTCTTTTTCTCTCCTTTAGCCCTTCCTTTTATCTCTCGTTTCTCCCTTTCTCTCTCTCTCTCTCTCTCTCTCTCTCTCTCTCTCCCTCTCTCTCTCTCAATAGTTTTTTACTCCACTGTTCAGCTACCAGTGTGCACAACCAACTTTCTTTCTTTGTCTTTTGATATTTTGAAATCTGAATGTGTTTACATATATATACATTTTTTGGCGTCGTTTAGCGAGCGAAGAATTCGGGTTCTGTGACTACTCACGAAGAAAAGTCACACATCATAATGTAAGAAATCGCAAGAAAATCCACTTGATTAAGGTTCAGAAAACTACTTGTTGCTTTAAGACATTAATAGAGCTATTCTGTTCATTTCCTCTATTGCGATAGGTTAAAATGTGTAACGACTCGTCACGTCGCGACGTGACTCCGGATTTTAAAATGTGTCAAATTATAAATTTTGTACAGGAATCAATGAACTACAACCTGATTAGATTTCTGGAGTTGTTTTCATTTACAGTGACGGGTGGACTTTTCCTCCTGCCTGTATTCTAAACACCTTTAAATAAATAGGTGCAAAAAAAGCATATGGTTGTCTGTATTGCTTGCGTTTCGAAGCGTCTCTTTTGCACCACTTCGTTTTGATAGCTACCTGAAAACGTCACAGCAATATGAGCCTACGTTACTATAGAATTCAAAGAAAATGTTAGTAGACAATGTCACTTCTGTGGCCTAATAACACCAAACCGAATACAAACGGATTATCATACACTCTCAGAAAAGTTGGTTAAAAATTATTAGGTTGGTTAAATATGCACTGACCAACTGTTGGTTAGAAAAAAATCCCCATGTGTTTTACATACAATTTTTTTTAAATCAACAGTTGGTCGGTGCATATTTTTAACCAACCTGATAATTTTTCTGAGAATGTATAATGCATATTTACAGAAACGAGAAAACACACTTCATTCTATTCAGACAAATAACTTTCTTTAACTGCTATATATTCCGATGAAATGATCTTCTACAAATATAAAGGGAATACATCTCTTTCATATATTTTATACAAAAATGTACATTTTAGATACAAATAATGTGATAATGTAATAGGACTGGGGGGGGGGTGTTTCACAAAGAATTAAGTTTGACTTAAAGTTATGCGTAAGCGCCAATGCGTACCTGGTATTAAACGCGTAATCTCATTAAAATGGTTGTTAAATGGTTGGTTAATTTGATAGACTTAATTGATAGACTTCCAAATAATACGCGTCCCCTGAGCATGATTTGACCTATGGATTTGACCAATGCGGAGACGCGTAATATACAGCACGCAACTATGAATTTAAGTGCGACTTTAAGTCAAACTTAACTCTTTGTGAAACACCCTTCCAGATTTACATTACCATGATTACTGTACAAGAAATAGAATAATCTATTATTCACACACTTTTACAGACTTTATTACTAAACTCACAAATTTGACTTCTCTCCAATCATCATGATCTGGCTACCAAAATCGAAATTAATGTTAGGTATTTCCTGCAAATAGATTAAAGTAAAATAAATCTAATATGAAAGTAGATACAGTAATCAGTCATGATTACATAAGCATCAAATTATGTTTCTCGTTAAGGAGAGGTAGTGCACTTTCTTGACGGTGAAAAGAAAACAAAAAACAAAACAAAAAAAATCCACCCCCCCCCCCCCCCCCGAGAATTTGGAAATTATCAGTATTCGGACAGTGAGATGGGTCATTTAGTTCGCAAAATTACTTCGTCACTTGATTTTTTTATAATGAAGTGCATTTCTGGCTTCAATCTTAAAACAAACTAGCTGAAAATGCCTAGACGAAAGGATCAGCTGGGTGCAACTATTATTCTAGTCATGTTTGATTATTTTCTGGTCGTATTTTGACTAGAACAGTCGTTTCTGACTAGAATATAGTAAGATATAGTTGCACCCAGTTGACCCTTTATCTAGTCATTTTAACTAGTTTGTTTTTAGAGTGGCATTCGTACCTCAAACTTAGAAAATGAAGTAATGAAAACATGATTAAAATGAACTCTATAAGAGACCCAAGATCCATTATTATTGCTCTCATGAAAGTCGTACTGATTGTGCTGATGATGTTGATAATTATCTCCATAATTATGATTGCCTAGTAGTCCATCATTTGGGGCAGAAATCTGCCTCCATCCACTTCTGCTTATCACATTTCTTGTGACGATCATAGTTCTTATACTTCATGTTGTACTTGGATTCATGTTTTGAAAGACACATCGCTACCTTTCTGTCGCATTGACACAGCTGACTGGCACATAGGTCATCGGATTCCTCTGTAAGACACAAGAATAATTATAAGTTATTATTACCACAATGAAAAGTATACAGCTTAAAAGATACATTGTTGTAGTTAAGATTGGTTTCCATAGCAACCTTTCAGTTCAGGAGATCATTATGTATACAGAAGACAGAATTAAACTACTCTCTTTTTTTAGAACACAAAGCTAGGAATTCAATTTTCGTAAAGCTTTAAGACATTTAAACTCTTGACTTCTCTTGTAGACCGAATTAAAGCTGATTTCGTAAGATAGAGGACCAAGCCGACACATAGTTGATGACTGAGCACGGTTCATCCCCTTCCCCCAAAACTATATAGATAACTACATGTACTTCCTGTGCAATAAAGGCACAAGTCATGTTCGAGACCTTCCCCTATATAAGACAAAGAAGAACCTCTTCAAAAAACACATCTGGAGGTAAATCTTCAAGGGTATATGTTGTCCATGTCCAGGTTAGGTTATTGCTTTAGCCAGAGAAATGTTAGTGAATCGGTCATAAAACAAAATAATCTGACATGATGCTGGACACATTTATTCTGAATATTTTCATTGCATAACTGTGACAAATCAGTAGTAGGCTTGTGGATTGTGGATTGTGGATTGTGTTTAAGGAGGACCCCATACTTTATTTGATCGTGGGTTTCATCTTGCATGGATTTCGTGAATATATAGAGATGAATGTCACCCCTGTACATGTTAGAGGCCTTTGTGCTACCGGTAATTTGATGTTAGAGGGCGTCATACTTACTACATCTGATTTGTGGTTTTCCATCTTGCATGTATTTTGAGAATGTATAGAGATGACTAAATGTTCCTCCTGGTGTACACGTTCCTTCATCAGCTAAGCCTTGATAACATGCATCGTGCATCTGACAACAACTGGAAGAGAAAAATAATATCAAATTAACTTTTCACCCTCCAAAACCCCGAAAAACAAAAGTATAACGAACCAACAAGCATAATTATAAAGAATAAACAAACAAAATTAATCAATAAATCGATCAGGGACAGGATCTTAAAGAGTGCTTCAATCGGTAAAGCCTTAGCATATTTTGGAGTGCCCTCAGACTGATTTTTGAAAGTCTTTACTTTGTGTTCAAACATTAAAGCTTATAATCTATAATGCATGTGTTGCCTGACACCTAAATGAACAAGACATTGTCGAGGGTTTTTATGTGACGTAAACTTCCCAAATTGTTAATGTTAATGGAACTGGGCAATGTTAAAAGTAGGAGAAAATGGTACTGTTATAACTAAATACACTGTAGGTAAAAGGAACAGCAGAAGGAGAAGAATAAGGAGAAAAGGAATATGAAGAAGAAGGAGGAGGAGGAGAAGCAGAAGAAGAAGAGGGAGGAGGAAAAGGAAGGGGCAGGGGGAGGAGGAGGAGGAGAAGAAGAAGAATGAGGAGAAAAGGAGAAAAAAGTAAAGAAGGACAATAAGAAGAGAAATTAGAAAAGAAGAAGAAAAAGAGAAATTTAAAAAGCGGTGGAGGAGGGGAAAGAAGAAGAAGAAGAAGAAAAAAAGAGAAGGGCAGAAAATGAAGAGGAGGAAGACAAAAGAGAGAACAAGCAGGAAAATGTGGATTGGGAGGAAAAAGAGGAGGAGGAGGAGGAGGAGGAAGAGATGAAATACTTACCAGTCTATTTCGTCGGTGGGAATTCCTGAACCGCCAATGCCGCAGTAACATCCATATCCACTGAATCTCCCGTAAGCTCCAAAGATCGATTTCAGCTTCGGATCAAGCCATTCTAGCATACTTCCCAGGCTTATGACATTGCCTTCCGCTATAATCATGAAAAAAAATAATAACATTTGAAATCTGCATCAGAATCATATTATCAGTGCTGAATACTATATATATATTTTTTTATTTTTAAGAAACCCACATGCACACGTTGGTATCAATGTGCCTAGAACACGATAAATGAGCAATGACTTGTAGCAATAATAATTGATGTACGATAAAAGAGCAATGCAGTTGCTCAAGTTCCTTGCCGGGGATCGAACCGCCGATTCTCGTGTTTCTACATGCAGTCAAGCTCCTTAAAGCACTCGACTACCGCACCTTTTATGCTGGAACCTTATGCTGGATACTTTAATGACGATCTTTATTGCTTTAGTGCAAGGGCGTCAACCGGTTCTGAGAAGTGGGGGGGGGGGGGGGGGCGAGGGAACGAAGTGACCGAGCCCGAGCTCGCAAAACGAGCGAGGGGGTGTGGGAGGGGTGTCCCCCGCCCACGGTAGGGAGCTTTTTGCATTTCTTGCTTGAAATAATGCAATTTGGTGCATATTTACAGGGTCTTTTGTATATTTCAAACGCTTCTTTTACTTCTGATCCCAAAAAAGTGTGTGTGGTGGGGGGGGGGGGGGGGACAAATGATATGATGTCTCCCCCCCTCTTTTTAAAGTGGGGGGGGGGACATGTTCCATCCCCCCGTCCCCCGCCTGTTGACGCCCATGCTTTAGTGTTAAAAATCGAGTGCTGCATGGAACACTTGCATGCATGCATGGGTTCGAGCCCAGGCACAGAACGTGCAAGAAAAGAAAATAATCTAAATTGCCTCCCTCTATCCAGGTGTATACATGTATTTCAGAGGGTTTTGCTTAAAATTCCTACAATTAGCTACCCATCCCCATAAAACAAGAAAAACGAACAAACCAACCAAGGGACAAAATAAGCCATTTTGACTGACATCTTACTGTCATCCTGTCAAAAATCATGGTGATGAAAATAATAACCATACGATGAGAATAATCAGATAATAAACTTACCAACATACAGGAGACAGAATGAGAAGACAACAAACGCCGTTCCAGATCCTTTCATATTGGTTGCTGGAAATAAAGAGTGAAAATTTCTTACTTGTAATGTATATCTCGGATAATTATATACATATATTATTTTGTTATTATAATATTCAACCGGGCATGTTGGCTCAATATTGATAGAGTGTCCGCCTCATGAATGGGAGGTCATACCAAAGACTTTTTAAAAAATGGGACTTTCTGCCTTCTAGCCAGGCGCATAAGAATGGAGAAGGGTAATAATAACACAATGATATGCAGGGCCCGCTGGAAGAGCCGCTGATAAAAGCTAAAGTGGCTACCCTGAGTAAATAAGACGTTATTATTATTATTACAATCAGATGATAAGCAATAGAGAAGAGTGAAAAAATAATAATCGTCATGTCCCCCCTTTTTTGAAGTCACCTCAAATTAGAAGAGTGAAAACAGTGGAAATGTATTCCTTTTTGTTTTATTTTTTTGAGGTGATTGGAAATTTGTGATATATATATTATTTCCTTTATTGATGTTGTTGTTGTTGTTCTTCTTCTTCTTCTTGTTCTCCTTCCGCTTTTGCCGGAGATCAGCAACGGAATGCTGCATGTTACCCGATCTACTTGAACAATGCAGACATCAAATTTCTGAAGTCGAGTTTCCGGGTATATTTTGTGCATGTTATAACTTCTCTTTCTCTATCTTACCAATATTTAGTTTCTAAATCGCACTTTGGGCCAGCCATTAACCAGCTTAATGCATTAGAAAACTGGTATAGCCCCTACTGTTTTATTCAGGTATATCATGCATGTATTCGTATAATCTTTTGGTAGAAACGGAATCAGCTTCATTTGTTCTAGTTAGAAAACTGATAGCCCATGCTGTTTTATTCATGTAGTGAGTAATGACTCAGTTTGATTTGCTGCAATAATTCATAGTTTTCCTGGGTTGACATATAAATCAAATACATGACAGGATTATACTCCTTTATACTCCACAGGGCCGACATTCCAGTGAAGATGAAAGTGAATAAAACAGTAGTGACTATATCAGGTTTCTAATGCAGTATGCTGGTAATGGTCGCAGTAAAACGGTATTACATTATGTGTCTTACCTCAAACAATCTTGCTACATAAGACTAACATCACAAGTTGCAGCAGTAAAAAATGCAGATTTTTACCCTTTTCCTCCTGTTTTCGTGGCGTTACTAGGTAGGCGCCATCTTAGCTCCAACGACGCCAAACCATAGCACGTACTGGTAGCGACCGCATACACACACACAGTCCTCGGCTTTTATCGTAAAGCGTAGTGTGCTGGTGCAAATGGAGGAGTTATTGTTTGTACATGACTGTACTCGGATACACTGAACAATAACAAAATACTAGTAAGGAGTAGAGGAAAGTCGCTCGGAGTATATAGTACTCTTTTGTGTGAAATCAAAAGAAAAGACTTACGGGTCAGGGAGGTGGGGCGGGGTGGGGGGGGGGGGTAGGGGTGGATTGTCTGTTTTTATGACACAATAAAAGGATACGAACAAGAATACAAAATACTTTTCATTAATCAAAGAAATAATTCAAAGAACGCTGGAGACCACCATCATGGGCGGTTAGGCTTGAAATGGATGGCGGCCTCATAAAATAAATTGTGCCCTTGAAATTTCGACAGTTAATTGTAAACTCATCATAAATCTGTTTAACACTAGAATCACTAGTAAATGTTGTCACCGCAGATGATAATTTAAAAAAAAAATCATAATCATTTGTAAAGATATTGTACCAAAATCTTCTAAATGAGTTGTTGTCTATAGTGTTTTCATTCCATTCTTTTTTTTCCTTTCTTTTTTTTTGCAATGACGCAATTCAAACTGTACACTCTGATAACCATTTTCCATAAGATGTACCAACTCTCTCTCTCTCTCTCTCTCTCTCTCTCTCTCTCTCTCTCTCTCTCTCTCTCTCTCTCTCTCTCTCGAATTGGGTTTTGACAGACGTTTATCAATCAAATATGATTATTTACGTCTGGGACCGACCGACCGTGTCCAACTTATCTTTTAATTCATTAACTGTAAAAAAAGAAAGGTGTTCGTATACTAGTTACTAAATCATTATACAAATAAAACATTTTGACCGTGCATGTCCAGTTCCTAAATAACAACATCCTTCCTTTGTATCTAATATTATCCTTTATGAACATAATTCATAATCTTACTCATATTCTTTTCACTTTTTCTTCCTAACTTTAAAGAAGTTATTGATTTTTAACGGCATTCTGCATGCTTCTCATCTCTACAAAATATTTCAAATTCGTTTCTCCTTTTTCATAATACTGGACTCGAGATCTGACTTTTCAAAAGAAAAGACTTACGGGTCGTGGGAAGTGGTGGTGTTGGTGTATGTGTGTGTGTGTGTGTGGGGGGGGGGGTAAGGGTGGATTGTCAATTCACGACACAAGAGGTTTACATAAACAAAGTTCCATGAGCAAGTGTGTTTCTTAACCCATTTGTGACAGGAATTATTTAAAGCCTAATTTAATCAGCTTTTATTCTTCAAATTGGCAACACCAACATTTCTATTTTATTGCTACATTTTTCTTATAAAATGTCATGTATCTGAAATGAATATAAATTGACAGAAATTATGTTGAGAAGTCAAAAAGTTGCCAATTTGCAGGGGAAAATGGTGATTTAAACTTTCTATCACATTGCCAATTTAAGGATTTTAATGCTTATTTTCCTTTAAAAAAATTTCAGCATTAAACAACGAATATTGACGCAACCAAAATGGGCACAGTTTGTGTAGAATTTTTTGCTCTTTCTGCTCATGTATTTGTTGTGATTTTTAGGGCTTTGCATCAAAAGATATTAGGCCAAACCACAAAATGTGGACCTCTGTCATGAATGGGTTAAAATGAGAAGCCCAGATTTTCCCCATCAGTTATTGGGGAAATGATTATATCTTGACCAATTCGTGTAATTCAAGTTAAATATCCTTATTCTCCTTATACAGTTATAATGATGCCAATATGTCATGATTTCACCACTGATGAATCTGAATATTATTATCAAGTTAGTGAGTAATGTCAAAAATATACACAGAAAAAAATGAAATATGCAATTACCTTATACAAAAAAAGAAGAAAAATGTTAAAATGTTATTTCATTAATTTGATTACCAATGGGCATCAGATTTTTTTTACAGTGTAGTCAACAGCTTACAGCTTATAACATAAGAGTTGGAATAAGGAATTTATAGTAACTCTCTTTCTTATTTTTAAGTATTTTTTAGGGAGATTTGAGGGAGAGGTTGTCACTAGAAAAGCGTAAGTTAAAAAAGAAAAAAAAAAAAAAAAAAACAGAGCAGGGGGCACCCGGATTTGAACCGGGGACCTCTCGATCTGCAGTCGAATGCTCTACCACTGAGCTATACCCCCTTCGCTGAAAGGGCGGGAAGATATTGCAAAGTTATACTTTATGGCATAGCACGTTCCCAGCGGTATGTAGGCATATGTTTTATTACATTGAGTATTTTCTATCGTGAAACTAATAAAAGATTTAATGAAATTATTTTATATATTAAAAAAATTAAATCTTATATTGTTCTGATTCATCATATATTTCAATAATTGCTTTCTTATTCTATAATTTTGAAAAGGCGGCTGGCAATATTATCGATATCATCATCAATCATTTCATCGATATCATCAGAAATATCGCAATATCGCCAGTAGAACTTGGCCAAAATGGTGGATGTGAGAGATATTTTAGAGTGGGATATTGATTCTGATAGACTGCCTACAACTTCTCACGGAGAACCTGGTCAGAATGTGAGGAAAACAGGAATTATAGGAGAGCAGAAAAAGCAGGTAGGCTTGAAAGAACAAAGTCCTCGGCACCCCACGCTCACGGCGCGGCCACGGTTTGCTGCTAGCAGGCTGCGCCGCAGCTGAGCCCAGGCTCATTGTCATACTCATCGACAGAGAGAAGCCCCGGCCAGCTGCCAGCCGCCCGTGCCGGCTACTCGCAGGAGCAGATCGCGCTAGCACGCATGGGGCCGTGCTTGTCATGTTGACCTGTAATATTGTATCTGGCTGTCACACCATCGCATGCCATGGGCCAGGCACTAACAACAGTAATCACCTTGTACCTTGTAGAAATAATCCCTATAGCAGCTTGCCATAAAGCTACATTGTAAACTGGGGCAAACCTAGGCTAGACCGAAGTGTTCTGTCTCTAACCATGCTAACAGTCGTCGTTAGCCTCGTATTTTGGTAGGGTCGGCACTTCTCCTTTTTAGAGACAGAAGCGACCCAGTGCGCGTGCGTTGTGCATGCAATCTCATTGTCATGGGCACGACAATGAAAAACTACCTCAAATTAGCTTTTTTCCACCTTTATTCATGAATGTAAAAATATAGATCTAATTACATAGACTTAGTACAGAGTAGAAATATACAATGTAGCTTGCCGATTTTATGTTTGATTCCTTTTAACTCTCCATTTTCAGGTAAATCCAGGGTCCTAACGTTAGGTCCTCTCGGTTGAGAGAACTTGCAGCAGCCAACCTATCTCTGTACATGTTCGCCTCCGCGCTTTTCGCAGGGAGATCAGCGAATTGGCTACTCCTCGCATTTCAACCGGCCGTATTCAAACGTTCGACCACGTACGTACCTTTGGGCATATACGTACGAACGATGTTTTTGTTGTTGTTGTTTTGTATTGGTCACTCGTTAATACGGTTGAAATGCGAGTCGCAAATATGCTGATCTCCCTGCGAAAAGCGCGGAGGCGAACATGTACAGAGATATAGGTTGGCTGCTGCAAGATTTTCAATCGAGAGGACCTAACGTTAGGACCCTGGATTTACCTGAAAATGGAGAGTTAAAAGGAATCAAACATAAAATCGGTAAGCTACATTGTATATTTCTACTATGTACTATGTAATTATATTTTTACATTCATGAATAAAGGTGGAACAAAGCTAATTTGAGGTAGTTGTTCATTGTCGTGCCCATGACAATGAGATTGCATGCACAACGCACTGGGTCGCTTCTGTCTCTAAAAAGGAGGAGTGCCGACCCTACCAAAATACGAGGCTAACGACGAGTTAGAGACAGAACACTTCGGTCTAGGGCAAACCATGCAAACCCGGAGAATAGGGGGACCGGAACGCGCGCACATATTCATTTGTGTGCAAACAAATGCAGGCGGTGGCAGCGGCAGAGTCGGCGGCGAGGGGGACGATCTACACAAGATTCATGGATGAAACATTTGTGAGTTTGAGAACATTTCTGGCAAAAATCAAAATGATGTTCACCACATAATCACACATTTGAAAGCCGATAGGACAATGTAATATATTAGAACATAATTACTTGATTAAAACATATTTTAAAGTCATTTTGAACTTGATCATGGACTTGTCACATACCCTGACTTTCGGCTGATGCTGCCGATCCCTGCACAGTACAAATGGCATGCGCGCGCGTTCCGGTCCTCTATTCTCCGGGTTTGCCTAAACTGGGATGTCTGTGCAACGTGTTGGCAGAGTGACAGTGCATGTTTACATTTTACAATGGTGAATGATGACTATTAGGCAAACCCGGAGAATAGGGGACCGGAACGCACGCGCATGCCATTCGTACTGTGCAGAGATCGGCAGAGACAGCCGAAAGTCAGGGTATGTGACAAGTCCATAATCAAGTTCAAAATGACTTTAAAATATGTTTTAATCAGGTAATTATGTTCTAATATGTTACATTGTCCTCTCGGCTGTCAAATGTGTGATTATGTGGTGAAAATCATTTTGATTTTTGCCAGAAATGTTCTCAAACTCACAAATGTTTCATCCATGAATCTTGTGCAGATCGTCCCCCTCGCCGCCGACTCTGCCGCTGCCACCGCCTGCATTTGTTTGCACACAAATGAATATGTGTGCGCGTCCCGGTCCCCTATTCTCCGGGTTTGCCGACTATTATTAAAATAAAACGGTGACGTGCAAGTAAAAACCGAGACATGGAGTCTAACTCAGTCTACATCACTGCCAGAGACTCCAACTCTCATGTTTTCGGCTGGAAATCTCCCGCTTTGAGAAGTTTGAGTCCATTTTCACAAAATCTCCCGCTCTCATGGGTGTCGATTTGTGTTCACGGTTGGGGGGATGACTGATGCCGAATATCCTTGACCCAGGCTTCTCACCAGGATTTTCTTTACATGTGGTGGAAAAACAATGTTCGGCATCCAGGAAAAATTTGCGCATGGTACAGACATGACAGAAAACTGGAACGCATGGCTTTGTTTTGGTTGGGTACTTTTTGTGCATACAAAAAGTGCCATTATCGCTATTCATCAATGTTCATGATACGAAAAAAAGAAGAAAAACCAAACCCCCCGTATTTGCCAATGCAGTGACTTCATGCACAAAGTTGAATGCAAGTCCCCGCTGGCCTTCATTCGACGGCAACGGGAACACCGACGGGCACCGCAACTTCCGCGATGGACAACCGTGTATGGTGTGGCGCATTTCAGCGGCCCTCATACGCGTTGACATTGAACACGCGGTGCGCCCCGGGGATATCAAATTAGGGGCATGAAACATAGCGATATATTTTCATATTTTCTAGAAAATTGTGATGTATTTGAATAAACATAGTGATAAAAATAGTAATATATTTGACATGAATTTATGTAGATATGATTTTGTGAGAAGTAAGTTTAGCAGAATGAATATTGCATAAAAGCTTAAGCGGTAGAAGCATGGGTGGTTTACTTACATGTATTCATAATAGGAGAAAAGGGTCGCTAATCATAAACAAATAGAAGGGCCGCTATTCATAATAGCGTCTGTCATATCCTATTATGAATAGCGACCCTCTTCTTCGATTATGAGTAGCGAGCCTCTTCTTTTGTTATGAATAGTGACCCTCTTCTTCCATTATGAATAGCGACCCTCTTCTTAGATTATGAATAGCAACCCTTTTCCTCAATTTAGAATAGTGATTTTTAAATCAAATGCCAAATCTTTAATGAATGTTATAGTGATTTCTTTGCAGCGGTGTTGGTAGGTGTTGCTTGTATGCCTAGATGTCCATTCCTCCAAACAAAGTATAGTAATGTCGCTAGGAGTGGTTGCTCCTAGTAAAAACGGTGGCAATCAACCTCCAAATATGGGTTTTTATGAGATTTTTAGCCTGTGGGTTCAACTCTCTTCTTAATCACATTTTCTAAATCTAAGCTACCTTTATGGAATTTCTGAAAAATGTACCTTCAGAGAGTGAAATTCACAAAACTTTGATGTAAAGCATCGAACAGGCCTTTTCACAGACATTATGAAATAATCGTCTTTCTTTGTTTTTATACATGTACATGTACAGTATATATTCTTTCCCTTTCTCAGAAACTGAAGAAAAGCAATGAACCAGTTTTCAAGCGTCCGGAGGGTATGCACAGAGAAGTCTATGCACTACTCTATTCAGATAACAAGTGAGTAGAAAAAAAATGACCCTGCATGTGTGTGTGAGTGTGGAACTGTGGATCAGTAGGGTAAAAATAAACTGTGTACAATAGTCTGGGGGAATTTGACTTAATTTTACATAACTGCATTTCTGTCATTTCTACATGTATAACTCGGAGTATAGATTCACAACAAGTGTGAATAGTTTTTGTCTTGAATAAATTAAGAACCATTTGATCAGTTTGCTTTTGTTACGTTATTCAGTTTCAGATTGAAATTATGATTTATCATGATTATACGTGGAACCTCAACATGTGCCAGCATTTGTTATTTTGTTTAGGTGTAGTTTTCATGTGTATTCAGAGACCCCCCCCCCCCATACATGTAAAAGTACAATCAAGTAATGTTGGTTTCATCGAGATGTATTCCAAACCTGCATGTAACATATATACTATGATATTACTATATCATTATGTTGCATTTATCATGTGTTTTCAGAAAAACCCAGCAAAACACTGTTTTTTCCATTGATGTTTACTCTGTAATCTTTCGAAGAACCTTGATGTACACTGTCATTGTTTCATTGATTGAGTAGGAGTTTGCATATGCATCATGTAAGGGAGAGGGATTCCCCTGAAAATGACTTTTGCTGTCTTCCTTACAAGAGTTCTCATAAGAACTGTTAAGGAAAGAGGTATTCCTGAAAAGAGCTATTGGTATCCTTCTTGCAAGACTTCTGATAAGAACTGTTTAGAAAGAAGGGCTTGATGTTTCAGATGGAGTCCTCTGACATCACAGATCATTGAGTTGATATCATGTGTATTCAGAAAATAGAACATTTACCTTGTCATACTCTTTTGTTGATCCTGTCTGTACAGAGACCCACCACCCCTGATACCATCAGATAGTAACCATGGTTATAAGTCGATGAAGGTAAAGCTAGGAAGATGGCAGGTCAGACCATGGAAGTTCATGCCCTTCACCAACCCAGCCAGGAAAGATGGAGCAGTCTTTCATCACTGGAGGAGGGTTGCTGATGAAGGGAAAGATTATCCATTTGCAAGATTTGACAAGGTTTGTTCTTGCAATTTGATTTATTTTTTATTATTTTTAAAAGATTAAATTTTATTCACAAAATGCACTGTTAGTCAAAAATTTTGAATACCAAAATGTTTAATGTAGTCTAAAATAAATCACTGTGAGCAACCATATTTCATTTCAAGCTATGTCAGTTTAATTCATTCTTATCAGTTGCATATTTGGATACATTGTTTTTTATTTCCCATTAATATTGTTAATGTCTGGTACAAATAATCAAATTTTTGCAACCAAACCATACACACTGCTTATCACATTTTCTGTGCTGATAGTCATTTCTCTCTTTGATTTTCGCTGGCATTTCATTCAGTGGATACATTTTCTTCTCCAGCTTCCTCCAAGCTATTTGGAATGTCTGAATTTAGTAGAATCATTGTGGACTCTCACCCGAGTCTTGAATGTGTATTTGCCCATTTGCGTAAACTTTTTTTTTTTTTTGGTGATGGTTTTTGTTTTCCAATACCAGTCTGTTCAGATGCCAATGTACACAGACCAGGAATATCAGCTGCATTTACACAGTGAGAAATGGACACGTCTAGCCACGGATCACATGTTTGACCTTTGCTCCCAGTTTGACCTTCGCTGGGTCATCGTGCATGACAGATTTGATCATATAACTTATGGGGTAAGTTGTTTTTTTCATGTATTACATTGTATCTATGTAAGCAGTGCTCATTGCATTCACCACTGAGCAATTCACAGCTTGAATTGCGCTATGCCTTTGAATGTGATGGTTGTTAATTCATTTGGGTTTTTTTTCAACAGAGCTGCCAACTAGTAGAATTTTATGCTATTTGATAGGATATATGCAGGGAATATAGGCAACAAATGGGATGATTCCATTAACCCATTCATGACAGAGGTCCACATTTTGTGGTTTTGCCTAATATCTTTTGATGCAAAGCCCTAGAAATCATACCAAATACATGAGCAGAAAGAGCAAAAAAATCTACACAAACTGTGCCCATTTTGGTTGCGTCAGTATTTGTTGTTTGATGCTGAAAATTTTTTAAAGGAAAATAAGCATTAAAATCCTTAAATTGGCAATGTGATAGAAAGTTTAAAATCACCGTTTTCCCCTGCAAATTGGCAACTTTTTGACTTCTCATCATAATTTCTGTCAATTTATATTCATTTCAGATACATGACATTTTATAAGAAAAATGTAGCAATAAAATAAAAATGTTGGTGTTGCCAGTTTGAAGAATAAAAGCTGATCAAATTAGGCTTTAAATAATTCCTGTCACGAATGGGGGATTTAGGAGACTAACAGCCCTCAATGAGATCCCCTCCACCCGGATTTCAACCAAACTAGGATGGAGTACATAAGCATACAAGGATGAACTGATTAGATTTTGGGTACAAGAGGCCAAATGTCAAAAGGTCTAAAAAAGTTTTTTTAATTATTCTGAAACATTGTGTTTCCATGATAACTTGGGATGTATGGGCAGGAATTTTAGTGAAAGTTGAGTGAAATATATTTTTGATGGAAAGGGTGATGATAATCAGCAAGTAGCTTTTGTTGAGATGTCCATAAATCAAAAATTGTATGGAAGGCAGAGGCATAATTGTCAATCCTGCGCAGTGGAATTGCTCTTGGTTTTGTTGTTTTTTTTGCCACCGCATATACCATTCATTTACAAAAAAACAAAAACAAACAAAAAAAAAACCGCAGGGGTTTGCCATAGGAGTTTACCGCAGAGATTTGCCGCGTTGCATGTGAATAAGCCTTTACATGTAGGTAGGCTACATTATACTGTTATTTTATGTTTATTTATTATGTTCTGAATTCAGAAAAGCCCGTCAAGAATTAGCAAGAATTAAATAACTTAGATGTATTACTCCCAAGCAGGGAAAAAATTAATTTTTTTTTTTCTGGGGCTACTTTTTGAGCCCACGCGGACGAATTTTCTACATTGTATTACAGTTTACATTGGACCCTATGAGAATTTCAGGGGCTCTTTTTGAGTTTTCCAGGGCTCTTTTTGGCATTTCGGGGGCGAATTCGCCCCGAGCCCGCGTGTATTTTTTCCCTGCTCCCAATTACTCCATGCAAAAAAGATGATTTTATTTAACCCATTCATGACAGAGGTCCACATTTTCGTGGTTTGGCCTGATATCTTTGATGCAAAGCCCTAAAAATCATACCAAATACATGAGCAGAAAGAGGAAAAAAATTCTATACAAACTGTGCCCATTTTGGTTGCTTCAATATTTGTTGTTTGATGCTGAAAATTTTTAAAAGGAAAATAGGCATTAAAATCCTTAAATTAGCAATGTGATAGAAAGTTTAAAATCACTGTTTTCCCCTGCAAATTGGCAACTTTTTTACTTCTCATCATAATTTCTGTCAATTTATATTCATTTCAGATACATGATGTTTTATAAGAAAAATGTAGCAATAAAATAGAAATATTGATGTTGCCAATTTGAAGAATAAAAGCTGATCAAATTAGGCTTTAAATAATTCCTGTCACGAATGGGTTAATTGCATATTGTCTTTATTCTTTTTCAATATTTACAGAAGAGGTCTATGGAGGATATGAAAGAAAGGTACTACAGCATCATCAACAAACTAGCTAAGGTACGGAGTGACCCTACGCTGAGTAACAGAGCTCCACAGGCATTTGATGCAGAGCACGAAAGAAGAAGAAAAGAACAGTTGATCAGGCTTTATAACAGAACAAATGAACAGGTGAGACATCGCTCCTTAAAGGCTTGTTCAGACTCGTTGTGGTAAACCACATTTTAAAAAAAATGTCAGGTTGGGTTTTTGTTTGGTATGCCAAGTGAATGATGAGTGGGGATGGGCAGGGATGGCACCAGGGTATTTTGATAGGGGGAAAGAATTTTTCTGATTTTTAACCTTGGCCCACTGATGAGTTTTCTTACATTTTAAATAAACAACTAGGGCTATCAATAGGTGCATGACCCTTCCCTCTCTTCCCCATACTCTTCTTTCTTCTTCTTCTCCTTTTTTTAAAATCACTTGAAAAGTCATAGTGGGAGGGGGGGGGGCAATGTAACTATGGTTGAAGTTTGTGTAGAATCTGATAAATCAGGGCAATCAGAATCTAATAAATCGCACACTATGCACATACACTTGTCTACTCAAATTGGTAATGTGAGGTATTGTGGCTTTCTCACATCTTTAACACAAGATCTTGGATTGAATGAATTCTGAATAAAATCCATTTATGACAAGTTTAATTTATAACATCTGTCTCTATAAAGGAAAGCTTCTTCGTAAATAGATATTGAGAGCCTGAATGGTACCAGTAAACTAGAGATAATTTGTGACCTTCTACCACAGAAACGACCAATAAGTCGGAAATGTGACATTTTTACATTTTGACATACATGTAGTGTGAATTTAAGCGTTGACTGTACAAGCTTTTGAATGATGTATAGCTTGCCTTTTCAAGACGATGCAAACCCTCTGAAATTACAATGAGAATGAGAGCTTGTCAGACAGGCTTATCACCAGAATAATAGAGAAACCAGGGTGTAAAGAGGAGTGACCATTCAGGAGTGCCATACTGGTGTCCTATTGTTTGTTTCACTTTAAGGTTTGATGAAAATTCTGTAGTATTGACTGTAAAGGGATTATGAGATTAGGCTCAAACTTGGAATAGTTTCAAATGAGATATACTTCACTCCTTGTTTAGATTTTCAAAGCCACAGAGTGAATAACTTAGAGGGTAATGAATGCATGTTAATGTGAAGGTTTTACCCACCATGCTGGCATACTTTTATTTTGAAATTTCTCTGAAACAATCATTTTAAATCAAAGAAAAAATACATTTCTACATTGCAGATGGCTCCCAAATTTGGATGATTAGATGGCAGATGAATAATTGAACTATCAGAAAATACAAAAAACCTGAAATCAACTTTTCAACCCCAAGCTCTTTTTATCATCTGTTCACTCTAAAACTCTCATTGCGACTCATTGGTCGTTTTTATGTGGAGGGTCACATTTGGAAGGAATGATTGTTATTAGCGCTGAATAAAATTGTGTTTATGAATGAATAGCCATTTTAACCCATTCTTGACAGGAATTATTTAAAGCCTAATTTGACCAGCTTTTATTCTTCAAATTGGCAACACCAACATTTTTCTTTTATTGCTACATTTTCTTATAAAACATTATGTATCTGAAATAAATATAAATTGACAGAATGTATGATGAGAAGTCATAAAGTTGCCAATTTGCAGGGAAAAACAGTAATTTTAACATTTTCATCGCATTGCCAATTTAAAGATTTTAATGCTTATTTTCCTTTAAAAAATTTTCAGCATCAAACAACAAATATTGATGCAACAAAATCGGGCACAGTAGGTGTAGAATTTTTTGCTCTTTCTGCTCATGTATTTAGTATGATTTTTAGGGCTTTGCATCAAAAGATGTTAAACCAAACCACATAATGTGGACCCTCTGTCACGAATGGGTTAATGACATGGTTCACTCTTTCAGGTGGAAGAGGAGGAGATGCTCATCACTGAAATGAAAAAGATTGAACTGAGGAAAAAAGAAAGGGAAAAGAAAGCTCAGGATCTTCAGAAACTGATCACAGCTGCAGACAACAATGCTGACTTGAGGAGGACAGAGAGAAAAATCAACAAGAAAAAGATTGCTCTTCCTCTTAGTAAGAAGAGAGAACAGGAGGGTTCAACAAAGGTTAGTATACAAACAGCGAATATTCATTTCATTTATTCATTTATTTATTAATTTCCACATTAAAAATCAGAGAATTATACAAACAATACAAAGCAAATCACAGATTCAGACACATAAAACAATAAAACACAAGAATCTACATCGATATATACAAGAAAAGGGGAGAAAAAGAGAGCATAATGTGGACGGGGCTAGAAAAAGCAAAGCTTGTCTAGTCTAGCCCTGTTAATTATTTAAAGGGGAAGTCCACCCTGAGAACATGTGTGGCTGAGTAAAAGGCAGAGGGGAAAGAAGGACAGGGCAGCGGGGGGAAAAAAAGAAGAAGAAGAAGAAGAAGAAAAAGAAGAAAAAAAAAAGAAAAAGAAGAAAAAAAAAAAAAAAAGAAAAAAAAAAGAAAAAGAAGAAAAGAAAAAGAAGAAGGAAAAAGAAAAAATCCCATCGAAAAACAGGAAAGTCGACATGAGTGCCATGGTACAAGATTTTGTATAAGGTGAAAGAGCGGCCTTCTATTCATTTATTTATTTATTTATTTATAATCTTCAATGAGGCAAAAGTTACATCGCTCTTGAACCGAATGCAAAATCCCTTACCATTGCACGAATTAGAATATTCATTATTTGCATTAAGTACAGCACCCTGGAAGTTTGATGAGAATCAAGGAAATTAGTAAATATTGGTTTACAAATCAAGGTTTAAAAAATAGGGAAAGAACTTAGTTCCAACTGCAAAATGCCTGGTTGTGTGTGTAACTTGTATCTTGCAATAGTGTAGGTGCGACTTGCTTTGCCTCATCATTTGAATATGCGAATACTACGCAAGCTAATTGTGACATCACAAAAGAAACAAACCAAGCAATCTTACTGTGACGTCATGCTAGCCGTGCAAGGTACGTGTGCAATGGTACTTATGCGGCGCGTTCAGCTCCCATAGACTTGTATACAATAAGCTTAGTAAGCATTGTACAGTACTGCTTATTCCATGTTCAATATATTTTTAATCACTATCATTAATGATTTGAAGCTACTTGTATTTGACGTTAAGAAATCGTAACAAAAGAAAAGAGATTTTCCATTCATTCATTATGACATCACATCATAACTTAACATTTTTTATAATCATGTTGCGAGCTAACACTTTTAAGACTGTTCTTTTGACATCTTGTTGCTCCCTCCAGAATGGTATTGCATATTTCTTCCAATTCTGTCCTGTTTTGATATTTCCCATAATTTTTTTTTTTTTTAATGTTTGCATGTTTTTTTAAATCCTTGTCGAAATAAATAAATTGAAGGAAAAAACAGAAGGCAAGTTTATTTTGTAAACGATAAGAGATGACATGCTCCAGTGAATACAATGGAGCATATAGCATAGGGTTCAAATTTACTATCCTTCAGCAAGACAACATTCCACATATGCCACTCTCAACCCAGGTGAATTCAATTCATATTCATATGTTATTCATTTATAATCATTCCTCATTAGATCTTGGAGACAGGAGGAATCAAGTTCCCAGACTTCAAGCAATCAGGTGTATATCTCCGAAGTCAAAAGGTAAGCTGATCTTATATTGGCTACAGAAAAATAGCAGATCATATAGACATGATTATAACAATCTTTTTTTTTTTTCGTAATACATACTGGAGAGTGGTGATGCTATTAGAGATAATGTGATCTACTGTAAAATGTGGAAAATTTTCACGCATTTTGCGTGGCATGACACTTGTGTGAAAATGAAACTGAATGAAGTATTTTGTTATTTTGCACGTGAATACAGATATCCTAACTGTCCATGAAAATTAAAGATGCGCGATTGTGTTTAACTTGGCTTGTACAGTAGTGATTATATCATCAGCATATGAACCTATTAGGGCTCTTTCAGATATCTGGCAGAAAAACCCCACCGGTTTGTTTTGTGTTCACTTTTTATAATGAGATGCGTATTAAGGCTTCATTGCTCAAATAAAAGAGAGTTGTGCCGAAATTTGTCCAGATAAACGTCATGACATCATATTTTGCGTTAACTAGGAATAAAATTAAAATAACAACATCCAGTAAGTACACAATGTATTGCAACTTCACATAAAGTGGCATTTCACTGGTATAATGCAGACATTCTAAAACATACCCTGAAATAAATGGCTAACATGACAGTGTCTTTCACTAAAAATAAAAGAGAAAAATGGAAGGGGACATATGCCCCTGGTTCATATTATCAATTGGTTTATAGGCATGAAGTTATAAGATTAACCTGTTGACTTCTGAATTCACATATTCCTATAGGCTTGTTACAGTGGCCACCAGGTGCCAGTAGCCAATAGGATTTAACGCATACATGACAGGAATTATTTAAAGCGTAATTTGATCAGCTTTTATTCTTCAAATTGGCAACACCAACATTTTTATTTTATTGCTACATTTTTCTTATAAAACGTCATGTATCTGAAATGAATATAGATTGACAGAGATTATGATGAGAAGTCAAAAAGTTGCCAATTTGCAGGGATAACGGTGATTTTAAACTTTCTATCACATTGCCAATTTAAGGATTTTAAATGCTTATTTTCCTTTAAAAAATTTTCAGCATCAAACAACGAATATCGACGCAACTAAAATGGGCACAGTTTGTGTAGAATTTTTTTGCTCTTTCTGCTCATGTATTTGGTATGATTTTTAGGGTTCTGTATCAAAAGTTATTAGGCCAAACCACAAAATGTGGACCTCTGTCACGAATGGGTTAATTAAAAGAAGAGAAGATAACATTACATACTGTGAGAGAAATATGGAGAGTGTATACTGCCCTACTTTGGCAAAAGGAAGCAAGTGACAAAAGTGACATTTCCTGTAAAAGAGCAAAATGCATCTGTCATTTACACTGATATCAGTGTAATATCATGATGTCTTGCCTAACATATCTCCTAGCAGGATGAGTGTTCATGCATAAAATTTGGCCCAGAAGAAGAGCACACTGGGCATTATATGAAAATATTAAGACTCAAATTTGGTTGAAATGTCACTTGCTTCCTTTTTCCAAAGTAAGGCAATATGTTGTAGACATGAAATATGAACATTGTGACTGTAGGTTTAGAACAGAACATGTTATTGCATATTTGCTCACTAGATGAAGCTGCCATCATCTGTGGGTCTGAAGAAAACCAAAGCTATAGAGCATCTGTTAGATGAGCTTGGTATTCCTGTACAACCTATGCCAACTGAAGAGGTCTCACTTCTCTACAATGAAGTCAGGTTTGTATCCTAATCAATTATGATGATAATGGTATGTTTTATTAAAAATATCGCATCACAGCCCAAGGACTGAATTAAACAATACCAATGCCATTACAGAATTAGAAAAAAATACATTTGATATACAGTAAACCTCGTGTAAGCTGCATGAGTTGAATTTTGCATAAGTCGCATCACCAAAAAAAGTCCCAATTTTTTCCTGTGTAATTCCTATTGAGAAATATTTGGCTAAGTCAAAATTCCCAAATTGAATTTCAGCTAAGTCAAACAGAATATTCAAACCCAATTTGGAAAAACCAGTGTTAATTTCATCGTCTAAGTGAAATTTGAATGCACACTCGGAGTGAAGACACACCATCTATAGACCTACATCTACATGTATGTCATAGGTTTGGATATCATAGGCATCAGTAATTGGAGATCAATTTTTATGCCTCTGCCCACCGTAGGTGATTGCCGGAGGCATTATGTTTTCGGGTCGTCCGTCCGTCCGTCTGTCTGTCCGTCCCGTTTTCATTCTCGCGATAACTTAAGAACCGTTTGATGGATCAACTTCAAACTTGGCTCGAGTATGCACATGGGAGGGACAATGATCTGATTAAATTTTGGAGTCTCAGGGTCCAAGGTCAAGGTCATGGAGGTAATAATACACATAAAAATGGCTCGTTCTCGCGATAACTTAAGAACCATTGGACAGATTGGCTTCAAACTTGGCTCATGTATGCACATGGAAGGGACAATGATCTGATTAGATTTTGGGGTCACAAGGTCAAAGGTCAAAGGTCATAGAGGTCATTATGTACATAGAAATGGTTCATTTTCACCATAACTCAATCATTTGACCGATCATCCTCAAACTTAGCACATGTATGCATATGGGAGAGACAATGATCTGATTAGATTTTGAGGGTCTCAAGGTCAAAGGTCATATAGGTCATTATGTACATAGAAATGGTTCGTTCTTGTGATAACTCAGTAACCATTTGACGATTCAACAAACTTGGCTCATGTATGCATATGGAAAGGGCAATGCTCTCATAAGATTTGGGGGTCACAAGGTCAAACGTCAAGGTCAAAGATGTCATTGTATAAAATGAAAATAAATCAACATGAAGTGCCATTTATTTCTGATTTGGTAATGGCGGAGGCATAAAGTTCGACCATGCGTGGTCGAAGATTCATCTAGTTTGCTAAATTTTAATTTTTGTCATCCAACATCATTGTGAGAGTTTTTCTTTATACTTGCCATTTCTCCACCATTACTGTTTATGAATGTAGATCAGACATGGTGTTACTCTATGAGCTGAAGCTAGCACTGGCAAACTGTGAGTTTGAGCTTCAGACTCTACGCCATCGCTACGAAGCTCTAGCCCCTGGCAAGCTACCATCCAAGCCAGCCTTGACCCTGGGAGCGGCATTAGCAGCAGGAGAAGGTATAGGTGGGATCAAGACTGGATCATCGAGCACATCGGGTAGTCTACCATCATCGTCATTATCAGCATCGTTGAACATTGAAGGATCAGAAGAGAGAGGAGATGAGGAGGATAAAGACATCAAGGAAGAACCACTGTCGCCAGGAACCAGTAGAAAGGTTAGTTCTCTTTCACTGCAAAAATGCTATATGTCCCCAAGGTTTATAGCCACTTGGTCTAATACTACTTGGTTTAATTCCAAGATCCTCTAACGCCACTGTGGCTAAACAAATTTTGTCTACTATCAATTTCGTCCAATTGCCATTTAGTCCAATCATCACTTGGTCTAATACCCACTTGGGCTAATTGTCATTTTGGTTAATGATCAAATGGTCTAATCGTCACTTCATCTGCTTAGTTTTCCTAACTTCGTCTAATTACCATGTGGTCTATTACCAAGTCATCTAATCAGATAGACTAAGTGTTGTTAGCCCAAGTGGGTATTTGACAAATTAAGCATAGTCTAACTGGGAATTAGACAAAATGGTAGATGGCCTAACTGGCAATTAGACCAAATGGTTATTTGACATACTGGTTGTAGATGAAATGGGATTAGACCATGTGGGATGAGACAAAAGGACATTAGACAAAGTTGGATTAGACCAAGTGACAATTCACCGTCCCCAAGACCCCAATCCCCCAGCCCTAAGCCATTCCAATAGACATGATAGACTGGATTACATAAGGTCTTGCACTTAGAATACAACCTCTAGCATGCTTTGCATGAAAGTTGTTCCCTCAGTGGTCATTGTTTCAATGTACATAGGCAAAACAAGAATAAAAGAAAAAAATCCTAGACATGGGTTGTTTGTTATCTGCTAAATTTGTATATTCAGAAGTTCAGAAAAGTCAATTGAAGATCCCAAGTCCTATTAGCTACTTGAAAAAAACTGTGTTTTAAAAAAAACAAACCCAAATCAATTTAAAAGCAAACTTCATCCTATCTAATTTCTTAATTTCTAATTTGTATTGTTTTCTATTTTACAGATGACAGATTTAGGTGATCAGATCATAGTAGATGTTGTCTCAACAACTCCAATTACCCCAGTAAGTATCAATATTAAACAAATCCTTTATGTAACTCCATAAGTGCCACTACTACTTTGATCTAAACTGACATTTGATAGTAATTTCTAGTTATTTGTTTCCATGTTGTAACTGGCTTGAAATGTCCTCTGAGATTAGTTTTCTCACTGTATGTGACTGTACATTATTCTGTTTTGTTTTAGGAAGAAAGGTTAGCTGACTTTTTATTTCAGATTGTGTAGCAGATCATTTTTTAAGTTCTTGGACGGGACTTGCCCGCCATGACATGGAAGGTTTTAAAGACGTTAGTGAAGAAATAAATATGGAGAGAAATTAAAATCCATCATTACATTTTCGTTATGATACAGTATTTTTTTGTTTAGTTTACTTATAAGCAAATATCTTGCAGAAAATATTAAATTATTTTTTACATTATAAAATTATCTTTTCTTTCTTTTTTCTTTGTGTCTACTGGTTTCTCATTATGAGCAGCAGCGGAAGAAGAGATTGGCGGCGGTGGAACAGGGGAACATCATGAAGAAACTCAAGAAATGAATGCTAGACCACAGGAGATAGATGCTGACATTCCCTGGATGACAGATAGGATTGGGTAACCAGGATAACATGACAAGGTTGGAAAGTACAAGACAACATCAAGAAACTCATGAAATGAAGTTTTGCTAGAACGAGGCAACATCTAGAAATGCAAGTAATGAATGCTAGACTGTAGAAGATAGATGCCAATATTCTTTGGATGGCAGGCGTATCTGGGTAACAAACGTAAAACGACAAAGCTTGGTAGAGCAAAGACAATTGCCTTCGTAGAGATGCGAAATTCACTATTTCAAATCATGTTTTGGCTTCAAATTCTTGACTTGCTCTCTTGGACAGTTCGATATCCTCTAACCTGTTCAATTTATTTTATTTACCACCCTTCACCCAACAATTTTACTGGTATTGCTCTTGGAATAACTGTCAAATATAATTATGACAAGGAGTTTCAGGTTTCAGGTTTACTGTGTAGAAAATCCCAGTGGGGATAAATGCATTCTAAACATCAACTTTGAATGGGTGCATGGTGATAGAATGTAGCTTTTCTGTTGCTGAATTACATACCCCTCACAGGGGCGGCTTTTTTTATCCTTGAAGGAGTATGAGATTAAAATGTCAAGGAGAAGCAATGTAAAGTACTGTTAACACAGTCACTTCTTTCGGGCATTGTGATGTTCAACCACTCATTCTGAAGAAATAAGTTTTCCTTGTAACATTATTTATAGTCTTTATTACAGTGAACTTTGTGCAGGTCACATTTTTGGACTGAAATTTTTCCTATGACATATGACTTGGAATGTTAAAATTTCAGTTTACTGATAGGCAAGCACGTTTTAAAAGGAATAAGGGGAATCGGAAAAGCTTAGAGTATCAACTTATATTTTTCACTTGTTTAGATTGAACTTGGTGAAGTTGACTGCTGTTATATCATATGCAGCACAATTTATTTGAGCATTATCTGTAAGAATCAGATAATAAACACTTAATAGTTCTTTAGCTTGAAACCTACACAGATGTATTTTCCAACCATTCCTTTAAAGGGTAAGTCCACCCTAGAAATGTCACTGTTTCAATAAAAGGAGATAAATTTGAACAGCATTTTAAGAAAGAAATGAGCAAAATCGGTCAAAGAATAAGAAAATTACAGTCATTTACATATTTTAGTAAACTACTCTCAGCTCTGCAAATTGGCAACACTGATGACATTGTATGCGAGCAGGTCTCCATTCACTTTGTTCATGAAATTTCACATTTTCTCAATTTTCTTGGAAGTTACACATTTTCTAACCCCCATAATCAATGTATGTTCAGAAGAATTGCTTTTTACATAACATACTTTGACTGTGGGGTAAGAAAATGTGTAACTTCCAAGAAAATTGAGAAAATGTGAAATTTATCTCCTTTTATTGAAATAGTGAAACTTCTGTGGTGGACTTTCCCTTTAATGTGCGGGAAAAAAATCAGTGAATTAGTAGAGACGTAAGGGCATGAGTTTTAATGTCACAACATAAAAAAATAACACTAAAAATAAAAGACCGGTTACTCTCTTTGTAATAAACACAAATAATAGTAACATGCTGTAGCACATTTTAGTATTCATAAAATGCGCTGTATAAATGGTACATATTTTACAAACAAACACAAGTACTGCATATTGGAAATACCAGGTCATAGTGTGAACTCTTGTCTTTGTTGTTTATAATCAAAGGCACTAATCTCTTTACCTCTATGTTGATAAAGAAGATGAGAATGTTTCAAATAGCTGCATCACAAAGTGACGTCAAAAAATCATTATTCACACTGGACTCAACCTTGTTCACACACAGTAAACCGAGTTCAGAAGCCACTGTCAAAATGAAAAATGTGTATGTAAGGGAATAGTGACAGCATCCTCTGGCAGGAGATTAATTGATATTGGTCATTCTTAGCTGAGGTTAAGAGCAATAACCTTCTTAAGGGACCACCCTCTTTTATTTTTAGAGGGTGGTCCCATAAGGAGGTACAGTACCATAAATTAAATCAAGATGACATTTTCTGAATGTACTTTGTCATGGTAAATGCAGCTCTGCCTGAGTATAAGTGTAAACAGACCCTCCATTGTATCACACAAAAAATATATGATACATTGTATGAGTGTAAACAGACCCACTAATGTTTCACACAAAAATGAAACGATACAGTTTTAACAGACTCTCTAGTATATCACACAAAACATGATACTCACTGCTTTGTATCAGTGTTAACAGACCCTCTAATGTATCACACAAAACATTAGGAAAATCAAAATATGAATTTCTTGAGGTCGAAGTATTTTAGGGTCTGTATACAAAACATACAGATGAAATATTGACTCCTGTTTTCTATTTCATTCAGTGTACAGTAACTGAAAATAATATTTGTAAATAAATAATAATGCAAATAAAAGACATGTAAAAACAAGTTTCATCAAATGTATCATTAGTGTTTTTATTTCCTTTTCACAATATTGCCGTTGTATAGATTACATATCTATATATATTGTGCATAGATTTACATTGGTGTACATGCATAACATTACTTAAAAGAAAAACCAGTTGACTACACGTGTATATTCACTCTCAGTATGTACACTGAGTACCGGTACTGGCATGCATTTTAGACTACACTTTAGACTATTCAAAAGCATTTAACCTACAACACCATCACAAAATGTATCGCCATTATTTCTAATCCGTTTCACGAAAGACAAGATTTGAATAGAATTTAATGATTGATGCTTTAATTGTCATAACAAATTGAGATATCATGGAATAAACACAAAATGTCATTCATATAGCTATTTGTAGCTACAAACCAATGACTTATCCTCAGATTTGTTATGATAATTAACATAACTGACAAATTTCAAAGCATGCTTGAACTTGAATTCTAGCATAAAATCTACATTTAAAAAAAACAAGCAAAAACTTTACCCCAAGTCAAAAGCATAATTTTGGCAAAAAGGCATAAATAAATCCATAGCATCATGAATGACAAGTATTTAGCTCTGTACCAGGGAAAAAAATACATGAGGGCTCGGGGCGAATTCGCCCCTGAAATGCCAAAAAGAGCCCTGGAAAACTAAAAAAGAGCCCCTGAAATTCTCATAGGGTCCAATGTAAAGTGTAATGCAATGTAGAAAATTTGGGCGGATGGGCTCAAAAAGTAGCCCCGGAAAAAAATGTTAATTTTTTCCCTGCTCTGTACAAATCTTTTTTCCCACAGGCATGGAAAGGCATATCATTACATAAATTTCATGATTCCTTCATATTTATGAACACTTATGTCCATATTTCCAAGTGATGAAATGCATAACAACTGATTTCAGTTATGCTACTACTCAATATTTTACATAGCAATCTGAACAGCGACAGGTTTTGTAAGCACTCAACATACAGGCTTGCCCGCACACATGGTGTGCATATTCTCCACTCCCTTGGGGCATTTCAGCCAGGTACGAGTTTGAACGGTCACCATATTCATAGAATATGAAGAATGCCAAAAGCAGTCATAAAACTGGTGTCAAAAATTCTACCCGAATGTAGGATAATTTTAATCAGATTCATGAAAACAGATTCATGAAAATGGCAAGGTAACGTTCCATTAGATTCTCTTTCTACAGAGTATAGGCTGCAAAACATGCGGAAATACAACATATGAAGATCAAAGTTATAGGAGATTTTTTAAAGGGGTTTCTTCTTTAATTCTCATTTTAGAGCATAATTTTTCTTTGTTTTATCAAAACACAGCTGCGTATTTAAAAGAAAATGGTTGATACTAGTTGAGCATGTGCCTCCTTTAGTTATATACTAAGTTATATAGACTTGAAATTAATAATAAACACACTAAATACTCTTTTCTTCCAAATATTTGTACATCTAGCATAGTGGCAATAAAACTGGAAGCAAGTCTATCATAGTACAAATACAATGTATGATAACACTGTACTGCATGGCATTTGAAAGTTCTTGTATCCTACATATTGCATCATAATTATGTATATATACACCGGTCACCAAGCATACACTTTCACACTTGTATCCAATGAATTTTATATTTAGTTTCTGACCTATATCCAATTTTATGATGTTTGTTGTGCATCTATAGTCCTTTTTGCCCTCACATAGACTTCATAATGGTTTTAGACACTGTAGGTTGTTAGGTGGCTTAGCGAAACAGAGTAGTGTGAAAAAGACATGTCCGGAATGCTTACAATACAGACATTATCTACATTTTGCATTCTCCACTCATCTTTTTGCACCACACCGTTTCCATAATCTATCTTAGATGACTTTTATCTCATTTTCATGGTAATATTTGACTGATGATTTTATGTTTGTTGTGCATCTGTAGTCTTTCCGTTTTCATCCAGTCCTCGCAATGGTTTGGGGGATGTGGGATGTTACATTTAATGTTCATTGTGAATCTATGGTCCTTTTTGCCCTCACAATGTCAATGGCATAATGGACTGAAGACTGGTAGATTTTATGTTTGTTGTGCATAGATCGTCCTTCTCGCTCTCACGTAGTCTTCACTACTTTTTGCGCTCTTCATTGAAACTGTGTTCACTCCTTGTATTCTCTCCCTGCGGAAGACAAAATAATGAAACAATGCTTCAAATATACTTGAAATCTTAACCACAATACATTTATAGATCACATATGACCACAGAATAGGATGAGAAAAGTAAAATGGGAATGAATTTGCAAAGCCCTCATGTAGCTAATTTTGTACTCCTGATCATATGGATATGTGTAATGAAACTTTTGGATAAAAGGCAATGGGAACCAACCAGGAATATTTGATATAACGGAGCAGGCTTAGGCAATGGTTATTCAGAGTGAGCTAGCTTTTCTTTCATGTGTCACACTGCACCTGTTTGTGACTCATATTGAACAGTACTAATTATGCAGTATACCCATGTGCTATACTCAACTATATTGGGCCTAAATCTAAACATTGCATTTGCTCTACAAGTTTAACCCATTCGTGACAGGAATTATTTAAAGCCTAATTTGATCAGCTTTTATTCTTCAAATTGGCAACACCAACATTTTCATTTTATTGCTACATTTTTCTTATAAAATGTCATGTATCTGAAATGAATATGAATTGACAGAAATTATGATGAGAAGTCAAAAAGTTGCCAATTTGCAGGGGAAAACAGTGATTTTAAACTTTCTATCACATTGCCAATTTAAGGATTTTAATTCTTATTTTCCTTTAAAAGATTTTCAGCATCAAACAATGAATATTGACACAACCAAAATGGGCACAGTTTGTGTAGAATTTTTTGCTCTTTCTGCTCATGTATTTGGTATGATTTTTAGGGCTTTGCATCAAAAGATATTAGGCCAAACCACAAAATGTGGACCTCTGTCACGAATGGGACAGAGTTACTGTATAACAAAGCTACTGTATAACCTTTTCCATAGCATAATAATGGCCATTTGTATTGCGCTCATATCTTAGCCAAACCGCCAAAGTAACTAGCGCACAAGCATATGAGTACTCATTTACACCTGGGTGAAGAGTGGCAAATGTAGACTAAAGTCGTGAAAAAAAAACAATATATAGAGCCCGGCTGTGATTTGAACTCCAATATCTTGTGATTTGCAGCCTGGAAACATATCCACTAGACCACGACACATCTACATACATGTAGTTGCTATCTCACCCAGGAATATAAGTTTTTGAAAAATTTGGTTTAGATCACAGAACTGCCTCTTTATTTCTGCATAAAACAAGAAAGTGTAATGATGTATAAAGTCTGACGATGAAATATACTTTAATAAGCCAAATTAACACTGAAACAAGATTTACATTCTTCATTGGCCATTTTATGACAACTTTTCAAAATGGCTGGTACCTGATGATTAGAATGATTAGATAAGGTTCAAAAATGACAGAATTAGTGGAACTTACTGCATCATGTTATCCCTGGCAGTCCTCTCTCGCTTCACCTTTGAGTTGAACACACTGCTATGACCGTTCCTATGTTGGACCTCATGCCAATGTTCAACATTGTAACGTCCTGCACCAACAGGGTTCTATAGCACACCAAGAACAGATAGGACAGATAATCATTCAAAGTACTAATCAGTGTTATTAAGAGTTCTACAATAAATCAAAGATTACATGTATATTCTTTCCATGCAGAAAAAGTACCGTGGGTACCATGGTATTTTGATGGAATTACCATCAAAACCAAGGAAGTGTCATGCAAGTACCACCCAATTACTATGATTTTGTCAAATTACCATGGTGCAGCCTTACCCATGGTTCTTTCATACAAAGGTTTTTACAAGGGTTGTGACTACTATTCATTAGCGGGCAGACTACAGCTGAGTTGAATGTGTTCTAACTTAGCTTGCTTTTAGCATGTACTACTTACTGTTATTCTGTAACAAAATGAATAAATGAAGTAAATCATGTTATGAAATGAGAATAAGAAACTGATTTCATGATGACTTGATTTTTTTGATTGATTCATTTGGTTACAATTGCAATTACAATCATTTACTGAAAATTTTGCAACAAGGAAACACACAACAATTAATATCATATTTTGACATCTTCCACAAAAAAATGCATTAAAAGTTAATTTTCTCAATCTCAGCCTAACTGGAATGGAATAAATGTGTAGAAATGAGCTTACCGTCTGCCCTGTGAAGAACTTTCTAGCTCGTTTATCAAAGCGCTCAGCAGATGATATAAATGGAGGAAGATTCTTCCCTTGTGGTTTCGAGAGTTCTCTTGGTGTGTAGTTACCAGGGGCAGGATCGGACTGCAGAAGAAATCAGATAAGTACAGTCATCTTATGTGAACAGTCACATAACATCTGACAAATATCATGGATACTATTTTGAAGAGAAAGTGAGATCAGGGCACTGTATCATGAAAGTTGTCAGCACTGACAAGTTGTCATTCTTTGACATTTACCATAGTAACAGTCAGTGACCAGTGCTTCTCAGCCAATCAAAACCAAAGATTTTACTGAAATTGTCTGGGAATGACAACTTCCATGAAACAGTGCCCAGTTAAACCCTCAAATAATTCCTGTCTTGTAAGGTTTAAGGACGGTGTAATTAATCAAATATGTACAGTTATCAAACAAGTATATAGGTAATTTCATGGGATTAGGGCAACTTTTGTGACATACCAAAACTAAAACAAGTTTCTCACTTAAACTTAAGAAATATCTGCTAATAATGACAGCAAAAAAAATGATGTCAGTCTCAAACATCATGTTGTATGTCAATTTCAGACCTGACAGTCTATTGCCAATAATATATGGGATGTCTGTGTAACAAATTAAAAAAATAGAAAATTAAAAAAAATGATTTGTGTTGCAACAAATCCATATAGATTTCCAATTCAAACATGATTGTTACTCTGGTAGAAGAGCTCATATTGAAACAGTTGAACCTCTGTTACATGGACGTTATGTGATTTTGTTGTCTCAGTCCAACTAATGACACCTGTGCATTTGTAAATATCAGTATATAAGGAGCTTAAGGGTGTCAATGAAATTAGATCTCATAATAAAGTGCAAATGAGTAAAATTATGTAAGGTGCAGAGACATGATACAATTTTCAAGATGATGATGCAGCTCATACAATAGACATCAGTTTATAGAGAACTTATCTGTACATTATTATATTACATGTACTTTGGCATAGATGACAAATGAGATATTCATATACTTCTGGCCCATGAATTCATGAAGTCATTATGGCCTCATGCAGTTTCAGAGAGGTTTTATCAACCGCAGATGACTATTTGACTTTTCCCTTATGGTTGGATATGGTTGGAAAGTATGAAGCATGATAAAGAACAGTGTCTGAACTCACCCCTTTCCTTGGCCACTGACTTAGTGTAGAGCAGTAGATGCGTTCAGATGGTCTATCTGGGTACTGGGCAATCTTACTTAGTTTACCCTTCCATGAATTGTGTTCATCTTGCCATTTATCAGAGAAGGAATTCAAATTGTATTGACCTGGTCCAAGAGGATGCTGACCCTATAATGAGAAAATAAGATTAGTAGAAACTTTATATGATCAAGTAAACATCAAAATCACATTATTTAGTTATGGGCAACACAAATTCATGATCTACAAGGGTTGTTTACTTTTAGGTGTAGTAAATGGGGACTTAAGGTGAAGTAAAAAACTTTGTTAGTGCCATATGTCACCAGATTGGATTTTGTGGTCTGAGTTTGAGTCCCGCCGCAGCACTAATGTCCTTTGGCAAGATATGAATCGACATTTGCCACTTTCCACCCAGGTGTTAAGTGGGTACCCAGTAGCATGCGTAAGTTTTGTTATTGTGGTTTGTTTAGTATTGCGAGCATCTGCAAAAGGCACCTGGCTGGAATGCTCCCTAAGGAGCGGAGAAGGTGCATACATTGTGTGCGGGCAAGCCCGAAATCTGATGATCTGGGCCGGTATTCTGAAAATTGTGTTATCTTTCGTCTTATCTTCACTGTGTTAATTGTCATAACAAATTTAAAACGCGTACTTATGGTCGGTATAAACTGCGCAAATGACCAGCACACAAGACAAAAGTGCGCGATGTGAGCCAATGGCGTACGCTATTTCTGATTGCAAAGACAACACGATTTTCAGAATACCGGCCCAGGGTAATGATATTTCTGCAAAGCACTTTACGACATCGGATTATTATTATTATCATTATTGTTACTTACAGCTTTAGCAAGATGTCCAGTCTTGACCGGTGCATTCCTCTCTCCTGTAAAGAGATCGTATGGTCCTCTGTTACTGGTCACTTTACTGGTCAGTTCTTCAGTGAAGCTTTTGTTACTGTAGGTGCCTGGCCCAAGCTCACAACCCTGTCAAGGAGAAACAATTCATAATGTCATGAAAAACAAAAGTAAAGAATTTTATATATACCTTATTCTAAGATTCTAGGCCTCTGATTGGTCAAAGAGGCAGTCATGGAAACCGCTAGCTGACTGCCGGGCATATAGCGAAAAAACTATTGACTGGGCATGATACTAGTAGTTCAACCTCCTATATGATACATAAGTACATGGTTTGTTATGCGCTAGCTCTAGAGAAGTATAGTAGGCCGGGTAAGATGCGCGTAAGTATCTTGCGCGCGTATCAATATTTGCGCATTGTGAAAATTTAATTACTTTAATTTCTCTGACCAGTAGCACGACAACTTCATTTTATAGCCTTAATTTAGCATAAAATAAGTTGGATGCAGTATATAAAAGAAATATTGACTGCTAATTTTTCGGGTCATGGTTAAAACCATAGCTCTTTGGTGATCTCGAGACTGTACTATGCCCCTGAAAGCAGTCAATATTTGTTTTTTAGCATAGGGTTTGAGAGTTTTCTAGGTATGGGGTTACTAGAGACATGATCAAGCTGTGAAATGAACCAAATCAGCTAAAATTCATGCCATACACTATTAGCATTCACATTATCATGATGTCCTTTGAGGAGTGTTTGAAAAATCAAATACATTTACCATTTACAAACATTCATATAGCATTTACGGGCCTACAATAAACCTATCTAAACAAAAGGCCAAAGAGTTTTTAATGACACTAATCATCCCTTTTCAAGGCCCGTAATCCCTTGAAAAAAACAACAAAACAATCTACACTTCACTCATGAGAACAGGAAACGATGTGCATCTAATGTACAATATTGACAATAGATGTCAAAGGCATGGTCAATGACAAACAGAGAAGTCTTTGTAACATACCACTGACGGTAGATGTCTAGGAGTTGAGGAACCAGCATCTAATAGGCCCACGGTACTAGCTGATTGCTTAGACTTGGCCTCAACCGCTGCATGAGGGATACCACCTTCACCATACGTACCAGGTCCAGGAACTTCTGTCTGTAATGAAAACAAATAAAATGTTGCATGGTAATAAAATAAACAGGCCCATGACATAAAATATACAACAAGAAAAGACATATTGCTAAAATAAAACAGATCCATGTTGTAACACTGGCATTTTAAGAATCATCATAATATCATGCCATCATAATACACACCATCTAAGGGCTGTTAACATGCCCATGAATAATAGACAGTTATATAAATGTTTTATATCTTGCATTGTTTTTATACACCCTATGCGGGGATTTCTTCAACTAGACGTTTTTTCCAGCCAAAAAAGAAAATGAAAAGAAAGAAAACCTGCTTATAAACACATTACAGAATATTCTCATTAAAAGCGAGGTACAGAAACTTTTTCCTGACTCAGAATGGATCAAGTTACTTCGACTGGAATTTAATCGATTCTCAGTTGACCCCACACCATTCTGAGTCAAAATAATGAGGAATCTGAGTCACTTTTATTCGGAATGGAGTTGACTCCCAGCTGATTCCATTCCGAGTCAAATTTGACTCCGCAGAAATTATAGTGTAGTAGTACTTACTGTCTTGTTTTGTTTGAATCTTCTTGCTCTTGTCTGACAGATACCTCTAGTACTACATGGTCTATCAGCCATCGTCTGTAGAAAGTCCTTGATGTCATATGATCCAGGACCAAGACTCCTTGTCTGTAGATAAATCATCAAATTGGCCACACATGATACAGAAATTTGGTTACATAGGTGGTGAATATACAATTAATTAAAACATGAACAAAATATGATATTGAGTGCTGAAAGCCAGAAAGGGGGGGGGGGGGGGGGGGTGGGGAACATTATATTACAGTAATTGAATGCACACCCCTTAGGATATGACATAACAAGAAAATGTGAATAGAATTCTCTGTCCTGTTATGAATACAATAATTTATTTAAAGTAAAAATTGACTGAGAATAAAATGATACAAATAACAATACAAATAATATCAAGAGCAAAAAGAGAGACAGAGAAAAAGAGAGGCTGAGAGAAAGAGGGAGAATGATAGGGAGATAAAGATAGAGAGAGAGAGAGAGGGAGAATGATAGGGAGATAAAGATAGAGAGAGAGAGAGAGGGGGGGGGAACCCAACATATAAGCTGCGAAATGAGACTACATAAATTTCTGAACATATATTGTGAAGCAATGTTTCACAGAGATAAAGAAAAAGAGAGAGAATCAGAGGAGAGACATCCTACTTACTATATTACGTTTCTTTTCCCACTGCTCCTTGTTTAATAGATGAGGCAAGGCTGCCATACGAGCCGTCTCGTAGGCCCTGGACCATCCTGGCCCCGACGCTCTCCGTGCTACCTCGTTATCACTAAAGCTTCCTACTTCTACCCCATACACTCCTGGACCCAATTTCCTTTTCTGAAATAAAATATAGAAAAAGAGTTTAAGCTATAACATTGATGTAAAGTAGCATTGCGATAGAAATACCTTTCTAGAAGCTACATGTATCATACTGGCAAAAGTTAGGCTGGTCTAGTTTCTTCCCAAAAAATTGTATAAGAACCAAATTCTTTGTATGATTATGTCAGTGCTAAACCATTTTCAAAGCTATACTGTTCTATCGAAGTAAAAAAAAAAAAAAATTGTTTAAAACTATAACAACACTATAGCATTTCCGAAAGAAAAGAGTTATTTACCAAATCTATTTTTCTGGTGGAATGCAGACAGAAAAACAAGTTACAAATTACTTTCTCCTTTTTTGTACTGTTATACAGTGTATCTCAAAAGAAAACATAATTTAGTCTTATATAAACCATCTGGATGCAGCAACATCTTCAGGTTCAGGTTCTGGTTTATTTGTCTTTCTTCCAACATGGATGTACACTGAAATACAATTTAATAAATTGCTAACATGTGACAGGGTACATAAAAGGAACAGTTATATAGAACAAGTTCATATAGGGCATCTTCGCCCATATACTGAGTGTATATGAAACTTTCATTCACATCATTCATTCATTTATTGCACAGCTTTTGAATGAATTGAACTTACCAGATTATGCATAGACTTCTTATCATACCAAACTTGTGTGAAGGTCCCAGGCATCTTACTCTGAGGATGTACACCAGATACATCAAACCTGACAAGATTGAAACCAACAAATACCATCAATTTTTTTTTAAAATTGGTTATGATATTCAACATAACATCAGGCAGTCAGGGGTGTTTTTCTCTATCTATTGGTGCAACTATAAACTGAAGAAAACAAGCTTGTATCCATCTAACATTTTTTCAGATGACAAAATCATCAGTTCAGAGTCAGAAGGGTCTCAACTAATATCATTTTATACACACTTAATGCCTGGCTACAAACAGATGAAATGTTATATCCTGCCAATGAAATAGAAGCTTTTACCGTGACCTGTATATTAAATCTTGACTGAACATAAGATAAGATTCATATTCAAGTTCTTCTTTGTGCTTTTGTGCCTCAGGAATTTCCTTTATTTTGAAAAACATGAAAATGCCAGTTGGACAGCTGCCAGTACCACGATTTCAAACATAACTTAATCTACTTCACGGAATTTCCTGTACGCGCGGTATAACTTGGGGATATTCATTTCATGTACCACTCTTTTAAAAGAAATAGACAGGCCTAATACATAAACTTTGTTTTCTATTCACAAATTCACAATCTGCCTAAAGAAATAAACATAGCTAATCTTTTCGATGCAATCTTACCTGGCTTTCTGAGTGCCGAAAGGCGCGCCTTGGAACGACTTCACTGCAGCAGACATGATTATTCTCTCCACAAATTTATGTCTCGATCAAAAAAAATCTTTTAAAAATATAAATAACTGTTTAGATACTGCACACAACTGAATGTTCAGAGTTGTTTCTCATATACAAAGTTCCATTTCAGTCTTTTTTGCAATACTATTTCAAATATATACTCGTTTCAGCAGAAAGTATTATACCGAGCGAGCAGGTGGCAGGTGTATTTGGTAGCGCTGATCCACATGTTTATAAACTTGGGGTCAAAGCGTGCTGTGGTTGCTATAGTGTTCATTTGCATATGAATGGATACGCACTGTACGGATCCGCCCACCGTACTAGTCTACGCTGCAGCCAAATTTTGCAGTAAATACAGTAAATGACTAGTTCCTACATGTATTTTCAGAGTTATTTTGCTTTATTCTTGGTTTTGCTAATTTCAACATGAAATACAAATCATGTGCCTGGATTTAAATTTTCGTTGAAGAAATGAAAAATCCGAAAGTTGTACTCTGAATCACTTCGGTCATTTTGGCTTAGCAATCAAAGAACTCATCTAGCCTGAAGGCTAGAAGACTATCACAATATTCAGAATGCATTCATGGTGTGGGGGGGGGGGGGGGAGGGAGTATTTCCCCAATATTTCAGGTGGGGTGACCTGTATCATTCCCAAATAATTCGGCGTCAAAATTCCAAAATAATGAGTGATAACAATGATGATGATGATGATGAATAATTAAAGCGACACTCATGCTTTTTATGAACACTCATTCATGACAAAACGCAAAGATGTTTGGGAGCATTTTTAGAAAGATGATATGTGGTCATTGTCTGATTGTGGCGAAAGAAAAACAAATCGGAGAAACGGTTAGAGCATGCAATAACTCTGGCAAAAGCAGAGTTCACTGCACTGTTGCTGGCGTGAATCTCGATTTGATTAGTTGGCTGCACAGAATAAATATAATGTACTTCGGATATTAAAGGTATAGTAGCCCGCATTTGCAAGTGGCACCCATTCTGCACAAAAGTTTTACTTTAGATTGCTTTAAGCCACAGAAAAACACTCGTAAAGTTTTAGAACCCAGTACATAACTGTTTAGGAAAAAGAAAGAAATATTCAACACAAATTTTCTTTTATTTTCTTTGTTTTGTGAAGGCGTTTTCCTGACGCTTTAAGAGTAAAACCATTAATTTTTTCACTTATTCTTTGAAATATTGTTGTAAATTTGAGAACATGATAGACAGTTTTACATGAATACTTGTCATTTAAAATTGAAACTGGCTTATTTCTATGGTGGCCCTGAAGTACGCTCGACAACAGGTCATGTGCGACGTGAATTTCGCATCCCAGGTCCTGAACTTTGCATCCCAAGTCGTGAAATTCACGACCCGCGGTGCGAAATTCAGGACCCGTGGCGCCAACTTTGCATCCCAGTCCTGAATTTCGCACCGCGGGTCGTGAATTTCACGACTTGGGATGCAAAGTTTGCGCCACGGGTCATGAATTTCATGACCTCGGATGCGAAGTTCAGGACCTGGGATGCGAAATTCTCGTCGCACATGACCTGTTGTCGAACGTACTTCAGGGCCACCATATATTTCTCCTCAAATTCTGAAACGGTGTTATGCAAATGTGGGCTACTACCCTTAAAGTCTTGTCATTTTTCACCATTTCCTCAGTCCCCCCCCCCCCCCGGTTCCTTACTCACAATTTATGAATGAAACAAAAGCTAAGTCATTTTGTATGACACGGAGTTTTTCGACGAGGATACATGGCAATACATGTACAAGATGATAACACACTCTTTTGATTCAACACTATAGAATAGCTTATTTATTACATCAACCCACTCCATTAAATTTGGCATTCTCAAGCAGGGCCGTACGCAGAAATTTTTCCGGGGGGGGGGGCAAAAATACATAAATTGTTCGAAGAAACATGCAATTAAGCGAGAGAGCGAAGCGACCGAGCTGGTCACAAGGGCGCTTTTTCAATTGAAGGATGCACAACTTTGGTGGTATTTTGGGAAATTTTCAGTAAAAAGATGTAAGATGGTGGACTTTCTGACATAAATTCCTCTTGTGTACATGTTTTATTTTTTCAATACTATAAATAAATTTCGACAAAAACTATGTAGATTTTTTTTTTTTTTTGGGGGGGGGGTGTACGTAACAGCCACTCTCTGATCTCTCTTAATTCTCTCTTTCTCTCTTCTTTCTTCCCTCCCTCTCTCTCTCTCTCTCTCTCTCTCTCTCTCTCTCTCTAGCTCGACTGTTTTTCCTTTTTAGGTACTCGCTTTGTTTTGTTTTCTCCCCAATTCTATTTTCTCTCTTTTCTCTCAAATGCAGCTTCAAGTTCGAACCCCAAATTATTTCATAATATAATAGCAAAAAAGCTCAGAAACAGACCAACAAATCAAATGTCAGAGGAAAAGAAGACCAAATAACAGAATGATATGAAAGCTATATAAAAAGATTTAATAGGAGGATTAACAAATAATATATTATTACGGATCAGGCAAATTGGTAATGAGTGACTTGTAACTTGGAGCATCCTTTTTTCAAGAAGCTACTCCTCAATCACTTTGGATGATAATAATTATGCAATTTCAAGAATTCAGTATAAGGAATTATATCATTTTTGATGAACATTCTCAATGCAGCTATGCAAATTCATTCGTAAAATAATACCATTCTTCATTATAACGGTCGATCATTCATTACTGTCGGAAACTGAATACATATTTTATTCGAAATCTTTGAACAACCGTCTATGCATGTTCTCAGTTTCTATATGACGGAATGTTGGAATAAAAAGAAGGAAACACATAATCTGTAAATGAATCAATGTACAAATTAAAAAAAATGTCTGTATAGATTTGAAGTCAGCCTAGTCAGGGACATACATGATGCAAAATTATGAAATCAAGATGTTAACACTATATCCTATATACATTTAGCTTTCACTATCGATTTTTTTTAGTGTTTTGTAGATACGCTCGTAATATGGAAAAAATTTATAACACGTCGTAAGATGAAGACCAAGTATACTTTCAACTCACGTTTACTGAATGTTCATGCAATATAACAGATTAAAAATACATGTACACAATCATAAAGGGTAGGCGTATCCGACTCGGAATACAATATCGCCATAAAAATGAATACTGGCGAAAGCTTTCCCCAACTAGAGAAATATCTTTTGAAATTAATTATGGCCTCTGTCTTGAGATGGGAGCGACATCGACCTGCCGATAAGCACCTCTCTCGTCACCGCCAACCACCGTGGTCGATGAATTCGAAGACGACGTATCGACGTGGTAGGTGAGGACGGGGTTGGCTAGTCGAGCCTCACAGAATCTCTTCTCAAAATTCGCAAAGACGGGGTGATAGGTGTCTTGGTATTGGCGGAGACAGGACGCCAACAGGCGATCGCATTCACACAGTTTGAACTGGCATACGGTGGAGGGGTTTGGGTCGGTCAGCGAACCAGCTGCATGTAGGGTTAAATATTTAAATGGTTAAATGGTTGGTTACTTTACCTGACTGCTAAGAAAGCATGTGTATGCTTGCTAGTAAGCAACCAGAGGACCGACGGTTTTAAGTCCCCTCCAAATGACTTGGTAATGAATATCTAATACCAAAGGGCATAGCGCATCCACTTAGTTTCGAACCCGGGTACTCCCGATTACGAGACCACTGCTCCATCTACTTAGCCACAGCGTCTCCTCCATAAAAGGGTTATAGAAAACAGTAAAAAAAAATATATTTTAATGATTAGGTAACAAAACAAATTTTGTCATTTTTCGCAACCAGCCCAACCCCCCCCCCCCCCCCCTGCCTACACCTCGTTTCCACTAATGCTTAACATCCACGTTAGCTAAACCAGGAAGAGGGGGTGGTCTGGGCTTGGCGCTTGAAAGAGAAAGAGAGAGAGAGAGAGAGAGAGGAAAGAGAGAGAGAGAGGAAAGAGAGAGAGGAAAGAGAGAGAGAGAGAGAGAGAGAGAGAGGGGGGGGATACAACAGACAAAGGTATTAAAAAACTAGCATCCTGCTGCCTTGTAATTTTGGAAGGGATCTTAATTCCCCTAATCAATTATGGAAGAAGGGAGAGGAAAAAAAGAGACGGAACGGCTCTTAAATTAGTAAGGAGTAAAGGGTTTACCTGAAAGGAGAAGGAGACGGAAAGGCACTTTTAATAAGAAGTAAATGGTTTAACTGAAAGGAGAGTATACATCGGATTGAATAAGATATAGATGAGAGAGAGAGAGACAGAGAGAGACAGAGAGAGAGACAGACAGACAGACAGACAGAGACAGAGACAGAGACGGAGAGAGAGAAAGAGAGAGAGAATGGAAGATAATTTATTTTATAAAGGAGGAAAATCCAAGGATGCATACCACAGACAATGTTGCCATTCCCTGATGCACAGTCCTGTTTGGTGTAATCATATGAAGAGAAGTATACTCCACAATGAGCATCCTCCACAGCCTGGTAGCAATAATCATGTTCCATACAGCATCTGATTATCCAAAAAAAAAAGGAAAAAAAAAGATAAATATATATACATAAAGTATATGTTTTATGGCATATAAATTGCCTTTATTTCCCGCTTTCATGTCATATTCTCTCCTATTGCACTTTTTTAACGTGATCTCATCTTTTGGCCAAGTTGCACATGAAGCATTCTATTTTAAGTAATTTGTCGCCTTACTTGCAAATCTTAGATAATTGGTGTGGTTAATTGTTGTTGGTGTTGTTGGTGGTGTTATTATCATCATTATTATTATCATTTTTATTTTTATCATCATCATTATTATTATTATCATTATTATTGTCATCATCATTATCATTATTAACAACGTAGGTTTTGCATCGATACAACTACGACTAACAAACCATTAAATCGTTGTTGCTTCACATCTATACATCGACTAAGAAAAAATCACTAAATGATTTTGCATTTATAAGTTACAGTAAATTGTATCTCCTCTAAACCCTAACTAGTCTTAGGATTCAAATGAAATAAAAAAAAGATGTAAGAAGTTGACTAGAAGAGGTACCGTGGTCAAGTGGTTTAAGGCGCTTGAGTGAAGACGCGAAAGTCGAGGGTTCGATCCCCGGCCCGGGCGCGGCTCTTATGCCCCTATGCAAGGCATTTTTATACATTGCTCTTTTATCAAATAAATGAACATGCTATAGACATTTGAATACCAACGTGTGCAAGTGTTTAAAAAAAGAAGCAGAAGAAGCAGAAGCAGAAGGAGAAGAAGCAGCAGCAGCAGAAGAAGCAGATTGAAGAAGAAGTAGCAGCAGCAGAAGAAGAAGAAGCAGAAGAAGAAGCAGAAGAAGCAGAAGAA
>CM057157.1:30481502-30501502 GCA_029962745.1 Echinometra lucunter
ACATGAGTGCCATGGTACAAGATTTTGGGTGAAAGAGCGGCCTTCTATTCATTTGTTTATTTATTTATTTATTTCTAATCTTCAATGAGGCAAAAGTTACATCGCTCTTTAACCGAATGCAAAATCCCTTACCATTGCACGAATTAGAATATTCATTATTTGCATTAAGCACATCACCCTGGAAGTTTGATGAGAATCAAGGAAAATAGTAAATATTGGTTTACAAATCAAGGTTTAAAAAATAGGGAAAGAACTTAGTTCCAACTGCAAAATGCCTGGTTGTGTGTGTAATGTGTATCTTGCGATAGTGTAGGTGCGACTTGCTTTGCCTCATCATTTGAATATGCGAATACTACGCAAGCTAATTGTGACGTCACAAAAGAAACAAACCAAGCAATGTTACTGTGACGTCATGCTAGCCGTGCAAGGTACGCGTGCAATGGTACTTATGCGGCGCGTTCAGCTCCCATAGACTTGTATACAATAAGCTTAGTAAGCTTTGTACAGTAATGCTTATTCCATGTTCAATATATTTTTAATCACTATCATTAATGATTTGAAGCTACTTGTATTTGACGTTAAGAAATCGTAACAAAAGAAAAGAGATTTTCCATTCATTCATTATGACATCACATCATAACTTAACATTTTTTTATAATCATGTTGGGAGGTAACACTTTTAAGACTGTTCTTTTGACATCTTGTTGCTCCCTCCAGAATGATATTGCATATTTCTTCCAATTCTGTCCTGTTTTGATATTTCCCATAATTTGTTTTTTTTTAATGTTTGCATGTTTTTTTAAATCCTTGTGGAAAAAAATAAATTGAAGGAAAAAAAGAAGGCATGTTTATTTTGTAAACGATAAGAGATGACATGCTCCAGTGAATACAATGGAGCATATAGCATAGGGTTCGAATCTGCCATCCTTCAGCAAGACAACATTCCACATATGCCACTCTCTACCCAGGTGAATTCAATTCATATTCATATGTTATTCATTTATAATCATTCCTCTGTAGATCTTGGAGACAGGAGGAATCAAGTTCCCAGACTTCAAGCAATCAGGTGTATATCTCCGAAGTCAAAAGGTAAGCTGACCTCATATTGGTTACAGAAAAATAGCAGATCATATAGACATAATGATGATAACTTTTTTTTTTTCGTAATACATACTGGGGGAGTGGTGATGTTATTAGAGATAATGTAATCTACTGTAAAATGTGGAATATTTTGTGGTGTGGAAATTTTCACGCATTTTGCGTGGCATGACACTTGTGTGAAAATGAAACTGAATGAAGTAGTTTGTTATTTTGCATGTGAATACAGATATCCTAACTGTCCATGAAAATTAAAGATGCGCGATTGTGTTTAACTTGGCTGAGTGCGAAAAATTAATCATGCGAAAATTTCCACCTGTACAGTAGTGATTATATCATCAGCATATGAACCTATTAGGGCTCTTTCAGATATCTGGCAGAAAAACCCCACCGGTTTGTTTAGTGTTCACTTTTGATAATGAGATGCGTGTTAAGGCTTCATTGCTCAAATAAAAGAGAGTTGTGCCGAAATTTGTCCAGACAAACGTCATGACATCATATTTTGCGTTAACTAAGAATAAAATTAAAATAATGTATGGCGACTTCACATAAAGTGGCATTTCACTGGTATAATGCAGACATTCTAAAACATACCCTGAAATAAATGGCTAACATGACAGTGTCTTTCACTAAAAATAAAAGAGAAAAATGGAAGGGGACATATGCCCCTGGTTCATATTATCAATTGGTTTATAGGCATGAAGTTACAAGATTAACCGGTTGACTTCTGAATTCACATATTCCTATAGGCTTGTCACAGTGGCCACCAGGTGCCAGTAGCCAATAGGATTTAAAAGAAGAGAAGATAACATTACATACTGTGAGAGAAATATGGAGAGTGTATGCTGCCCTACTTTGGCAAAAGGAAGCAAGTGACAAGAGTGACATTTCCTGTAAAAGAGAAAAATGCATCTGTCATTTACACTGACATCAGTGTAATATCATGATGTCTTGCCTAACATATCTCTTAGCAGGATGAGTGTTCATGCATAAAATTTGGCCCAGAAGAAGAGCACACTGGACATAATATGAAAATATTAAGACTCAAATTTGGTTGAAATGTCTCTTGCTTCCTTTTTCCAAAGTAAGGCAATATGTTGTAGACATGAAATATGAACATTGTGACTGTAGGTTTAGAACAGAACATGTTATTGCATATTTGCTCACTAGATGAAGCTGCCGTCATCTGTGGGTCTGAAGAAAACCAAAGCTATAGAGCATCTGTTAGATGAGCTTGGTATTCCTGTACAACCTATGCCAACTGAAGAGGTCTCACTTCTCTACAATGAAGTCAGGTTTGTATCCTAATTAATTATGATGATAATGGTATGTTTTATTAAAAATATTGCATCACAGCCCAAGACTGAATGGAACAATACCAATGCTTCTTACAGAATTAGAAAAAAATACATTTGATATACAGTAAACCTTGTGTAAGTCGCATGAGTTGAATTTTGCATAAGTCGCATGACCAAAAAAGTCCCAATTTTTTCCTGTGTAATTCCTATTGAGTAATATTTGGCTTAGTCGAAATTCCCAAATTGAATTTCAGCTAAGTAAAACAGAATATTCAAACCCAATTTGGAAAAACCAGTGTTAATTTCATCGTCCAAGTCAAATTTGAATGCACACTCGGAGGGAGTGAAGACACACTTTCAGTACACTCACAATGGCAAACAATCTATACATGCCTGTACTCGCATTGTCAAAATTGCATATGATGAAGTGGAAAACCATCTATAGACCTACATGTGCATGTATGTCATAGGTTTGGATATCATAGGCATCAGTAATTGGAGATCAATTTTTTGTTAAATTTTAATTTTTGTCATCCAACATCATTGTGACAGTTTTTCTTTATACTTGCCATTTCTCCTCCATTACTGTTTATGAATGTAGATCAGACATGGTGTTACTCTATGAGCTGAAGCTGGCACTGGCAAACTGTGAGTTTGAGCTTCAGACTCTACGCCATCGCTACGAAGCTCTAGCCCCTGGCAAGCTACCATCCAAGCCAGCCTTGACCCTGGGTGCGGCATTAGCAGCAGGAGAAGGTATAGGTGGGACCAAGACTGGATCATCGAGCACATCGGGTAGTCTACCATCATCGTCATTATCAGCATCGTTAAACATTGAAGGATCAGAAGAGAGAGGAGATGAGGAGGATAAAGACATCAAGGAAGAACCACTGTCGCCAGGAACCAGTAGAAAGGTTAGTTCTCTTTCACTGCAAAAATGCTATATGTCCCCAAGGTGTATAGCCACTTGGTCTAATACTACTTGGTTTAATTCCAAGATCGTCTAACGCCACTATGGTTAAACAAATTTTGTCTACTATCAATTTGGTCTAATTGCCATTTGGTCCAATCATCACTTGGTCTAATACCCACTTGGGCTAATTGTCCATTTGGTTAATGATCAAATGGTCTAATCGTCACTTCATCTGCTTAGTTTTCCTAACTTCGTCTAATTACCATTTGGTCTATTACCAAGTCATCTAATCAGATAGACTAAGTGTTGTTAGCCCAAGTGGGTATTTGACAAATTAAGCATAGTCTAACTAGGAATTAGACAAAATGGTAGATGGCCTAACTGGCAATTAGACCAAATGGTTATTTGACATACTGGTTGTAGATGAAATGGGATTAGACCATGTGGGATGAGACAAACGGACATTAGACAAAGTTGGATTAGACCAAGTGACAATTCACCGTCCCCAAGACCCCAATCCCCCAGCCCCAAGCCATTCCAATAGACCCGATAGACTGGTTTACATGGCTGTCAAGTTCTTGCACTTAGAATACAACCTCTGGCATGCTTTGCATGCAAATTGTTCCCTAAATGGTCATTGTTTCAAAGTGCATAGACAAATCAAGAATAAAAGAAAAATCGTAGACGTTGGTGGTTGTTATTTACTTAAGTTGTATATTCTAGTTGTACAGTCAATCCTGAGTCCTATTAGCTACTTGAAAAAAAAAAAAATTATTTCAGAAAAGAAAGTCCAAAGCACATTTGAATATTAACTTTATCATTTCAAATTTGCATTGTTTTCTATTTTACAGATGACAGATTTAGGTGATCAGATCATAGTAGATGTTGTCTCAACAACTCCAATTACCCCAGTAAGTATCAATATTAAACAACTCCCTTATGTAACTCCATAAGTGCCACTACTACTTTGATCTAAACTGACATTTGATAGTAATTTCTAGTTATTTGTTTCCATGTTGTAACTGGCTTGAAATGTCCTCTGGGATTAGTTTTCTCACTGTATGTGACTGTACATTATTCTGTTTTGTTTTAGGAAGAAAGGTTAGCTGACTTTTTATTTCAGATTGTGTAGCAGGTCATTTTTTAAGTTCTTGGACGGGACTTGCCCGCCATGACATGGAAGGTTTTAAAGACGTTAGTGTAGAAATGAATATGGAGAGAAATTAAAATCCATCATTACATTTTCGATAAGTATACAGTATTTTTTTGTTTAGTTTTATATGCAAATATCTTGCAGAAAATATTAAATTCACTTTTACATTGTAAAATTATCTTTTCTTTCTTTTTTTTTGTGTGTCTACTGGTTTCTCATTATGAGCAGCAGCGGAAGAAGAGATTGGCGGCGGTGGAACAGGGGAACATCATGAAGAAACTCAAGAAATGAATGCTAGACCACAGGAGATAGATGCTGACATTCCCTGGATGACAGATAGGATTGGGTAACCAGGATAACATGACAAGGTTGGGAAGTACAAGACAACATCAAGAAACTCATGAAATGAAGTTTTGCTAGAACGAGGCAACATCTAAAAATGCAAGTAATGAATGCTAGACTGTAGAAGATAGATGCCAATATTCTTTGGATGGCAGGCATATCTGTGTAACAAACGTAAAAAAACAAAGCTTGGTAGAGCAAAGATAATTGCCTTGGTAGAGACGCGAAATTTACTATTTTAAATCATGTTTTGGCTTCAAATTCTTGACTAGTTCTCTTGGACAGTTCGATATCCTCTAACCTGTTCAATTTATTTTATTTACCACCCTTCACCCAACAATTTTACTCTTGGAATAACTGCAAAATATAATTATGACAAGGAGTTTCAGGTTTCAGGTTTACTGTGTAGAAAATGCCAGTGGGGATAAATGCATTCTAAACATCATCTTTGAATGGGTGCATGATGATAGAATGTAGTTTTTCTGTTGCTGAATTCCATACCCCTCACAGGGGCTTTTTTTTAACCCTTGAAGGAGTATGAGATTAAAATGTCAAGGAGAAGCAATGTAGATTACTGTTAACACAGTCACTTCTTTCGGGCATTATGATGTTCAACTACTCATTCTGAAGAAAAAAGTTTTCCTTGTAACATGATATATAGTCTTTATTACAGTGAACTTTGTGCAGGTCACATTTTTGGACTGAATTTTTTCCTATGACATATGACTTGGAATGTTAAAATTTCAGTTTACTGATAGGCAAGCCCGTTTTAAAAGGAATAAGGGGAATCGGAAAAGCTTAGAGCATCAACTTATATTTTTCACTTGTTTAGATTGAACTTTGTGAAGTTGACTGCTGTTATATCATATGCAGCACAATTTATTTGAGCAATGTCTGTAAGAATTAGATAATAAACACTTAATAATTCTTTAGCTTGAAACCTACCCAGATGTATTTTCCAACCATTCCTTTAAAGGGGAAGTCCACCCTAGAAATTTCACTGTTTCAATAAAAGGAGATAAATTTGAACAGCATTTTGAAAAAGAAATGAGCAAAATCGGTCAAAGAATAAGAAAATTACACTCATTTACATATTCTAGTAAACTACTCTCAGCTCTGTTAATTGGCGACACTGATGACATCATATGTGAGCAGGTCTCCATTCACTTTGTACATGAAATTTCACATTTTCTCAATTTTCTTGGAAGTTACACATTTTCTAACCCCCATAATCAATGTATGTTCAGAAGAATTGCTTTTTACATAATATACTTTGACTTATATGATGGGGTAAGAAAATGTGTAACTTCCAAGAAAATTGAGAAAATGTGAAATTTAATGTACAAAGTGAATGGAGAGCTGCTCGCATATGATGTCATCAGTGTTGCCAATTTGCAGAGCCAGGAATAATTTACTAGAAAATGTAAATGAGTTTAATTTTCTTATTCTTTGACCGATTTTGCTTATTTCTTTTTTAAAATGCTGTTCAAATTTATCTCCTTTTATTGAAATAGTGAAAATTCTAGGGTGGACTTTGCCTTTAATATGAGGAAAAAAAATCAGTGAATTAGGAGAGATGTAAGGGCATGAGTTTTAATGTCACAACATAAAAAAAATAACACTAAAAATAAAAGACCGGTTACTCTCTTTGTAACAAACACAAATAATAGTAACATGCTATAGCACATTTTAGTATTCATAAAATGCGCTGTATAAACGCTACATATTTTACAAACAAACACAAGTACTGCATATTGGAAATACCAGGTCATAGTGTGAACTCTTGTCTTTGTTGTTTATAATCAAAGGCACTAATCTCTTTACCTCTATGTTGATAAAGAAGATTAGAATGTTTCAAATAGCTGCATCACAAAGTGATGTCAAAAATCATTGTTCACACTGGACTCAACCTTGTTCACACACAGTAAACCGAGTTCAGAAGCCACTGTCAAAATGAAAAATGTGTATGTAAGTGAATAGTGACAGCATCCTCTGGCAGGAGATTAATTGATATTGGTCATTCTTAGCTGAGGTTAAGAGCAATATTATACCTTCTTAAGGGACCACCCTCTTTTATTTTTAGAGGGTGGTCCCATAAGAAGGTACACCATAAATCAAATCAAGATGATATTTTCTGAATGTGATTTGTCAAAGTAAATGTAGCTCTGCCTGAGTAAAAGTGTAAACAGACCGTCCAATGTATCACACAAAATATATATGTTGTATGAGTGTAAACAGACCCACTGTTTCACTGAAAACATATGATATGTCCTATCAGTGTAAACAGACCCTCTAATGTATCACACAACACATGATACATTCTGTCAGCGTAAACAGACCCTCTAATGTGTCACACGAAACATTATTATGATACATTGCATTGTATTGGTAGAGTAGAATATATCTTCTTTTTGAAGCCAGATGAACATGCACTCCTATCATTTCTTTCAAAGTTATTGCCTTCACGTCCTCATGCACATGATGTTCTTGTGGTAGCTGCGACATTCAAAACACTCATTCTGCATAATCAAGAAATTTGAATAGCAGAGATTGAACTTCCAATACAAGTTAACCATTAAATTAGGAAATCAAAATATGCATTTGTTGGGGTTGGAGTATTTTAGGGTCTGTATGCAAAACATCCAGGTGTAATATTGACTCTTGTTTTTCTTCTCTTGTCTTCTGTTTCATTCAGTGTACAGCAACTGAATAATAATATTTGTAAATAAATGATAATGCAAATAAAAGACATGTAAAATCGAGTTTCATCGAATATATCGGTGTATTTATTTCCTTTTCACAATATTGCCATTGTATAGATTACATATCTATATATATTGTGCATAGATTTACAATGGTGTACATGCATAACATTACTTAAAAGAAAACCAGTTGACTACATGTGTATATTCACTCTCTGTATGTACATTGAGTACTGGCATGCATCTTAGACTGCATTTTAGACTATTCAAAAGCATTTAACCTATAATGCCATCACAAATTTATCGCCGCTATTTCTTATCCGTTTCATGAAAGACAAGATTTGAATAGAATTTAATGATTGATGATTTAATTGTCATAACAAATGGAGAAATGGAATAAACAAAATGTCATTCATATAGCTATTTGTAGCTACAAACCAATGACTTATCCTCAGATTTGTTATGATAATTAACATAACTGACAAATTTCAAAGCATGCTTGAACTTGAATTCTAGCATAAATCTACATTTAAAAAAAACAAGCAAAAAACTTTACCCCAAGTCAAAAGCATAATTTTGGCAAAAAGGCATAAATAAATCCATAGCATCATGAATGACAAGTATTTAGCTCTGTACCAGGGGAAAAAATACATGAGGGCTCGGGGCGAATTCGCCCCTGAAATGCCCTGGAAAACTAAAAAAGAGCCCCTGAAATTCTCATAGGGTCCAATGTAAAGTGTAATACAATGTAGAAAATTTGGGCGGATGGGCTCAAAAAGTAGCTCCAGAAAAAAAAAAAATTTCCCTGCTCTGTACAAATCTTTTTTCCCACAGGCATGGAAAGGCATATAATTACATAAATTTCATGATTCCTTCTTATTTATGGACACTTATGTCCATATTTACAAGTGATGAAATGCATAACAACTGATTCAGTTATGCTACTACTCAATATTTTACATAGCAATCTGAACAGTGACAGGTTTTGTAAGCACTTAGCATACAGGCCTGCCTGCACACATGGTGTGCATATTCTCCACTCCCTTGGGGGCATTTCAGCCAGGTACGAGTTTGAACAGTCACCATATTCATAGAATAAACAATTGCAAAGTCGTGTTGCTAGGTCAGACATATCCCTCTAACAAACTTTTGGGAATGCCAAAATCAGTCATAACACTAGTGTGTGAGCTATACAATCCAAATGCAGGATAAAGTTCATCAGATTCAAGAAAAATGGCAAGGTAAAATTCCCTTAGATTCTCTTTCTATAGAGTATAGGCTGCAAAACACATGGAAATGCAACATATGAAGATCAAAGTTATAGGAGTTTTTTTTAAAGGGGTTCCTTCTTTATTACTCATTTTTAGAGTATAATTTTTCTCTGTTTTATTATAACACAGCTGCAAATTTAAAAGAAAATGGTTGATACTAGTTGAGCATGTGCCTCCTTTAGTTATATACTATATAGACTTGAAATTAATAATAAACACACTCAATACTCTTTTCTTCCAAATATTTGTACATCTAGCATACTGGCAATAAAACTGGAAGCAAGTCTATCATAGTACAAATACAATGTATGATAACACTGCATGGCATTTGAAAATTCTTCTATCCTACATATTGCATCATATATATACACCAGTCACCAAGCATACACTTTCACACTTGTATCAAATTAATTTTACATTTAGTTTCTGACCTATATCCAATTTTATGATGTTTGTTGTGCATCTATAGTCCTTTTTGCCCTCACATAGACTTCATAATGGTTTTAGACACTGTAGGTTGTTAGGTGGCTTTGCGAAACAGGGTGGTGCGAAAAAGAAGCGTCCAGAATGTAAACAATACTAACAGCAATATTCATTTTGCGTTCTTTACGTGTCTTTTTGCACCACACCCTTTCGCCAAACTACCCTAGATGACTCGTATCTCATTACATGATAGTTGTGACTGAAAGAATTTATGTTTGTTTTTCCATCTGTGCTGCTGGTCTTTTTTTTTCTGCCTTCATCTGGTCTTCACAATGGTTTGGGAGATGTGGGTTGTTAGATTTAATGTTCATTGTGAATCTATGGTCCTTTTTGCCCTCACATTGTCAATGGCATAATGGACTGAAGACTGGTAGATTTTATGTTTGTTGCGCATAGATCGTCCTTCTCGCTCTCACATAGTCTTCACTACTTTTTGCGCTCTTCATTGAAACTGTGTTCACTCCTTGTATTCTCTCCCTGCGGAAGACAAAATAATGAAAAAATGCTTAAAATATACTTGAAATCTTAACCACAATACATTTATAGATCACATATGACCACAGAATAGGATGAGAAAAGTAAAATGGGAATGAATTTGCAAAGCCCTCATGTAGCTAATTTTATACTCCTGATCAAATGGATATGTGTAATGAAACTTTTGGATAAAAGGTAATGGGAACCAACCAGGAATATTTGATATAACGGAGCAGGCTTAGGCAATGGTTATTCAGAGTGAGCTAGCTTTTCTTTCATGTGACACACTGCACCTGTTTGTGACTCATATTGAACAGTACTAAAGATTATGCAGTATACCCATGTGCTATACTCAACTATATTGGGCCTAAATCTAAACATTGCATTTGCTCTACAAGTTTAACCCATTCATGACAGGAATTATTTAAAGCCTAATTTGATCAGCTTTTATTCTTCAATTTGGCAACACCAATATTTTTATTTTATTGCTACATTTTTCTTATAAAATGTTATGTATCTGAAATGAATATAAATTGACAGAAATTATGATGAGAAGTCAAAAAGTTGCCAATTTGCAGGGGAAAACAGTGATTTTAAACTTTCTATCACATTGCCAATTTAAGGATTTTAATGCTTATTTTCCATTAAAAAATTTTCAGCATCAAACAACGAATATTGACGCAACCAAAATGGGCACAGTTTGTGTAGAATTTTTTGCTCTTTCTGCTCATGTATTTGGTATGATTTTTAGGGCTTTGCATCAAAAGATATTAGGCCAAACCACTAAATGTGGACCTCTGTCACGAATGGGACAGAGTTACTGTATAACTTTTTCCATAGCATAATAATGGCCATTTGTATTGCGCTCATATCTTAGCCAAACCGCCAAAGTAACTAGCGCACAAGCATACGAGTACTCATTTACACCTGGGTGAAGAGTGGCAAATGTAGACTAAAGTCATGCCAAAAAACAATATATAGAGCCCGGCTGTGATTCGAACCCCAATATCTTGTGATTTGCAGCCTGGAAACATATCCACTAGACCACGACACATCTACGTAGTTGCCATCTCACCCAGGAATATAAGTTTTTGACAAATTTGGTTTAGATCACGGAACTGCCTCTTTATTTCTGCATGAAACAAGAAAGTGTAATGATTTATAAAGTTTGACGATGGAATATACTTTGATAAGCCAAATTAACACTGAAACAAGATTTACATTCTCCATTGGCCATTTTATAACAACTTTTCAAAATGGCTGGTACCTGATGATTAGAATGATTGAATAAGGTCCAAAAAATGACAGAATTAGTGGAACTTACTGCATCATGTTATCCCTGGCAGTTCGCTCCCGCTTCACCTTCGAGTTGAACACACTGCTATGACCGTTCCTATGTTGGACCTCATGCCAATGTTCAACATTGTAACGTCCTGCACCAACAGGGTTCTATAGCACACCAAGAACAGATAGGACAAATAATCATTCAAAGTACTAATCAGTATTATTAAGAGTTCTACAATGAATGAAAGATTACATGTATATTCTTTCCCTGCAGAAAAAAGTACCATGGGGTGGTATTTTGACAAAATTACCATCTAAACCATGAAAGTATCATGCAAGTACCATTAAATTACCATGGTATACTGTACCATGGTAATTTTTTACAAGGGTTGTGACCACTAGTGAATGAATTTAAACACCCATATTTATTAGCGGGCAGACTACAGCGAGTAGAATGTGTTTTAACTTTAATATTGAGCTTGCTTTTAATCATGTACCACTTATTGTAATTCTGCAACAGAAGTAATTCATGTTATGAAATGAGAATAAGAAATTGATTTCATTATGACAAGATTTTTGTATTCTTTATTTAGTTACAATTAGTCATTTATTGAACATTTTGCAACAAGTAAACACACTAGGATTAATATCATATTTTAACATCTTCAAAAAGATTGCATTAAAATTTGATTTTCTTGATCTGGCCTAATTGGAATGGAATAAATGTGTAGAAATGAGCTTACCGTCTGCCCTGTGAAGAACTTTCTAGCTCGTTTATCAAAGCGCTCAGCAGATGATATAAATGGAGGCAGATTCTTCCCTTGTGGTTTCGAGAGTTCTCTTGGTGTGTAGTTACCAGGGGCAGGATCGGACTGTAGAAGAAATCAGATAAGTACAGTCATCTTATGTGAACAGTCACATAATATCTGACAAATATCATGGATACTATTTTGAAGAGAAAACGAGATCAGGGCGCTGTTTCATGAAAGTTGTCAGCACTGACAAGTTGTCATTCTCTGACATTTACCATAGTAACAGTCAGTGACCAGTGCTTCTCAGCCAATCAAAACCAAAGATTTTACTGAAATTGTCAGGGAATGACAACTTCCATGAAACGGTGCCCAGTTAAACCTTCAACTAATTCCTGTCTTGTAAGGTTTAAGGACGGTGTAATTAATCAAATATGTACAATTATCAAACAAGTATATGGGTAATTTCATGGGATTAGGGCAACTTTTGTGCCATACAAAAACTAAAACAAGTTTCTCACCTAAACTTAAGAAATATCTGCTAATAATGACAGCAAAAAAATGATGTCAGTCTCAAACATCATGTTGTATGTCAATTTCAGACCTGACAGTCTATTGCCAATAATATATGTGATGTCTGTGTAACAAATATTAAAAAAAAAAAAAAAACGATTTGTGTTGCAACAAACCCATATAGATTTCCAATTCAAACATGATTGTTACTCTGGTAGGAGAGCTCATATTGAAACAGTTGATACCTCTGTTACATGGACATTATGTAATTTTGTTGTCCCAATCCAACTAATGACACCTGTGCATTTGTAAATACCAGTATATAAGGAGCTTAATGTTAATGAAATTAGATCTCATAAAAAAGTGCAACTGAGTAAACTTATGTAAGGTGCAGAGACATGATACAATTTTCAAGATGATGATGCAGCTCATACAATAGACATCAGTTTATAGAGGACTTATCTGTATATTATTATATTCCATGTACTTTGGCACAGATGACAAATGAGATATTCATATACTTCTGGCCCATGAATTCCAAGTCACTATGACCTCATGCAGTTTCAGAGAGGTTTTATCAACCGCAGATGACTATTTGACTTTGCCCTTATGGTTGGATATGGTTGGAAAGTATGAAGCATGATAAAGAACAGTGTCTGAACTCACCCCTTTCCTTGGCCACTGACTTAGTGTAGAGCAGTAGATGCGTTCAGATGGTCTATCTGGGTACTGGGCAATCTTACTCAGTTTACCCTTCCATGAATTGTGTTCATCTTGCCATTTATCAGAGAAGGAATTCAAATTGTATTGACCTGGTCCAAGAGGATGCTGACCCTATAATGAGAAAATAAGATTAGTAGAAACTTTATATGATCAAGTAAACATCAAAATCATATTATTTAGTTATGGGCAACACAAATTCATGATCTACAAGGGTTGTTTACTTTTAGGTGTAGTAAATGGGGACTTAAGGTGAAGTAAAAAACTTTGTTAGTGCCATATGTCACCAGATTGGATCTTGTGGTCTGAGTTTGAGTCCCGCCGCAGCACTATTGTTCTTTGGCAAGGTATGAATCGACATTTGCCACTCTCCACCCAGGCGTTAAGTGGGTGCCCAGTAGGATGCGTACATGTAAGTTTTGTTATTGTGGTTTGTTTATTATTGCGAGCATCTGCAAAAGGAATCTGGCTGGAACGCTCTCCAGGGAGTGGAGACGGTGCATACATTGTGTGCGGGCAACCCCGAAATCTGATGATCTGGGCCGGTATTCTGAAAATGGTGTTATCTTTTGTCTTATCTTCTCTGTGTTAATTGTCATAACACATAACAAATTTAAAACACGTACTTATGGTTGGTATAAACTGCGCAAATGACCAGCACACAAGACAAAAGTGAGCCAATGGCGTACGCTATTTCTGATTGCAAAGATAACACGATTTTCAGAATACCAGCCGAGGGTAATAATATTTCTGCAAAACACTTTACGACATCGGATTATTATTATCATCATTATTGTTACTTACAGCTTTAGCAAGGTGTCCAGTCTTGACCGGTGCATTCCTCTCTCCCGTAAAGAGATCGTATGGTCCTCTGTTACTGGTCATTTTACTGGTCAGTTCTTCAGTGAAACTCTTGTTATTGTAGGTACCTGGTCCAAGCTCACAACCCTGTCAAGTAGAAACAATTCATAATGTCATGAAAAACAAAAGTAAAGAATTTTATATACCCTTATTCTAAGATTCTAGGCCTCTGATTGGTCAAAGAGGCAGTCATGGAAACCGCTAGCTGACTGCCGGACATATAGCGAAAAAAAACTATTGACTGGGCATGATACTAGTAGTTCAACCTCCTGTACGATACATAAGTACATGGTTTGTTATGCGCTAGCTCTAGAGAAGTATAGTAGGCCGGGTAAGATGCACGTAAGTATCTTGTGCGTGTATCAATATTTGCGCATTGTGAAAATTTAATTACTTTAATTTCTCTGACCAGTAGCACGACAACTTCATTTTATTGCCTTAATTTAGCATAAATTAAGTTGGATGCCGTATATAAAAGAAATATTGACTGTTAATTTTTCGGGTCATGGTTAAAACTATAGCTCCTTGGTGATCTCGAGACTGTACTATGCCCCTCAAAGCAGTCAATATTTGTATATTAGCATAGGGTTTGAGAGTTTTCTAGGTATGGGGTTACTAGAGACATGATCAAGCTGTGAAATAAACCAAATAAGCTAAAATTCATGCCATACACTATTAGCATTCACATTATCATGATGTCCTTTGAGGAGTGTTTGAAAAATCAAATACATTTACCATGTACAAACATTCATGTAGCATTTACGGGCCTACAATAAGCATATCTGAGCATTATTTCACATGTCTCTTGAGGACAAATACATTCATTATGTTACAAAATTGAGAACTGAGTTCATATGAAATACCAGTAAGTTCTTTGACCTGAATCAAAGAACAAAAGGCCAAAGAGTTTTTAATCACACTAATTAATCATCCCTTTTCAGGGCCTGTACTCCCTTGAAAAAAACAACAAAACAATCTACACTTCACTCATGAGAACAGGAAACAATGTGCATCTAATGTACAATATTGACAATAGATGTCAAAAGGCATGGTCAATGACAAACAGAGAAGTCTTTGCAACATACCACTGACGGTAGATGTCTAGGCGTTGATGAACCGGCATCTAATAGCCCCACAGTACTAGCTGATTGCTTAGACTTGGCCTCAACCGCTGCATGAGGGATACCGCCTTCACCATACGTACCAGGTCCAGGAACTTCTGTCTGTAATGAAAACAAATAAAATGTTGCATGGTAATAAAATAAACAGGCCCATGACATAAAATATACAACAAGAAAAGACATATTGCTAAAATAGAACAGATCAATGTTGTAATACTGGCATTTTAAGAATCATCATAATATCATGGCATCATAATAGACACCATCTAAGGGCTTTTAACATGCCCATGAATAATAGACAGTTATATAAATGTTTTATATCTTGCATTGTTTTTATACATCCTATGCGGGGATTTCTTCAACTAGACGTTTTTTCTAGCCAAAAAGGAAAATGAAAAGAAAGAAAACCTGCTTATAAACACATTACAGAATATTCTCATTAAAAGCGAGGTACAGAAACTTTTTCCTGACTCGGAATGAATTGAGTTACTTTGACTGGAATTTAGTCGATTCTCAGTTGACCCCACACCATTCCGAGTCAAATTAATGAGGAATCTGAGTCACTTTTATTCAGAATGGAGTTGACTCCCAGCTGATTCCATTCCGAGTCAAATTTGACTCCGCAGAAATTATAGCGTAGTATTACTTACTGTCTTGTTTTGTTTGAATCTTCTTGCTCTTGTCTGACAGATACCTCTGGTACTACATGGTCTGTCAGCCATCGTCTGTAGAAAGTCCTTGATGTCATACGATCCAGGACCAAGACTCCTTGTCTGTAGATAAATCATCAAATTGGCCACACATGATACAGAAATTTGGTTACATAGGTAGAGAATATACAATTAATCAAAACATGAACAAAATATGATATTGAGTGCTGAGAGCCAGAAAGGGGGGGGGGGGGGGAGGGTGTGTGGAGAATATTATATTACAGTAATTGAATGCACACCCCTTAGGAAATGACATAACAAGAAAATGTGAATAGAATTCTTTGTCCTGTTATGAATACAATAATTTATTTTAAGTAAAAATTGACTGAGAATAAAATGATACAAATAACAATACAAATAATATCAAGAGCAAAAAGAGAGACTGAGAAAAAGAGGGATAATGATAGGGAGATCAAGATAGAGAGGGGGGGGGGGACCCAACATATCAGCTGCGAAATGAGACTACATAAATTTCTGAACATATATTGTGAAGCAATGTTTCACAGAGATAAAGAAAAAGAGAGAGAATCAGAGGAGAGACATCCTACTTACTATATAACGTTTCTTTTCCCACTGCTCCTTGTTTAATAGATGAGGCAAGGCTGCCATACGAGCCGTCTCGTAGGCCCTGGACCATCCTGGCCCCGACGCTCTCCGTGCTACCTCGTTATCACTAAAGCTTCCTACTTCTACCCCATACACTCCTGGACCCAATTTCCTTTTCTGAAATAAAATATAGAAAAAGAGTTTAAGCTATAACATTGATGTAAAGTAGCATTGGGACAGAAATACCTTTCTGGAAGCTACATGCATCATACTGGCAAAAGTTAGGCTGGTCTAGTTTTTTCCCAAAAAACTGTTTAGGAACCATATTCTTTGTATGATTATGCCATTGATAAACCATCTTCAAAGCTATACTGTTCTAGTGAAGTAGAAAAAAAAATGTAAAAAACTATAGCAACACTATAGCATTTCCGAAAGAAAAGAGTTATTTACAAAATCTATTTTTTTTTGGTGGCATGCAGACAGAAAAACAAGTTACAAATTACTTTGTCCTTTTTTGTACTGTTATACAGTGTATCTCAAAAGAAAACATGATTTGGTCTTTAATATATAAACCATCTGGATGCAGCAACATCTTCAGGTTCAGGTTCTGGTTTATTTGTCTTTCTTCCAACATGGATGTACATGTACACTGAAATACAATTTAACCCATTCGTGACAGGAATTATTTAAAGCCTAATTTGATCAGCTTTTATTCTTCAAATTGGCAACACCAACATTTTTCTGTTATTGCTACATTTTTCTTATAAAACATCATGTATCTGAAATAAATATTAATTGACAGAATGTGTGATGAGAAGTCATAAAGTTGCCGATTTGCAGGGAAAAACGGTAATTTTAGCATTTTCATTGCATTGCCAATTTAAGGATTTTAATGCTTATTTTCCTTTAAAAAAAAATGTCAGCATCAAACAGCAAACACTGATGCAACGAAAATGGGCACAGTAAGTTTAGAGTTTTTTTGCTCTTTCTGCTCATGTATTTGGTATGATATTTGGGGCTCTGCATCAACAGTTATTAGTCCAAACCACAAAATGTGGACTCTTTGTCACGAATGGGTTAATAAATTGCTAACATGTGACAGGGTACTTAAAAGGAACAGTTATATAGAACAAGTTCATATAGTACATCTTGGCCCATATACTGATTGTATATGAAACTTTCATTCACATCATTCATTCATTTATTGCACAGCTTTTGAATGAATTGAACTTACCAGATTATGCATAGACTTCTTATCATACCAGAAACTTTCAATCACATCATTCATTTATTTATTGCACAGCTTTTGAATGAATTGAACTTACCAGATTATGCACAGACTTCTTATCATACCAGAAACTTTCAATCACATCATTCATTTATTTATTGCACAGCTTTTGAATGAATTGAACTTACCAGATTATGCATAGACTTCTTATCATACCAGAAACTTTCAATCACATCATTCATTTATTTATTGCACAGCTTTTGAATGAATTGAACTTACCAGATTATGCATAGACTTCTTATCATACCAAACTTGTGTGAAGGTCCCAGGCATCTTACTCTGAGGATGTACACCAGATACATCAAACCTGACAAGATTGAAACCAAAAAATATCATCATTTTTTTTTTTAATTGGTTATGATATTCAACATAACATCAGGCAGTCAGGGGTGTTTTTCTCTATCTATTGGTGCAACTATAAACTGAAGAAAACAAGATTGTATCCATCTAACATTTTTTCAGATGACGAAATCATCAGTTCAGAGTCAGAAGGGTCTCAACTAATATCATTTTATACACACTTAATGCCTGGCTCCAAACAGATGAAATGTTATATCCTGCCAATGAAATAGAAGCTTTTACAGTGACCTGTATATGCAGTCTTGACTGAACATAAAATAAGTTTCATATTCAAGTTCTTCTGTGTGCTTTTGTGCCTCAGGAATTTCCTTTATTTTGGAAAACATGAAAATGCCAGTTGGACAGCTGCCAGTACCACGATTTCAAACATAACTTAATCTACTTCACGGAATTTCCTGTACGCGCGGTATAACTTGGGGATATTCATTTCATATACCACTCTTTTAAAAGAAATAGACAGGCCAATACATAAACTTTATTTTCTATTCACAAATTCACAATCTGCCTAAAGAAATGAACATAGGTAATCTTTTCGATGCAATCTTACCTGGCTTTCTGAGTGCCGAAAGGCGCGCCTTGGAACGACTTCACTGCAGCAGACATGATTATTCTCTCCACAAATTTATGTCTCGATCAAAAAAAGAAAAAATCTTTTGAAAATATAAATAACTGTTTAGATACTGCACACAACTGAATGTTCAGAGTTGTTTCTCATATACAAAGTTCCATTTCAGTCTTTTTTGCAATACTATTTCAAATATATACTCGTTTCAGCAGAAAGTATTATACCGAGCGAGCAGGTGGCAGGTGTATTTGGTAGCGCTGATCCACATGTTTATAAACTTGGGGTCAAAGCGTGCTGTGGTTGCTATAGTGTTCATTTGCATATGAATGGATACGCACTGTGCGGATCCTCCCACCGTGCTAGTCTACTCTGCAGCCGAATTTTGCAATAAATACTATAATTATGAATAGTTTCTACATGTATTTTTCGAGTTATTTGTTTTATTCTTGGTTTTGCTAATTTCAACATGAAAAACAAAGCATGAACGGGTGCCTGGATTTAAATTTTCGTTGAAGAAATGAAAAATCCGAAAGTTGTACTCTGAATCACTTCGGTCATTTTGGCTTAGCAATCGAAGAACTCATCTAGCCTGAAGGATAGAAGACTATCACAATATTCAGAATGCATTCATGGTGTCGAGGGGGGGGGGGGGGGGGGGGGGGGGGTATTTCCCCAATATTTCAGGTGGGGTGACACTCATTCATGACAAAACGCAAAGATGTTTGGGAGCACTTTTAGAAAGATGATATGTGGCCATTGTCTGATTGTGGTGAAAGAAAAACAAATCGGAGAAACGGTTAGAGCATGCAATAACTCTGGCAAAAGCAGAGTTCACTGCATTTTGCTGGCGTGAATCTCAATTTGATTAGTTGGCTGCATAGAATAAATATAATGTACTTCGGATATTAAAGGTAGTAGCCCGCGTTTGCAAGTGGCACCCAATTTGCACAAAAGTTTTACTTTAGATTGCTTTAAGCCACAGAAATACACTCGTAAAGTTATAGAACCCCATACATAACCGTTTAGGAAAAAGAAGGAAATATTCAACACGAATTTTCTTTTATTTGCTTTGTTTTGTGAAGGCGTTTTCCTGACGCTTTAAGAGTAAAACCATTCATCTTTCACTTATTCTTTGAAATATTGTTGTAAATTTGAGAACATGATAGACTGTTTTACATGAATACCTGTCATTTAAAATTGAAACTGGCTTATTTCTCCTCAAATTCTGAAACGGTGTTATGCAAATGTGGGCTATTACCTTTAAAGTCTTGTCATTTTTCACCTTTTCCTCAGCCCCCCCCCCCCCCGGTTCCTTACTCAAAATTTATGAATGAAACAAAAGCTAAGTCATTTTGTATGACACAGAGTTTTTCGACAAGGATACATGGGTGCAGTACAGTCATGTATAGCTTATTTATTATATCAACCCACTCCATTAAATTTGGCATTCTCAAGCAGGGCCGTAGCCAGTGTTTGATGTTGGGCGGGCAGGGCCGTACGCAGAAATTTTTTCCGGGGGGGGGGCAAAAATATGTAAATTGTTCGAAGA
>CM057157.1:30506502-30509233 GCA_029962745.1 Echinometra lucunter
AAATATCCGGACGTGAAACTAGGAATCAATTTCACTTTGCCTTACCCCGTGCAGATAACAGGAAAACATTTTAGAGCTGCAAATCAAAGAAGGTAATCACAGAACGTTACCCGCCTGATCATTTTGACCTAGTTAATAATACCTTTGGATTCGGAAAGGAGGCTCATTTAATACACCAGAGAGGAATTTAACAGATTACAATAAAGAAATTAATCGCTAATGACCTTATAGCTTTTTTTAAAATGTTATTATTTCCCGCCCTCCTCCCTTCGAGTAAAGAAGTACATTCCCATGCTAACTGGATTGCAATACATGTGTGTAGAAGGGTACTGTGGTAAATTTTTCACTAAGGCCCCCCCCCCCCACCCCGCCTACTACTGGGGTATATACTGTAATAATACATATCGTCTCTAGATCTACAACGAAGTCGTGCTGCTGCTTAGGAGTGTCTGATTTGTTCATCATATTCAAGGAGAATGAATTAAGATGCCCGTAGATTTTCTTTTTCCTCGTTACAACCATGGAGCTGTTGATATAGCTCCATGTTACAACTCTGCATGCACACAACTCCTTGGTATTTAACATGGAGTTATAGCCCCATGGTATTTAATATGAAGTCCTTGATTCGTTCATGGAAACACTCCATGATCTGTTATTATTCATCCTGTTCATACAGACAGAGACCGTTGAAGATGGCAATATGCCAGCAGTGCTCCTGGGAAAAGGGATATTGTTTTGATTACCAGCACTGACTGTTAGAAAGTTTGGACATGTTTGGGAAGGAGACAATAATTTTCCACCTGCTTTTATTGGCATGCAGGGATCGCACGATGTAAGGGATCTCATGATAAAGGTTAAAGATCAAACTAAGGGCGTTTCCATTTTTTCCACACAGTCCTTTTCGAAAAATGTTCGTTTCTCAAAAACATCCGTACAGCAGTACACCCCCAAAATGATAATTTGATCATGACCAAGCTATGTGCTACGTAACTGCTAATATATCAATGGGTTAATTCAGATATCACACAATAATATGTTAATATCATTAATTGTGTGATCTGTTTTCCATAAACATGATGAAGGAGAAATAACACTCATACTATATCAAAATGCCTGTCTGAGTCACATCTTTTCGAAATGACATCCAAATGTCAAACTGCTCCTGATGATTTTTGTAAAACGTCAGGATCACTTGGGAACATGACTCCTAAACTCTGGATCCACCTCCCTGATCATGTTTACAAAAACTTCAAAACTTCCGAAACTGATAATGATTTTTTATTTATCATGAAGCTGGGCAATAGACCTATCATTATAAAAGAAATCGGTTAAAAATCATTTGGTTGGTTACAATATGAACCGACCAACTGTTGGATTGAAAGAATGCCCATGACATAAATTTAATTTAATTTAACCAACAGTTGATCGGTTTATATTTTAACCAATCTAAAGATTTTTCTTAGATTTTTTTTGACAGCTACTGTAGGGATGAAAATGTGCATATATTCTACACCGCATGCAGATGGTTCTAAAATTATGAACAGTCTTTGCCTCATAATATTTTGGAACTAAGAGAGCAGATTTGTGATATTTCTATTCAAAATCAAAACAGGAGGCACTTGAGACAGAATGCAGAATATATTTCCTGTATATAACCTCCCAATGGGCACCTTTTTCATCACAAATGGTAGGCCTACCGTCAGTCATCAATCAAGTACAACAGTAGTTGCGTCTCTGCATGGTGTCCCCGGGTAACTCGCATGAATTCGTAACACAAGGTCAAAGCAACGGCCCACTTTCTTACCTGTTGGGTTTTTTCCCCATATCTTTCTGGAATATGGCCGATTCGAAGTTGAGAAATTGACGTACAGTGATAATATCAGTAATTTTGAGGTATGATAGATTAAAATCATCATTAAGCCCCCCCCCCCCCATCAAAAGTCAAAGAAAAACAAGTTTATATGCTAGATAACAGCGATCTCCGAATCAAGTATCAAGATGAGATCGTAGCAAGTTCATGCAAGCGAAATAATAAGAGTACAAACAATATTAAATAAAAATGATAGATTAAAAAAAAAAAATTAAAAATCATTTCTTTTTTAAAATGCTGTTCAAATTTATCTCCTTTTATTGAAACGGTGAAACTTCTGGGGTGGACTTTCCTTTTAACTTCTTAAGTGCTTTCAAAAATTTTATAGTGAAAGTGTAAAAAGAGGATACTTTTAGATGAAATTGACCGATCAGGATTTCTATGTACAAAAGCAAAGGTAAAGATCAAACATCAAGATAACATGGAACTCCATACTCAATTTGAAAATACATGCATCCACGGACGAGAAACTATGAATCAATTTGGCCTCAATGAAACTGAACAACTAAAAAAAAAACCATACAGGTAGTGCTGGCCACACTTAAAAAAACATCAGATATTTCACAAATACATAAATAGTATTTATGCAAACGATGTAAGCAGACGTCTTGAAATTATCAGTTTTGGGTGCGTTCAACTTTTTTTTCACAGCACGGTTACAGTCAACATTCTCTCGCGCTAATCAAAACATTATGTTTTGTTTTATTTTCGTCTCTCTGTTATGTCCAACAACTTCTTACTTATTGAAAACAATGATAACTCACCCTGGTACAGGAATGCAAAGATGAACACAGTTGCAAGCAATATCGAAACCATTGTTCCCTCGATAAGATCCAAATAGGAACCGAAGCCCACTGCAGA